>OX463856.1:8550834-9196834 GCA_949825065.1 Odontocerum albicorne
AGTAAGTATTAATATGAAATCAAACAAAAAAAAATTGACTTAACTAGATAGTGTCTTATATATTGAGACTTAAAGACGCAAAAAATTTCGACTCACAAAACACTTTATTTTTAGTTATTTGAGGGTTTTTTAATATCGCTGATCAATAATCAGTAAGTATTAATATGAAATCAAACAAAAAAAAAATGACGAAACTTGATAGTTTCTTATATATTCAGACTTAAAGACGCAAAAAATTTCGACTAACAAAACACTTTATTTTTAGTTATTTGAGGGTTTTTAATATCGCTGATCCATCATCGATAAGTATTAATATGAAATCAAACAAAAAAAAATTGACTTAACTTGATAGTGTCTTATATATTGAGACTTAAAGACGCTAAAAATTTTCGACTCACAAAACACTTTATTTTTAGTTATTTGAGGGTTTTTAATATCGCTGATCAATAATCAGTAAGTATTTATATGAAATCAAACAAAAAAATTTACGAAACTTGATAGTTTCTTATATATTGAGACTTAATGGCGCAAAAAATTTTCGACTCACAAAACACTTTATTTTTAGTTATTTGAGGGTTTTTAATATCGCTGATCAATAATCAGTAAGTATTAATATGAAATCAAACAAAAAAAAATTGACGAAACTTGATAGTTTCTTATATATTGAGACTAAATGGCGCAAAAAATTTTCGACTCACAAAACACTTTATTTTTAGTTATTTGAGGGTTTTTAATATCGCTGATCAATAATCAGTAAGTATTAATATGAAATCAAACAAAAAAAAATTGACTTAACTTGATAGTGTCTTATATATTGAGACTTAAAGACGCAAAAAATTTTCGACTCACAAAACACTTTATTTTTAGTTATTTGAGGGTTTTTAATATCGCTGATCAATAATCAGTAAGTATTAATATGAAATCAAACAAAAAAAAATTGACGAAACTTGATAGTTTCTTATATATTCAGACTTAAAGACGCAAAAAATTTTCGACTCACAAAACACTTTATTTTTAGTTATTTGAGGGTTTTTAATATCGCTGATCAATAATCAGTAAGTATTAATATGAAATCAAACAAAAAAAATTGACTTAACTTGATAGTGTCTTATATATTGAGACTTAAAGACGCTAAAAATTTTCGACTCACAAAACACTTTATTTTTAGTTATTTGAGGGTTTTTAATATCGCTGATCAATAATCAGTAAGTATTAATATGAAATCAAACAAAAAAAATTGACGAAACTTGATAGTTTCTTATATATTGAGACTAAATGGCGCAAAAAATTTTCGACTCACAAAACACTTTATTTTTAGTTATTTGAGGGTTTTTAATATCGCTGATCAATAATCAGTAAGTATTAATATGAAATCAAACAACAAAAAATTGACGAAACTGGATAGTTGTTTATATTGAGACGAAAATTCGCAAAAAATATTCAACTCACAAAACACTTATCAATATGAATTCAAACAAAAAAAAAATTGACGAAACTTGATAGTTTCTTAAATATTGAGACTTAAAGACGCAAAAAATTTTCGACTCACAAAACACTTTTTTTTTAGTTATTTGAGGGTTTTTAATATCGCTGATCAATAATCAGTAAGTATTAATATGAAATCAAACAAAAAAAAATTGACTTAACTAGATAGTGTCTTATATATTGAGACTTAAAGACGCAAAAAATTTTCGACTCACAAAACACTTTATTTTTAGTTATTTGAGGGTTTTTAATATCGCTGATCAATAATCAGTAAGTATTAATATGAAATCAAACAAAAAAAAAATTGACGAAACTTGATAGTTTCTTATATATTCAGACTTAAAGACGCAAAAAAATTTCGACTAACAAAACACTTTATTTTTAGTTATTTGAGGGTTTTTAATATCGCTGATCCATCATCGATAAGTATTAATATGAAATCAAACAAAAAAAAATTGACTTAACTTGATAGTGTCTTATATATTGAGACTTAAAGACGCTAAAAATTTTCGACTCACAAAACACTTTATTTTTAGTTATTTGAGGGTTTTTAATATCGCTGATCAATAATCAGTAAGTATTAATATGAAATCAAACAAAAAAAATTGACGAAACTTGATAGTTTCTTATATATTGAGACTAAATGGCGCAAAAAATTTTCGACTCACAAAACACTTTATTTTTAGTTATTTGAGGGTTTTTAATATCGCTGATCAATAATCAGTAAGTATTAATATGAAATCAAACAACAAAAAATTGACGAAACTGGATAGTTGTTTATATTGAGACGAAAATTCGCAAAAAATATTCAACTCACAAAACACTTATCAATATGAATTCAAACAAAAAAAAAATTGACGAAACTTGATAGTTTCTTAAATATTGAGACTTAAAGACGCAAAAAATTTTCGACTCACAAAACACTTTTTTTTTAGTTATTTGAGGGTTTTTAATATCGCTGATCAATAATCAGTAAGTATTAATATGAAATCAAACAAAAAAAAATTGACTTAACTAGATAGTGTCTTATATATTGAGACTTAAAGACGCAAAAAATTTTCGACTCACAAAACACTTTATTTTTAGTTATTTGAGGGTTTTTAATATCGCTGATCAATAATCAGTAAGTATTAATATGAAATCAAACAAAAAAAAAATTGACGAAACTTGATAGTTTCTTATATATTCAGACTTAAAGACGCAAAAAAATTTCGACTAACAAAACACTTTATTTTTAGTTATTTGAGGGTTTTTAATATCGCTGATCCATCATCGATAAGTATTAATATGAAATCAAACAAAAAAAAATTGACTTAACTTGATAGTGTCTTATATATTGAGACTTAAAGACGCTAAAAATTTTCGACTCACAAAACACTTTATTTTTAGTTATTTGAGGGTTTTTAATATCGCTGATCAATAATCAGTAAGTATTAATATGAAATCAAACAAAAAAAATTGACGAAACTTGATAGTTTCTTATATATTGAGACTAAATGGCGCAAAAAATTTTCGACTCACAAAACACTTTATTTTTAGTTATTTGAGGGTTTTTAATATCGCTGATCAATAATCAGTAAGTATTAATATGAAATCAAACAAAAAAAAATTGACGAAACTTGATAGTTTCTTATATATTCAGACTTAAAGACGCAAAAAATTTTCGACTAACAAAACACTTTATTTTTAGTTATTTGAGGGTTTTTAATATCGCTGATCAATAATCAGTAAGTATTAATATGAAATCAAACAAAAAAAAATTGACTTAACTTGATAGTGTCTTATATATTGAGACTTAAAGACGCTAAAAATTTTCGACTCACAAAACACTTTATTTTTAGTTATTTGAGGGTTTTTAATATCGCTGATCAATAATCAGTAAGTATTAATATGAAATCAAACAAAAAAAATTGACGAAACTTGATAGTTTCTTATATATTGAGACTAAATGGCGCAAAAAATTTTCGACTCACAAAACACTTTATTTTTAGTTATTTGAGGGTTTTTAATATCGCTGATCAATAATCAGTAAGTATTAATATGAAATCAAACAAAAAAAAATTGACGAAACTTGATAGTTTCTTATATATTCAGACTTAAAGACGCAAAAAATTTTCGACTAACAAAACACTTTATTTTTAGTTATTTGAGGGTTTTTAATATCGCTGATCAATAATCAGTAAGTATTAATATGAAATCAAACAAAAAAAAATTGACTTAACTAGATAGTGTCTTATATATTGAGACTTGATGCTAAAGATGCTAAAAATTTTCGACTCACAAAACACTTTATTTTTAGTTATTTGAGGGTTTTTAATATCGCTGATCAATAATCAGTAAGTATTAATATGAAATCAAACAAAAAAAAATTGACGAAACTTGATAGTTTCTTATATATTCAGACTTAAAGACGCAAAAAAATTTCGACAAACAAAACACTTTATTTTTAGTTATTTGAGGGTTTTTAATATCGCTGATCAATAATCAGTAAGTATTAATATGAAATCAAACAAAAAAAAATTGACTTAACTAGATAGTGTCTTATATATTGAGACTTAAAGACGCAAAAAATTTTCGACTCACAAAACACTTTATTTTTAGTTATTTGAGGGTTTTTAATATCGCTGATCAATAATCAGTAAGTATTAATATGAAATCAAACAAAAAAAAATTGACTTAACTAGATAGTGTCTTATATATTGAGACTTAAAGACGCTAAAAATTTTCGACTCACAAAACACTTTATTTTTAGTTATTTGAGGGTTTTTAATATCGCTGATCAATAATCAGTAAGTATTAATATGAAATCAAACAAAAAAAATTGACGAAACTTGATAGTTTCTTATATATTGAGACTAAATGGCGCAAAAAATTTTCGACTCACAAAACACTTTATTTTTAGTTATTTGAGGGTTTTTAATATCGCTGATCAATAATCAGTAAGTATTAATATGAAATCAAACAACAAAAAATTGACGAAACTGGATAGTTGTTTATATTGAGACGAAAATTCGCAAAAAATATTCAACTCACAAAACACTTATCAATATGAATTCAAACAAAAAAAAAATTGACGAAACTTGATAGTTTCTTAAATATTGAGACTTAAAGACGCAAAAAATTTTCGACTCACAAAACACTTTTTTTTTAGTTATTTGAGGGTTTTTAATATCGCTGATCAATAATCAGTAAGTATTAATATGAAATCAAACAAAAAAAAATTGACTTAACTAGATAGTGTCTTATATATTGAGACTTAAAGACGCAAAAAATTTTCGACTCACAAAACACTTTATTTTTAGTTATTTGAGGGTTTTTAATATCGCTGATCAATAATCAGTAAGTATTAATATGAAATCAAACAAAAAAAAATTGACGAAACTTGATAGTTTCTTATATATTCAGACTTAAAGACGCAAAAAAATTTCGACTAACAAAACACTTTATTTTTAGTTATTTGAGGGTTTTTAATATCGCTGATCCATCATCGATAAGTATTAATATGAAATCAAACAAAAAAAAATTGACTTAACTTGATAGTGTCTTATATATTGAGACTTAAAGACGCTAAAAATTTTCGACTCACAAAACACTTTATTTTTAGTTATTTGAGGGTTTTTAATATCGCTGATCAATAATCAGTAAGTATTTATATGAAATCAAACAAAAAAAATTTACGAAACTTGATAGTTTCTTATATATTGAGACTTAATGGCGCAAAAAATTTTCGACTCACAAAACACTTTATTTTTAGTTATTTGAGGGTTTTTAATATCGCTGATCAATAATCAGTAAGTATTAATATGAAATCAAACAAAAAAAAATTGACTTAACTAGATAGTGTCTTATATATTGAGACTAAAAGACGCAAAAAATTTTCGACTCACAAAACACTTTATTTTTAGTTATTTGAGGGTTTTTAATATCGCTGATCAATAATCAGTAAGTACTAATATGAAATCAAACAAAAAAAAATTGACTTAACTAGATAGTGTCTTATATATTGAGACTTAAAGATGCAAAAAATTTTCGACTCACAAAACACTTTATTTTTAGTTATTTGAGGGTTTTTAATATCGCTGATCAATAATCAGTAAGAATTAATATGAAATCAAACAAAAAAAAATTGACGAAACTTGATAGTTTCTTATATATTCAGACTTAAAGACGCAAAAAATTTTCGACTAACAAAACACTTTATTTTTAGTTATTTGAGGGTTTTTAATATCGCTGATCAATAATCAGTAAGTATTAATATGAAATCAAACAAAAAAAAATTGACTTAATTTGATAGTGTCTTATATATTGAGACTTAAAGACGCTAAAAATTTTCGACTCACAAAACACTTTATTTTTAGTTATTTGAGGGTTTTTAATATCGCTGATCAATAATCAGTAAGTATTAATATGAAATCAAACAAAAAAAATTGACGAAACTTGATAGTTTCTTATATATTGAGACTAAATGGCGCAAAAAATTTTCGACTCACAAAACACTTTATTTTTAGTTATTTGAGGGTTTTTAATATCGCTGATCAATAATCAGTAAGTATTAATATGAAATCAAACAACAAAAAATTGACGAAACTGGATAGTTGTTTATATTGAGACGAAAATTCGCAAAAAAATATTCAACTCACAAAACACTTTATTTTTAGTTATTTGAAGGTTTTTAATATCGCTTATCAATAATCAGTAAGTATCAATATGAATTCAAACAAAAAAAAATTGACGAAACTTGATAGTTTCTTAAATATTGAGACTTAAAGACGCAAAAAATTTTCGACTCACAAAACACTTTTTTTTTAGTTATTTGAGGGTTTTTAATATCGCTGATCAATAATCAGTAAGTATTAATATGAAATCAAACAAAAAAAAATTGACTTAACTAGATAGTGTCTTATATATTGAGACTTAAAGACGCAAAAAATTTTCGACTCACAAAACACTTTATTTTTAGTTATTTGAGGGTTTTTAATATCGCTGATCAATAATCAGTAAGTATTAATATGAAATCAAACAAAAAAAAAATTACGAAACTTGATAGTTTCTTATATATTCAGACTTAAAGACGCAAAAAAATTTCGACTCACAAAACACTTTACTTTTAGTTATTTGAGGGTTTTTAATATCGCTGATCAATAATCAGTAAGTATTAATATGAAATCAAACAAAAAAAATGACGAAACTTGATATTTTCTAATATATTGAGACTAATTGGCGCAAAAAATTTTCGACTCACAAAACACTTTACTTTTAGTTATTTGAGGGTTTTTAATATCGCTGATCAATAATCAGTAAGTATTAATATGAAATCAAACAAAAAAAAATTGACGAAACTTGATAGTTTCTTATATATTGTGACTTAATGGCGCAAAAAATTTTCGACTCACAAAACACTTTATTTTTAGTTATTTGAGGGTTTTTAATATCGCTGATCAATAATCAGTAAGTATTAATATGAAATCAAACAAAAAAAATTGACGAAACTTGATAGTTTCTTATATATTGAGACTAAATGGCGCAAAAAATTTTCGACTCACAAAACACTTTATTTTTAGTTATTTGAGGGTTTTTAATATCGCTGATCAATAATCAGTAAGTATTAATATGAAATCAAACAAAAAAAAATTGACGAAACTTGATAGTTTCTTATATATTCAGACTTAAAGACGCAAAAAATTTTCGACTAACAAAACACTTTATTTTTAGTTATTTGAGGGTTTTTAATATCGCTGATCAATAATCAGTAAGTATTAATATGAAATCAAACAAAAAAAATTGACTTAACTAGATAGTGTCTTATATATTGAGACTTAAAGATGCTAAAAATTTTCGACTCACAAAACACTTTATTTTTAGTTATTTGAGGGTTTTTAATATCGCTGATCAATAATCAGTAAGTATTAATATGAAATCAAACAAAAAAAAATTGACTTAACTAGATAGTGTCTTATATATTGAGACTTAAAGACGCAAAAAATTTTCGACTCACAAAACACTTTATTTTTAGTTATTTGAGGGTTTTTAATATCGCTGATCAATAATCAGTAAGTATTAATATGAAATCAAACAAAAAAAAAATTGACGAAACTTGATAGTTTCTTATATATTCAGACTTAAAGACGCAAAAAAATTTCGACTAACAAAACACTTTATTTTTAGTTATTTGAGGGTTTTTAATATCGCTGATCCATCATCGATAAGTATTAATATGAAATCAAACAAAAAAAAATTGACTTAACTTGATAGTGTCTTATATATTGAGACTTAAAGACGCTAAAAATTTTCGACTCACAAAACACTTTATTTTTAGTTATTTGAGGGTTTTTAATATCGCTGATCAATAATCAGTAAGTATTTATATGAAATCAAACAAAAAAAATTTACGAAACTTGATAGTTTCTTATATATTGAGACTTAATGGCGCAAAAAATTTTCGACTCACAAAACACTTTATTTTTAGTTATTTGAGGGTTTTTAATATCGCTGATCAATAATCAGTAAGTATTAATATGAAATCAAACAAAAAAAATTGACGAAACTTGATAGTTTCTTATATATTGAGACTAAATGGCGCAAAAAATTTTCGACTCACAAAACACTTTATTTTTAGTTATTTGAGGGTTTTTAATATCGCTGATCAATAATCAGTAAGTATTAATATGAAATCAAACAAAAAAAAATTGACTTAACTTGATAGTGTCTTATATATTGAGACTTAAAGACGCAAAAAATTTTCGACTCACAAAACACTTTATTTTTAGTTATTTGAGGGTTTTTAATATCGCTGATCAATAATCAGTAAGTATTAATATGAAATCAAACAAAAAAAAATTGACGAAACTTGATAGTTTCTTATATATTCAGACTTAAAGACGCAAAAAATTTTCGACTCACAAAACACTTTATTTTTAGTTATTTGAGGGTTTTTAATATCGCTGATCAATAATCAGTAAGTATTAATATGAAATCAAACAAAAAAAAATTGACTTAACTTGATAGTGTCTTATATATTGAGACTTAAAGACGCTAAAAATTTTCGACTCACAAAACACTTTATTTTTAGTTATTTGAGGGTTTTTAATATCGCTGATCAATAATCAGTAAGTATTAATATGAAATCAAACAAAAAAAATTGACGAAACTTGATAGTTTCTTATATATTGAGACTAAATGGCGCAAAAAATTTTCGACTCACAAAACACTTTATTTTTAGTTATTTGAGGGTTTTTAATATCGCTGATCAATAATCAGTAAGTATTAATATGAAATCAAACAACAAAAAATTGACGAAACTGGATAGTTGTTTATATTGAGACGAAAATTCGCAAAAAATATTCAACTCACAAAACACTTATCAATATGAATTCAAACAAAAAAAAAATTGACGAAACTTGATAGTTTCTTAAATATTGAGACTTAAAGACGCAAAAAATTTTCGACTCACAAAACACTTTTTTTTTAGTTATTTGAGGGTTTTTAATATCGCTGATCAATAATCAGTAAGTATTAATATGAAATCAAACAAAAAAAAATTGACTTAACTAGATAGTGTCTTATATATTGAGACTTAAAGACGCAAAAAATTTTCGACTCACAAAACACTTTATTTTTAGTTATTTGAGGGTTTTTAATATCGCTGATCAATAATCAGTAAGTATTAATATGAAATCAAACAAAAAAAAAATTGACGAAACTTGATAGTTTCTTATATATTCAGACTTAAAGACGCAAAAAAATTTCGACTAACAAAACACTTTATTTTTAGTTATTTGAGGGTTTTTAATATCGCTGATCCATCATCGATAAGTATTAATATGAAATCAAACAAAAAAAAATTGACTTAACTTGATAGTGTCTTATATATTGAGACTTAAAGACGCTAAAAATTTTCGACTCACAAAACACTTTATTTTTAGTTATTTGAGGGTTTTTAATATCGCTGATCAATAATCAGTAAGTATTAATATGAAATCAAACAAAAAAAATTGACGAAACTTGATAGTTTCTTATATATTGAGACTAAATGGCGCAAAAAATTTTCGACTCACAAAACACTTTATTTTTAGTTATTTGAGGGTTTTTAATATCGCTGATCAATAATCAGTAAGTATTAATATGAAATCAAACAACAAAAAATTGACGAAACTGGATAGTTGTTTATATTGAGACGAAAATTCGCAAAAAATATTCAACTCACAAAACACTTATCAATATGAATTCAAACAAAAAAAAAATTGACGAAACTTGATAGTTTCTTAAATATTGAGACTTAAAGACGCAAAAAATTTTCGACTCACAAAACACTTTTTTTTTAGTTATTTGAGGGTTTTTAATATCGCTGATCAATAATCAGTAAGTATTAATATGAAATCAAACAAAAAAAAATTGACTTAACTAGATAGTGTCTTATATATTGAGACTTAAAGACGCAAAAAATTTTCGACTCACAAAACACTTTATTTTTAGTTATTTGAGGGTTTTTAATATCGCTGATCAATAATCAGTAAGTATTAATATGAAATCAAACAAAAAAAAAATTGACGAAACTTGATAGTTTCTTGTATATTCAGACTTAAAGACGCAAAAAAATTTCGACTAACAAAACACTTTATTTTTAGTTATTTGAGGGTTTTTAATATCGCTGATCCATCATCGATAAGTATTAATATGAAATCAAACAAAAAAAAATTGACTTAACTTGATAGTGTCTTATATATTGAGACTTAAAGACGCTAAAAATTTTCGACTCACAAAACACTTTATTTTTAGTTATTTGAGGGTTTTTAATATCGCTGATCAATAATCAGTAAGTATTAATATGAAATCAAACAAAAAAAATTGACGAAACTTGATAGTTTCTTATATATTGAGACTAAATGGCGCAAAAAATTTTCGACTCACAAAACACTTTATTTTTAGTTATTTGAGGGTTTTTAATATCGCTGATCAATAATCAGTAAGTATTAATATGAAATCAAACAAAAAAAAATTGACGAAACTTGATAGTTTCTTATATATTCAGACTTAAAGACGCAAAAAATTTTCGACTAACAAAACACTTTATTTTTAGTTATTTGAGGGTTTTTAATATCGCTGATCAATAATCAGTAAGTATTAATATGAAATCAAACAAAAAAAAATTGACTTAACTTGATAGTGTCTTATATATTGAGACTTAAAGACGCTAAAAATTTTCGACTCACAAAACACTTTATTTTTAGTTATTTGAGGGTTTTTAATATCGCTGATCAATAATCAGTAAGTATTAATATGAAATCAAACAAAAAAAATTGACGAAACTTGATAGTTTCTTATATATTGAGACTAAATGGCGCAAAAAATTTTCGACTCACAAAACACTTTATTTTTAGTTATTTGAGGGTTTTTAATATCGCTGATCAATAATCAGTAAGTATTAATATGAAATCAAACAAAAAAAAATTGACGAAACTTGATAGTTTCTTATATATTCAGACTTAAAGACGCAAAAAATTTTCGACTAACAAAACACTTTATTTTTAGTTATTTGAGGGTTTTTAATATCGCTGATCAATAATCAGTAAGTATTAATATGAAATCAAACAAAAAAAAATTGACTTAACTAGATAGTGTCTTATATATTGAGACTTAAAGATGCTAAAAATTTTCGACTCACAAAACACTTTATTTTTAGTTATTTGAGGGTTTTTAATATCGCTGATCAATAATCAGTAAGTATTAATATGAAATCAAACAAAAAAAAATTGACGAAACTTGATAGTTTCTTATATATTCAGACTTAAAGACGCAAAAAAATTTCGACAAACAAAACACTTTATTTTTAGTTATTTGAGGGTTTTTAATATCGCTGATCAATAATCAGTAAGTATTAATATGAAATCAAACAAAAAAAAATTGACTTAACTAGATAGTGTCTTATATATTGAGACTTAAAGACGCAAAAAATTTTCGACTCACAAAACACTTTATTTTTAGTTATTTGAGGGTTTTTAATATCGCTGATCAATAATCAGTAAGTATTAATATGAAATCAAACAAAAAAAAATTGACTTAACTAGATAGTGTCTTATATATTGAGACTTAAAGACGCTAAAAATTTTCGACTCACAAAACACTTTATTTTTAGTTATTTGAGGGTTTTTAATATCGCTGATCAATAATCAGTAAGTATTAATATGAAATCAAACAAAAAAAATTGACGAAACTTGATAGTTTCTTATATATTGAGACTAAATGGCGCAAAAAATTTTCGACTCACAAAACACTTTATTTTTAGTTATTTGAGGGTTTTTAATATCGCTGATCAATAATCAGTAAGTATTAATATGAAATCAAACAACAAAAAATTGACGAAACTGGATAGTTGTTTATATTGAGACGAAAATTCGCAAAAAATATTCAACTCACAAAACACTTATCAATATGAATTCAAACAAAAAAAAAATTGACGAAACTTGATAGTTTCTTAAATATTGAGACTTAAAGACGCAAAAAATTTTCGACTCACAAAACACTTTTTTTTTAGTTATTTGAGGGTTTTTAATATCGCTGATCAATAATCAGTAAGTATTAATATGAAATCAAACAAAAAAAAATTGACTTAACTAGATAGTGTCTTATATATTGAGACTTAAAGACGCAAAAAATTTTCGACTCACAAAACACTTTATTTTTAGTTATTTGAGGGTTTTTAATATCGCTGATCAATAATCAGTAAGTATTAATATGAAATCAAACAAAAAAAAATTGACGAAACTTGATAGTTTCTTATATATTCAGACTTAAAGACGCAAAAAAATTTCGACTAACAAAACACTTTATTTTTAGTTATTTGAGGGTTTTTAATATCGCTGATCCATCATCGATAAGTATTAATATGAAATCAAACAAAAAAAAATTGACTTAACTTGATAGTGTCTTATATATTGAGACTTAAAGACGCTAAAAATTTTCGACTCACAAAACACTTTATTTTTAGTTATTTGAGGGTTTTTAATATCGCTGATCAATAATCAGTAAGTATTTATATGAAATCAAACAAAAAAAATTTACGAAACTTGATAGTTTCTTATATATTGAGACTTAATGGCGCAAAAAATTTTCGACTCACAAAACACTTTATTTTTAGTTATTTGAGGGTTTTTAATATCGCTGATCAATAATCAGTAAGTATTAATATGAAATCAAACAAAAAAAAATTGACTTAACTAGATAGTGTCTTATATATTGAGACTTAAAGACGCAAAAAATTTTCGACTCACAAAACACTTTATTTTTAGTTATTTGAGGGTTTTTAATATCGCTGATCAATAATCAGTAAGTATTAATATGAAATCAAACAAAAAAAAATTGACGAAACTTGATAGTTTCTTATATATTCAGACTTAAAGACGCAAAAAATTTTCGACTAACAAAACACTTTATTTTTAGTTATTTGAGGGTTTTTAATATCGCTGATCAATAATCAGTAAGTATTAATATGAAATCAAACAAAAAAAAATTGACTTAACTAGATAGTGTCTTATATATTGAGATTTAAAGATGCTAAAAATTTTCGACTCACAAAACACTTTATTTTTAGTTATTTGAGGGTTTTTAATATCGCTGATCAATAATCAGTAAGTATTAATATGAAATCAAACAAAAAAAAATTGACGAAACTTGATAGTTTCTTATATATTCAGACTTAAAGACGCAAAAAAATTTCGACTAACAAAACACTTTATTTTTAGTTATTTGAGGGTTTTTAATATCGCTGATCAATAATCAGTAAGTAATAATATGAAATCAAACAAAAAAAAATTGACTTAACTAGATAGTGTCTTATATATTGAGACTTAAAGACGCAAAAAATTTTCGACTCACAAAACACTTTATTTTTAGTTATTTGAGGGTTTTTAATATCGCTGATCAATAATCAGTAAGTATTAATATGAAATCAAACAAAAAAAAATTGACTTAACTAGATAGTGTCTTATATATTGAGACTTAAAGACGCAAAAAATTTTCGACTCACAAAACACTTTATTTTTAGTTATTTGAGGGTTTTTAATATCGCTGATCAATAATCAGTAAGTATTAATATGAAATCAAACAAAAAAAAATTGACTTAACTTGATAGTGTCTTATATATTGAGACTTAAAGACGCTTAAAATTTTCGACTCACAAAACACTTTATTTTTAGTTATTTGAGGGTTTTTAATATCGCTGATCAATAATCAGTAAGTATTAATATGAAATCAAACAACAAAAAATTGACGAAACTGGATAGTTGTTTATATTGAGACGAAAATTCGCAAAAAATATTCAACTCACAAAACACTTTATTTTTAGTTATTTGAGGGTTTTAAATATCGCTTATCAATAATCAGTAAATATCAATATGAATTCAAACAAAAAAAAATTGACGAAACTTGATAGTTTCTTAAATATTGAGACTTAAAGACGCAAAAAAATTTCGACTCACAAAACACTATATTTTTAGTTATTTGAGGGTTTTTAATATCGCTGATCAATAATCAGTAAGTATTTATATGAAATCAAACAAAAAAAAATTGACTTAACTTGATAGTGTCTTATATATTGAGACTTAAAGACGCTAAAAATTTTCGACTCACAAAACACTTTATTTTTAGTTATTTGAGGGTTTTTAATATCGCTGATCAATAATCAGTAAGTATTAATATGAAATCAAACAAAAAAAATTGACGAAACTTGATAGTTTCTTATATATTGAGACTTAATGGCGCAAAAAATTTTCGACTCACAAAACACTTTATTTTTAGTTATTTGAGGGTTTTTAATATCGCTGATCAATAATCAGTAAGTATTAATATGAAATCAAACAAAAAAAAATTGACTTAACTAGATAGTGTCTTATATATTGAGACTTAAAGACGCAAAAAATTTTCGACTCACAAAACACTTTATTTTTAGTTATTTGAGGGTTTTTAATATCGCTGATCAATAATCAGTAAGTATTAATATGAAATCAAACAAAAAAAAATTGACTTAACTTGATAGTGTCTTATATATTGAGACTTGAAGACGCTAAAAATTTTCGACTCACAAAACACTTTATTTTTAGTTATTTGAGGGTTTTTAATATCGCTGATCAATAATCAGTAAGTATTAATATGAAATCAAACAACAAAAAATTGACGAAACTGGATAGTTGTTTATATTGAGACGAAAATTCGCAAAAAATATTCAACTCACAAAACACTTTATTTTTAGTTATTTGAGGGTTTTTAATATCGCTTATCAATAATCAGTAAATATCAATATGAATTCAAACAAAAAAAAATTGACGAAACTTGATAGTTTCTTAAATATTGAGACTTAAAGACGCAAAAAAATTTCGACTCACAAAACACTATATTTTTAGTTATTTGAGGGTTTTTAATATCGCTGATCAATAATCAGTAAGTATTAATATGAAATCAAACAAAAAAAAATTGACTTAACTTGATAGTGTCTTATATATTGAGACTTAAAGACGCTAAAAATTTTCGACTCACAAAACACTTTATTTTTAGTTATTTGAGGGTTTTTAATATCGCTGATCAATAATCAGTAAGTATTAATATGAAATCAAACAAAAAAAATTGACGAAACTTGATAGTTCCTTATATATTGAGACTAAATGGCGCAAAAAATTTTCGACTCACAAAACACTTTATTTTTAGTTATTTGAGGGTTTTTAATATCGCTGATCAATGATCAGTAAGTATTAATATGAAATCAAACAAAAAAAAATTGTCGAGACTTGATAGTTTCTTATATATTGAGACTAAATGGCGCAAAAAATTTTCGACTAACAAAACACTTTATTTTTAGTTATTTGAGGGTTTTTAATATCGCTTATCAATAATCAGTAAGTATCAATATGAATTCAAACAAAAAAAAATTGACGAAACTTGATAGTTTCTGAAATATTGAGACTTAAAGACGCAACAAATTTTCGACTCACAAAACACTTTTTTTTTAGTTATTTGAGGGTTTTTAATATCGCTGATCAATAATCAGTAAGTATTAATATGAAATCAAACAAAAAAAATTGACTTAACTAGATAGTGTCTTATATATTGAGACTTAAAGACGCAAAAAATTTTCGACTCACAAAACACTTTATTTTTAGTTATTTGAGGGTTTTTAATATCGCTGATCAATAATCAGTAAGTATTAATATGAAATCAAACAAAAAAAAAATTGACTTAACTTGATAGTGTCTTATATATTAAGACTTAAAGACGCTAAAAATTTTCGACTCACAAAACACTTTATTTTTAGTTATTTGAGGGTTTTTAATATCGCTGATCAATAATCAGTAAGTATTAATATGAAATCAAACAACAAAAAATTGACGAAACTGGATAGTTGTTTATATTGAGACGAAAATTCGCAAAAAATATTCAACTCACAAAACACTTTATTTTTAGTTATTTGAGGGTTTTTAATATCGCTTATCAATAATCAGTAAGTATTTATATGAAATCAAACAAAAAAAAATTGACTAAACTAGATAGTGTCTTATATATTGAGACTTAAAGACGCAAAAAATTTTCGACTCACAAAACACTTTTTTTTTAGTTATTTGAGGGTTTTTAATATCGCTGATCAATAATCAGTAAGTATTAATATGAAATCAAACGAAAAAAAATTGACTTAACTAGATAGTGTCTTATATATTGAGACTTAAAGACGCAAAAAATTTTCGACTCACAAAACACTTTATTTTTAGTTATTTGAGGGTTTTTAATATCGCTGATCAATAATCAGTAAGTATTAATATGAAATCAAACAAAAAAAAATTGACGAAACTTGATAGTTTCTTATATATTCAGACTTAAAGACGCAAAAAATTTTCGACTAACAAAACACTTTATTTTTAGTTATTTGAGGGTTTTTAATATCGCTGATCAATAATCAGTAAGTATTAATATGAAATCAAACAAAAAAAAATTGACTTAACTTGATAGTGTCTTATATATTGAGACTTAAAACGCTAAAAATTTTCGACTCACAAAACACTTTATTTTTAGTTATTTGAGGGTTTTTAATATCGCTGATCAATAATCAGTAAGTATTAATATGAAATCAAACAACAAAAAATTGACGAAACTGGATAGTTTATATTGAGACGAAAATTCGCAAAAAATATTCAACTCACAAAACACTTTATTTTTAGTTATTTGAGGGTTTTTAATATCGCTTATCAATAATCAGTAAGTATTAATATGAAATCAAACAAAAAAAAATTGACTAAACTAGATAGTGTCTTATATATTGAGACTTAAAGACGCAAAAAATTTTCGACTCACAAAACACTTTATTTTTAGTTATTTGAGGGTTTTTAATATCGCTGATCAATAATCAGTAAGTATTAATATGAAATCAAATAAAAAAAAATTGACGAAACTTGATAGTTTCTTAAATATTGAGACTTAAAGACGCAAAAAATTTTCGACTCACAAAACACTTTATTTTTAGTTATTTGAGGGTTTTTAATATCGCTGATCAATGATCAGTAAGTATTAATATGAAATCAAACAAAAAAAAATTGACGAGACTTGATAGTTTCTTATATATTGAGACTAAATGGCGCAAAAAATTTTCGACTAACAAAACACTTTATTTTTTATGTCCGTAATTCAAGACTCCACGCAGATACCAAACTACATACTATCCCCGAACATATGCGCGCTCTGGCCGAAAGGTTCTACAGCTCTATATCCCGTCATCCCAACCCAGTCATAAAAGCCTTAGATAACTACAACGCGAACACCAGTTACAGACACACTCGTCCGAAATCAATATTGCGAAACATCCCCCCGACCCCCCCCCCTCTTTAACTCTAATCATCCCCCCAAATGACCCCCCGATTGTCACTCTGAACACCCCATCATCGATAATTCCTCCGGCAGACAGTTTACCCCCATAGGCAACCGCATTTCTCACCTTCAATAAACATTTTCTACACCTTAATATATTTATAAAAGTCACACACATTTCCCCACTCATTTACTTATCTACATATACTATATACATTCTTATAATTTATTCACAATTCATTTTTTTTTTTTTTTTTTTTTTTTTTTTTCACCCATTCAATATAAAACAGTGTGTGACGATTCAAATTTATGTATATTTGTATTTAATATTATGTACATATCATCATATTTATATATGTATTTAATCGTTTATAATTTCTCATAATCATTCATAAAATCAAAACAATTACCACAAACCTATCCTTTCCCGATTCCCAAAAAGATCCAAAAATTTCCAATAAATATCTTAACAGTCAGAACTTATCCGATGAAGGAGTAAGGTGTCCTACCATCGGACCGAAACTCCGAACAAGCAATCCATCACTTGGACTTTATTTTTAGTTATTTGAGGGTTTTTAATATCGCTGATCAATAATCAGTAAGTATTACTATGAAATCAAACAAAAAAAAATTGACTAAACTAGATAGTGTCTTATATATTGAGACTTAAAGACGCAAAAAATTTTCGACTCACAAAACACTTTATTTTTAGTTATTTGAGGGTTTTTAATATCGCTGATCAATAATCAGTAAGTATTTATATGAAATCAAACAACAAAAAATTTGACTAAACTAGATAGTGTCTTATATATTGAGACTTAAAGACGCAAAAAATTTTCGACTCACAAAACACTTTATTTTTAGTTATTTGAGGGTTTTCAATATCGCTGATCAATAATCAGTAAGTATAAATATGAAATCAAACAAAAAAAATTTACGAAACTTGATATTTTCTTATATATTGAGACTAATTGGCGCAAAAAATTTTCGGCTCACTAAACACTTTCTTTTTAGTTATTTGAGGGTTTTTAATATCGCTGATCAATAATCAGTAAGTATTAATATGAAATCAAACAAAAAAAAATTGACTAAACTAGATAGTGTCTTATATATTGAGACTTAAAGACGCAAAAAATTTTCGACTTACAAAACACTTTATTTTTAGTTATTTGAGGGTTTTTAATATCGCTGATCAATAATCAGTAAGTATAAATATGAAATCAAACAAAAAAAATTGACGAAACTTGATATTTTCTTATATATTGAGACTAATTGGCGCAAAAAATTTTCGACTCACAAAACACTTTATTTTTAGTTATTTGAGGGTTTTTAATATCGCTGATCAATAATCAGTAAGTATTAATATGAAATCAAACAACAAAAAATTGACGAAACTTGATAGTGTCTTATATATTGAGACTTAAAGACGCAAAAAATTTTCGACTCACAAAACACTTTATTTTTAGTTATTTGAGGGTTTTTAATATCGCTGATCAATAATCAGTAAGTATAAATATGAAATCAAACAAAAAAAATTTACGAAACTTGATATTTTCTTATATATTGAGACTAATTGGCGCAAAAAATTTTCGGCTCACTAAACACTTTATTTTTAGTTATTTGAGGGTTTTTAATATCGCTGATCAATAATCAGTAAGTATTAATATGAAATCAAACAAAAAAAAATTGACGAAACTTGATAGTTTCTTATATATTGAGACGAAAATAAGCAAAAAATATTCAGCTCACAAAACACTTTTTTTATAGGGATTTGAGGGTTTTTAATATCGCTTATCAATAATTAGTTAGTATTAATATGAAATCAAACAAAAAAAAAATTGACGAAACTTTATAGTGGTTTATATTAAGAGGAAAATGCGCAAAAAATATTCAACCCACAAAACACTTTATTTTTAGTTATTTGAGGGTTTTTAATATCGCTTATCAATAATAAGTAAGTATTTAAATGAAATTAAACAAAAAAAATTGACGAAACTTGATAGTTGATTATATTGAGACTAAAATGCGCAAGAAAAATTCAACTCACAAAACACTTTTGTTTTAGTTATTTGTGATTTAGTAATATAGCTTATCAATAATAGGTTAGTAATAATATGAAATCAGACAAAAAAAAATTTGCATTTATTGACTTAATTTATTAGTTTTTTATATTGAGACGAAAATGCGCAAAAAGTATTCAACTCACAAAACACTTTTTTTTTTAGTTATTTGAGATTTTTTTAGTTACACTTTCATGCATTATTATAGAATTTATTTGATTTTTTTCTAAATCTATATTTCATTTCCACATGTACTAGAAAGGTGAATTTTTTTTGGGAAATGCCTAAAACAATTAAAGAGTCGGACTGTCCAGAGTTTTTACTGCCTATGTGTGTCACATATTAAGGTTAGAGAAGCATTCTTGAAGCGAAATGAAATATGAAAGTCAATTCTTAGATGTAAACTTTATAAGGTTAAATAATTTTTGCTTAATAAAATCGAAACACTTTTTACACATTATAGAATTAACAAACAAATAATATATATAGTATTACCCTAATTTCATTAAAAAAGAATTTCACATTAAAATAATATATATGAACCCCTGCAATTTAGAATCCGCTACTGAGCATTCTACAGTTTTATTACAATAGTTGAACAATATCTTTCAGGAATATTGCCTGAATTTGAGACTAAAATGTTCGTTAGTTATGGAAATTTTAATGAATTTCATGACGACGCGACGCACCAAAGACGAAAAACGCTCATCGGGATGCCAATAATACTCACATGTAGATTTCACACAATTTAAGTTTACATTATAAGTTCATCAAAAACATATTTTGTTATTCTAAAGATTGTTTCACGTTCAACAATTTGTAACCATTTGTTGTTTTATGATAAATGATAGACTTATAATTATGTGTACTACAAAACTTTGAGTGTAAACGTTTATTTGCTTTTGATTTGAATGAAAAATAATAAATGTATTTTAACCATAGCAACTTACATCGATCATTTTACATCCGAGAACTGGTATTTACATATCTTGACTTTAACAGTACATACTTCAATCTTACCGTAACACATAAAATAAAAAGAAAAAGAAGCTTTACGTTTCTTTAATACTCTTTTAGCATTTCGGCAAAAATGTTGAAACCCTTTTGATGTGAGTTATTGCGACTATGAGTCGAAAAACATGGCGACTTACCTTGGGATAATTATGCATTTATACATACATAGCATCACGCCATTTCCCTGTCAGGGTAGGCAGAGAGGACATAGCGTCAGACTTTCATATCTCAACAGACATCCTTAGCCTCTTCTACATCCATACACCTTCGCATACAACTTCTTCGATTTTTAGGAACTAGTCCTTAAGGGAAGAGATGATGATGATTTGTTGATAAATAAAACTCGTTAGATCGCAATGCGGAAAGAGAGAGTTTTTATTAGTAAACGTAGGTATTTATACTATTTCCGTGTGTGTGCAGGAATGCGAGCAAGATATCCTTCGTCTCGTTTCTGCATTAGCAAAATGATTAATGTCGTATGTAGGTGACAATTTATTTACGGAACTGGCGAGACAGCGTGGTGCGTTCTCGCTCTAGTATGGAATGCGGTCCGCTCCGGGCTATGGGTTGAATGGCCGGCGTGTGAACTTCGGACTTGTTTATTTATATTTGTCGAGGAATGCAAAGGTCACTTCATCGGTCATTGACCGTATGTATGAACGCCCACAGTGTTCCGAGTGGGCGACCGCCACAGATTTATTTAACTTTCAACGTTTCTTCATTTTATAAAATCATTCACTAGATCTAAGCGTACTTTTCTTTCCTCTCTTACTTCTAGCACCCACAATGCACTTTATAGGTATATATGTATATAATTATGCACGTCGTTAAAATACAACACAATAAATATTTTCGGGTATATTTTTGCAACAAATTAACGTGTAACTTAAAAATATGGACTTAGACTTGAAAAATTATAGATTGCTTCACCATGCACACACCAAATTATAAAAAAAAAACTATCTAAAATTGTATTATTTTACATTTAAAATTGTATTTTATTCTAAGCAGATTAAATTATTCACAAATGAGTGGCATTGCTCTGAAAAAAGTATTTTTATAAGAAAAGTGAAGATATGTTGCTAAATGTGTTATTTATTCTGTAATTGGTTTTATCAAACACTGTTTATTCCACTTTTTTTAACGGTGTAACCCTACCGGTTTCAAGGCTTTCACCTCATTATCATGATGAGGTGAAAGCTTTGAAACCGGAAGGGTTATACCGTTACAAAAAGTTGAATAAACAGTGTTTGATGAAACAAATTACATCGTCTTTAAGCCTCCACAATGTTAATAATGCGTTAACTTTAAACAACATGTTAAATACGAATATTTGATTGTTTTAGGCCAATGTACCTTATAAAAATATTATAAATACATAACTAGGTAGTGATTATTTCAATAACTATACTAGGTAAATATTCCAAAAATTAACAGTTTTAAACAATTATATTTAAACCAAATCAAAAGATGCAATCACAAGAAAACAATTTAAACAACACGTGCATATGCACGTACACACGTCATAATTATCACAAAAATTTAATAATACATATTATTATCAATACACTACATGATCGACACAAGGCGCCCACCCATCCTGCACTACACCGGGCGTCACGTTTTATATTCATATAGAAAGTAAAGTAAAGCTGTATACAAACAAAATTATTATAAAAAAATTAAAACTCATTTATCATTAAAATGCAATCAATATCCACATTTTCATAATATTCTTTAAAAAATTAAGTGTAGAATGATAAGATTTAGATTGATTTTGAGACAAATTTACTCAAAATCAATCTAAATAATGGTCATCGTGGATTTAATATACACCGAATGATTTTCACAGAGGCAATCCATAAAACTGATTGACATTATTTAAATATCACAAAGGGCAAATTGGAATTACTTCATCGAATGCACTGGCAAAGTCGACCTTCATACTACGAGAACATACTGTTTATGGGGTAAATGTCTCTCCGGTCTTGGACTTACGCTTTGTTCAAGCAAATATTGTATTTTTCCATGTCCAATTATCACTTCTCGTTATTCAAGTGGTTCTTAAATGTTAGTACTGTCGGAATCAACGCCAGATAACGGCTATCGATAGACTCTCACCCTGATTATGTTGCTTCAAACAGCAACTTAAAAAATATTACATTTCATTTCATCGAGATCAGTGTCCCCATAGATCATATTTTCTTATCCTTTCATAGCTCCCTTATCTTTTCCTGTATTTGGCTTGAAGTCTTGCAAATATTTTATTATACCGTTTTATTTTTCATTGGTTTTTTAATGCTTGAGGTATGTTCAAATCTTTTTTGAAATAACTTACCCATCTGTTGGCACGAATCTACATAACTCTTATCTGGTTGGTTGCAACAGATTGCAGCACAGCAATAAACTGGAAATTGCTATGTATACCTTACAATAAAGTGTCTAAATAAATACTTTACTAAGCTGTATTTTTTTTCAATGTTTTAAATATGTGTCATTTTTTCTTTTGAAAAAAGCGTAACTTTTCACCTAGTAGTTAGCATTAATGTAACTTTTTAGTAGTTAGCATTAATGTAACTTTTTAGTAGTTAGCATTAATGTAACGTAACTTTTTTTCTAGATTTAGAGTTAAACTGATCCACACGCTATTTCTAATGGCATAAACTCTTTATACACATTTAACAATAATTAATAAAGCCTTTTATTACAGTAAAATGTTTATTTAACACTTCCTTACTGTGCTAAAAAATTACGCCAGTTACGGTGTTGGACACTGAGGGTACACTAAAAATGTATGTTTTAAATTAAAATTATGCAAAATCTATTAGTTTTTTTTTTTAATTAGCTATAAACATCATTTTATTGTGTAATAAAATGTCGAATAATATAAAATAAGTGTAAGAAATGATAAAATAATAGTTGAAACAGAGAAGTGACATTTCTATACGAATATAATTTTCCCACTGCGTCGTTCGGTCTGCGCAACGTTCAGAATGCGCATGACTGAAAAGAGGTCTCCAACCTTTTAACACTTCCCTTACTGTGCTAAAAAATTACGCCAGTAACGGCGTTGGACACTGAGGGTACACTAAACATGTATGTTTCAAATTAAAATTATGCAAAATCTGCTAGGTTATTTTTTGTTATTAGCTATAAACATCATTTTATTATGTAATAAAATGTCGAATAATATAAAATAAAGGTAAGAAATGATAAAATAAGAGCTAAAACAGAAAGGCATTTCTATTAGAATATTATTTTTACGCTGCGTCGTTCGGTCTGCGCAACATTCAGAATGCGCATGCGTGATAAGAGATTTCCAGCCTTTTAATTTTTTTTCATAAAATTATACAATAAAATGTAGCGTGTATTTTTTTGGCAATAAAACCATAATTCGAATAAAGACAATAAGTAACATATAAACAAAATATAAAATGAATATATAAATTCAAAAATCAAGGTTTTAGGGCGAGAAATTTATATAGTATAAACAAACACGAAATTCAAAATTATATATAAACAAACACGAAATTCAAATCAATAAAATATATGCAATTTGGAAAATATAAACACTACAGAAAATTTGAAAATAGGACAAACATATCATATAATATAATCAAAGTTTAATCCTGTGGAGAAAGTTATCGCAATTGGGGCATGAAACCACTTTTTTTTTTACTATATTCTACGTACTAAACACGCAGGTGTTTGACAAATATTGCAGAATAGCCTGGTTTTTTTTCTCGAATGTTTTTAATAAAACCCACAACTTCCTCTTTTGAGGACCTCACGGGGTGCCAACAGGGTATTATTTACTAATGTTTCGGATATTGACTCGCCAAAATATGTTAAAACTGTATTAAAAGCATCTTGTTGTTGCTATTTTTCCTTTTTAAGATATTGGGCATTGCCAATTCCAAACTTAACTCTCTTGTGAAATGTTTTCGGTGGTATTAATTATTTTGTTTCCACTCTGGATATTTGTCTATCCATAAGAGGTATGCATTCAATGCAGCCATATCTATAATTTCCATAAAAAGACGGAAAGGCCATCTTCTCGTTGACCTTGAGCAAGAGTACTCTCAAGTAATTTGGTCTCCCGTATCTACTCCAATTTTCGTATTATTATAATGATGTATAATTACTATAGTGGCTTTTGTTTTTCTGAATAATCAATTTCTGCATCATTGAATTGAGTGGATAATAATAATACTGCTTTATTTTTTGTGGTACACACGAAACAAGTATTTTATTTTCAGCTACTATGGATTGTTTTCTCTCTAGACGGTATAAATTCAAGTGAGATTACTCTTTTATTTTTTCGAAGCGTGCCAGTTAGAGTTAAACCTTTTAATAAAAGATTATCGGCTAATTTGATGGAGGTAATAAAAATACCTGTGGTTATCCTCCTGTTCGTGCCATACTGCGGTTGAACCATTTCTATAACTACTCAGTTACCTTGATTTATCTGTCTCTACGATTATTTATCATACCAGAATAAGCCTGTAAATTTGTTATGCGTCATATGCCGCCGCAGTCGGCAGCAACCCAGATGTTGATGCCATATTTACCAAGTTTAGACTTCATGTACACGCGAAATGAACAATTCTCTCTTAAGTTTGGCAAACGTTCATCTACAGTTATATTCGAAGATGGAGAATAATTGCTTTTGCACATATCCATAAACATTTTTGAAATCCACTTAATTGGTTCTAATTTATCTGAAAAAACCCTGATATCTCTCTTCTCGGGTTTCTTTATCATCAAAACGAATATGACTGTAAATATAGATGAATCTATCTCGAGACAGAGCTGTTGTGAAAAATGACTGGCAAAAGGGACTTTCACTTATCCACAATTCACTCAAAGATAGCTTTCGTGTTCGATTTCTGCCAGGTGCGAGCAATATTCCAATGAATTCATATAACTCGTCTTTTGATATTGGTTGGTTCTTTTCTGAATGAATTCGATTTAAATGACGATTTGTTTCTTAAACATCACTTTTACCACCTCTTCATTTACAAACAGATAACACATATCTTTTATGGAATGTACATTTATACTTGAATTTCTCAGTCCAGAATCTTCGATGAGAATATTTTATACCCGACCGATGCCTCGAAGATTGAGGTGGTACTCGTAATGAACTCCATTCGAATCCATGTTTTGATGTAAATAATATTTCTTCGTCTTCTTCACTCGTCTCCAAATCAGAATATACTTCATCCTGTACCTCGACAAAATCTTCTGATTCTGATATATTGCCTGTCGCCTTAAATTCCAAATCGCAATCATCGCCGTCGATATTTCCCGCCATCTCAATTATTATATTTTTGAAAATGAAATAATAAATAAAATGTACATTTATTATAAAAAGAGTAATGGTACAATATAACATACCAGATAAAAAATGATAATAGAAAAAACATACCAGATAAAAATAAAAAATAACAATCAGGATTATAAAACTGGTGACGATCCCCTGGAACGGGCGCTATAAGAACTGTCAAAAAAGAATGAGTGTTTGACATTTCGTCAATTCGCGATTTAAAATCATTAATTTCTGTTGAATTAACTATGAATGTTTTGTTTCCTAATGACATCATTCAAATCATAGAGGTTTCGATGAGGAATACATAAAGTATGAAGACCCTGCAAGCAGTATATTTCGAGAAATTAAATAAAATATAAGTCATGATCACTCGCTATCCATCACCGTACGGCAAGTGTTAAATAAATTTGGGTGAGACATGACAGAAAAATAATATTGACTTCCAAAGTTCAACGATACCGTCCTTAGTAAGCCGATTCAACTATACTTAACAAGTTTTCTGAGAACACATTTAATAAAGTAACGACTTTTTGATATCTACAAATAAAAGAGTTACTGCAATAAGGTTTTAAAATAAAGTTTATCTCTTGTATAGTGAACTGATAAGGCACAAGAAAAAAGTTACGAGCATCGCCCTGAAATAGCAAAGGGTACGATTAATGTACGTGATGCGAGAAAACTAACTTGTTTTTATTGTTTTCACCAAGTCTCAGCATTTACTATGTAGAAAAACATCGTTTAAATCATACATAAAAACCATCATGCTGTCAGGATTGGCAGAGAGGACAGAGCAAACGATTTCCCTATCAAAACACACATTTTTCCCCTCTTCAACATCTACTGTTGTAAAAGAAGGTGTATGGGTGTGTGTTGCGATAGGAAAATTTGATAGTCTCTCCTTATTGATTACCATGATGACCTCTATATCTTATTGGTAAGTAAGACGCTTGTCTTCTAGCCTGAAGGTTCTGGGTTCTATTCTCGTTGGTACCTAGATTTTTTTAAAAGGATTCCAGTATGGCTTTCACTTAAGGCCTCTCTTACATCTTTCTGGTTGGTTGGAAGATATTGCCACATGGTCACATGCCCGTCAGATTGTATTGTATACAACGTAAGTTTAATACAATACAATACAACATGACGAAGAAAGGACGTAATAACACAACATAGTATATCATATATGTATGTATGATATTTTTTTTTATTATTATTGAAATAACGAAGTAATGTATTATATATACAAAAATTTTATTTGATATTTCAATAATTACATTAAACCCGATAAACGTGTTTCTATCCCCTATCTCGAGGCGAAATGAATAGAGCCTTGATACTAGGAGGTAGAAACACGTGAAGCGAGGATACATTTAATTAATAGACAATACATACAATGGGCAGCTGTGTACAATGTATGTGTTATCTCGAGGCATACACGAGTTACAAAACCTAACACCGGATGCTTTGACCTGATTGGAGAAGACACACTGCGTGTGAGGATTAAAGGCAGAAGAAAAAAATGCAATTAATAGAAAAAAAATATTTTTCGTTAAATATTCTTTTATGGAGTTCTATAAATAAATTATATTTTTTCTATAATTGAAGAGTTAAACTTATAAACCACATAACAACCATATTTTGATTTTGATTTTTTTTTATGAAAAAACAGTCTATCAACAAGCGACAATATACCCATAAATGGCATATATGTGAATTAAAACTAAAAGTTATTCTATTTTACAACCAAAGATGTCACTGGGCACATATCCACAAGCAATTTACTCAAATACCGCACAGTTTTTGTCTTATAATTCTGAACGTACTTTTTGGCTCTTGAGTGGTTTATGAGTTTAAATCTAGAATTTAAAATTCACATTGTTATTTTTATTTGTCTTTTAACAATAAAGTTAAGTGATATATGAAATCAATACAAAAATATGAGTCAGTGATTGTCATATTTAAGATTATTAGTTTTTGTAAGCACACATGGATGTTTAAATAACACTATCTGGAAAAACAAGTATATGAACATACAAAGCAAGGTGAGGATATACAAGACCTGTGTTCGCCCCATTATGACATACAGCATAGAGTCCAGAGCTGACACTGTCAGAACCAAAAATCTCCTTCGAATCAGTGAAATGAAAGTACTCAGGAGTATCGTTGGCAAAAGTCTTCGTGATAGAGTACGAAACACAGAAATCTGAAGGATGTGTGAAGTTGAAGATATTGTCAGATGGGGACGACAGAGAAGAAGGTTCTGGAACGAACATGTATCCAGAATGGCGGAACCAAGAGCCGTAAGAATGGCCAGGGACAGTATCCCCCAACCAAGCAGACCTCCAGGACGACCTCCCAAAAGATGGAAAGACAGCTCGCAGTCGACGTCACAAGAGGGAAACGATGATGCAGGACCATAACAGGCCAACAGGCCTAAAAGAACAAGAAGAAGACATATGCTTGCAAAAAGTTTTAATCGATCATTTTTTATAGGCGGAGCCCATGCCTATTGGATTAATTCAAAATTATCGATTTCTTCGGTGACGACGATATCAACCTCAAAATTCTACTTCTCTCCAAACAAATATCTCTCAGATACAAATTCGAAAGATATAATGGTAACATCACAATTAGGGATCTCCCAGACTTCATATTTATTCTTGCTTACCTTCTAATTCTTAATGTTTGTAAATCACTATCACATTGACTCTTATAAATCTTCTTTTATTCTTCTTTCTCTTATGTTTGACAGCCAGCGGTTATTTCATTCATAACCATGTAGAAAGTTCTTATACTGTTCATTCTTTACATATTACCTCGTCAATATCTTTTGCAATTTTACCCTACTTCACAATTTATACTACATATCTCTCGACTATGGTAACGAATCGATTGAAAAAAAAGAAAAATCAACGTCTTTTCAAAAATCAAATCATTACATTTCAAGACTTACAACATGTTCGAATTGTATTATACTAAACACTCTTTGTATTTTACCAACACATCACTAATTTCAATGCCTTTAAACTTGTTCGTCAGAACTGATACTGGAATATATTAGTTGTCGTTGGTGGGCCTCGTAGTCGAAGAGTTGAAAAGTGAAGTTTTACCTTAACAATTTTGTTTTTGTTCCTTTTTTGTTTCTGTAACCCGATGGCACAACGAAGTGAGACGATCGAAACACACCGATATGTTTTGTTTTTGTCTTCTTTGAAAGAAAAAATATGACTGGAACCATAAGGGTTTAATACCCTTG
Organism: Odontocerum albicorne; assembly: GCA_949825065.1. NCBI lineage: Eukaryota > Metazoa > Arthropoda > Insecta > Trichoptera > Odontoceridae > Odontocerum > Odontocerum albicorne. The sequence continues at coordinate 8,579,819 of OX463856.1, forward strand.
AATACTGGGCGGAAAAAAACACCTTTATCATTCGAGGGGAGAAACATCCCCCGCGGGACTCGAACTGGCGATCTTCCGCATGGAAATCCAGTGCTCTACCGCGCGGCCATGTACCTCTTGGAATATGATAATATGAAATACAAAGCACAACAAAAAAAATCCCATGTCACCATAACGTCAAGTCGTTATTTTTTTAAATAATACATATATTTTTATTTCAATTACAGTTTTAAAAGAAAAAATAAATATTTGATTATTTACGTATGACAGATTTAAGATCAAAGGTTTATTTTCTATGTTTGCGTTGAAAAACATTTATTTTTTCACTTATAATTTCAATTACAAATATTCCTAACATGTACAAATTCATTTTGAACTATTATTATTTAGTAGAAAGTCTCGTCATCCACGCTAATCCAAAGAGTGGATTTATTGGATCAATTCTCATCCCTAAATCTAGGGTTGATAGGCCGACGGAAATAATATTTCAATTACTAACTTAAATCCTTATAGCTTTCTAAATAACTAACTTAGATACAATAATATATAGGAAATTCTATTCCAGATATGAAAGTTTGTTTTCAAATTTTCTGAACTTATTAAAAGTACAATACAAATAACTGATGTTCGATAAAGCGACAATTGAAATGCTCATGCATGAAAAGTCCTGAAAAAGCGAAGTTAAATATTTAGGAGAGTTCACCAACTTTAGGATCTCACATTGACATTTGGTTATTAATTCATCAAAAATTTTTTTTTAAATAATAGGCCATTCACCTAAAGAAGGATGATTTGTGCCTCCGAATTAAAGTCACTATATAATTATATTATGCTAAGGACAACGCAAAAAGTATGCTAAGGACAACGGAAATGAGAACTCTGCGCGCTATTGCTGGGAAGACTTTGCGTGATCGTGTAAGGAACACCACAATCCGAGAGGTCTGTGAGGTCCAAGATGTGGTCAGATGGGGACGACAGCGTCGACGATACTGGTACCAACATGTACAGAGAATGAATTCCACAAGAATTCCATACATAGCTCTGCATGGGGAGCCGGATGGACGGCGTCCGCCAGGGAGACCCCCGAAACGATGGAGAGATAGCTGGAGCTCGGCATCACAGGACAATCCTGCAGTTACAGACTCTTGAGAGTCTACAGAAAGTTTAAGAAGAAGAAGAAGTTATAATTATATGAGTCCATCAACAGTTTAAAGCTTCAACTAATTAAGCTTCGAAAATTTAACAATAGATCTTTAACTAAAATTTCACGAAGAAAGTAGAAACGCAACATTCATTGGACGCGGTTAAGATATGGATTTTAGGTAATCATATCTATCTCGCAAAGGACAATAAAAAATACGTGGTCCGTAGTTTCAATATCCAGACTCTTAGCCGGAATTCTCCACAATACCCATTCTGTAAAGGTGACTAGTCAATACGCAGTTTCCCGTCCGCAAATGACATATGACAGACACTCTTAACTCGTCCATTCTCACCATATTAAACCATGGTTTCAAAAGGATACATTGTTGGATTGATTTATATCTAAAGCCCCTTACACCAGTTTTATCCCAATCAAACGCCTATCGATGCCAAGTATCATGCTGAATTTTATTTAAAATACCAGGTAAAATCTAGTTAGTTTACAGAAATTTCCATCTGGCGATGGGCTCGTCAGGTTTTAGTTGTTCAGTAATTGTCAATATAATTTATTAGTACAGTCGTTCCTAAACATATTCAAATCGGTAATGTGAACATGTTGAAGAACATGGCTGGGAGACAATACTGTCTACAGCACCAGTGATTGTGTATTTGGATTTAAACTACTGGAGTGGGCCAGTTACTTGGAGTTTGCCATCGCACGTGTTGAAAATACTACTGCACGTGGACAGACAACACGCGCACATATTTAGCATCTAGCGCATACGACTGTTAATAAATAAATTATTTTGGTTCAGGTATATACTCGTAAATATATAGAACTTGTCCAGGAATATGTGTATCTGGTCCAACTTATTTCGTTTGTGGGTGGCATATCCTTGAAGCGAAGGGTCTACAACCAGTGCATTCTTCCAGTACTTACGTATGGCTGCGAGACATGGACGCTCACAGTAAAGAACACACAAAAGCACCAGACCGCACAACGGGGCATGGAGAGATACATGTTGGGATATACTAAAAGAGATCATAAACGAAACACCTGGATTCGCAACATAACAAAGGTAAAAGACGTTATAAAGGTGTGCAAAAGAATGAAGTGGCAATGGGCCCGACACGTAGCCAGAATGTCAGACTCCCGATGGACATCCGAAATAATCCAATGGTACCCAAGAGGCATAAAGAGTCCCAAAAGAAGACCTAAGGTACGCTGGATAGATGAAATCAGGAATCATGGTAGCATCACATGGCATCAACGAGCAAAAAACCGAACTATTTGGAGTCAACTTGGGGAGATCTTCATCCAGCAGTGGGTTGACCCTGGTTGACAATGATGATGATATAAATATATATTTTTTTATATTTTTTTGTTTTTGAGTACTACCAGGAATCGAATGCTAAATCTCCAGATATAAGACCAGTATCTTACAAACTAGGCCATGGAGGTTGTGGTTAGCTTAGTTAGTTAATAGCAGGTTAAAAATGCAGGAAAGTTGGTGAACCTCGAGAATCCAGGTATCGTGACGGTTGGGAAGTGGCTCGGAAAAAAATAAAAGCTGAAAGTCAGAAATCGGGAGCAGTCGAGAATGTGTATGTAGATTTATGTTTGACACTGGACAAAAGATGGCTGAGAGAAATGAAAATATGTAATCTGAATTATTATATATATTTTTTTAATATATTTGATTTATGGTTTCTTTTTCGTTCAAAAATATTAACCAACCACTTTATTTTTGAATAAATAAAATGTTTATTGTAATGAATTGATGATCTGCTGATTATAGATAGTAAATGGTCCAATAGCTGTGACAGATTTTCGAGGAATGAGATGACTTACGTGTTATATCGAAATACCGAAAAAGTGCAATGATTATTCCGTTACATAAATGTAAGTATGTTAAGTGTGCAAGAATAGAATGTCGAAGCTACGAGAACATAACCATTTTCGTACTGAGTGTAATATGTAAACCGTACAGAAAAAAAATATAGAAAGAGAGAAAAAAACACTAAAAAGAAGGTTCGGATTGATCATGAAACCTATTTTAGTGGAAAAGGATATATTGATTAAATTTTCTCTTTACTATGGTTGTGAAAAAGTATAAAATTTGAAAAATCATATAACTGCATGATAAAATATTGTATTCATATATTGTTGAATGTAAATTAATACGTGATACTGCTTCATTGTATGCTGAACTAGGATCATGTATTAGAGTGAACGGTGCCTTGACTGAGTGGCTTAATCTTCCAAAATTGTTAAAACAAGGATGTGTTACGCCACCTTTGTTGTTTAACATTTTTATTGATTTATATTTGAAGGATTTGCAGAAGTCAATGGGACACTAAAACAAGTAAACTCGACCTAAACAATATCAAAACGTGCTAAAATGATATTTCATTAAATTTACTTAGTACTACCTTTGATTCCTGAAAGTTTATTGTAGGTGTGGAAAAAGGTGCAAGAGAGCTGAATAAATGTTGTAAAAGTGCGTACACAGAAAAACACATGGAGGGATAAAATGTGACATTATATGGAATGAAGTAATTAAGGGATGATTATTAAATTTAAAATTGTAAGAGTTGCATGAGAAGGTGTATGTATGTAGAAGAGGCGAAGTATGTGTTTCACGATAGGAAACTCAGCTTAGCACTCTACTTTGCATATTTCAAAGGGGAAAAGATGCGCCAGGTTTAATTCCGATTAGAAATTCATCTGGACTGGTTTTAATCATAACCTATTTAACGTCTGAATTGATATTTTAATGTAGCTCATGTACTGCTCATCATTTATTCTTATAGCTTTATGAAGCAAAACATTAAAAATACTAAATAAAAAAACCTTGCCTAACGCAAGACTGGAGAGTGCTAAATTGAGAGATTTTTTCGGAAGCTTTATAAACTTACAATCGAAATATTAAATTTGACCTGTAAGAATCGTATTATTGTTGAAGTACAATAAATTGCACAAAAAACAAACCAAAACAAAGACAGACGTCTTCCATCACCAGGATGGCTGACAATCAAACTTGATCACAAGGAATAATTTCCCTCCTTGTTTGCCCTCCTCTCGTATAATGTGGAACAAAAATATTTTTCTTTTTCTATAATTTTTAAATACAAGCACAAAGTTATTCCATCAACAATAATGTAAATAATGGATAAATAGTGTTAGACGAGTATGGCACGATTTCCATTAGAGCGGATTCCTGGTCCATACAACCCGCCCTAAGCAAAGGGGGACAACCTCAGCATCAGTTAAGACGTGATCATTTGTAAAATAACAGGGCTGACTCGTATTTTTTATATTTTAATTAAAAAGGTTATAAATATTTCAAAAATCGTTGACATACTTACGTACCATCACGAAATTTCACAGGCTTGCATATCCCGAAACACATCATTCACCTATGCTACATCCATACATCCTAACATACAAATCATACTTTTTTGGTGACTTTCTACGTTTCTTTCTTTGGAAAATTTAATTCACTTGATCCAAGCATACTTTCATTGATCTTCCATTCGCACGCATTTCACTCACATTTGTTGCATAAATTTATTGTGTTAGTTTTTCTTAATTTATTTATTTCACATGCCGTAGCAATATCAGAATGCTCTTCATCATCTTACTCAACACAACAGCCTTATGTTCACATTCAATCCTTATCACTTTATTCCGTATTCTGTCAAACATTGTCACCCTTTCTATCCTTCTCAGAACACGCATTTCTACAGCATTTATTCGGCTTCTTTCTGCCTTTTCCCCGTTCATATTTTCCTCATATACGAGGCATATCCAGAAAGTAAGTGTACTGAATTTTTGTAGGTTACAATTTTTTTTATTTAAACAAAAAAATTACGTGGTTACCGTAGTACATATGTAAGCTATTTTTCGACATAGTCGCCATTCCTCTCAATGCAGGTGGTGAAGCGGGGTATCAACTTTTTGATGCCTTCCTCGAAGTAGTTTCCCGCCAAGCCCTCTGTCCACTTCTCCACCTCCTCCTTTACCTCCTCGTCGGTTGAAAACCTTTTTCCACCCATGTGCAGCTTCAGGGAGGTAAAGAGATAGTAATCTGAAGGTGCTAGGTCAGGGGAATGCGCGGGATGGTTCAGGACATCCCATTTAAACGAGGCGAGCAGTTCCTTCGTAGCGTTGGCCGTGTGTGGTCTGGCATTGTCGTGCAGCAGGCAGACTCCCTTTATCAGCATGCCTCTCCTCTTGTTCTGAATCGCCCTCCGCAATTTTTTTAGGGTCTCACAGTATCTTGCAGAGTTGATGGTCTCCCCTTGAGGCATATATTCAATTAAAATTATGCCTTGACAGTCCCAAAACACGGATGCCGGGATTTTCTTGGCTGAAATTGTGGTTTTGAACTTTTTGGCGGAGGGTGAAGAGGTGTGACGTGACCGTTTTTAAACTCGCGACACCACTTGTACACACTCGTATGATTCATAGCTTTATCACCATATGCAGTTTTCACCTCATTATAAACCTCAACCGGAGGTTTTCCCTTCCAAACGAGATAACGGATGACGCCGCGTATTTCGCACTTGGCGGGAGATTGGATTGACATTTTTCACGAAACGTGTTGTCGCGTCGACACTTCTCAACGTACTGACCTCGAACCGGTCTCGTTGCGGAGGGGAAGAGTCAGGCTACACGGAAGTGTAGCCAACATGTCGAAAATAAAATCCATCCGGTCGTGAGAGCCTCAGTACACTTACTTTCTGGATACGCATAGTACATCAAACCGTTAGCAGTGGAAGTAGTTTTTCGTATTTTGTTTCATACTTATTTGTTTTTCACATATTTTAGCTGTTGTAAAATGAAAACTGTCAATAAATCTTGAGACCAGCCCTGTTCTTACTTACACAGCAAGACAACAGTGCTTATAAAGTTGAATGAAGGAGTAGAGTGGATGAGAGGAGAAGGATTAAATAGTAATGATCCACCAACGGATAGAGGAGTGTCAACACCTGATTATGTGATGAAGGAACCAGATTACATCTCCGAGGATTTGAACACGCTATAGTATCTTCAAACGTGTGTACATTTCTCGTACATATTTTAAAACTACTTTGGCAACGTTCTTCGTTAAACTAGCTATTACAGAAAGTGGACGATGATAGCTGGTTTCAAGTAAACAGAATTATTTCATCACCATCATCTCATAACTTTTCATTGGAGGATCTGGGTTATTGTGGTAGAACCTCCACCCTTTTCGACCCTGAGTGAACGAATAACAGTATTTAAAGACAACTGTCTTAACAAAAATACATTTATCTCTTTTTGGAAACCATCGAGAATCGTTTCGGGTTCAATTTTCAATGGTTTCCAAAAAGAGATCCCAGTCCAGTCGAGTACGTCTGGTAACCCAAGAGAGGTGTGCGAATGTTTGATTTGTTGTATCTTCACGTGTGGTAGTATTACTAAACAATAAAGATTCGGTGATATCATAGAATATCAAATTATGAAGTGTTCTGAACAGCAAAGTGCTGTATTATTTAAATTCTGATATCGTGTGCTCATCTTCGTTAATCTGGACACGTTGTTTGAATATCTGAATACAAACTCCCAAAAAATATCCTATTTAATGAATTAACGGAAAGCAGAAGAAAGCACGGTGGGTAACATCAGAGATATGAGGAATTTCTGCATGAAACGCTTAAAAACAGTAATGATCCGCACAAGTGAAGCAAACAGCAGCGAATTACTATTGCTAATTATCCACAACTCTATGAAGAAAATAGATACGGGCAAGCTGCAAGCACTGAAGCTCGTTACATCATATGTAACAGGATATGCATATCACAAATTGGCTTACATAGCCATCTCCAGTGGCACCAACGTCAGGTACCCTGATCTTCCACTTTGTATAATATGTTCTACTATACTCGTCAACGGTAATGGGCATTGATTAATTTAGTATTCCCAACACGTGTGATGATAAAGATGTTCCTCGCGGGAAGCACAAACGCCTCTGATCTGATCTGTAGCATTCCTTTGTGTATTTTACGTAATATTTAGTTTATCTCCTTTATTTAATGAGTCTCCTTAAGAGTAATGACTATTATTTATTATCAGAAAATAACTTGAATGTCATGTTTACTTGGTGTTGTAATCAAATATCAGTGGTTCTAAACAAAAAACGCGTTTAAACTTAGAAATTAAAAAACACCGAAATTGTGCCGCGCACAGGATTCGTGGAATTTGATTTTTAACGCAGTGTACAGGTTAATGGTTGTTGTAGCGCGAAGGTTCGATTTACAGAGCCGAAGAAAATATTATCTGCACCACGCTCTTCAATGTCTCTATCGCCAACTATTAAAATTAATTAGTATACGAATGATTAATATAATACGAATAATTAAAATGTCATGACTGCTCATATAACATACTTGTATAGGCAAAACAAAAAGCAATTTTGAAAAAAAAGATAACATTTGAGATGTCCAAATAAAAATTTTATTTAGGATTTTGCTAACTTTATCGAAAAAAATCCTTCGTTTGACCTCGATTGTGGTTTGTGAATTCTGTACACGAGCCGGGGGGCTGCAGGTGGATAACTTAGAAATTATCGGGATCATGTGAAAAAAAAATGTGTCCTAGTCTGATAAAAGGATTCGCATATATAAATATATACAAACCATATCTTCGTTACCCTGTCAGGATAGACCGAGATGATGGAACGCTAGACTTTCCTTTCGCGGCACACATCTTTTGCCACTTCTACATCTATACACCTTCTCATACGACTATTACGATTTTTCACATTCCCGATTACGAGTTGTATACAGTTGACTCTGTTTGTAAATTAAAACATAAAGCAATAATATAAAATTCGTGGCCAACTTTGTAAGAGCTTGTCTCCAAACCCGGAGGTCGCGAGTGCGATTCCCGTTACAATTCAGATTAAAAAAAAAGGACTCGAGTCTGGTTTTCACTCAAGACATATTTCTGGTTGGTTGGCCGAAATTTACTCATGACAAAACGCTCGCCAGGTTTTACTATATATACCAAAAGTTTTACTATACATATATTATATATAGTAATATATATACGTACTCGTATATTACTATATATAATATATTATATATAATACGAAATGAAAAAAACAATTGGAGAAATTGACAGAAAGATAAAAAATTATGTATTATTAGACGTGTACGTCCTCATTTAAATTTCTTACAAATATGTTTTTTTTTTGTTTTGAGTTAAAGCGTTAAACTGTGGAAGTTTAAAAAAATTGTAATTTATTTCTTAAATCTTAGAAAATACGTTTGTTTCATTTTGTGGTTAACGTTTATACTCGTATATTTTTAAAAAATTAATGTATCATTTTTTTGTTTTATATTTACCACTGTTTTATTTAAGTTCACGTAAGTATTTAAGTTTCAAAGACCTCCTTCTTCCAGTCCAACTTAATTATGTCTAAAAATTTTTTTTTTCTAATTATAATAGGTACAGGGGAGTGGGAGGAGAGTAATGACTACGAAGAGAAGGGGGAATAGGTAGGCATCAAAATGAAGGCTTTTTAACGAGAAATATATTTAGCATAGGTCTGTTATTGAAATAACCTTGATTGTTTATAATTTTGAGACTTAACTTAACACTTTTTTAATCTCAAGAATTCCTAAGTTGTCCAGCTGCGATCCCCTAGGTTCGTGTGCAGGTGCGATTTACCCCGGCTCGTAATCGTTGTAATTTGTTTAATAAAATACTATTTTTCTATTAAAGATAAAGACTTATTTTTGCTCCCTTGATGATAAGGTCTTCTATTTAGCAAAATAGAAGGCCGAAGAGGTGTTGGCAGGAGGCAAATCTCCTGACTTCGCAATATACGCGAATGGACTGGCATAAGGGGCGTTGGAGATCTTTTTCGGGCTGCCAGGTATCTACTTTCAAGTGATATTCAACGTTGGGGGGACCTGACATGACACTGAGAAGAAGAAGATGATAAGGTGAGAGTATTGAAACCGGTTCGGTCACACGTGAAAAAACAGTGTTATTTTTATAAAAATTTACGTAATATGAATTATTTTAACAGAATCAAATTTAAAAAAACATTGAAATTCCAAGGATTATGACTCGTTACGAGACTGTTAAGATGCGATAAAATTTCAAAATAACTTGTTAAATGAGTAACGCCTTTTAATATTCAAACGATAGCTACAGGACGTTTATCCTTACGATAGCTGAAGAACAAATCACGTATGCCAAAAAACTTATATATTAAACATTTAAAATAAATTTCATCAAAAAATTTCCTACAAACATTATTTTCTTTGAGTGTAAACAAAAAAATGCTTTCAATATACCCCGCGCTCTTTCAATCAGTCACGAAATTAAAGTAGACAGAATTCGACATTGAATATTTTACCAAGAATGATGCAAAATAGGATTTAGGCAAAAGGGGGAAATATTTATTTGATTTGTGTAAAAGCGAAATACAATAAAACATTTACCGAGAAAACAACGATATCTCTTTTTGAAGACTGAAAGAAAAAAAACATGACCCTCTTCATAAAAGTAGGTAAGGCGCAAAAAGAAGAAATCAGAGGAGAAAAGAATAATAGGGAAAATATACGAAGCGGAATAGAAGGTAGGCTTTTCTTTGAGAATCCCTGTATATTGATAGAATAGGACATAATTAAAGAATCTATCTTGAGAAAGTTCTTACAACAAATAGACATTTATTAACTACTTGTGGATCTTTCAGATTTACTTCACTGTCAGACACTTACTGAAACTCTGAAAAGGTATTGAATTGAAGAAGTTGAAAAAGTGGTTTATATCATATGTGTGAATGAAACACAGACTTCAAAAATATATAAAATCAGTTTAAAATTATTTCATAAAGCAATACATTATAACTCTGAGTTCGTTTCGTTTTTCTTGTTTTTATCACAATTCAGTTACTCGTATATACAGTACAACCTAAGCGGTTAAGTGCCATGTGGCAATCTTTTCCGATCTGAATAAAAAAAATGCAACGAATGTGTATTGTTACATATAAGTCTACTTTTAAAATTTGAAATTGGCTTTACTGTCGGGTACGGATTGATTTCAATCGTTGTTCCTTTGTGTAAAGGTAACTTTTTTTAAATAGGCAATCCACCCATAGTCGGATGACTTGTGCCACCAAATTAAAGACATTATGAAATTATATGAGTTAGTATAATTAAACTAAATTTAAAAATGAGAATTATACGATAAGATAATTCAAAATTTCAACTGATTAAAATTAAAAAAATTTATAATCGATGTTTAAATGGAAAAAAAAATTCGAATAAAGAAGAAACGGAACATAAATTGAACGCGACAAAAATTGGTTTTTTAAGTAATCAAATCTATCTTACATAGGACAATCGAAAAATGCATGGTGCATAGTTTTATCATCCAGACCACTGATTCAGACCAGGATTCTTCACAATACCAATTAAGTAAAAGTGACTAGCCACCAAGTAGTGGCTCTTTCGCAAACGACAAATGACAGACACCCTCATCTTATTCTGTTTTATAATATCAAACTATGGTTTCAAAGGAATAGATTTTTGGATTGATTTATATCTAGATATAAAGGTACTTTAATTGATTATCTTTGTCGTTTATTTCGAATCGGTATCTGAAAGATTATTCTTCGGAAAAGAAAAAAAACTTTTGAGTTATTTTGCTTCTTTACCTTATAAATTGGTTGATTCAAATCGATCCAATAGGGCGGAGTATTATGATGAAGCTTTTACCGATGATGGATTGCCAATTTACCTCTTAGTGTTCAATATATGGTTGGTGCACCCTTAAGAATCACTTGAATACAGGTGCATAGCCGTGCGGTGACGCACTGGACTTGAAAGGTTGCGGATTCAAACCCCGCGCTGTGCTTTCTTTGAATGACACACGCATATTTTCCGCCTAGTGATCGGGAGTATAAGGACCTTTAAATTCTTAGATCATATCTATTACTTCAAAAATGAGGAAAAAAACAACATGCTGGTATGCCCCAATCGTCTCACATCAGTGAGATATCGAATCCAGTACAACGATGTGGCCGGTGAATTTGCTCGTGTGCAACGGAACACTCACTAAAAAAGAAACAAAAAACCCACGACACAGCTTTAATTTCCCATATTGACGTTGGAATGATGTGAGTATCCTCATCTACGAATCCCAGCAACGATGATAACTTGAATGCAACTTTTTGGGAAATCATAAAAATGTATGGTGATACAAGTATATGAACACTACATAGATACACTACACTATACCTTAAGCTAAATGTATTTCATTCACATGCTAGAAGACCGTAAAAATATTTATTTGTATTTGGTCTTCTCTGGTTAGTTTTCTGCGGCTTTCTTAGGAAATTTGATTTGTCTGAATATAGGAAATCACCTTATCTAATGGTCGCAGCCAGCACTTTCCCATCCTTACACTCAACTTATATGTTGTATTAAATTGTATTGCGCTTTGTTGTATACAGTATAACCTAGTGGGCTAATTGTCATGTGGCAATCTCTTATATCCAACTAGAAAACTATCTAAGAAGCACTAAGGTAAAACCAGACTGTTATCCTTTTTTAAAAATTACGAGTTACAATGGTGATCAAACCCGTACCTCTCGGTCTGAGAGACAATCGTCTTGCCAACTAGGCCACGTAGGTCATATATATTTATTTTGTTATATTTTTAATATCTTAATAATAATAAGTTCAAAACCCGAGTTAAAGCACACTTGAGGAGAGTTTGATCTCTAAATACCCAGTCTCTGACGCTTTCCGAGTTAGTTTATTGACCTTTAAAGAGTACCTGATAATATAATATACTTCCGAATATCCGATGAAATGGAATCCCGAGTAACTTTCGAGGAATTTTAAAGAACTTTTTTGAACTGCGATTTTTTTTTTGTGTTTTCCCCGTACTGCAGGAGATTAGTAAAATTGCCCCTGTCTGATTCCATCCTCTATATTTTGTAATCCCGGGTGACTGTCGAGGAATTTCGAAGAACATTTTTTTACTACGTTTGTAATTTATTATTGTTTTTTTTTGTGTTTTTCCCCGTACTGATGAAGATTTGTGAAGTTGCCCATGTCTGATTCCATTTAATATTGTGTTTTTTTTATGCAGTGCGGATTGTGCACCTGTGGACTGCTCCGTATTGTGTTAGTAACACGTCGTTTTGTACAATTTGATAACAGTCTCTTTCTGTTTTTGTTATAATTATTTTCTATGCCCTTAATAAATTGAGCACTCTCTACTCTTGTATATTATTATTTTTGTTATAAAGTAAATTGTTTCGTTTATTTATACTAATAAATAAATAGCACTATATAAATGGTCCTTGTATGATTCATTTCAATGTTTTCTTTTTATTTTCCATTAATTCAAAGTTTACTCAAAATAATGCCAGAATTATTTGTAAATAACATAACTCTTCTAAAAAACACCATTAAAAGGTTATATTAAAAACAAGGTTCTCCTGATCTCTAAATGAATAAAAAGAACCATTTCCAATATCCTTTATCTCTTAAGAAGAGGATGTCAGAATTGCTTTTTCATATCCTTCTGTAATTAGTGTTTGAGTTGTACTCACACCCAAGATCCCCCACCTTTTTCGTTACTGTTCCGTTAAAAGCATTCCATCCCTTAACGCTGGCTATAAACCAGCAGTTATACCATCTGCAAGCCCGTGATCATAATGCGTACAAGGTCTACAAAAGTTTCAGGAGCGACCTTATCGAGAATCCTGAAACCCTTACGAATATAAAGGGTTCGTTATTATTTTAATTCGTGATTCTTATGAGTGACTCGTGGCTGTGGTAAACATTGGTAATGTGAACTTAAGTAAAATATGATTATTTTATGGTAAGGGGAATTTAATTTCAGACTTTGCAAAACCTTTACGTACTCCAAATCTATCCATCTCGGCATGAAAGCATTTCATTTTCAAATGCTCATTATATTTCCCTCCGTAAATCTACAACTTTCTTCTACTACTGTTTTATAGTTTTCTTACATCGAACTTCTCTTGTTTTATAGTTTTCTTACATCGGACCTCTTTTGTTTTATAGTTTTCTTACATCGTACCTCTCTTGTTTTATAGTCTATCTTCTTTTACTGTTTTATAGTTTTCTCACATCGGACCTCTCTTGTTTTATAGTTTTCTTACATCAGACTTCCCTTGTTTTATAGTTTTCTTACATCGGACCTCTCTTGTTTTATAGTTTTCTTACATCGGACCTCCCTTGTTTTATAGTTTTCTTACATCGGACCTCCCTTGTTTTATAGTTTTCTTACATCGGACCTCCCTTGTTTTATAGTTTTCTTACATCGGACCTTTCTTGTTTTATAGTTTTCTTACATCGGACCTCCCTTGTTTTATAGTTTTCTTACATCATACCTCTCTTGTTTTATAGTTTTCTTACATCGGACCTCTCTTGTTTTATAGTTTTCTTACTCAATAATCTCCATTAATTTTAAAGCAAAATATTTATTTTGTTCATCTTTCAAAAAACATTGTCTAAATATCGAAGAGCCCCTTCTTTATTCTACTTATAACATCCACCTTCATCAAAATTCAGTCTTATATTTTATTTAGCACCTTTAAACTTCGCTGCTTTTTCCACCTGATAACTCCATGGGATAGGTCCCAGGTCTCTGCTTATTTTGGCTTTCACACTTCTCGACCGAATTGACTGCTCAAGACAATCGGACTATCATCTTCTATGTATCCAAAGTACTGTAATATTTTCTAAATAATCGATAGATTGGTTTTTGTGTACTCAACGGACTGCACAAAGGCTTCCTCCAATATCACATCTCAAAGGCATATTTTTTTACATATATACTCAAAACTCATAGTATCAAAAGCTGGTAAGATGATAATCCACAACAGTATTTTAATACCAATGTTGATGTTTCGGAGTTGACGAAGTCCATGGCCTAGTTGATAAGACGCATGTCTTCCGACCCGGAGGTTACGGGTTCGATACCCACATTAACCCTTCTTTTTTTTAAATGGTTAAAAGTCTGGTTTTCACTTAAGACTTCATAAACGTATTTCAGATTAGTTGAAAGAGATTACCACATGGCAATAATTCCACAACGTTGTAGTGTACCCAAAGAAAGTGTTGTACATGATTCGCTCGGGCGCTACTATAGCTGCCAGACATAATTTGTTTAAACATAGTGGATTCGAATCCCTAAATAAAGCACCCTTGAGAAGAATTTGCTCTCTAAAGTGTCTAAAAAAAATCTTACTTCCAGCGGGAATAAAACCCACAACATGCGGATCAAAATACAGGCGTCTTACCAACTGAGCCACGTAGGTCGTCAAAAATCTTTCCTTCGGAGGTCGTTTAGAGAAATCATAACTTCCATTATGCTGCAAGTTCTAATGATCATTAATGATTCTAATGACAAAAAAACCATTAAGTGATCTTTATATTCTATATCACAGCAACAAATTTTAAATAAATATAACGTATCAACATTTATATTATATTTTAAAAATAATATGGCATTAAGAAAATAATATTGCTATTTAAAAAGTAAAAAATATCATCCAAAATTATTCTCTTTGATTTCAATACTTTGATCTTCTTTCATATTTTACACTTATTTGATCCTCGTGTCAAAGGCATTGATATTTTACACTTATTTGATCCTCGTGTCAAAGGTATTGATATTTTACACTTATTTGATCCTCGTGTCAAAGGCATTAATATTTTGACTAGCGTATTTTTATTGAATTTTTAGTCGATCGAAGCTAAATATAATAATTTTCAAGCGCATCTTAAATGACTATGGCTACATTTTTACAGTATGTAGAAATTGTATTCATTGATGCGTATTTAAAAAAATGTATAATAGAAAATGCATATATGTATTGAATTAAGCTATGATGTAAGTGGAAAAATGTGGAATGTGTATTGAATTTTTTTGAAATAATATACACAAAATTCTTCTATCGTAGTATTGACGCTATAGTAATTGTACTTTTCTTTGTATTATGAACAATACTGTCGTTAAATATATATACTATATAATCATAACATGTCCCTTGTGGGGTAGGCAGAGAACAGATCTCCAAACTTTTCAATAATAGCACACAACTTAGGCCTCCTCAATATTCATACATATCATCTTGCATAATCTTCTTTTATTCATACTTCTCACTCTTCATTTTTTTTAAATCTAATCCATTTGGATAAGTCACTTTTTCTTTGGTCTACCTCTTCTATTCACACATTTCACTTCTAATTTGTATACTTGCTTAGTTATTATTTTATCATTCATTCTCTCCAAATGTCCAAACCACCTTAGAGCTCCTTTTTTTGTCTTATTTAAAACATCAATTTTATCTATGCATTTATTTCTGATGACTTAATTCCGCATTCTTTCAAACATTGACTTTCCGTAAATTTTCCTAAGTGTACGCATCTCCACAGTATCTTATTATTATTTTTCTGCCGAGATCTTTAAGTTTCACTTCCATACATCAAAGTGCGTACCAACATACTCTTGTGTATTGTCATGTTAATAAGAATAAATAAAACAATTTATATAGCGCCGTTTACAGAGCCAACTTTCTTCAAAGACTTTCTAACTCGGGACTCGAACCCCCTGTTTTTAACAAAGAAACATCTATAGATATACCAATATGTAATAAGACCAGTGTGTAGTATTACTATATCATTCTTTTTATTCTTCTAAGTGTCATGTCAGGTCCCTCCAACGTCGACTATCCCCTGCAAGTAGACATCTTTGTCCCCGGCAGTCCAAAAAAGATCCCCAACGCTCCTTATACCAGTCCAATCACGTATGTTGCGGAGCCAGGAGATTTACCTCCTTCCAACACCTCTTCGACTCTCTATTTTGCCTTGGATGATCAGGAGCAGTAATTTGTACTTTGTTCCTCTAAGTACATGCCCCAAATAGGACACCTTTCGGATTTTAATATTAGTCAGCAACTCTCTATTAATATATAATATACCATTATTCATCTTTAATTAAGACTCCCAAAAAGGGTTATCTTCAAGTGTTTGCTAAAAGTACACCATCCACTCATATATTTCACACTAAGAAATAGACCATTCCACGCCACAGGACCAGCAACAGCAAAAACTCTATCATAAAACCCCGTCCTTTTGGATCGACATGAAACATTAATTTTATTAAGTGAAGCACCAAACGACCTCAATGTTTAACTAATCTTAGAAGATCTAACATACATCTCTCATATGCAAATTTGAAAGACACAAAGTACACTGCATTAAGGGACTTAAATATAAAGAGGTAAAGTTATAAATCAATCCGCTTCCGACAGTAGAACCTCCCAAAAAGGGGTATCCTCAAGTTGTTCTAAAGTGATAGCAATAAGACCCCTCTAACGAGCAGCTATCGCATCAAGCAAATAACTTGAAGACTATGAAATTGCTCATGAAACAATACCAATAAGTTTCAGTAGGATGTCCTCTGACTTGATATGGTTAAAGATTAATTCTAAATAAAAAACATTTTTTAAGGATAGTGTGTTATAATGTTTTCAATTTCTTCATAGATTTCATTATATTTGTTATGTATCAAGATTGTTAAAAATATATTTAAAAAGATATCTTCTAGTCACTCTACATTTGACGTTATCTCATATTCAGTTCCCTATATTCAGTTCACTCTACATTTGACGTTATCTCATATTCAGTTCCCTATGTTCAGTTCACTCTACATTTGACGTTATCTCATATTCAGTTCCCTATATTCAGTTCACTCTACATTTGACGTTATCTCATATTCAGTTCCCTATATTCAGTTCACTCTACATTTGACGTTATCTCATATTCAGTTCTCTATATTCAGTTCACTCTACATTTGACGTTATCTCATATTCAGTTCCCTATAATATTAAATAAATAAACAAAAACGAATTCATTAATAAAGTTTTCTCATGCTTCCAAATAATAATAAAACATTTAAGAAACACCTATAATCTTTGCAAAAAAGTGGCTAAATACACGTTGTTGTTACACATTGGATACGTTTAAGGGAATTTTCCAAAGTTAACCGAACATCAAATTAAATTGTTAAATTTTGCAAAAGTTTCGCGAACTTCCCCGACAACTTGCTCCATATAAATTTAACAACCCGAAACTCGGGTAAATCTTACGGCCCACCTTGAATTCCTTCGCGGCGAGTGATCACAATTATCCTGTAAAGGATTCAAAAAGGGATGAGATTAGAAACACAATAAATACGACCATTCTTTTCCTAAAGAAACTTCCAAGAAACTAGTTGCATACTCGTATATATAAAAAAAATTGCTCTTTAGAAGAAACTCTACTCCAGTATAAATAGATTCAATTCAATATTTTTTGAATTTTTTCATTGGTGATTTTACATCCACTAAGATTTAAACAAGAAAAAGTTGATGACACAAGTAGATAAAAAATCTATATTGGGTGGTTATACTATACTCGTACCTTTATTTACACATTCATAGATACCATCATGTAATTTCCTTGTCGGAAAAGGCAGATAAACCAGAGCACAAGACTTTTCTATCTCGACATATATACTTTTCTTCTTCCCCATCCATACTTCTCTGAATTTCTAGGTTTCCTCCTTTCAACACATCATGCACTTGATCTAACCATATCTGTTAGTTTTTTCTTTACTACTCTGTTCACTCTCATTGGCATTCATTAGTCTTACTTTTTACTTTCTTTCTTTCAAAATATCATTCACTTGATCCAACCATAAGTTCCTTCAACTTCCTCTATCCCACCTTCCACCCATATTTGCTGTACATATTTGCTTTTTAAATAATTCTTAATTTATTTGTTCCGCGATGATAAAATAATAGTAAGTAATTTAGAAATTCAATTAATATCTGACAGATGTTTAGGTTTTAAAGTTGTTTAAAATAATAATAGTATTAAAGGCAATTTATATTGCGCTGTTTACAGAATATACTCTCCTTAAGAGAGCTCCAACTCCGGACTTGAACCCACAGTGCTTCGTTGGAAAAAGAAACCATTTTTTTAGCTAAAGTTTAATCAAGCCTTTTAAATATGAATATAATAATAAATAAAATATATTAGTTTTATTTCTTGTAGTTTTGTGAGTAGCTTTCAAATGTCTTGTATTATACTTTCGTTTCATTCATTACAAACTGGTATGTTCATTGATATGCGACAGTATTTTCCAACCACCCAGAAAGACGTGAAATGAGCCTCACATGAAAACCAAAAGAATCTTTTTTAACATTATTTGGTACCGGCAGCAGTCGAATCCACAAACTCCAGTCTGGAAGACAGGTTTCTTACCAACTACGCCACAAAGGTCGGCAATATGACTTTAAAAAAATACGTTAATTGCTATTCACTCATATCTCTCCTCTATCAAATTGCCACTTTAAAAGATTAAAAAAAAAATATTCACTACTTGACAGAAATCTTACAGAAAAACTGAATTTTCAAAAAAAAAATATTTTATACAAAATTCTGCGGTCTTTTTGGTTCACTGTTGAAGAAAAGCCTATCTACGTTTTTTTTTTGACTTTAATCCAATGCCGTTAGCTACCACGTAATGCCTTCTATTTTACGCATATCTTCCTCCCAGCCTGCTTTAGCACGCTAGACAATGTTTGTTTGCGAAAGTCAATGCCCTATTAACGCAAAGCTTTCTTAAAGTTTATGCAAAACGATATACTAGAAAATATGCTACAAGTATGAATCTTCATAAGATTTTGGAAAAAAACTACCATTTTAGAAAATGAGTTCGGCAGGGAAAGAATATCTCATCTAAATTGTCCAATGCTGCGTTTGAAGATGTTTTCAAAAATGTACTTTTTAGTTCGATCTCACCACCACCCTTGATGGTAACCCTTCCTTCTCTGTGATGTGTAACTAGTACACATTGCTTCTAAAAATTTAATATCTCTATAAATATAATAAATACTGAGTTCAGATTTTAGGTATTCCTTCGTAATACATTTACGCATTGAATGAAAAAATAATGGTACTAATAATTAGCACTTATCGGCCACATCAGAGATATTTGGTGAAAATCGGGAATAAATTCACCAATATAATCAAACGTGTGCCAGTGTGTGACGTAGGTATATTCATTCTAAAAACCGCTATGGGTGAGGAAGCGACGCTAGTCACGTCTCATTTTCACTCTACTTCGGTATATGGAAACGCAAGAATATAATCTTAGTTCACAGTGGTTTCTTCCTTCGAGATATAACATACACAGTGTAATTGTTCCGAGCCCATCTCAGTAGCTCGCGGGCATCCTTATGAAGTGGTCTTTGCGCGTGTTTAGTGAACGTCGGTCGATGTTTTTTTCATGTTTTCAGCAATTAAATTTCAATTATTATCACTTTTGACTTCAAATTTAATTATTTTAAGCGATTGGTTATTAACGCGCATTTTTTTAGCACCGGAAGGGATAGGTTAAGGAGTAAAATTATATGCTCACCCAGCGTGATATACAATAGAACATTATTTTTATTATGAACGTGATAAAGAAGGAAATGCAAAGAAACTCATTCTGTACATTATATCAACTGATTATCTAGGAAAAACTAAATAGGAAACGAGGCAGAAGACAACGCCACACATCTTGACTTAAGGAAAGAAGTATGGGTGCAGTTTTACTGAGTTGATCTGGACTGCAGTATGTAGAATAAGGACTACCATGATAGTGGGCAACGTCTGTTAGGAGACAACACATCAAGAAGAAGATCAAAAGGTTTTCACAAGGGAATGCAGTTGTCCGTTCTTCCTCACATTGTCTCTTGGAACAAATAAGTTTCCTGTATAGTGTGATCATACACTCACTAGATAATTGGATTCAATCATACTTCAATGAAAGTTAACTACCCGGGAGGGAACCCTTTCTATGTTGGCGCCGCACTGAAGTGTAAAAAGGACAGCGGTAGCAGCGAATAAGGTAAGATACCACGGAGAGAGAAAAAAATCAATTATAATGAATAAAACAATAGTCTGTTCGATCCCCCCCCCCCCTCACCTATCCTGTTATGAATGTCAAAATAAGTCCCGATCCAGCGGGATCTACATAGGAAGATCGAAATTTCTTTTTTTTTTATGAGTGTTGATGTCACGTATTGACGAAGATAAAACCGCCCTAAAGGGGCTCTTTCGCCGTTAGCGACACACTGAGTGTACACAAAATAGAAGGGACGACAAACCTAACATTCGACTTCCTTAAACAATCTCTCGGATTTTCTTCATAGTTCACAAAATATATCGAAAACGAGGAAAAAAAAAATATTTGTATTCGGACAAAAATTTACAGCATTCATCTGCATTATGATTCTAAAAATGTCCAACTCCGGGGCCTAGTTGATAAAATATCTTTATTCTGATAGTTTATGGGGATTATGAGTTTGATTCTGTTAAGTTTTCGTTTTTGTTAAAAAGCTCGAGTTTGGATAAAAAGAGATACAGTTTGGTTTTCACTTTAACAAATTTTAAGTTGTTTTGAAAATATTACCAAATGCAACACGTCCTCAAATGCAACACGTCCTCAAATGCAACACGCCCACAAATGCAACACGTCCCCAATTGCAACACGTCCACAAATGCAACACGTCCCCAAACGCAACACGTACACAAATGCAACACGTCCCCAAATGCAACACGTCCACAAATGCAACACGTCCACAAATGCAACACGTCCACAAATGCAACACGTCCACAAATGCAACACGTCCCCAAATGCAACACGTCCACAAATGCAACACGTCCACAAATGCAACACGTCCACAATAAATTTTGCTTAAACAATGTGAAAATTTAAAGCAAAATACAACTATTAGACGAAATTAGGTATTGAGGAATAATTAAACGTTCTTAAAATAAGTAAAAGTAGAATGGATATAGAACGCGAGTAGTTATAAAGGATACAAATTCAATGGAGCACGAAAATATATTGCACTTTCGCTGTATAATGTTGAACTTGGTATGTTTATTGTCATTTTACGATCTCTTCCAATTAACCAGAAAGATTTTTAAAGAGGCTTTTAGTAACAATCAGCCTCGAATCTTTAAAAAAAAACGGACTCGCATCCCCCAAATTTAAAAACACAATTCTTACTTACTAAGCCAGGAAGGGCATCAGTCAATTTCAAAGTGAGCGATTTATAAATGTACCAAAATTATGAATCATAACAGCGTATCATTGCCAACATTGATGTCAAGGAGCTAACCGCGCACCTGTATGATGAATGAAAGGTGTCGAGTAATCTCAGTGAAAATATGAATTCTTACATTGAGAAGAATCTTTGGTTTATAAATAAATGACAGAATAAAAATTTAATTCATTAAGAATGTGAGTTTTAAACTTATGTGTTAACAGGGATGAAAATTGCAAGTTGAGGGAAAATGAATAAATAGCGAATGTGAGTGGGAGGAAAATGAATCAGATGTGAGTGGGAGGGAAATGAACCAAATTTGAATGGGAGGGAAATGACCCAAATGTGAGTGGGAGGAAAAGGAACCAAATGTGAGTGGAAGGAAAAGGAACCAAATGTGATTGGGAGGGAAAGGAGCCAAATGTAGGTGGGAGGGAAAGGAACCAAATGTGAGTGGGAGAGAAAGGAGCCAAATGTGAGCGTCGATTAAGGAAGATCAAAATAAACATAGATTGACCAAATGGACTTCAAGGCGCACGAACTTTTCAATCATCCAAAAATTTCAGATTACCGAAAGACTATTTATTATCAGCATGCAACAGGAAAAAAATCCTCACGTGTTTTGAGCAAATTTCTAAAACAATTGGTAAAAGTCTAGAGAAGTTGGTGATCACGGGAACAGTTGAGAGAAAGCGAACAAAAACAAGATGGTCCTGTGAGGTTGAAGGATCAAATAAAGTAGTAAACAGGATCTTCTTTATGCGCAGCATCCAAAAAAATAAACCGCTTGACTTTGTTTTCTTCCACGTGTACGTGGGTGTGGCAATGAGGAACTTGAATAACAATATTAAGGACATATTTTCTGAGTTTGTATGGCATCTAATAATATAAAAATCGATACCACACACGTGAAATACAAAAATACTACCAATATCAACAACATATTTTTAAACTATATACCAACATATCATCATGCCGTGTCCATTATGGGGTAGGCAGAAATAATAGATCTCCAAAACATTTATATCCAAGCACACTACTTTTGCCTCCTCCACATGCATTCATCTTGTTATGCAGAATCTTCTTTTATTAATATTCTCACTTAACCTTATACAACAATTTGATCCATTTGGTCACGTTTTCATTGGTCTACCTCTTTCATGCACACGTTACACTTCTGATTTCCAAAGTCATTCAGTCATTCTTTCATCACTCATTCTCTCCACATGTCCAAATAATTTTAAAATTCCTTATTAATTTTATTTAAAATATCCATTTTATCCATTCATTTCTGACGTCTTCATTTGCCTTCTTTCAAACATTGACACTCCAGAAGTTTTCCTTAGTGTACGCATATCAACATTATTAATATTACTCCAAGCTGCACTTTCATTCATCAAGGCAAGCACCACTACAGTTTCATATATTATCTTATGATGCCAACGTTTCGAAAGCGTTGCAGTTTTCATCATCAGCGCTCGTTTTTCATCAGCTTCGCCATAATTGGATATGCGCTAGATATACCATATAGCGGAGTCTACAATCATAACGTGAGCTCATGTATCTGTCTCGGTTCGCGACCATGACATAAACGCATGAGTCCATCTTACCATAAAAGAACAACCGCACGAATTCCCCAAAAACTTTAGTTACTATAATATCAGGCCGAAGTCATATGTATGAATCACCACGACTCATTTCGTAGAACAATACACTTCCAAAAAGTCATATCCTATTATCAAATGTACTGACAAGTGGTCAGTTTATCATCAATTTTTGTCAACATTGAACCTTAATAAGAGCCCCTAAAGAATGTATACAAAAAATCAGTACACACATGTTTTGTACTTTTTATTTTGCTTAATTTTTAGTTTCAATGATTTAAATATGGACGAAACAATGTTAATGATGAGGCCCTGTCAGGACATCCTGTTAATTTGACAACAACCCTTTTAAAAGTCTTGTGGATTCAAAGACAGAAATAACGAAGGATCAGATTACAGAAAGGCATAATTTATCTCATTGAATAGTATTTCGTCACGTTGAGGACATCGGAAAGGTATCCAAGTTTAGAAAGTGGGTACCACACGAACTATCGAAAGTCAATTGCCAACAGCGAATTAAGATCAGTATTACTCACTAGTCCGGCTTTAAGCGCGAGCCATTTATTTGCCACATTGTGACAGATGATGAAAAGTAGACACTGTGTCATAATAATATTGCAATAAAAAGACGGTGAAAAGATATTGATAAGAAGCCCTTACCGACAGCAAAAGAGGAATCACATCCAAAAAAGAGACTTCTGTCTATTTGGTGGGATATGTACGGTGTTGTACAGTTTGAACTGTTAGAACCTAATCAAGCGATAATTGCAAATGTCTATGATCAACAGCTTTTACGTTTAAACTCAGCATTGATTAAAAAAACGCGTGTGATTAGTGAATGTCAAAAAGATGTTGTTCCTCAATAAAAAATATAGACCGCTGATGGCATCGACAAGTATACGAAAAATTTAAGACTATATTTGGGAACTCCTACCTCATCCCCCTTACTCTCCAGATATTGCCCCAAGTGGTTATCATTTATTTGTGGCTCTTCAAATTTTATTACCAGGAAAATAATCAATAAAGATGAAGTCGAAAAAGTAGTTTCCAGCTATTATCTATATATTAGCAAATGTTTGCATATCATAAGTAACGGAAATAAATTGGACTCATTATAGACCCTAAACATCCAAGTCAGTGCATTGAAATGAATATCTGTCAAATACGTGGATTCCTTAAATGTGACTGCTGCTTGCTGAAGTAGTTTCCTGCCTCCATCCACCTCCAATCCCCAACCCGATTTTTTACTGTTAGAAGTGTGTATGTCGGTACCAGTCCCAACATAATTCAGTCTTGTTTATCAGTCCAAACATAATTCAGTCACCTAATGATGAGGTGAAAACCTTGAAACAGGTAGGGCTATATAATTATATATATATATATATAAAGTGGAATAAACAATGTTGGACTTAACAAATGACAATGACTGTAAACCTCCAGTGTTAATGCCTTAACTATAAATAACAAATTACAATGTCTTATAACCTTCACAGTGTTAATGCCGTAACTATAAATAACAAATTACAATGTCTTATAACCTTCACAGTGTTAATGCCTTAATTATAAATAACAAATTACAATGTTTTATAACCTTCACAGTGTTAATGCCTTAACTATAAATAACAAATGACAATGTCTTATAACCTTCACAGTGTTAATGCCTTAACTATAAATAACAAATTACAATGTCTTATAACCTTCACAGTGTTAATTCCTTAACTATAAATAACAAATTACAATGTCTTATAACCTTCACAGTGTTAATGCTTTAACTATAAATGACAAATTACAATGATTTGTAACCTTCATAGTGTTGATGCTTTAACTATAAATAATATATAAAAAAATATTTGTAAAATGACAAGTTGCTGATGATGGAAAATATCATCATCATCACTGTCAACCAGGGTCGATCCACTGCTGGATGAAGGTCTCCCCAAGTTCACTCCAAGTAGTTCTGTTTTTTGCTGGTTGATGCCATGTAATGCTGCCATGCTTCCTGATTTCATCTATCCAGCGTACCTTCGGTCTTCTTCTGGGCCTCTTTATGCCTCTTGGGTACCATTGGATTATTTCGGATGTCCATCGGGAGTCTGACATTCTGGCCACGTGTCCGGCTCATTGCCACTTCATTCTTTTGCACACCTTTATTATATTGCGAATCCAGGTGTTTCGTTTACGGTCTCTTTTAGTATATCCCAACATGCATCTCTCCATGCCCCTTTGTGCGGTCTGGAGCCTTTGCGTGTTCTTTACTGTGAGCGTCCATGTCTCGCAGCCATACGTAAGTACTGGAAGAATGCGCTGGTTGGAAAATATATCATGGATTAAAATAGTAAAATGTATTTAATTTGTATTGTTTCGATTTTTTTTCAAAAAATCGCACGAATTTATGGACTTCCTTTAAATTAGTACCGTACTAATTAAAGGTGGAATTCGGCGTCTATGTTAATATTGTTTGGATGTTTGTAAAGTTTTATAGCCTCTTTAAACATATAAATATCTAAACAATATTAATAGCGACAACGGATTCCGGACAACTCAGATCAGCATGGGGTAATCAAATCGAAGTGATAGCAAAAGGAAAATCAACGATTATTTCAACCATAGTGGAAGTCACCCCCTTTTTCTCCAGTGGTGAGATACGGATCTACTCCAGAAATAGTTCATTTAAAATATTATATAATGTTTAGTATATTTATTTTAAAATATAATATTTATCCAAGTTGATATTGCAAAAAGAGCGGCCCAGCAATTCGAGATGGTATTATTATCATTTCTCATTCTCCGCTCTCATGAAGATGTAAATTCGCGCGAGATAACTCCCTCCAGCGCGGGACGAATAATTTCGCGAGACAGCTCAAGCATTTTTCACGACATTCCTGGCCGTTCTTCATCCTCCCTCCCGGCCACATTCTTCTCCTTATGTGCAATATCTGTTAAACAAAGCTTTATTGCTAATGGCTCTCGTCTCAGCGCCTGCTGACTTCACGTTTACGTTTTACAT
The DNA here is from genome assembly GCA_949825065.1 of Odontocerum albicorne. NCBI lineage: Eukaryota > Metazoa > Arthropoda > Insecta > Trichoptera > Odontoceridae > Odontocerum > Odontocerum albicorne. The sequence continues at coordinate 8,605,750 of OX463856.1, forward strand.
GAAATACGGGGATTTTTTGCAACTTTAATATCCTCACGGAAGATGTGTCCCGAAAAAGTGTAGGCATAAAGAAGTTTATGTTTTGATGAAAACATCAGAAATTTTACTTCGCAATAATAATAATTGTATTCGAACAACTGTGTAGACCGGTGTAATAAAACATTTGTAATAATTTAAAAAACACGATACCACAACGTAATAAAAATACTATTGTATAATAAAAGATATAACATAACACATGAAAAATAACATTGATTATAATGTTATTTAATTTATTTATTTACGCGCTTATAAAGGTTTATCTTTTCATTTTACCAAACGATTAATAAATATTTAATTCTTAATGAAAGTTTTAATTCATATTTTTTTTATAAGTTTTATAGGCTAAAGTGATTAGTACAAGTGAGTATAACTTTTTTTTTTCTGAACAGATGTTTTTGTACGAGTACGAATGTTGTCATTTTTGAGATATCATTCATGAACGGATTTCATGTGGCGCTGGATCTTCTGAACCCTTGCATGTGTTGTGCTTATGATAATATATGGTAGCTCTGGTCTGGTTGTACTTTTGTGTTAATTTTTATTTTTTGATGTATTTACACGTGACGCTAGACTGTTTGTATTCACGCGCACTCTAATTTGCGTTTTATTGTTTATTTTAATGTTTGAAATTGATAAAACACAGTTCAAATAAATAAATAAATAATATGACATTACAAAAATCACATTTGGAAAAGAACATTAAAAGGAAACATAAAATTACAAAATGGTGAAATATCGAAATCATTCTATTCTCTTTCATTAGTCAACATCATTTTTTAAGGTAATATCCAAAAAAAATTGGCAATTAACACGTTCACTGCGTATAAAATGTCATACAGAGATGCTGAAAATTCGCGAATTTTCGAAAACCCATAACTTTGTTAAAAATCAAATTCTACTTTCTATTGAAACATCATATACAAGTGTATTCCTTCGTGCCTTCAAAACACATGAAACCGGCGACGAATCCTTATCGGGAGACGTTTATGAGTGCACTCAACATTCAAGGCTATTTTGTATGGACACGGGAGTCGTGTTCGACGCAGTGAACGTGTTAAACATAGTTATATAATAAATAATTCTAATAAATATAATTTTATGACCAAAATTCTACGACGCGATGTCGCGTTCAGGCTTCAAATGTATGTATTCTATGTTCAACAGACTTCTCACTCACACTACAGGTATTAGTGGAAAAACTTATAGGTACATTTTTTTTCTGAAACATCCTTATTTTTGATCCCCTAGTCATCAATGATTCTATTATCTTCTTTTTGTTTAATTTTTAATGTTAATTTTGTTGTTGTTTTTTATTGAATTATATTGAAAAAACTCTTAATTTCTAGTCAGTAATATAACGTGTTTCATTCCTGTTTGTTTTTCTTTTCCTTTCCTCTCCACCATCCCCTCATTTTCCTTGGATTGATGATATCTCACTTTATATGAAAAATAATGTTCGGGTGATTGTCCGTCTTTGTGGACATATGCTAACGTATGTGTTCACGGATTTCGTGGGGATAGATAGTCATTTGAATGATTTATGCGACCATGTAATTTGCTTCATTTACTTTTATCTGGTTGGTTGGGAGAGATTACCGCCTGATAATAAGCCTACCAGACTGTATTTGCAATAAAAGTGATCAATAAATAAATTACGCTTTCGTTGCACATAAAACAACCTGGCTTTTTTACCTCGTGAAAATTTCTGACAATCAAGCAAAATAATGAGTAAGGGTCGTTAGTCAAAATAAGGCTTGTAACACCTGAAAAATGTATCCCAGCGTGAATTGAATACGTAACATCTGAATCGGAAGACAAGCGTTTTACCAACTAGGCCACAGAGGTAATCTGTTTTGGTATTGCATAGGTTTTTTCCCTTACATCAATAATACAAAACCACCCCATTTATAATTTTATGGCATGGTTTTATGTATGGTAGGACGGTATCTGGAGGACTTATTGCTGCACAACAATTTCTTCCATCCAGCCCCTTTCACAAAAAATATTGTCAAGTAGTTGTAGAATTAGTGGATAGAGATTAGTATTTCGTAATTAATTCACCATAGTGTACACTGCACAAAGAAGTTTTAAATAAAAATAGTAATGCTCGTATTTCATTGTTTTATAATAAAATTTCATCAAAAAGATTTCTTTAAAGAAAATCATAAAAATACGAATAAACAGATTCGCTCAAATAAAATAAGTCATAAAAATATGAAAAACGAACATTTATTTATTATAAATAGACGAGTATACTTCATAAGAATTAAGAAAGGAGAATTTATTGGAAAAACAATATCCTTCCAAGGTCTTTTTCATCCTGTTAATATATTAATTCAGCCCTTCTTTATTTTTTCGCGAACTTTTCAAGGATTCACGAACTATTCGCATAATATACTCGAAGCACAGAACCGGCACAACTTATTATGTTAACAGATGTACACAATTTTGAAAATATTATACTTTAAGTAAGTGATGCTATATATCTATATATGCTCCCATTACATACAATGGCGTGCCGACTTCAATAAAGGTAAAGGTAGGAAAACCATTTCGACAGTCGATCGGAGCGTGGTTGTTATTGCGACAGGATTTTGAGTATTTGGGCTTTCAGGATTAATGACTAGTGGAAAGGATTTGTGTGAGTTCGTGGGTGTGGGTTTCTTCTTGATGTTTTAATTTTGGTTGTTTTTGTATTTGTGTTTCTGTGTATTTTTGTTTTAATTTTAATTTTTGTTCTCATGATTGTGTGCGGCATATTGTGGGATGAATATTTTTGGTCTTTCTGGAGTGATGATGTGGGAGGAGTTGAATTTCGCAAGATGTTTCCAGTTGTAGTTGAGTGTCACTGTTTGTCAGGTTGATGAGAGCGTGCAACGGTGTTTTGTTTTTGTGTAATCAAAAATCGGAAAGAAGTATCGATTTATTTTTTCATGCTAAATATCCTCAGTGAGATACAGGCAAAACCCTAGTTTACTGGGGATACGACAAATGAAAGGCAACAAACCCAAATCCATTAAAATTGTATGTCCAAATCAAATTACCGGTTGTTTTTTCGCAAATTGTGTATATTTATTGTCATGTGTAATAATAAATAAATAAATAAAAATATCACTGTCTGTCGGCATTGGTTGCCCGTAGGGCGGTATATTAGGTCCATAGCTCAGGATCTTCTTCATGGACGATCAATTAAAAACAATTCTGCCTCCTGTTTGTGTAATCCAGGCTTATGCGGATAACAGTCTGGTTTTGATCACAGCCAAAACCATGGTCTCGATTGAAATCGTTTCAGTGGTCTGCATGGCTTGGATTAATGAGTGTTTTTCGAGAAACATACTAACCTTCGGGCAGATGAAACCGTGGGTGGTGGAGGGATGGAATTTTCTTAATATACGATAGGACATGTTTGGTGTAGACACTCTTTGCCTTGACGAGAATCGACCCATTAGACCTGGAAGTTCAGCGTCAAGCAGTGATTATTCCTAATATAAAACTCAGCCCGCAAGGATATGTGACGTTCGCCTTTATCCCTTGCAAGAGACGCTTTGGTCATTATTGGACTTCGTAGTTAAAATGCTTCTTTCCATACCAATCTCAATTTAGTTCAAAAGTGAAGCGGTACCGTTACGTTATGTTTCTTGTTTTTCTCCTATATTTATATGAGTAGGTCGTTGCACACCAGCAAATTTACTCACAACATAGTTGATCTGAATCGAATGGCATACCAAAGTGAGACAATTGAAGTACACCGGCATATTTTATATATTTTTTTTAAGAATAGATATGACTTATGTTATAGGTATTCTTTTACCCCCGACTACTCAGTGGAAAAAAATCCTGTGTCATTCGAGGGGAGTAGTACAGCGTGAAGTTTGAATCACCAACCTTTTACATGGAAGTCCAGTAAGTTACCATGTACCTCAACTTTTTTACAAGAGATGACCCCTGGTGGGATTTTAAAGTCTGACGAGAGGTCCAGTTATCAACTTCACCACACCGATGTTTGTCATCCTCAGTGAGAAAATAGACTACGTGGAACTATCTTAATTCTCTCAGGATATGAAAGTTTTAATGGCAAATTTTAACTTTTTTTAATATTTGCTCTATGTGCAGATTACATTTTGTGGTACTGCGATGTAATCAAGCTAATAATTTCCAAAGGAATTTCAATTCAGCCTCATGTTACTACATCTTTGAATCAATAAGCTATTCCATTTTTGTAAGGTCAAATGGTAGTTTTGCTGTATACGAAATTTTATGCGAAAGTATTGTCCACTTGCAGGGATTTTTTTTTACTTGAGGACTTATTTATTTATTTGTTTAACACTTTTATTGCAAATATAATATTGCCAGGCGGCACTCTCTTCAAACCAACGAGATAAAAGTAAACTAATCCACTTTATAAGTATATTTACTGCGATGTGAATGATTTTTCTTATTCCGTGACGAAAAGCTTTAAGTTCGTCGTCACGATTATTATTTTCACACACAAGTGTGTCGCTACGTTTATAATAAAAAATATTTCAATTTTCTTGGGTAAATTACGCAGAATGGGGATTTATTCCACCTCCCACAACAGCGTGGGTAGTAATGGGATCAAACTGAATTCTGTGGTTCTCGAGATTTGCACGTATATACAAGCAATATTTACAAGCAAATCTTTAGCACCACAAAATAGATTTTGATCCCGTTTATACCATTATATTACTTAAAGATGTTATTATACGGGAAGGTAAAATAAAAAAACTTGTCACCCAAGGAAAGATAAAAAGGTCCTGATAACAAAATGCATCCAACTCTTCACACTAATAGTGTATACAGCTCCCGGCGGTAAGTAATACACATCGGGCTTAAGAAAGAGACTGTCGGCCATAATCGGCTAATTTCGGCTTTGTATAGCGTCGTCTCTGTCATTCATACACACACTAGAACGCTTGACAACGACTGACAAATCGCGACGGAACACGTGTATGAACGACAGAGAGGACGCTCTACAAAGCCAAAGATAGCCGACAGTCTCTTTCTTAAGCCCGATGTGTATTACTTACCGCCGGGTACTGTACCTTACCCGACTTCCCGCCGAACACCGAAAAGAAACTCTAGCACGACATCCTCCCTTGGACCGTGAAGTTCTATAAAAGTCAACAAAATCACAGCAATTCCTTAGTCGCTGCCCTGGGGGCTTACGAGAGTAGATCCGACCTACCCTTCCGTTATAAGTACAGGCTACCGAAGCATCATATGTTGCCTGACTAGTTCACATACAGTATTAGCTAAGAGGACCAAGGTCTGAGTGAATGTTATGGAATACATGTAGGCTGGACGAGTGGATCTTTTCTTGCTAAATAATTAGTTGTGAAAATTGTTATCTAGTTATAAGTAGTATATATAGGTCTTAATTATAACTAAGAAATCAAACATTAAGATAAAAAAATGACAAGTAGGAAAATAAGATTAAGTTCATAAATTATAATATATAAATAAGATTAGTTAAGTACCATATATTACTTTGTTTAATAAAAAAAAACAATAGAGTATTAGAAATGCTTCTGCCCGTGAAACATTGAAGCGAATCAATATTTCTACAGTGCGATCAAGTTACTTCTAAGGTCATGTCTAATGATCACGATTGTTTTATAGTGTATAACAAATAAGAAGAATTAGTTTTGGTGAATATGATAAAAAGTTCCCTCTTAGAAGATTAAGCAATGAAGATACTTGCTTCCTACTCGTAAATCGAAGATAAATTGTCATTGATGTATTATAGATTGTAACAAGTATGGATTTTGTATTACGTAAGATGGCGCAATAAGAACTGCAATTTTCAATTTGCCGCCATTTTTCAGGTTTCAAACGTATAGTATTTATAATTAACATACGTCATCTACATAATCTATAAATGAAATATGAAGAATTTACATAACCTATAAATAAAATATGCAGCGGTGGACGGCTGCAGAACGCTTAGAAATTATTAAAATTTATTATAAAAATGGTGAAAACATCATGATGATGACGTATGTCTATTAAAATTACCATACGTTTGACAAATGGCGGAAAATTTAAAATTGTAGTTCTTGTTGTGTCACCCTTTATATGGATCTTGCATATTTTTAAAGGGTATATTTGTATATAACTTCTTAAAACAAATAAAACACTTTTATTACAAATAAAATCTGGCGGACTAATTGCCAGGTAGCAATCTCTTCCAACCAATCAGACAAAAGTAAATGAAGCAAGTTACGTGGTCGCATAAATCATTCAAATGATTATCTATCCCCACGAAATCTATAAACACATATGTGAGCATATGCCCACGAACCCCACAAAGACGGACAATCACCCGAACATTCATTTTCATATAAAGTGAGATATCGTCAATCAAAAGGAATGAAGGGATAGTAGAAAGTAGGAGAGGAAAGGGAAAGGGAAAAGAATCAGGAATGAAACAAGTTATATCACTGACTAGAAATTAAGTATTTTTTCAGTCGTTTTTTAAAGGAAGGAGTGAGTCTAGCATTGGTTTGTAACTAATTCCAGAGTCTCACTGCATAGACAGTAAAGGACGACGTAAAAAAAGAAGAGCGGTGAACCGGAAAAGCCAATAAATAATCTATGTTTGCGCATAGCACTAGTCCGTGATAGAAAAGAAGCTGAAAATTTTCGGCGAGAGAAGAAGAGGCGGCGGGATAGTTAATGTTATTATACAATAGGGACAGTATGTCAATCTGACGTCTACTTCTAACGCGGCTTTCTTAATTTACGTAAATATTAATAAACCCTGTTTACACGTAAACAAATTGCTTAGAGAAAATATAGCAAACACTTTGTTGATTGATAAAGTTTTGTTTAACGTGCCGGACAATTATTTATGACATCGTGTTTATACGAGATTGTTTTCGATTCCACATTCACGAATTAAGTTATTGAAAGTAGAATAACAAATTTTCCGATATCCATGTCTCGATGGATAAATTGAGGACCCCTTAATAAACACTGTTTGCATAAGTTAACCACTTGACGTGAAGCATATGTTATATTGTTTATATTATAGTATAATATATTAATATGTTCAAACAACCATTTTTTTAATGTAGTTGGGTTAAACATTCATCAAATTTCATTTTTTTTATTTTTTTTTATTTATTATTACACATGACAAGAAATATACGTAATTTGTGAAAAAACAACAGGTAATTTAATTTGGACATACAATTTTAATGGATCTGGGTTTGTTGCCTTTCATTTGTTGTGTCCCCAGTAAACAGGATTTTGCCTGTATCTCACTGAGGATATTTTGCATGAAAAAATAAATCGACACTTCTTTCCGATTTTTGATTACACAAAAACAAAACCCCGTCGCACGTTCTCATCAACCTGATAAACAGTGACACTCAATTACAACTGGAAACATCATGCGAAATTATACTGCTCACACATCATCACTCCAGAAAGACCAAAAATATTCGTCCCACAATATATTGCACACAATTATAAGAATAAAAATTAAAAACAAAAACATACAGAAACACAAAAACAACAAAAAGTAAAACAACAAGAAGAAACCTACATTCAAGAGCCCACACTAATCTTTTCCACACGTCATTCATCCTGAAAGCCCTAGTACTCAAAATCCTGTCGCAATAACAACTACGCTCTTATCGACTGTCTAAATGGTTTTCCTACCTTTACCTTTATTGAATTCGGCACGCCATTGTATGTCATGGGAGCCAAATAAGCATATTGTCTTTGGGCAAAAGAGGTTGTAACTCTAGAGATGGTAAACATTTCATTAGTTGCCATGCGTGTCATGTGTCTGCTGAGTCTGCATCTTCCCTTCCTCTCGATGGTAGTGCCAGAGAATGGATTTGAGATGCAAATTGGCTATGTTCAGGACCTGAAACTCTCTGAAAAGCTCCGCCGTGGGATACCGGGCAGGAAATTTATTAATTATTTTCACAATAAATTTTTGGGAAACCATATGTGTTTTTGGGTTAAGGTGCATCCCCCCAAACTGATATACCGTAAGAAAGTGCTGACTGACATAAGACGAAGTATATACTTTTAAGAATATTTTCACTGAGCACATTTCCAATCATACGGAATATGTATCCTAGTTTTCTGATTTTTGTGCTCAAAGTGTTAATATGGACATCCCAACGAAGGAACTGATCAACATAAACTCCAAGGTACTTTATACTATCAACCCTTTCCAAAGAAACACAACTACAGTCAGCCATGTGTGAAGAAGTGTGCAGTGTTGTGTATTTATTTGTAGGTGTTTGAGTTCTTGTAGATATGCTAAATGTGATGTATTTAGTTTTTTGGGAATTAAGAGTCAATAAATTTGAGTCCATCCATTCTTTTACTACACGTAATTCTTCGTCAGTCTCAAAATAAAATATAAAACCTCATACGATACCAAATTTTTAAGAGGTTTATACAACATGTAAACAATATATAAATAACTTGTAGGATTTATTCAATACCACAAAAATCATTGGGAGTAGAAATGTATGTACTTGTATTATTATAAAATATTTTGGTATTTAAATTGTAAATTTTCATTTTTTAATTATCTATTAAATATGAAAAAAATCTATGCAATAAATTAAAATTAAAAATGCAGGCCCGTTTCACTTAAGAAAAGCATTGGCAGTTTAACATATGTTTTGGTACCTTGTTTTTTTTAATTTGATCTGTATTTTGGATACGTTTATTCGATTATTTTAAGACATTTTAATATTTTGAAGTTATTTAGACAATTTTCGAGTTTTTCAGTGCTTTTTCGACATTTTTGTAAGTGTTTGACACGTATGTATACTATTATTTCAAACAATTAGACGTGAGTATGGTAATATTTTCGATAGTTTCGAACTTTTTTGCTATTTTAGTTGTATTTTACATATTTCAGATATCATTAGTATATACAGTGAAGCATTTTTTTAAATATATATATATATATAACACAGTTTCAATGCTTTCGAGAATTTTTGATATTTCATATTTTTCTTCTTATTGGGACTTTTTAGTTAATTTACGATTATTTTGATTGTGTTCAACGTGTCATATCACTAGTCGACACGACAGCCATATTGTCTCCTGTCCCTGGTCTTCTGTCATAACCGTGTTGAGTCCCAAATAAATATTGTTTAATTCTTCTTTCAACATTCCTTCATTATAAATAACTTAATATAAAAGGGTTTCAGAAGTAATACTTAAATTTAATTCTAATCACAACAGTTCTGAGATACTCCTTTCTTCGAAATTCAGTTTTTTTTTTATATTTCAGGATTTTTTCAATAACTCTTGTAGATTTTTTTTCAATTCATCACTGCTCCTTTTTCACATTATCCTTTACTATCCATGACTCTTAAAACAGTAACCGACCGCGGTAAGACTCTCACCCCCGTTAGTTTATTTGAAACGTTGAGTTAAAAATATAACATCTCTATTGACAAAATATGTTTCTCCATCATAACTCATATTATCTTGTCCGCTTCCTTAATTTTTTTCCAGTCTTAAGTCACCTTTGGAAATGTTTTGAGTGTCTGGATTTTATTTAGTTTATTTTTAAATGCTATAAGTATGTTTGTTTGTTATTTTTTTTGGAAATAACGTTATAACCTAACCCGCAGAATTTTATTCGAATATATTTAACTCTTGTTTGGTTGATTAGAATAAATTACATATGACAATAAGTTCGACATTTGTTTACTTTACTATAAAATATCCGAATAAATATAAATGTAAAAAATTTAGAGAAATCAATTAAACCTCGGTGATTTAGTGTAATAAAAATAAACATTTTGTATTAACTTGAGGTCGAATCTTATTTCAAAAAGTGGCTTTATTTGACATATAAAACGCTCTCGAGCAAGGTAATTCTAAGTGGCACTTTAAAAATGACAAATTCATTGGGCTTTAAAGAATCATATTTTTGACCTCTTTTTTTATTTGAAAATTATCGCTCATCTATTAATGTTTTTTTCTTCGTATGATTTTTTATGGTTTTAAAACCTTCTAAATGTTTTCTTTTATTTTTATTTTATTGCTTTTATGTGTCAAATTTGTCTCTGAACGAGAGAATAAAAAATGAGGACACAATATAAAGAATGCTGATTAAAAGACGACTGAGTTCTAAAAATGAAGAAAGGAGATAAGAGACGGTTAAGTCACCTAAAATAACGAGAGAATGAAAGAAAAAAATAAATCTATACAAGCAGTTAAAAACTTTGAAAAAGTTTGGAGAGATCCAGCAAAACATGGCATAACCAAATAAACAGAACTCTTATGAAGGGATGAGTGAAAACTTAAATAAATGTAGAGTATGCATGAGAAATTTTATGAACGGGACAGAAATTGAGATGCGTACCAGGATATAATTAATTTGAGTGATGTTCTCTCTGCCTATCCCAAGAGGGGCATGGAGTGATGATGATGATTATAATTGTTATCATATTTATATTTTTAATAATGTGTGTAAATATTTACTGTTTATAATTATAACGATCACTAATTTATAATCATTCATTTTTTCTTGTAATGTAATTTACGTGTGGGCTGAAAAATATTTAGCATACTCACGGCCATTTAGCAGCTCGCGCTCCTATTTATGAGTGTAACTGAATTTAGAGTATGTAATGAGATAAGTCCATATATTTTAATAGCTTACCTCTTAAATATTTAGCATACTCACGGCCATTTAGCAGCTCGCGGTCCTATTGATGAGTGTAACTGAATTGAGAGTATGTAATGAGAAAAGTCCATATATTTTAATGGCTTACCTCTTAACTATTTAGCATACTCACAGCTATTTAACAGCTCGCGCTCATATTGATGAGTGTAACTGAATTGAGAGTATGTAATGAGAAAAGTCCATATATTTTTAAAGCTTACCTCTTAAATATTTAGCATACTCACGGACATTTAGCAGCTCGCGCTCCTATTGATGAGTGTAACTGAATTGAGAGTATGTAATGAGAAAAGTCCATATATTTTAATAACTTACCTCTTAAATATTTAGCATACTCACGGACATTTAGCAGCTCGCGCTCCTATTGATGAGTGTAACTGAATTGAGAGTATGTAATGAGAAAAGTCCATATATTTTAATAACTTACCTCTTAAATATTTAGCATACTCACGGCCATTTAACAGCTCGCGCTCATATTGATGAGTGTAACTGAATTGAGAGTATGTAATGAGAAAAGTCCATATATTTTAATAACTTACCTCTTAAATATTTAGCATACTCACGGCCATTTAGCACACTCGCGCTCCTATTGATGAGTGTAACTGAATTGAGAGTATGTAATGAGAAAAGTCCATATATTTTAATAACTTACCTCTTAAATATTTAGCATACTCACGGACATTTAGCAGCTCGCGCTCCTATTGATGAGTGTAACTGAATTGAGAGTATGTAATGAGAAAAGTCCATATATTTTTAAAGCTTACCTCTTAAATATTTAGCATACTCACGGACATTTAGCAGCTCGCGCTCCTATTGATGAGTGTAACTGAATTGAGAGTATGTAATGAGAAAAGTCCATATATTTTAATAACTTACCTCTTAAATATTTAGCATACTCACGGCCATTTAACAGCTCGCGCTCATATTGATGAGTGTAACTGAATTGAGAGTATGTAATGAGAAAAGTCCATATATTTTAATAACTTACCTCTTAAATATTTAGCATACTCACGGCCATTTAGCAGCTCGCGCTCCTATTGATGAGTGTAACTGAATTGAGAGTATGTAATGAGAAAAGTCCATATATTTTTAAAGCTTACCTCTTAAATATTTAGCATACTCACGGCCATTTAGCAGCTCGCGCTCCTATTGATGAGTGTAACTGAATTGAAAGTATGTAATTGTAATTTATTTTTATCAAACACTGTTTATTCCACTTTTTTTGCGCTCCCCTGAAGATGAGGTGCAAGCCTTGAAACCGGTAGGGTTATACCGTCACAAAACAGTGGAATAAACAGTGTTTGATAAAAATAAATTACAATGTCTTTAAACCTCCACAACGTTAATGCCTTAACTATAAACAACATAAAGTATGTAATGAGAAAAATCCATATAATATTATATATTTTAATAGCTTACCTCTAAAATATGTTTATTTTTGGTTACCTTAACATATATGTTTAATTTTAGTGTATATTTTCCTACCAAAAAAAACTATTATTTATTTATTTATTCAAGGTGAATTTATGTCTGAAATAAAAGTTTAAAAATCCACCCAATAAAGGCCAATCAAAACGATTTCCTATTCATTCCTGGTAGGAGAAGAACGATATAATGATTTCCCTTATTATAACTTTATTTTTTTTTCAAATAACATAATTATGGATACTGAAGATGAAATGTTTAAAAATATGTTATTAATTTTGACAAACAATATTCGTGCTTAGTTGGTCCTGAAGATAATGGAATATTTTTTAAAGCACCCCTGAAGAGAATCTGTCCTCTAAAAAGTGTTATAAAACATGACTGTTTATTTTTAAAACACCTCTTTACTGACCCTTTCGATGCGGTTCGATTTCTGTTAACACCCATTAAAAAAAAGGTTCTTTTAATTTTTGTACTTCAAGTCACTTTCTTGTCCTTTATTGCATATTCAACGCTGTGAGTCGTGATCCTCTGCTATGTCTGGAATATGGTGCGCCATCTGTCTCCATCATTTCCTCTTCTGCAACATGTTGAATGCAGCGTTTTTAGAAGATTCTGTTAATTCCTTTATTTTGTCTGTCCATCTTATATTATGCTCGTAGAACATCTACCTCTTGCTAGTTTTCCATCCACTATCCATGTAATCATCAAATTCTTTTTATTCACTCTGGCAACAAGCGCAATATACGAGTATGCGAAGATTATTTTCTGTCAAAAAGTTGGTAATCTCGAATTTCAGATGATACAGACGTTGAAAGGAATTGCTGTTCATGAGATGCCGAACATCCGCCACTTTCAACAAATATTTTATATGTTGTTTATAGTTAAGGCATTAACGTTGTGGAGGTTTAAAGACATTGTAATTTATTTTTAACAAACACTGTTTATTACACTTTTTTGTGACGGTATAACCCTACCGGTTTCAAGGCTTTCACCTCATCTTCAGGGGAGCGCAAACAAGACTAAATGCTGTTCGAACTGGTACCGACATAGACACTTCAACGGTTGGAGGCTGGGGGGTGAGGAAGGCTAGGGATAATTTCGGCCAAGAGCGGGGAGATTTTGGATGTGTATAAACTTTTATGTGCTGACTGTGATAATTTCTATAAAGGAAAGACAGGAAGATCTTTTGAAAAGAGATTTCGTGAACACCAATCTGCCTTAACAAATCCTCTAATTTATTCTGAAATGGCTAATCATTGTCACCGTGAGAATCATACTTTTTCTATCGATGATGCCAAATTCTTACATATTAGCGGCAACGGAAATAAATTGGACAGATTAGAGGCCCTAGAAATTTCTAAGTCAGTATACCGATCGGAGCATCTGTTGAACAGTTATTTCCCCAAAATCTCCGAAGATGAGGTGAAAGCCTTGAAACCGGTAGGGTTATACCGTCACAAAAAAGTGGAATAAACAGTGTTTGTGAAAAATAAATTACAAATATTTTATATTTATTTTTATGAATTTATTTAATAAAGTAATCCATAATACCAACATTTGCACAAAAGCTATACAAATTAGTATCTGAACTAATCTAATTTTATATTACAACCATGAAATTACTTTCCTACACGTAATTCTTTTTATTTTTTTAAATTTTTGATTGGACAAGATAGCCACTTAAAAATAAATCTACTCGATTATTCCGTATTGAATATAATTAAAATACCGTTTATTACACTTTTCTTTATCAAGGCGTTAAAATTCACTGCGCCGCCCCTATTGCCGGTATATCAAATCTTACAAACCGTATACATACTCATAAAAAAAACTTCCTTCAGTTATCGTTAAGTAAATCAAATAATTGGATGTTCAAGGTGTTTTACTTAAACCAAATTTCGGGAAAATACTTAACGTAATTTTATTAAGTGTGGCTTTGAGGTTAAATACGTTAATTGAACGAATAAATTGAGGCTTGTTAGGTCACTATAACAATACGAGAAAATCTTCTAAAATTTGGTTACTGTTTTTTATTTTTCATTATAACTCCCTAATCAAGTTTTAAGATTCTTCTGTTTTATAAAAAATACACATTTTAAAAAATAACACTACATTTATAAATTTAAAAAATAACACTAAGTATAAGTAATAAAAATCTTATATTTGATTTATACATATTGTATTTGATTGGTTTATTTTTTGAGAGACTCAACGAAATTACCACTAGTGACATTTGAAAATGTATTGTTTTTTTTGTGTTTAATTGTTTTGTAAATTATTGGTACTATATATGTTACTTTTAAATATATGTTATGTTTTAACCTTTCACAAAGCAATTGGTAGGAATATGCGTAACCCTTTTATAGTTTATTAGAAAAGATTACTGTATGGCATTCAACTTATATGATATTTTTATACTTTCCAATTAAGTATCTAAATAAATAAATGATAAATGAGGTATCAACCAATGAAATACTGTAAAAATACACGCACCATATTTTATCATTCAGCATAAGTAAACTTGCTATAGGACTAAAAATCAATGGAATCTAACATGAAATAATCTTTTTTATTATTTTTTATATTTAATGGAGTTCTACACAGAATTTTATGGAGTTCTACCAAGAATTTTATGGAGTTCTACCAAGAATTTCCTAACATAAAGATAAGACGATTTAGTATTGTGTACAATTTCAATATTTATAAAACTTTTAAGATTCTCCGACAGCACCTCATTTTTAAGACTTCAAGTTAAACATTTATAAATATGATTTACAACAGTTTATTAGTGCCAACATAAATTTAAAGCAGTGAAATGTGAGTAAGGAATATTCATGAAAAGAGGCGAATAAATGCGTGTACTGCGAAGATATTGTTATATCAATCTATGATATAATAAGACATTTAATTATTAAGATAAATGTGATCAGCGTCTCTATGTTAAGTAGGGTGACAAAAGACGTTGGAGTGGTTAAGAAATGGTCATGGATAGACGGGTGACGAACGGCTGACTTAACAAATTTACAATGCAAACATGAGTTGAAGACGTTGAAAACAACCTATGACAAAGGTTTAATTGGGCCAAGGGGATGCAATTTTAAAGAAGAAAATATAAAGAGTAATGTAAATATAAGTCACTGGACGGGGAAATGTTTGAATGTGGAAAAGGCGAAAGATATACGTGTATCTAATGGTAGAAACGTTCACTGATCTGTCCTTGTTACCGATCCCTACATTGAAACAACATGACAGTATATATATGGTATATGTATATCTAACGAGAACCAAAATAAATACGAGTAAATACCCATGACCCGACTCCCTAAGATAAGCCTTTTACTCGTAAATAAGTTGACCATCAGCCAAGGCAAATTATATTAAACTAAAAATAAAAAGAAACAAGATTTTTATCACGCAGGTTGGGAATACCATCAAACCAGAATATATTATAGATTTTGTTATTATTTTTTTCATTTAACTGGTCCAGCAAAATAGTCTCAACTAAGATAAATAGATGGAAATGAATGATAACATTTATAAATGTGGAGTACGCGAAGGACATATCGTATGATACTAGGTAAGTCCAGAAAGTAAGTGTACTGAATTTTTATAGGTAACAATTTTTTTTATTGAAACAAAACAATTACGTGGTTACCGTAGTACATATGTAAGCTATTTTTCGACATAGTCGCCATTCCTCTCAATGCGGGTGGTGAAGCGGGGTATCAACTTTTTGTTGCCTGCTTCGAAGTAGTTTCCTGCCAACACCTCCTCCTTTACCTCCTCGTCGGTTGAAAACCTTTTTCCACCCATGTGCAGCTTCAGGGAGGTAAAGAAATAGTAATCTGAAGGTGCTAGGTCAGGGGAATGCGCGGGATGGTTCAGGACATCCCATTTAAAGGAGGCGAGCAGTTCCTTCGTGGCATTGGCCGTGTGTGGTCTGGTATTGTCGTGCAGCAGGCAGACTCCCTTTGTCAGCATGCCTCTCCTCTTGTTCTGAATCGCCCTCCGCAATTTTTTTAGGGTCTCACAGTATCTTGCAGAGTTTATGGTCTCCCCTTGAGGCATATATTCAATTAAAATTATGCCTTGACAGTCCCAAAACAATTTCGTCAATTTCGTCAGTCACAATCGAAGGTCTTCTGCTCTTCTGATCATAATGCACAGACGTACGACCGATTTTAAACTCGCGACACCCCTTTTACACACTCGTACGATTCATAGCTTTATCATCATATGCAGTTTTCACCTCATTATAAACCTCAACCGGAGGTTTCCCTTCCAAACGAGATAACGGATGACGCCCCGTATTTCGCACTTGGTGGGAGATTGGATTTACACCTTTCATGAAACGTGTTGTCGCGTCAACACTTCTCAACGTACTGACCTCAAACCGGTCTAGTTGCGGAGGGGAAGGGTCAGGCTACACGGAAGTGTAGCCAACATGTCGAAAAATAAAATCCATCCGATCGTGAGAGCCTCAGTACACTTACTTTCTGGATACGCCTCGTATATCATGATAGATAAGTTTGATGCTCTGTTCTCCTTGTCAACTCCAACAGGAAAATTGTTTGATGGTATATATGTATCAATGTATAATATATAGTTATATTATATATGGTTTAAAGGGGTGCATTTCAACAAAAAAAATCACTCAAATTATTGTTCCTTAATAAATTTAATTTGATTTAAAAAATATTTAACGTAGATTCATAAAACGAGACGAATCAAGGAAATAATTAGTTTCAAGAGCGTTAAAAATGAATATGTAAAGGTAGTTTTGGTTATTGTATAACTTTTCATATGTATTTAGTGATCTATCCTCTCTACATACTACAAAAGGGAAATGGCGTAATGGTTTGTGTACAATATGATCAAAATAAATTTAATGGCGATCTCCATAGCAACCCCACAGAAGAGTGGAGAATTAAGGGTAAAAGACAAATAATAGAGGAAATCCCCTTACGTTCCCATGGTAAGTAATTACTTTATTTAATTTTGTTTTTGTTTTAGATAGAGCCCACGAGTCACGGAACAATTTTCCACATACTTCAGTGTCACCCTCACATACAATTGAGCAAATAAAGTATACATTAATTTTTGTTCTTTAGTTGAGGATAATACAATTTTGATATTTAGATGATGTGTACATAAATAACTACAGTGATTATTTATTTGTAACCATTATTCGTTTCAATACCACGAACGGAATTATCAGCATAATTAATCCATACTGCTCAGGCCGAGCCTCATTATATCAGAGTTTGAATTGTAAAGCTTATTTTCCCAATTTGGCATATGATTTTGCTGTATTTTACAATGAGAACAGATACCGCCATCTCTGTAAAATATTAAGAATATTTTTGTCCCGTATAACGATGATTTCTGGTTGAGATATTGCCATTTTTCAAAGTGATCCGTTTGACAGACGTTATATGTCACAAGGGTTATCGCGTCAGTAGTTTTTTTAAAGTGGTTTCTCCATAATTTAAAACTTATTTGTGTGATAATATTTTTTAGCATAATTTATCTCGTGTGTCAAAATTGTTTATTTAAAATTGATAACTTGTACGGTAATTTTTTTTAGTATTTAAAATGTTGGTTTATATAGTATTAACACGTCATTTTTTAGTTGAATAAAAATGAAATTTATGCTATATAAAAAAAAACTATTTAGTCTGTGTATTGGGTTACATATTGTAGTTTGTATTATCATATTGAATTACACTTTAGTCGTATAATAGTACAACCAAGTGGGCTTATTGAAATGTGGCATTTTCTTCCAACCAACCTGAAAGATCCTAAAGAAAACTAAAGTGAAAACCAGACTGGATTTTTTTTTCAAAAATATCTGAGTTCCAGCGGGATTTGAACCAGCGATTCCAGCGAGGCTGAGAGACAGATGCCTTAGCAACTACATCACGGAGATCGCAATTTACAATTCGAAGTGTAGTTGATAAGCCTGAATTTAATTTCAAAACATAAAGAGGCATAAAACACAACGTTAAGTTGAAAAACCGTGAGTTTTCCATTTATTATTTATTGCAACGCTTAAAATATTTTTTTAAATAAAAATAAATGTGTCAAAAATAGTCAGATTAACACCATTTACTCCATGCCTGGCAGGGAAAAGGTTAATAAAATACTGTAACCTTACTAGTGATAACCTCATTTGCCTTACACCTGACTTTTTTTTTGCGGCCATCTGGATAAATCCGAAGATTACATTTAGTGATCCTGCGATTATAAGTAAATAAATTGTTTCCAAAGGGATCTCAATTCTCCGATTTAGTAGCATCTGCACTAGTTTATCCGATTTAGTGGCGTCTGCACTGGTTTCTGCGATTTAGTAGCGTATGCACTTGTTTCTCCGATTAAGTGGCGTCTGCACTGGTTTCTGCGATTTAGTAGCGTCTGCACTGGTTTCTGCGATTTAGTAGCGTATGCACTTGTTTCTCCGATTAAGTGGCGTCTGCACTGGTTTCTGCGATTTAGTAGCGTCTGCACTTGTTTCTCCGATTTAGTAGTGTCTGCACTGGTTTTTCCGATTTAGTGGCGTCTGCACTGGTTTTTCCGATTTACTAGCGTCTGCACTTGTTTCTTCAATTTAGTGGCGTCTGCACTGGTTTCTCCGATTTAGGGGCGTTTGCACTGGTTTCTGCGATTTAGTAGCGTCTGCACTGGTTTCTCGGATTTAGTAGCGTCTGCACTGGTTTCTCCGATTTAGTAGCGTCTGCACTGGTTTCTTCGATCTAGTAGCGTCTGCACTGGATTCTCCGATTTAGTGGCGTCTGCACTGGTTTCTCCAATTTAGTGGCGTCAAACAATAATTTAGCTGCATTCGATATTATCTCTAAAAGTACAGGCAACTTGATGTGCTGTTTGAACTCTAGACCTTGGATAATATTAATACTACGCCGCGAGGCATTTTCCTTTTTCCGTAATGTCAGACCATAAGAACATTGTCGATACTATTATTTTCACACTCTGTGTTGCCACTGGAGCAGCAACCCCTTAGAGCAACTCCTTCTTCGTCACTACATGATGTCTTGCTTATAAAAACCAAAGAAGATTCCAATATTTTAATGTAGAACGCTCTAGATTAGGACGTATTTTGTCACATATAACAATGTGGGTGGTCATAGGATCAAACAAAACAGACTTATATGTTTTAAACTTTTGAGTTCGGAAAGCTTTTTTTTTTTAACTGTTAAAGCTTTAACGTCTATAAGTATCAATTTTTTATATTACCTGAAGAAAACTATAATAAAAATACAGTATTGAAGAAAAATTGTAAATATGTGGTCTAAGCATTACTTTAACCAAAGTAATCGATGAAAGGAAATTTTTCAAATTTATTTTTGAAACAAAAAGCTTTCCACCCTCTCTAAAGAGGAGGCTTATTTAAAAAAATGTTTTCTCAGCATGTTTAGGGAAAATTCACTTGTTAATGAGGTTGTTTGTGTCTCAAAAAGGAAAATTTATCATAATTTTAATAACATAAACTAAGGGTATATTTTATGACGGTTATTTAAAATTAACATTCATACATCACACCATAACCTTTTTAGGGTTAGCAAAAATGACAGTTCTCCATGCGGTTCTATCTATATATACACAAATCTTTTCTCATTCAAATCCATAATAATTGTAACACATTAATTTTTTATTTAATGTTTATTATGGATAAAAAGTTGGTTGAATTTTGACATAATTAATTTTTAGTTGTACTAAGACATTTTCCCATGTTTCAATATGTAAGTCAATTGACTGGTTCATGTTTATGACTGAACTATTTGAGAAATGCACATTTATTAATTATTTATTCATCTAGGCAGTATGTTAACATGTGATGGGTGAGTTGAGAAGGATATTGAAAGAAAGGTAGTGAAATAGAAGACGGTAAAAGGAACACTTAATGTAATACACAACAACCGCGCTATATCAAAGTAGGAAAAATGATAGTATAAAACAGATTGTCAGTGTCCACCTTGGACTTGACAGAAGATTAATGCGTTGACTAAGAAAAAAATATGGAGGGGCAATGTATAAAAGAAGAAGGAATGAAGATGTCAGAAATGAATGCAAGGATTAAATAGTGTTTTAAATAAGATGAAGGAAATATGGTTTAGATGGTTTGAATATGTGTAATGAATGACTAAGCGAGTGCGTGGATGAAGTAGATCGAGGAAAATGTGGCTGTAGCAGGGAATCAAATTTTATAAAAAATAAAAATGAGAATTATGAGTATTATAATATTGTATATGACTGTGAGAATGTGAAGGC
The DNA here is from genome assembly GCA_949825065.1 of Odontocerum albicorne. Taxonomy (NCBI): domain Eukaryota; kingdom Metazoa; phylum Arthropoda; class Insecta; order Trichoptera; family Odontoceridae; genus Odontocerum; species Odontocerum albicorne. Next base: position 8,626,202 of record OX463856.1, read on the forward strand.
AATAAAATGTGTGTACATGGAGATAAAATATGGAGATCTCTTTTCTATGCTTACCCGCAACGAAATGATGGTATGTTTGTAAAAAATAAAATAAATCTCAACGCAAAGTGGTTTAAATGATTCCATACCATTTAAGAGTTCCGGTTTTCATTTTGACGAATTCACAAACTCTTGGGATATGACTTTTTCTTACACTCGAAATTTCACATCTTAAATAGCTAAAAGTGCTTTTATTAAAATGGAACCTCTTTTAACAAGTTAAGAGCTTTGCTTGAAATTGAGAATGTGTATGGTTTGTTACTATATCATATCAACACTCCACTATGGAATGGAAGCGTGGACACTGAATAAATACACATCATTCAGTGGCCAGGGTTTTGAGATGTGTATTTACAGACGTACCCTCAAGATTCCTGGAACAAATCGCGTTACAAATATTTATTTATTTATTTAATTAACGACACAACAGTGTCTTTATATACAAATGAACATGTGACAGGTTATACAAGTACTTAAAATTATTGACAAATAATACAAAACTTTATCTTAAACTTACATGAAGATACAAAAAGCAGTAGTAATAATAAATTACATTAATTGTTTTAAAATCATTTAATAATTATAAGTACATTTAAGTTCAATATATGTTATGTATGTATACCACAAAATATAACCAAACTTCACCAAGCAGACTTACGTAATTGTCGAAGACTTATTTTATAGAGGTAAAGAACTTTTTTTAGTGGAATAACACATACATAGAACAAATATTGGATTTTTTGAGAATTTTGTGGGAATTTTATGGATAGATATTGAGATAAAGAAAACACATGGCCTCATTAGTAGAACGAGATGCAAGTTGCTTTGCAGAATTAAAACCTTCATACATGTTGATCCAGGGTTACTCAACTCCAGAGGCAAAATATTGTCCTTAATGTTTTGTTTATATTACGTTATTTATATTAATTAAGGAGAGCACAAAGTGAGTAGCTATTTCTAAATATTGTTGTGATATTCTGGCAAATACTATATATACTTATATTAAGAATATCTAAATTGTTGCAAAACTCGTTTCCAAGTTTTTGCATACGAATTATAGAGGATGAAATACGGAAATGTTTGTTTGTTATATATAAGGACCAATAACTGTTTAAAACTAGTTGCAATATTTCAGTCATATAATGATATACTTTAACAAAACTGATCATCCAGGGGAAAAAATAATTGCAAATAAGATAGAGACAGATGTAAAATATCTTCGCCAAAGAACTAGCTGGACTAATTTAGATGCAGTTACACTGAATTATTCCAGGCTGCAGGTTATATATTAAAAACTGGCATGATTATAACCAACATGATTATGGCCAACAGCCATGATTATGGCCAACTGGCATGATTATGGCCAACATTCGTAAGGAAACAAAACCTTGAGAAGAAAAAGTTTATCATTTGATCAATTCAAATATATTAATTTTGAGTTAAATATTTTTTTGACTGATTGTAATGTTTGATTAAACAATACGACAAATGGTAGTTTGACCATTTCAGTTTTGTATGTAATCACAGTTATTTAAATAATCAAATTTAATTTTATTTGTATTGTTTCATCTATCAAAAATTCATTACGAATGATCGAAACCTTCAATTAAGCCGAAATCTACTGACAATTTGTCATTGTTAATTATATAGATTCAAACGTATAAAAAACAGGTTCTCTGCTAGAGATAGTGACACCCTAAATATATTTTATATGTGCGCCAATTATCAAATACAGGACGACCTCCGTAGTTTAACATAGTTGGCAAGATGGATGTTTTCCCTCCCTTGGGATTTTGGATTCAATTTCCGTTGTTACATGCCTAACTTTTTTTTTTAAATTATTCAGCCAAGTTTTCACTTTATGCCTCTTACACATCTTCTTTTGGTTGTTTTGAAGGAATTGTTTTATACCAATAAACCCACTAAGCTGTATTTTATACAACAAAAGCGTTACCTGAAAGCAGATGGCACAAGACTGTGAGAGGTGCAGAACTACTTGTTATAGCATGTCGACTAGCTCGATTGATAAGCTCATAGCATGTCGACTAGCTCGATTGATGAAAAATAGTCAGCGGGCTACAAACATGCATCAATGTGAGCACGTGATTCAGTGGAATCCATATTTTTTATCAACTATATGCTAGTTATGACTTCAGTGAAACCATGACTTAATGCAAATATTTATTTGAGTTGATTTGAAACATACTGAATGAACATGTTCACTAGCTGAGCAACAAAATTCTAGAATTAATATTTTCATTATTAAAGAGCCTATGTCATATTTAATCAACGATAAAGCAGGAAATAAACATGAAAGGTGTTTGAAGATATAGTGTTTAAGGTGGATGCTTCATATGCCACGGTCCGCAAGGCGCACCAACGTCTATTTCATCCATGATTTTGAGATATACAAATAACTTTCAACAAAATACACGAAAAGAATTCTAACGTCATTTGGGTATGTTGCTAGAAATAATAATGAAAATCAAGAGCCTTCTTATGAGATGGACAGATCAAAGTGTCCTTTTTAAGTGATGCTTTCAACATGGTCCAGAATCAGGGAGTGTGGAGAAAGGTTGCGCACCGAGCTTGAGACGTAACAGAGGACCTCGCTCAGCATTGAGCGCGTAACAAAGAACAAGGATTTTCTAAGATACTTGGCTCATGTTAATTTATTTTATTTTAATATTTTTTGAGTGAAAGTGTTATTAACTCTTCATGTGTAGGGTAGTTTTCCAAACTGCTATTCTGTTCCTACTATAGTAATTCTAACTTAAATACTCGACTAATGGGGGCTGAAGACAGTGTTGTCTTCCGATACCGCTGTTCAATATGCTCCAATAATAAATTTAGATATGTTGAAGTATCACCATATGAATTATTGCAAAATAATAATATATTGACGTTTAGATGGACTAAAAGCTCTTTTCCATTGAAGTGTACTCATGAAAAGTTACTTTTACAGTATTTATCATAGTAACATATGTTAAGTCTTTAAAGTCTAGCGCATTTTGTTCTATGTCTTCATTTTTTTTATACATGTTTGTCCTAAATCTTTTTATCCTAGCAATATTTCGTCATCTCATTAAAAAGCTCGTTATATTCTCCATTGTCGGTTGTTCATTTGTGTAAGTATAAAATATTTGTGATGCCAGAATTGTGATAGTTTGCTTTTTTTCAAACACCGGTAGCTTTTTTTTGCCCAGCAGTACTTAGCTAAATATGTTTTCAAAAAGCATTTGAATAATTTTCGCTAACGAGATGTCTTGAGTGAGGTTGAAGATTTTTCTTGGGAGAAGAGATATTTATGGCATTATGTGCGGCGATAAGGTCGCTAAATGTCAACCTCTTGACCTTTTATCTTCTACAACTGTCTTCTTTGAACTGTAAGGCTTAAGAGTTGGCTTAACAAGATTTCCCTTGTTTAAAGTCTAATTCTTTTTGAATTTTTTTGCAATAATTTTTGAAAAAAAAAAAAAATTTAAATAATCTTTGAAAAATTAAGGTGACACAAGTTTTAGTTTTTTTTATGCTCATCTAATTTCGACAGGTCAATTGAGAGAAAGCAACATGGAGATCGTTTGATTCACAGAAGCATTAGTTTCATGAAGATGAAACATGATTGCTATGTCATAACTAGTCGAGAATTCTTCATAGTCGTTCCCTTAATTATAACGATTTTCATCAATGTTGTCATTGATCATCTTTCTCCAGCACAAACACTCTGTTGCTCAGATATGTGTTCAGTCTTTGCTCCATTTTGCATTCAAATTTCTTGCTAGAATTGACCGATGATATCTACAATCCTTTCAAGTGCTATAACGTATCACACGTTTTTTTTACACATAGCACAGAGAAATATGTCTTAACCTAAAAATATAAAGAAATGCATAAAAAACTGCTCAAAATAAAAAAAAGGTCGTAAAAACTTTACAGCCTGATTATCGATATTTGAGTTTTTTGGCTATTATGTGTCCTATTATGTTCAGTATACATACATATATGATATACCATCACGCCATTACCCTGTTGGGGTAGGCAAAGGGACAGAGTGCTAGACTGGATAACAACACATGTGTTTCATCTCTTTTACATCCGTACACCTTTTTACACAACCCAAACGATTTATCTGGCTTTCTAAATTTCCTTATTTCAAAATATGCATTTAATCCAACTATTCTTTCCTTGGTATTCTTCTACCACGTTTTTTGCTCAAATTCAAAAGTTTTTTTTAAAGATGAGATATGATCGAAGTCGAAGGGTTCTTAGGACAATATACGGCCCAGTGAGAGACCACAATGGTTGGCGTCGTCGATATAACCGAGAGCTATATGATATCTATAAAGAGCCCGATGTGATCAGATCCGTCAGAGTAGGGCGCTTGAGATGGGCTGATCACATAATCAGAATGGACGACGACAACCCCACAAAACGCCTCACGCTCTCAGTAACACAGGGACGTAGAAGACCAGGAAGGCCCAAAATGCGATGGATGGACAGTGTCAACACGGATGCATCGGTGTTGCCAGTGAGAAATTGGAGAATAAGGGCATCAAACAGACAAGAATGGAGGAAGCTCCTGGATTCAGCCAAGGCCCACCCAGGGCTGTCGAGCTTAGGATAATAATAATAATAATAATGGTCGAAGTCGTATGTATCCTTATACCCCCAAATACTAAGTGAGTGAAAAATTACTATCAATCGAGGGGAGTAGCACTGCGCGGGGTTCGAACCGACGACCTTCCGCACGGAAGTCAAGTGTGTTACCACGCGACCATGCATTTCTGTAAGTAAAGGGTCTTTCAAATTGGGCGTTTTTTTTAAATTCTTGGATAAAACACAGATGGCGTCGCAAATTTGTCGGAGTCTTGTGACGTTTGAGAAGTGAAATATATGACATTTATAAAAATAGAGTCGTATACAATACGGTAACGTGTTCAAATTGTTGAATTATTTTATGCATTGTAATCTCCGGAAATGGTGATGTTAATTGGCCACCAAGATCATGTGATCTGACACCGTTGGACTATTTTCTATGGAATTACGTGAAAAACCAGGTCTATAAGAATGACCCCCGATCAATTCTTGAGGTGAAGGGCGAAATTATTCGCGTTATTGGTGAGTTAGAACCGCAATTATGCCAAAATGTTATCGAAAATTTTGACAAAAGAGTGGACATCTGTGTAGCTACAAAAAGTGAACATTTGGCGGATATTGTTTGTTTTATTTAAATGCCATACATTATACTTTAATCATCAATAAAAAGTTTTTTTGAAATCAAAGCATATTGTGTGTTTTATTCAAGAATTAAAAAAATTGCTCAATTTGAAAGACTTTTTAGGAGTACAATTGGTCTAAAGATTTTGGATAGAAGAGAATACGCAAACTATTATAATACACATGGCCATGCAGTTATTATCTTTCAAGAAAATTTCAGAAAAAATTGGAAGGCAAATGTGAAAGTGACCACATGTTGCCTTTTTTAATTGGCCAAAGATTCGTCGATAGGCGTAATCTGCCTATCTCAATTTGCCGAGAAGTGAAAAGAGGATAACAAAGAAACTTATTGGCGTGAAGGGTAATTTTAAATTATTGGATTTTTTTTTGGCGAAGATTATACGGGTTTTTTAATCTGGAAACCCCACCCCCCCCATACCACCCCGGATTATTGTATTTTCACTGTATTAAGGACAGATGTTGGTACTGTGACACTGGAGAAAACGTATACTAGTAATTGTAAGTTCTGAAAAATTAAGTTATTGATCAACGTTAATTAAGTTAAGATTAGTTTTTAATTATAATTAAATAAACCAATGAAAGTGCTGTGTTCTAGCAAGCTTACTACCACTAGAGCTTTTTGAATTTAATTAATTTATTTATTTATTTTATTTAATTAACGACACAACAGTGTCTTTATATACAAATGAACATGTGACAGGTTATACAAGTGCTTTAAATTATTGACAAATAATACAAAACGTTATCTTAAACTAACATGAAGATACAAAAAGCAGTAGTAATAATATATTACAGTCATCGTTTTAAAATTATTTAATAATCTTTGAGAAATTTGTGTGAATTTTATTGATAGATATTGAGATATAGAAAACACATGGCCTCTTTAGTAGAACGAGATGCAAGTTGCTTTGCAGAATTAAAAGCTTCCTACATGTTGATGCAGGGTTACTCAACTCCAGAGGCAAAGTATTGTCCTTAATGTTTTTTTTATATATGCTCGGTGGTTTCAACGGTTGATATTTCATTATCTCCGCATTACACAATAATATTAGATATTAATGTAAAGTGTGATTTGTTGCCAAAGTTTATTCAAAAAATGTGTGATGTACAAAAAGAAGGTGTACGAGTATAATAACCGCATGAAAAATCACCATGGCTTACGGCTTCGAAAGAGTAAAATGACAATATAACTTATGCTACAAAGATTTGAACATTTTTTTAATAAAACGGCTAAACAATTAAAGAAGCCGAAACATCAAATTGTTATATTTTCTTAATATTTTATATGTTGAATATAAATTTAAATATTGTTGTACGAGAAAATATCGTCGTTGCTGTGCCTCGCAGTCGAGGATCCCCACGTTAATTCTGTAAAGTGACTATAATAGTCACGTAGCGTGACGTTAAGCGTACAGTGTGACCATTGCAATAGTGTGGGGTGCGTTGGTTCGCTAGGATATGTCACCTATCATAGCTCGCAGCGTAGCTCTAAACACCAAGCGAGGCTCCTACCTGTGTGGCCGACGCCTTAGAAAGCTAAGCAATGCTATGTAGTTTGTTCTTTTTAAGTGCGTGAGCCGTTACACACTTCTTATTTCCCCACCACACCGCTTCACTTGATCGGATGGCACACCGAAGGGAGACGATTAGAGTACGCCGGTATGTTTTTGAAAGAATAGATATGACTGAAATCACCGGTATCCTTATACCTCCTAACATTAGGGGAGGAATGTTTGTGGTACTCGAACTGGCGACTTTTCCACATAGAAGTTCAGTAAGCTATCGCGCAGCTATGCACTTCATATTTATTTATTAACACTACGTTGTTTAAACAATCTGGCAGGCTTATTGTCAGGCGGCAATCCATTTCAAACATAGTCGCTAAAATTATTCAAATTTTATTAATCTTTATGAAATTTATGAACATATATGCATAATAAAAGTGAAAGTGAGATATCATCAATCAAAGGAAATATAAGAGATGGTGGAGAGGAAAGGAAAAAATCAGGTATGAAACATGTTATATTACTGAATAGAAATTAAGAGTTTTTTCTGTAGCTTTTTAAAGCATTTCAAGGACGGAGTGAGTCTAGCATTGGTTTGTAACTGGTTCGAGAGTTTCACTGCATGGACCGTAAAGAATGACGTGAAAAATAAAGAGCAGGGAACCGGAAAGGCCAATAAACAATCTCTGTTTGAGCATAGCGCTAGTCCATGATCGGAAAGACGCTGAAAATTTTCTGCGAGATAAGAAGGGGTGGGGTGGTGGGACAGTTAAGAATATTATACAATAGTGAGACAGTATATGAATTTGGCGTATATTTCTAGTGTGTTTATGTAAATCTACACCCATGTTTATACTTTAAAAAATGTTACAGAAAAAATAGCAAACACTGTTGATTTATGAACTGCATGGACAGTAAAGAATGTAGTAAAAAAAGAAGAGCGGTAAACTCAGAAAGTCAAAAAACAATATTGAAATGAGGAACATGAAAAAATTTAAATATAAGTTGTCAGATGTTAAATGATCCACGGAAGATAATTAGGCTAAAAATTAGTTTCTTATTATTGATTCTACTAAATTAATTAATTCACAAATTGCACGTAAGAATGGAGCGGTCCTGTAACCGAACATATATCCAATAGGATACCCAACATCATAAATTATCATTCGGCAGTCTAATTTATACCATGTGTGGTAAATTATTGGATTAATTAAAGCATTTGTTGTCTGGTTGTAATTCAATCAGATTCCCACAGCTGTATTATGTTAATACATATGTTATGTTAATACATATGTTATGTGAAATCATTATATTATCTCTAATCACTAACAAACATATCGGATATTGGTCCATCTGTTCTAGTTTCTTGTAACCATTCATCTGAATAAAGATTTGTGACGACGATAAAAAGATCAATGAATTGAAATATTCATTATTTTAATGTGTTGAATTATTTATTATTTTATTTTTCATCAACGATACAATGAACTATGCCAAATTACAGGTAGTCGTCATTTTACGACCACACTCGGGTCCGATAAACAGGTCGTAAGTTGATCTGGTCGTAAGTCGGCTTATGCAATAATTTCCGTACATACGAGTATGTAATTTACATACGTACTTATAATATCACACACTTTAATTTATAGTGCGTGATATTATAAGACTGTTTTCTATGTTCTTGTTGTAATCAGTATACCACCACCGTAATTTATCGGGGTTCTCTATGCTTTTTTTTTATATTATTTTTCGAGTTTGTCTTTATCATATGCCTGATATTCGAATATCTTTACGTTTTGCTTTGTTTTTTTATTTTTACATTTGTTAGGATTAAGTAAAAAATTATGCTTCAGTAAAATTAGTTAAATATTATATTGATAAAACATATGAAAATACAAAATACAGGTGTTTGTTATACAAATAAACTTTTTATTTGCCGCTTGTTTTTTTTTTTTGCATAAACATGGTGAGCTTTGTCTGGATTGTTTCTTCTTTTCCTCGTATATTTCACGATATGGGCGAAACACGTCATGTGCCATCCATGCAAATCGTTCGATGTCTGGGTTAATTTTTTTTAAATGTGCAAGAAGTTTTCTTTCTCCTTTTTGTAGACATCTCGGAAGGGCTTAAAAATGCTTATAACAAGACAACACATCCTTATTGGACAAAGCCACAGCTAATACTGACCGCGATGCGCACATGCGCATAGTAATACAATATGTAGCGTACATGGACTGCTAGCGCCATACTAAGCGTAGGCGGACCACCGATCGCGTATTGTGGTCGTAAAGTCGAACAGTTGTAAGTCACGTAGATCGTAAGTCGGCGACTACCTGTATTTAAAAATAATCTTAAAATAAAAAAAACTCGAATCTATGGAATAACCAAGAAGAGCCCTCACTACCATAATTTTGTATTTGTTATTATTATATTGCCTTATGCCTTTGATGAATTTAGGCTTCGACGAAATCGAAGATTATGGTCATAGAAAGAAGCATGATTAAAAGTGTGTTGCAATGCATGGGTTAACTCAGATAAACGGGAGCAGGTTATATTTACCATGTAAATGGATCATATTATCTGGGCAATATGTTTACGTGTGATGGGTAAGTTGAAAGAAAGGTAGCGACAGGAAACTAGCAAAATGGAACATTTAGGCAGAGGCCACACGAAAGTGCTTCGTTAGGTGTTAAGTTAGGTGTTAAGTTAGGTTTTACGTGACTCATATACTAGGTGACTTCATGCTTGGTCACACCAAAGTGCTTCACACAAATTCATTTGACATTTGGGAACGGTTGAGTCAACAAACGATGTTTCTCTCAAAACTAACCAATTTCATTAAAACTTACCATCTTTATTTACTTCCTGTGCAACTTCATTCCAAAGTGATTTTATTACTGGTACATTTTTGTATAATTTGCTCGATGGGTTCCACAAAGGGTCCCTTTTATACACAGCTGTTATTAAAACTTCAGCCATCTTGTAAAATCACGGTGACACAATAAAACTAACCAACACGTTTGTTCACTAGGAGATTCACTCGGTGACTAATCGTCATGTAATGTGGCGCGAAGCGTGCAGTGTGGCAATTGCGATAGTATGCGGTGCGTTGGTTCGCTAGGATATGTCGCCTAACTCGCAGCGTACCTCTAAGCACCGAGCGAGACTTCTACCTGTGTGGCCGAGGCTTTAATGTTATATACAACAACCGCGCAATATCAACAGTAGCAAACATGAAAATATATAATAAAATTTAGATTAATGCTGTGGACATGCGTGCTTTTAGGAACATTTGTGAAGTGTTTATGTTTGAAAGAAAGCTGAATGAAGACATCAGAAGTGGATAAAAAATATGTTTTGATTAAGATTAAGAAAGAAGCTTAAAGATGGTTTGGACATGTGTAGAAAATAAATTATGAAAGAGTGACTAAGCAAATATTCAAGTCAGAAGTGCAAAGTGTGCGTGAAAGAGGTAAACCGAGAGATTCAGGTGGCTGGACCAAATGGGACATATTTTGAAAGAAGGTAAAGTGAGAAGTATGAATAATAGAAATTTTGCATGATGAGATTTATGAATGTGGAGGAGGTTGTGTGCTTCGACAGAAAATTATGAAAATATGTTATCTCTGCCTACCTCGCAAGGGACACGGCGTGATTATATGTAGGCAGATTATTTGTGTATAATTGTAAATTACAAAAACATTTTCAATAACATGCAAAAAAATAATCCTAAAGTCCTTTGGACATGACAGTCAGGAAAAAAAGGTATGACATGAACGGGTGAAATAAAAGAGTTTACAGGATCCTCTCTAAACGCTGCATTCAAGATGGCCCAGGACTAGGAGGGGTGGATACAGGGGGTGCGTCAAATTTGAAACACAGCAGTGGTCCAGGAAGCTCTGCCTTAAGTACGCGATGAAGAAGAACCAGATTAAAGAAATCTCTTATCGTTATACACTACAATTCAGCGGTCGTAATTTCTTATTAACAATTTTCTCCATCAACAAGAAATATTTTAATAGTTTGAATAAAAAAAATACAGTCTGCAATATTTTTTATTTGGTGAACAACTGGAGTAAAATCCAAAACCTTTAATCACTAGGCCACATTGTTGAGTAGGACAAAGCACCCCCTCTTCGACTCATTTTAATATCAGGTTTAATGGAACTGGTGGTTCTAATTGATGCCATTTTATATTTTGCCTTGCTTCCTAACACATTCGTTGATCGATATTAACCTCATCAATGCTTCTCGAAATATGTATTCAAATAGATTTTTTTAAATTATATTCTTACGTTAGAGATTTGTTGACTACAATAAAAAGATAAATTGAACCATGTTATCTTAACTACATCTGTACAACAACACCACAAGCTTTAATTTTGAATTTACAAAAGGCAGCTCATAAGTGATACTGAATCAACTCCATTGACATGGTTTCTGGTTCTTGCAAAGCTGCTGGTTCGACGATGCTGTGATGAGGCAGTAACAGAAAGTGTGTCTTAATGGCATATTATCAATGCATATTAGTGTTTTTTGCCCTCTTCCGACTCGTTTCAAATATCAGTGACCTTTTTGGTTCTCATTAGATAACTGGTGACAGGGATGGAATTGGTCCTCAATTTGTCATTATTCATATTATGAGTGATCTCAACGTACTGTTTCAAGATTATGACCTGTCTTGAAGATTGTGCTATACCCTCAAAAGTCTTAGATTTGGCTATGGATGCAGTGCACATACCTAGCATAGGTAACTACGACCCCACTTACAAATTTGTTTAGCCAGTCTTTCGTCATCTACCCCTTCAACATCTCCAAACCACCATTTTTTCCTCCAACTTAACCCAATAGTTTTAAGCTCAATCATTCATCATAATACCACATTATTCAGTACAAATAATCGTCGTTGCTGGGTCTCGTAGTCGAGGATGCCTTCGCCATTCCAACGTTAATTAAGATGGAAAGCGAACCTTTGCCGTAGGGTTTTCGTTCATTTCTTTTTTTTTTCTCATCTTAAAGTAAGTGAGTTGTTGCATACTAGCAAGTTCACCGGCCACATGGGTGTACAGGATCCAATGACATACCTGAAGAGAGACGATCGGAGCACACCGGCATGTTTTCAAATAATGAAAATAAATTGAAATATTATATTTTTTATACCCCAAAAAACCTATTAAGATGATTATAATTTATTATATTTTGAGAGACAATAAAATATAAAAATATGATATATTGAAAGGTATTAGTTTAAAGACCCTAAGGTATTACTGGTTGATATTCAGCCCATGAAACAAAGGTTTATTGGTAATTCGTCTTCCCCAAGTAAGTTTTCTTGCCAGGCATGTTTTTTCTAAACATATGCAGATGCGAATAAGTTCAATATCTAAAAGTCGCCGCCAACATGTTCCTATCCTCACACTCAACTTTTATTTAATATATTCATAATTCGTTGAGATCCTGAGATGGAGCGTCTTTAAGGTGAGCCTGGTCTCTAAACGTTCGGATCCTGAGATAGAGCGCCTTTAAGGTGAGCCTGGTCTCTTAACGTTCAGATCCACAGATAGAGCGCCTTTAAGGTGAGCCTGGTCTCTAAACGTTCGGATCCTGAGATAAAGCATCTTTAAGGTGAGCCTGGTTTCTAAACATTCGGATCCTGAGATAGAGCGCCTTTAAGGTGAGCCTGGTCTCTTAACGTTCAGATCCTGAGATAGAGCGCCTTTAAGGTGAGCCTGGTCTCTAAACGTTCGGATCTTGAGATAGAGCACCTTTAAGGTGAGCCTGGTCTCTTAACGTTCAGATCCTGAGATAGAGCGCCTTTAAGGTGAGCCTGGTCTCTAAACGTTCGGATTCTGAGATAGAGCGCCTTTAGAGTGAACCTGGTCTCTAAACGTTCGGATCCTAAGATATAGCGTCTTTAAGGTGAGCCTGGTCTCTAAACGACTCTTTATAATTTGTTCTTTAATTTTCATTAACTCTAAACGACTCTTTATAATTTGTTATTTAATTTATTGTAGTATTTTTATTTAATTTTGTCTCTCGAACCACGACACAATAACGCCCACCGAAGTAAAAATTTGGCCATGTCTTGTCTACGTTCTAATGGTTTATTTAACGACCGACCTGTGAAATTGGATTCATTTGAACCGAAATATTATAAATTTAGAAAAAGAGCAACATTTTTTTTTTTCAAAACCTCCAGATTTCCTCAGTCGGATGTTTGAAAATCTCTAATATATGCCGCATGATAAAAACGAGGAATTTTAAAAGCTCTTCGCAAAGTTATGATAGACATTCCGTAATATCCGGCAGAGGAAATGATCCAGGATCAAGAAGAGAAAGAACACTCATTTTGAAAAAAAAAAATCGGTTTACATTTTTCGTCACATTCCACGCACAGATCGTGTTGCCGAAACCCGCCGGAATGTGAGGGATAAATTCGGGGGAACCTAATTTCCTTCATCACACATATGTGTTTTTATACTTACACGTTCATCGTTATCAAAAATATCTAAATGTGATTTTTTTATATTTTATGCTCCTGGATTTGATGGCTTTCTTGGAGCCCGCCTATATTTGCACAAATAGCTCCATGGTTTAATACATAAAGAGCTTGTTTTCCATTAGTAATTTCGGGATTAACTTTCAGATTTTACCGACATATATACATATATGTTATCATCATCATCATTGTTAACCAGGGTCGATCCACTGCTGGATGAAGGTCTCCCCAAATTGACTCCAAATAGTTTGGTTTTTCGCTCGTTGATGCCATGTGATGCTGTCATGTTTTCATATTTCATCTATCTATCTATCTTCTGGGCCTCTTTATGCCTCTTGGGTACCATTAGATTATTTCGGATGTCCATCGGGAGTCTGACATTCTGGCTATGTGTCCTGCTCATTGCCACTTCATTTTCTTGCACACATTTATAACGTATTCCACCTTTATTATACTAAAAGTTTTAAAAATTGTTATCTAGTTTTACGTTAGTATGCACGCGTTAACTTAGAATTTGTTTATAGTTATAATATGTAGAAAAGATTAGTTTTTTTAAGATATAAATGTGTATATAGGTAAAACATTTGGCAAATGTTTGTGTTATAGATTACTTTATTAAACAAAAGAGAAAAAAACCCAACCTACTTTATCGATAATAATGTGCTATTTGAGCAAAAAGTATTTTTAAATTTGGCATTATTTTTCCACTTCAGACGAACTTCAAAGTGTTTTCGATAGATCAAGGTAATTAATATTATAATTGTATTTCAGGCTTGTAATGCGTCTATGAAGCGTTCTGTTTTGATGTAATTTTTAAAAGATTTACACGTGGGAGAATAAAATAATAAAAACCTGCCGTACTTTGTTCCTAAACTCCATTAAGGCTATGAATTGTTTTTCTAATCATTATTAGTCGAAACACAGTTTTTTCTACTCATAGGGAGTATTGAATAATAAAGTGTTCCAAGACGTAAAACAATGAAAAGAAATTACTGGAACAAACGAAGAAAAAGAACGAGAAGGAATAAAAAATCATAAAATTTTCGTCTCTATATATTTTAACTTCCGATTTAAGGAAAAAATAGTATTTTAAAAGATATTTTCTTTAAAAAAACAAATAAAGTGCCGCTGGCTAAGTCTGAATACTGTTAGTTAAATTTCGTTAAAATCAGTTCAATGGCCGAAGATCCCTTATTTAACCTTTCCTTCCCTGTGTTGGGTATCTTCTACACGTTGCTTCTAATAACCATCAATATCTCTATAAATATAATAAATACAAGGTTAGGATTTTAGGTATTCCTCCATAATATATTTACGCATTGATTTAAAAAATAATATTAATAATTATCAGAATTTATCGACTACATCGAGGTGTTTTGTAAAGATCGAAAACAAATTCGCATTTAAACGCTGCGAGTGCCTCGTCTTGACGATAGGTGAATAGTATGCGGGAAGCGCGACACTATATTCGCATCTCACTCTTGCATACTAGACTGAATTGCGAGAACCTGAATTGTCTCAACGTCGCAAGCAAAGGCGTAAGCGCTGGGGTATGCGACAGACGTTCCGCGCCACTAGTAGCCTCTAGGCTTGCAAATAGGTTAGACGTACGCCCGTTCCGTGAGCGTTTTTTAATGTTTTTAGATGGTTTTTTAATGTTTTCAGCAAATAAATTTCAATTATTATAATTTTTAACTTCAATTATTATTAATTAAGGGGATTATCTATGAATGTTCTTATTTTTCCGATTTAAAATCGCTAATTTTTTATTGCGTACTCACTACCCAACACCGGATCACGCGTATTATTTTTATCACCGTAAGGGAAGGGTTAAGTAAAAAAAACCTTCCACTCCCCCAAAAGTTTGAACACACGTGAAACGAAAAAAATTCTGGTTTGGCGTTAGCCAAACTGGAAAGAATAGGATATAAAGGGAATTCTACTCACGGTTGTGGTGTAAGTTCGACGTTGGCGTGGATAACAGGATTCGGAGGTCTCGGCCGACGACATGCAGCTCGTATTGCACTTCTGAAGGGTGATCGCGGCTAGTAACGGTTAACTCGTCTTGGTGTTTCCGGTGATGGGGCACGGTTGCCACTCGCTGGCCCGGATTGAGATCCTTTCCCGGCGACGGTCTATGAACAAGTCGACGAGACCGGGCGAAATCGTCGTCGAGACAGCGGTAGCCGACACACGCAACAATACTCTCCAATTCAACTTGTGATAATACGCTTGGCGGGGCCGGGAACGAAGACGGTGCGGCCAGCGCGCGACAGGGCCGGGATGATGACGATGCGGCCGCGATAAAAGAGCGCCCCCACATTCCGCGTCACGTTATGGCGTGATCATCCTGGGGCGCCGGGAGGACCTCCCACGGGCCGCCGTGTTGAGGTCCACCACAAGTGTCACTCCATCGCTGCCCGGTATGGTGCGGGTGATGCGTCCGAGTCGCCACTTCAGTGCCGGCAGGTTGTCCTCCTTGATCAGGACGAGCTCTCCGATTTGAGGAGAGGAGGATGGTGAAAGCCATTTGGAGCGGGTTGGAAGGGTGTGGAGGTAGGAGTTAGGGACAGCCTCGATTCGTGTTAAGAGTGTGGTAAATTCCTCAAAGGTCAAGTGCTGATCACCTACGATTCCATAAAGTAACTGTTTTGTGGATTTTATCTTCATTGACTGAAAGAAATCTTTGTACCTCCATGAGCTGAGAGAACTACAAGTATGGGCTGAGTTTGGGCTGGGTTGCTTTTGAGTTGAAGCGCATGGGCTGAGTTTGGGCTGAGTCGCTTTTGAGTTGAAGCGCATGGGTTGAGTTTGGGTTGAGTCGCTTTTGAGTTGAAGCGCATGGGCTGAGTTTGGGCTGAGTCGCTTTTGAGTTGAAGCGCATGGGTTGAGTTTGGGTTGAGTCGCTTTTGAGTTGAAGCGCATGGGCTGAGTTTGGGTTGAGTCGCTTTTGAGTTGAAGCGCATGGGCTGAGTTTGGGTTGAGTCGCCTTTGAGTTGAAGCGCATGGGCTGAGTTTGGGTTGAGTCGCCTTTGAGTTGAGGCGCATGGGCTGAGTTTGGGTTGAGTCGCTTTTGAGTTGAAGCGCATGGGCTGAGTTTGGGTTGAGTCGCCTTTGAGTTGAGGCGCATGGGCTGAGTTTGGGTTGAGTCACTTTTGAGTTGAAGCGCATGGGCTGAGTTTGGGTTGAGTCGCTTTTGAGTTGAAGCGCATGGGCTGAGTTTGGGTTGAGTCGCTTTTGAGTTGAAGCGCATGAGTTGGGAGAGCCGCGAGGATGGGCTGAGTTTGGGCTGAGAAAGCCGCGAGAATGGGCTGAGTTTGGGTTGACAACAAGTCCCAGTAATGCACAGTCAAAGGTCGTGCCGAAGGCTATAGGCCTGCCGGGCCCCAAAGAGACCTCAGCACCATCCAAAAGTCATAATTGTGGGTCTTGTTGATTATTTTTTCGGGTTGGCGGCGGAGACCTATATCCTGTTTGTGACGAGCGCTGTGGAGATTCACGGGCCGATCGCCGCCGAGGCTGCTCTCGGGGTGACAATGGCCGAAAGTGGGCTGATGATTGCGTCGAAGATGACGTACCGGGGTGGTGAAGGGAAGTGTGATGCCTGTCACTCTTGCACTCCCAGCACGACCCCGTAGTTTCGCAATCATTTGCATTATGAGGTCCGAGGCAGCGTCGACAATGACCACTCGCCGCGATAAAATCCCAACGACCTTGAACGGGCTGATTTTGATAATTTGGGCACGCCATTAGTCTGTGGCCCCTGGTGTTGCACCAAGGGCAGAAAGTACGGTCGGTTGTTGGGGTTGTGGTGGATGTTTGGTTCAAGTAAGCTGGTTGAGGAGATTGAATGGACCGAATCTGCGGTCTATGTGGAGTACGAGCACGCTGCAGGGTGGGTGACCGTCCGCCCGAGCCATAAAAGAGTGGTGAGGGCTGGTGAATGGGCTGATTAGATGTGTTGGCTCTTTCTGTTTCAACACAACGTGCATGTTCTTCAAGAAACGTGATTAAATTTGAAGGGTAGGCAGACGTTCATCCGACCCGTGCCTACGTTCGAATAAAGAGCGGAGTTCACCTTTCAGTTTTCGTACCAGTATGGATACGAAAACGTAATCACACTCTTTAATGGGCAGATTTAAGTTTTGTAGTGCTGATTGAGCTGAAACGAGGGGGTTTAAGAACAGCTGACGGATATCTGAGCGGGATGTGATAGTGGGAAGCTCCAATATGACATCCACAAACCGGTCGATGAGTATCCTGCGGTTTTCATAGCGCTTAGTCAGAATGGCTAAGGCCACCGCATAGCTCTCATTGGTGATCTTTAGGTGAGATATCATACTAAGAGCCTCTCCACTAAGACTCGAAAAAAGGTAATGGAGCTTCACTGCATCGGTAAGATTGCCGATTTGGTCCGTCAAGCTCTTAAAAATGGCAATGAATGACGGCCAATCTTCCAATTTTGAAGAAAATTTAGGAAGCTCAATTTTGGGCAGAACGGAAGCGGGTATAGAAGATGTTGAGGGCTGAGAAGCCGATGCAGTCGGTTGTGAAGTGAAACTTGCTTTGGCGACAAGCATATCTGTGTAAGCATCGCACGCTGCACGATAGTTGTCGGTATATTGGGTCTCCGTCTTATCATCGAGATCGGCGGAATCCAATATCTGGTAATACACGTCATCCAGCCTACTTTTGACCTCATCTGATTTAGAGAAGCGCACCTCAAAGTCAGCAACGGAATACTTCGAAAAGTCACCTGAATTTATGGCAGATGCAATATCTCTTAGTTGCGTTATTGCTCTGTGGCTCTCACGAAACTTCGCGGCTTGTGATTTTGACGGCATTTTGAAAGAAAAAGATAATGCTTTTGTAATGTGTAATAATTTTTGTAATAATTTTGAGAATTTAAAAATGAAGCACAATGAATAGACGAAGAGATAGTGAATAAGAGGAAGCAGTTATTATTGGCACGATGATTAATGAAGTTAAGATTTGAGATTTAGCAGCAACTTGAAAAGAGAATAATATTTTTGTAATAATTTTGAGAATTTAAAATATGAAGCACAATGTATAAACGAAGAAAATAGTGAATGAGGAGAAGAAGTTATTATTGACACGATGATAAATGAAGTTAAGATTTGAGATTTAGCAGCAACTTGAAAAGAGAATAATATTTTTGTAATAATTTTGAGAATTTAAAATATGAAGCACAATGTATAAACGAAGAAATAGTGAATGAGGAGAAGAAGTTATTAGCAGCAATTTGAAAAGAAAATAATATTGGAAAAATATTAAAAAACTTAATATTTTATAATTTACAATAATAAATAGTTCATGTTCAAGAACTGTGATGCTTCCCCCAAAGATATTTGGATACTTTTGTAATAATTTTGAGAATTTAAGTGATAAAGCACAAATAATAGACGAAGAAATAGTGAATAAGAAGAAGTTATTATTGGCACGATGATAGATGAAGTTTAGATTTGAGATTTAGCAGCAATTTGAAAAAAAGATAATACTGGAAAAAAATTTAAAAACTTAATATTTTATAATTTACTATAATAAATAGTTCGTGTTCAAGAACTGTGATGCTTCCCCCAAAGATATTTAGAATAAATTGTTATTTGCGCGCGTTATCAAAGAGAACATCGTTAGTAATTTAATAAATGCATTCACAATTCGATAAAGTCAAATTGCAACAACAATTGTTTCCTGTTAATTTTTAAAATATACCGATGGTAATTCGGTTTAAAATAAACAAAACATGTTACTTATTTCAATATAACTCGGTGATTTAAATATTCTTTGAATTGAAAAAAATTAATATGTACCCGCAATAATTTATTTATTTTGAATAATGGATTATTAGAATTTACAAACAACATGATACACGAATACAACACCTGCATATTCGCTTTGTCATGACACAAACTTTGAGGAATTTTTTTTTTTTTTTGAAGGGAGAACTGTTTTTGAATTTGATTTTGAATCGGATTATTAAAAGGCGGCTGTAATTGATTTAGCTCGAGATAGTGGTTCAGTGGACTGTTTTTTCACGGCTATGCATCCGGCTCGAAGGACCATATAGTTTGGCGTTAGCCAAACCGGAAAGAATAGGATATAAAGGGAGGTCTCGGCCGACGACATGCAGCTCGTATTGCACTTCTGAAGGGTGATCGCGGCTAGTAACGGTTAACTCGTCTTGGTGGTTCCGGTGATGGGGCACGGTTGCCACTCGCTGGCCCGGATTGAGATCCTTTCCCGGCGACGGTCTATGAACAAGTCGACGAGACCGGGCGAAATCGTCGTCGAGACAGCGGTAGCCGACACACGCAACAATACTCTCCAATTCAACTTGTGATAATACGCTTGGCGGGGCCGGGAACGAAGACGGTGCGGCCAGCGCGCGACAGGGCCGGGATGATGACGATGCGGCCGCGATAAAAGAGCGCCCCCACATTCCGCGTCACGTTATGGCGTGATCAAATTCTAAACGCCAACACTGTATTACGATGAACGTATCTGTCAATTTTCGTTTCAGTTGGATAATTAGCTTAGGAAAAATTGAGTTGAGACTAAACCAAACAAATATTTATTCGATTATGTGTAACATAAGTTTTCACTTACTGAATATGTTGACCAAATCTCATGAGTGGTTCATGGGCTGAAAAGTTATCGTACATCCTAATTTTATTATATGATATATTCATACTAATATATACGAGGGTGGTCCCAGAAGTACCCGACCTGACGTATAGATGGCGGTTGTTGCTTTAAAAAATTACTGTGGTAGAAAGTACTAAACTTATAAAGCTTTAGTTTTAAGTTTTAAGACGCTACGTTGTTTATTATTTGTTTGGAAGCTATCAATAGTGAACGCTCTCAGTGAATTAAAGTTCGAATTGCTTCCTCACGCACCCTGTTTGCCAGATTTAGCCCCCTCGGATTATTTTCTTTTTCCAAACTTGAAAAAATGACTCGGTGGTAAAAGATTTGCCAACAATGAAGAGGTGGAATCGGCGGTTGATAGCTATTTTGAGGCGCTCGACGGTTCTCACTATAAACAGGGTATTGAAGCTATTGAACATCGCTGGGAAAAGTGTGTCGAGCTGAAAGGAGACTATGTTGAGAAATAAAAATATTTTTTCCCAAATTTTTTGTGTTTTCTTTGTTAGGTCGGGTACTTTTGGGACTACCCTCGTATATACACAAGTACTAAGAAAAATTTAGTACGAAAATTCAAGCATGCGAAATATTCTATAAAGATTTTTTTCTTGTCTGTTCTTTAGATTGAGTTTCATCCGATCACAATAAAAATGGTCCGCAATGCTTAAATTTACACTTTTTTGGCAAAAAAATCCTTAAAGGCATATACAGAGTTAAATTTATTTCATTAATACATACATAAAATAAAGCCGGTCTCTTTCGAGGTAGCTAGAGAGGGCAGAGCGTCAGACTTTCCTATTTTGTTTGTTTAGTCTCTTATACGTCCATATAACTTCTCTGACTAACTCCGTGGTCAAGTTAGAAAGACGCATGTCGGGTTTGATTCCCGTTGGAACCCAGATTTTAAAAAAATGATATCAGCCTGGTTTCCCTCCTTGCTTCTTTAACATCTTTCTGGTTAGTTGGGAGAGATTTCCACATGAAAATAAGTCCATAGGGTGGTAAACATTGAAAGTATTGTACAACACAACTTCCCACGACACTCTTACGATTTCTCTGACTGTTGATATTTCCTTATTTCAAAATAGCATTCACCTTTACCATCCATATTTTCTTGGCCTTCCTCTACGACGCCTTCCAATCACATTTGCACTGTTTATTCATTTTGTTAGTACTTTTTTGATTTATTCTTTCACATACCTTAACTATCTTTCATTGCTCTTCTTCATCTTACTCACCACATCAGTCTTAAATTCACATCCATCTCTAGTCATTTCATTCCGTATTATTTCATGCATAGTCATCCCATATAGTACACATTTCTTCAGCTTTTGTTTGTCTCTTTTCAGTTGGTTCCACTTTTTCCGCCAATTTTATAATAATATAAATACGAGTATATTCTAATATTTCTCTTGATTATTGCACAGCGTCTTGTCATAATTATATACTTTGGAAAATAACAACCCCCAACTCTCGAGGGGTGATGACAAATATAAACGCATATGATGCAAGATTATCCAGAAATGAAAGAAAAATTAGCAACCAATTTCTCGTAGCATTTATTCCTGGGTCAAAAGAGAAAAATATCCGGATATACGAAAATATCCAGGAAAAGGGAATATCCAGGATAGCCGGCTCCGTGAGTGTGTGTGCCGTTTCGCTTATTCGGGAAGCTTGTAATTGAAGTTACAGCAATTATTGCGGAGTGGGGGGCACTCCACTCCGACATCTGTAACCTCTCCAGCTCTTGGCAGATGTTCCAGGGTTTTATGGACGTCGTCACCATCATTGCATCCCTGCTTACAGGGGTGGAGTTGGTTATATGTGATTAAAAATTAAAAACAAATTTGTCAACAAAAAAATCTTCTTTCCAAACTTTCTACCAAATATTTTTTACATCTTGTTATTAAATTTATTGTTTTCAAATTTATTTAAATTTTAAAGAGCGTGGCTGGGTGTCATTTTGTATTCAATCCCAGTAATCGAGCCTTCAACGAAGGAGTACTAATAACAAGAGGAATATTTACATAGCGCCGTTTAGAGAGCAAACTCCCTACAAGGATAATCTATCTAACTTGGGATTTGAACTTTATATTGTTGACCGGTTTCGGTGTTATTTACTTCAAATATTTGATTTACTTAATGTCATATCTTCGTCGTGTGCAATGAATGTTCTGTTTCACTTTTCTTCCTAGAACTTTTCCACTTACAGATCGATCGCAAATTTTTTAAAGTTTAATAAGTTGAAACTTGAAGCTGTTGTTTTTAAGTTAAATTTATGAAATTGACTTTTATAATATTGTAATTAAAAAAGTCAATTTAATAAAATTTTTGACTTTAATATAGTGCCACAAACCATCAAGATGGAGGTGGATTATCTATTAAAAAAAGGAAACACGTGATATGGAAACCCTTGTGGGTAAGTCAGTTAGGTCTCCCATTCGGAGGCTTGGACTTCGATGGTACCCAAAAAAAAATAAGCTCTCGTTTCTTCTCGTTTCTCTCCCATACATCAAACTTCGTTCTAAAATAATATTGTCGAGTAAATCATCTTTGCAGATTTTTATAATGTCCGATTCGAATATACGAGTATATGTTTAGGTTCCCATTAATTTGTTTTCCTTTCGCTACACGCCATTCGGTAATCCATTTAACTCGACCATCTTATGAGACAATCCTACCCTGCACTCGAGTAATTTATAAAATTTTTAAAATGGCCGTTTTTTTTTCAATGATACATGGGTGTTATACTATTTATTATTGGATATATTTTAAAATGCAAATTTTATGCATGAAAAGGGGATAACTCACATAAAGCAGATAATATAAATGCATTGTATTTTGAATCAATCAAAATTTGATCTTTTTTTCAGATAGTTCATAAGGATTTTTAAAATTGACAAATAAATTACAGTGAATACCAAATAATCCGGCACTGTTTTCCAGGTTGAAATAATTCCGGCCTCGCAGAAGTCTGGAATTTGCGAGAAATTAGATTAAAGATCACCATTCCCGGCCCATCCTGAAGGTGGGGTTTCTTCGTTCATCGCTTAACGGGGGCATTTTTATGTATTTACCAAATAATCAAATATTTTATTACTTCCCCCAGCCCTCTGTTGTTATGAATTATGAAATTCTTAAATTTTATATTTTTCAACATTCGATCATTAAGAGTTTTATTGAACTGGCTCCTTAAGACTCTGGGAATTTTTTTATCGCGTAGAAACGACTAAAAAGAGGGTAAAAAATCTCGATTTTATATGTAAAATGGAAGGTAACGTGTTAAAATGTGAGTGAAAAGCGTTAAAGAGGAAGACCAATTAAAGTGTTGCTAGACTAAGAGAATTACATTTTGAAAGAATAAAATGAAATTTTCAGAGAATAGTAGGAGTTGTTGGAGAAGTAGTATGGATGTAAAAGAGGCGAAATATATGTATCGCGATATGGAAGTTTAGCACTCACTCCCTGATAAGGAAACGGCGTGATGGCACGTATATGTGCTAAGACGTGGCATGTGCTAAGACAGTGAATGCAACCCTAATAAAGTAAGGCTGAGCAACCTCCATTGTTGATTATGTGTTAAGTGTATTTTAGGCATACAGGGCTAGAAATGGTAATTGGTGAAGCCTCCATATCACCAAAGATAAATTTTCAAGTTACTCTATATATATTATGATGAAAATAAATCATAATACTATGAATTCCTTGATCAAAACCTTTATGAAATTTTGATTAAGGATAACTTTATTGTACTTATCCGAATGTGATGAAATATGTTATAAACAAACATATTCGAAGATTTTCTCAGTAGTTTTCCACTAGTTTAAAATGTGTAACAAAACAAACAAATATACAGTACCAATGAGAATGGAAAACGCGGTAGTGGAGGTTAACCCTCCCCTTACAGTGATAAAAATAATACGCGTGCTCCGGTGTTGGGTAGTGAGTACGCAATAAAAAATTAGCGATTTTAAATCGGAAAAATAAGAACATTCATAGATAATCCCCTTAATTAATTATAATTGAAGCTAAAAATTATAATAATTGAGATTTATTTGCTGAAAACATTAAAAAACCATCTGGCAACGCTCACGGAACGGGCGTACGTCTAACCTATTTGCAAGCCTAGAAGCTATTAGTGGCGCGGAACGTCAGTCGCATACCCCGGCGCATACGCTTATGCTTGCGACGTTGAGACAATTCAGCTCCTCGCAATTCAGTCTAGTATGCAAGAGTGAGATGCGAATATAGTGTCGCGCTTCCCGCATACTATTCACCTATCGTCAAGACGAGGTACTCGCAGCGTTTAAATGCGAATTTGTTTTCGATCTTTACAAAACACCTCGATGTAGTCGATTAATTCTGATTATTATTAATATTATTTTTTAAATCAATGCTTAAATATTTTATGGAGGAATACCTAAAATCTTAACCTTGTATTTATTATATTTATAGAGATATTGATGGTTATTAGAAGCAACGTGTAGAAGATACCCAACACAGGGAAGGAAAGGTTAAGGAAACTATGGTTGGATCGAGTAAATTATATTTTGAAAGAAGGAAACGTAAGATGTAAGAAAATTGTAGGACAAGTATATGGATGCAAGAGATGTATGTTGAGATACCAGAGTCTAGTGCTCTGTCCTTCCTGCCTACCTCAACAAGGTAATGTCATGCAGATATGTATGTTTGCACAAAGAATATGTTCTTGAAATGTTGTTGAGACCACTAAAGCCCTGATTTCTTTCTATTTTGTAGGTTGTCTTTCAGGAAAACGATTGCTAAGAGGTATTCCATATAACACAATATTGAGTACTCGGGAAATTTCCTCAATTTCTACTTACATATTCCTGTGTCTTTTTCTTTGTTTTTCCCATTTGACACTATTTATTTCCATTTAACACAATATTGAGTACTCGACAAATTTCCTTTATTTCTACTTACATATTGCTGTGTCTTTTTTTTTGTTTTTTCCATTTGACACTATCTATTTCCATATATCACAATATTGAGTACTCGAGAAATTTCCTTAATTTCTACTTACGTATTCTTATATTTTTCTTTGTTTTTCCCATTTGACACTATCTATTTCCATATAACACAATATTGAGTACTCGACAAATTTCCTTAATTTCTACTTACATACTTATTCCTGTGTCTTTCTTTTTTTTTCCATTTGACATTATCTATTTCCATATAACATACAATATTGAGTACTCGAGAAATTTCCTTTCATATTCCTGTGTCTACTTACATATTCCTGTGTCTTTTTCTTTGTTTTTCCATTTGACACTATCTATTTAAATATAACACAAAATTGAGTACTCGAGAAATTTCCTTAATTTGTACTTACATATTCCTGTATCTTTTTCTTTGTTTTTCCCATTTGACACTCTATTTCACATATTTTTTTCTTAAATAAGTTTGTGTAACGATTCATGGTTTTGGCTGGCGAGAAAAATAAAAGATATGAGAAGAACTAATTGTAAGAATTTATAACAAATAGCATGCCTGTTTTCCTAACAGGAGCTACCCAACTGTCTATTTCCGTAACCCACTGTCTATTTCCGCACCCCCATAATAAAAATTATAAAAAAAATTATTTCATTATTTTGTATATTGCACATGGTAATACGAGTACATGACACATTTGGCTTTTTAATTGCTTCCAACCAAACAGCTTATCTCACATACATTGAACTCCATGACAGATGCTACGCTAAAAAATGCTTGTCTTCCACCCAGAGGTTTTGTGTTTGATTCCTGATGGTACCCAGGTCCCAATCCCTAGACATTGAAATCGGTTTACTTACTTTCTGTTATATCTGTTAAGTATTACTGGCTCATTATAAAGTTAAAATAATACAATTCTATATTCTCCACACTAAACGGATTTCTCCTTTATCGTAATGTGGGTCTGATTATTTTATTCATATCGAAACTCATAGTGCTAGCCGTTTCCTATAAAATTTCCTATAAATCCGCATGTGTTACTTAATTGGTTATATGTATATCTCTAAGCCTTAGTCACTGAGTGGTTAGACATCCTATTGATTCAGTTAATTGGTACATAGAATAGATAATTATTTCCTGAACAGTTGTTATTGTCGGGAACATAAAGACTAAATCATCGTTGTCATTGCTCGGCCTCATAGTCGAGGATCCTCTCGTCATTCCAACATCAGCTGGAAAGCGTAGCTGTGCCGTGGAGGTATTTTTAAGTAAGTGGGCGGTTGCACACCTGCAAACACATCAACCACACCACTTTACTGGATCCGGTATCACACCAAAGTGAGACGATCAGACCACACCAGTTTTTTTTTTCTCTTTTTTGAAAGATAACTGAAGTCATAGTTTACAACCCCGAATAATGGGCTGAAAAAGTGCTTGCGTCATTCGAGGGAAGTAGCAAGCGCGGGAAAGCCAACGCGTTACCTCGTGGTCATGCACTTCAATAAAAACTAAATGATTAATATTGCGGGACAGTTGTATCTACATTTCACTACTTTAAATATTGTATGAATAACGTGATGGACTCTTGATTTCTTATTTCGAGGTTTCTATAATAAATTGTATACCGTCGAAGTTTCGAAATGGTATCTGATTGAACATCAGAAACCAAGTGGACTGGTGAAAAGTTGACGTGTTATCCATTACTTTCATGGTAACAAGCATGATTTAATAAGTATTGATCAAAACACTTCACTTTTACCAGTGCCGAAAAATTTTCAAGATGAATTCATATTCTATTAATCGTTGCCTTATCTCTCGAAAGGAGTCTGATTTCTCATCCCACTTCCTAATCTATTCACTGTTTCAAAACAAATAATTGTGTCCTTAACAAAATGAATTCTATCTCTCACCCGGTTCCTACCGAATTCATTTACAAAACAAACATTTAACATCACCGTCCATTTTTCACTGGGCGAACTTAATTAAAATTTAATTATACAAATAACGAATCTGCTTAATCGCGCCACTAAATACATTATTTTACCTTCGCAAAGACAAAAGAAAGTAAATTTATAGCCGCAAAAGGAGAAGGAAGGAGATACTCTTGAAGAAGTAAGGAGAGAATTTTTTATTGGGTCAATTAATACGGCTCCTACTGTGCTTGTCTAAACTGCCTTTGTGTTTTGAATAAAGCATTATTTATGCTGGTATTTTTTTTGCCAATGTTAAATTTTTTCGTTTAGTTTTTTAAAATTATTTACAAATTATTATCTACATTTTTTATATATTATTCTACATTTAATTTATTTAAATATTCATTTGTAAAGGTACTTACAGGCTTTTTAATTCGTACAGCAAAAGAAAATATATATATGGTACATACATAACATCACGCCGTTTCCCTGTCAGAGTAGAAAGAGAGAACAAAATTCCCGATCTCCTGACACACCTTTTTTTACAACTACGGATTATCTGACCTTCTACATTTTTTTCTTTCAAAATATCATTCCCTTCTTTCAACCACATTTTCCTTAGTCTTCCCCTACCACGTCTTCTATTCACATTTCCATTATATATTCGGGTTGTTAGTATTTTTCATTCATTCGTTCCACTGTCCTACTCAACACAGACTTAAGTTCGCATTCATCCCTTATCCCTTTATTTCGTATTCTGTCATATATTCTAATATCACATATTCTTTTATGTGCACCTGTTTGTTTTTTTTTTATTTAAGTACAACATTGTACTTAAATTAGTGTTTCATGCATATTTTTTACAAGCCTAAACTATTTTTGGCATTGCTGAAATATATAGACAACAAAACCATATCGTCTGAATTACTAAGTTTATTATCCAATCTTTCATATATACAACGTTTTTTTTATTAAATCGGCCATATATTAATTAAATATCAAAGAAGACAGTATTTCTCCTTACCGAACTCAATATTATTGTATACAGTATAACTTGTTAAATTTATCGTTGTTTGGTTAACTCTTCAGTATCTTGAGTTCTTAAATATTTTCAGCCTCCTAAATTCTTAAACAAATATTTAAATACATAAAAACATTAATCCCACTAAAGACATACACCTGTTTTTTTTATTTCAAATCCACATAATGTCCGATTAACTGCCACCTTACTCCTTCATCGGATAAATTAAGCGAAAAAGGGTTATTTCGTGGTGATTTGGTTGGATTTGCAAGGAAGAAAAGATAGAAAGAAAAAAAAAGAAATAAACATACAGGTAATTAATGTTATATATACAGATGTCGAAAAAAAATGTATCCACATTTTAATAGCTAAACTTGCTGATTTTTTTTTGTTTTATATTTAACCATTGAGAAATAATGGGTGAAACCAAACTTTTTGAACAAGGACACTTTATTTTGAAGTGCTACTGGAAGTAGGAAAACGCGGCAGTAGACTTCTTCTTTTGGGAATTTCTCAAGAATAAATTTTGTGCTAAAAAAACTGAAAATATTGGCGAGTTACGAGTAGCCATTGAAAGAGAATGTGCCCAAATACCAAATGAAATGATTCTCGATGTTTGTGGTTCCGTTGCTTTGCGCTGCCAGTAATGTAAGGACCAGAATGGTCATCAGTTTGAAAGCAGGAGCTAAGTTAAAAAAACTACATATGTTTATTGTGAACGTTGAAAGGGAACTGTATGCTAATAAATACAAATTTTACAATCATTACGATGGTGAATACATTTTTTGCGACATCCTGTAGATGTACATTATGGATTATATAAATATTGTTATATTTTTATGTATTACACTCGTTTATACGAGTATATATTTATAATCCGCGAGTATGGGTATATATTTAATTGAATTGCTTTAAGGCTAAATTTTAGAAATTAAGGATAAGAAATTACAGTT
Source organism: Odontocerum albicorne (assembly GCA_949825065.1). Lineage (NCBI taxonomy): Eukaryota > Metazoa > Arthropoda > Insecta > Trichoptera > Odontoceridae > Odontocerum > Odontocerum albicorne. The sequence continues at coordinate 8,654,989 of OX463856.1, forward strand.
CATAGTTTGATTCATGGAGCCTAAAATAATATTGATATAAGAACAGTGGTGGCATATGGATGCGAAGCATAGACACTGACAGCTACATCCGCAGATTTGCTGGATGCCTTCGAGAGAAGAGTACTACGTAGGATCCTGGGCCCCGTGAATGACGGCGAAACCTGGCGAATACAATACAACGACGAGCTGTATAATATCTACAAAGCTCCCAGACTATCTGTACATGTCAGTCTGAGCAGATTGAGGTGGGCAGAGAATGCCATCATCGCGAGCACCCAAAATAATCCTGGAAGGACACCCAGGTGGAAGAAGGAGAGTGGGAAAGCCAAGGCTGCGATGGGAGGGCGAAGTTGAGAGGGACGCAACCCGACTGCTGCAGGCGCAGGATTGGAGGGTCGTGGCGGAAGACAGGAGGAGTTGAAGGCGAAGATTGACGGAGGCCAAAGCTCGATATGGGCTGTAGGACCATCAAAAGAAAGAAAAAGAAAAAAGAAATAAAATAATGTTGTCTCTCTGCCTCGCTCTTTAATATATAACTAAATCACCAATTTGGTTAAATTGAGGTTGCCATACGAATAAATTAACATTGAAACGAAAACAAGAAAATCAATGTTACATGTAACAATTTTGCTTACTTTTTCGATTGATCTATGGTTGCTTAGAATGGATTTTCATCTGGCAATGATGAAAATCTATTCTATCTCATATATTTATTTGTAATAATGTCAATAAAATAAATCATTAAAGCGATCAAATCAATTTTGAGAAACACTATAGAGTTCAGAAATCAATCAAATCTCAACGAATTAATTCATTCGCTATTCATGAACCAATATAAATGTTAATTCTCCAAATGTATCAGAATATACGAGTCAATCTTAATCAAATGTTTACTATTGTATTTTAATATATTCAAGTGACACCGTAACCCAGCAAAGTTTCCATTGGTTTTCAAACTATTTAAAAAATATTTTGTCAAAAAATTATTTGTTGTTCCCTCTGAAGAAAGTCTCGAAGTAGGAGGTAAAAACAGATGTGACAGGAATTAATCAACGTGATTATTTTAATAACAAAGTTATACATTACAGTTTTAGTTTGATTGGTTTAAAATAAAACAGTTAAGTTACCAAATAATACAAAATAACCAACTCACTACATATTTTCTTTTTAAGTCAATGGATCACATACACATTCCATGATACCAGTTAGACCTAAGCAATGCTCTCATAACGGGCCGTGAGCAATCTTCCTTAACCCTTCCTTTCCTGTGATGTGTAACTAGTACACATTGCTTCTAAAAACTTAATATCTCTATTAATATAATAAATACTGGGTTCAGATTTAAGGTATTCCTCCGTAATACATTTACGCATTGAATGACAAAAATAATATTAATAATAATTAGCACTTATTGGCCACGTCCGAGATATTTTGTGAAAATCGGGAATAAATTCACCAATACAATCAAACGTATGCCAGTGTGTGACGTAAGTATATTCATTCTAAAAAACCGCTATGGGTGAGGAAACGACGTTATTCACGTTTCACTCTCACTTTACTTCGGTATATGGGAACGCAAGAAATAGAATCTCAGTTCGGAGTTGTGTTTCTTCCTTCGAGGTATACCATACAGTGTTAGTGTTTCCGTCCCGTCAGTAGCTTTCAGGCATCCATTTGAAGTGATCGCTTGCCCGTTTTGTGAACCCCGGCCGATGTGTTTTCCATGTTTTCAGCAAGTAAATTTCAATTATTATCCCTTTTGACTTCAAATTTTATTAATCTAAGCGATTGGCTATGAATATCCTGATTTTTCAATTTTAAATCGCTCATTTTTACATGTGTATTGAATACACAGCACTGGAACGGGCGGATTTTTTTAGCACAAGAAGGGAAAGGATAAAATAAAGCAGTTAAATAACCAAAGAATACAAAATAAGCTACTCTCACTACATATTTTCCTTTAAGTCAATGGATCACGTACACTTGCCATGGTACCAGTTAGAACTAAGTAATGCTCTCACAACAGACCGACAGCGTTCTTGCTAAAAGTAACCTTGAGGTAGGAAATTGAAACACGTGTAACGTGGATTCAAATAATTAGTGAAAAAAAATTTCGTTCATTAATAAATATTCTATTATGTAGTTTCACAAAGTTAAAACGAAAAACTTTGATTAAAAATATGTTACTAAAACTCTGTATTTTACCCTTTTTAAATCATTAAGTGTGACATATAGCACTTTTCGTTCACCCTTTAATATCCATTTTCTACAACAAGTTACCAACTAATATAAAACTCGCACCATCTTGGGCATGTTTCAAAAAAGGATTGAAAAAACTCACGGTTTTAATTCGCGAAACTTTCGTGTTTCATTCCCAATAATAGGACTTTCTTCTAAACTAAACGATATCTCAATTGAATAATCGTTTTTATATTTGATTTTATTTTTTATTTGGTGCAAATTAACGACAATTTGTATAAGCTTGGTCTGATTGATTGGGAGAGATATAATTTATTTTACCTGGCAATAAGCCCACTAGTATATTTATTACACTATGAAATATTTAACAATTCGGTTGAAGAATTCTGCTATATAAGTTATATTTTCTTAGATGATGGAAGAGATTGTAATTTGTTTTATCAAACACTGTTTATTCCACTTTTTGTAACGGTATAACCCAACCGGTTTCAAGGCTTTCACCTCATCATCAGGGAACACAAACAAGGCATTGACAATTTTTGTTTAACGAAGCTCACGTGTCACTTTAATTTGAGTTATTGTGTAGATTCTTAACATTTAAGTCTCACATCATTCCGTAATATTATGAAGTTCAATAATATAAATAAATTTCAAAGTTGCGAAACGATGAGGGTCGTTAAAAATGTTGTTTTTTTTTTTCAACATAAGTAGAAAAATCTCGAATTCAAAGAATAAATCGAACACTGTTTATTCTACATTTTGTAACGGTATACTTCTACCGGTTTCAAGGCTTTCACCTCATCATCAGAGGAACACAAACAAGACGCTTGTTTGTTGCTCACTGACGATGAGGTGAAAGCCTTGAAACCGCTAGGGTTTTACCGTTACAAAAAGTGGAATAAACAGTGTTTGATAAAACAAATTACAATGTCTTTAAACCTCCACAATGTTAATGCCTTTACTATAAACAATATAATAGAGTTAAGAGAGATGTCGAACGGCGTGTTGCGATAGAAAACCAACTCAATGGAGCACTTAGACATATATACTCGAACCGGACAGTATCAAAATCTGCTAAGATTATACAGTCCATAATATTGGCGCCAACTTTGATGTCAGGGAGTAAAACGTGAATTAATGCTGTAGAAATGCTTGTATTGAGAATAATACACGTGGTGACAATGTATGACAGAATACGGGATGAAGTGAGTAGTAATGAATGTGAAATTAAAGCTGATATGTAGAGTAAGATGAAGAAGAGCAAGAATTGGACATATAGAACGAATGAAAGAAAACAGACCAACCAAACAGATAAATAATGAAAATTTGAGGGAAAGGCGTATGAGAGGTAGACCAAAGAAAGTTTGGTTGGAACAAGTAAATATTTAAAAAGAAAGAAACAATGAAAGTCAGAGAAATCGTAGATATTGTACGAATGTGGTGGAGACTAAGGATGTGTTACGTGATAGGAAAGTCTTGCACTCTGTTCTCTCTGCCTACCCCGACAGTGAAATGGAGTGATGGTATGTAAAGTATTTAACAAATAAACACCTTTTTATAGGTAATATTAACACGATGGTCAATTGCACATTTAATAACCTTATTGAATTATTTTTCCATTATCGATATCGTTAATTTTTCGATAGATGTCGAATATGAATCAATAGGTGTCGATTATAATTCAATAAATGTCAATTATGATTCAATAGATGTCGATTATGATTCAAAGATGTCGATTATGATTCAATAGATGTCGATTATGATTCAATAGATGTCGATTATGATTCAATAGATGTCGATTATGCTCTCTAATAAGCTTTGTAAGCATAGCTGGGTCATTTCACAAGGAAGCATGAGTATTGTTGTTCTTGTTTTTATTATATTCATACTTTTTATATTTTTTTTATTATGTGCACTTCCTTTTTTATCAATGCAATAAACCTGTATCAAATTTAAAATACCATGAATAATTATTTACAAAATTTTTGTAAATTGCCTTTGCAAAAGATCGTTCGAGGAAGTCCGTTTGGTAAACCATTTGATACCAAAACGACTTTAGTGTGTAGTACTTTCCATTAATTGAGCCTCCACTCCAGACTCCAAATCATAGGAACACATACTTTAATCACTATCCATTGTCATACATATTGAAACACAACCACACACCGAAAGGCAACAACAATCTTAAAAACAATTTTTGATTTGGTACCACCGGGAATCGAATCCAAACCCCCGGGTGGAAGACATGTATCTTAGCAACTAAATCACGAAGTAAGTCAAAACTACGTGACACAGTAGATCTCACTTACTCGTATACGAGTATCTATCTGCATTATATCGTTCCCCTTATTTGGTAAGCAGAGAAAACAGAGCATAAAGTTTTTCGTTTACATCACACATCTTTCACCTTCTCCAACTCCATACACACGCTTTATCATACCACTTTTTTCTGTTTTTTTTTTTAACATTTACTTAGATGCATACATACTCGTACAAACTATCTCACAGTTTTACTACTGGATTGTGGCGGTCGCACACTCGGTCAATGACCAGCGATCCGATCTTTGTACATCTTGACAAATCCAAACAAACAAGTACAAGGTTCACACGCCGATCATTCAACTCACGCTGATCGCATTCCATACTAGAGCGAGAATCGTTTTTGCATTCGTGACGTGATCGTTTTTGCATTCGAAGAAACGAGACATCAGCCCTAAATTCACATTTGAATCTAATCATACACTGTCACCACATATATTATTTTCAGAGCACACAGTTCTACAGAATTTATTTATTTATTAACCACATTTTTTGTAAATACAATCTGGCAGGTTTAATACCAGGTGGCCTTCTCTTCCAACCAACCATTTATTCTGCTTATTTCAGTTATTTCCTACCAATTTCATTAAAAGAGTAAAAATGTTGCAAATTTTTTCTTTTACTTCACGTGCCCAGACCTTTTCTGAGTACTTTTCTTTATCTTAACTAACGAAAATGTGTTTGAATGAAAAATACTCCAATGATACGCCAATTACAAGACAACGGATCGAGTTAACCAAAAATCTTTGGACACCCAAATCGTCACAAAGAGAACTCAGCGAGTGGACAATAAGTCAATTTATTTTATTTATTAATTTTTACACATGACTAGAAATATACAGAATTTGCGAAAAAACTACAGGTAATTTAATTTGGAGTTACAATTTTAATGGGTCTGAGTTTGCTGCCTTTCATTTGTCGTATCCCCAGTAAACTAGGATTTTGCCTGTACCTCACTGAGGATATTTTGCATGAAAAAATAAATCGACACTTCTTTCCAATTTTTGATATCACAAAAACAAAACCCTGTTGCACGTTCTTCAGCATGACGAACAGTGACACTCAATTACAACTGAAAACATCATGCGAAATCAAACTCTTCACACATCATCACTCCAGAAAGACCAAAAATGTTCATCCCATAATATACTGCACACAATCATAAGAATAAAGGTAAAAACAAAAATATACAGAAATATTGTACAAATACAAAACAACAAAAATTAAAACAACAAGAAGAAACCCACACTCAAAAGCCCATACAAATCTTTTCCACACGTCATTAATCCTGAAAGCCCAAGTAATTAAAATGCTGTCGCAACAACCACGCTCCGATCGACTGTCTAAATGGTTTTCCTCCCTTTACCTTTATTGAATTCGGCTCGCCATTGTATGTCATGGGAGCCAAATAAGCATATTGCCTTTGGGCAAAAGAGGTTTTAACCCTAGGGATGGTGAACATTTCATTAATTGCCACGCGTGTCATGTGTCTCTGCTGAGTCTGCATCTTCTCTTCCTCTCGATGGTAGTGCCAGATAATGGATTTGAAACGCAAATTGACTATATATTTTGGCTTTATAATTTGGCTATATATATCAATACATATATAGCCAAAATATATAGCCAATTTGCATCTCAAATCTATAATTTCGCTATATAGATGCAATTTGGCTATATACATCAATACATAGATAATTTATAATTACACAACATTCACCAATCTTGGAGTAAAAGCGGCAATAGTTGAAGTTTCCTTACAAATTTAAAGCTTATTTAACGCATTTCTGATTGATTTCAATAAACTGGCACATGGCAACAAATCCAACAGATTGTATTGCAGACAAGAAAATCAATACAACACAATTTGATAATGTAGGCCCTGGGACCAAGCAACCTAAGTATTACAATTACGGTGTCTGGATTAGATTTTCAGTGCTTTCAAGAATCTGAATATTCATTAAGTACGTTTTTCATTATATCTACATGACCAAGCTGTTAAGCTTTTCACTTGTAAAAGAGTTATTTAAAATTGTCATATATTTTAAAATTGAACTAAATTAAGCACTCCAAAATTGATTCGCATTAAGCGTGAAATTAAATCTCTTCAAGGTGTTAATTTCGAAGGAAGCTTTTGAAAATTTCATAAAGCTCTAGACGAACATTGTTGAAATTCCTGGAATCAGAGTTCAATACAAAGCTTTACTCTCGACTCGCTAAACTTTCAGTGGCTGTAAAATAAATGTTATACAGTAAACATTCGATATTCGCGAAGAAAAGCTTCCAAGAAAACCTATAAAGCTTCTAGAAACTTTGATTTCTTACGATATTAGTGAGTCATTAATATGTGTATGACAGTGGAATCTTTTACTTTTATATTTGTTGGATCACGGTGCGGGGACAGTTATTTTAAATTAAATATTATCTTCTTTCTTAAAATCTGTACTCTCTTTTAATGTTGTCTTCCTGATTTTAACAAACAATATGACACACTCAACCTGTGTCTAGTATAGTTACCTTACTAATATCGTTTTTTTTTTACATGACAAATTTTTGCTTGCATTCGCTAAGCTAATGGAAACGGGTATTTCATTTTAAGCAGCCACCTTGTTTCGCTTGAAACGCTTCAGTTGGTAAACACCCACAATTTATGTAATTGCCTGCTGCTACCATTCTTTCGATTTCACATTGTTCGTGTGCATTTAATGTGAATATGTTTTCATAATACATTTTATTTCAATATGTTCTTATGCGATGTTTGCTCAATTGTGAATTGTATAGGTATTTATTGGACCTCCGCGCGGGGATTGGAAGTTATCAAGTCTTACGAGCGGCTTTAGCTCAAACTTGTTTCATTGTTTCTGTGTGCTTTTTTTGTGAATTTCACAGTTGTAGGTCCACAGTCTCAGAACAGACGACTAACCTAATCAGATGGTTGTAATGAACCGTTTATCTTATGTAGATTAACATTTGAATGAAAATAAAATAAATAAACAACTTGATTATTTTACACAATGGGATTTTTTTACATAGTAATTTAAATTAAAGTAGGTGTTAATTATTTCAAATAAATAATATATAAACACTATAAAAAATTAAATGACATGTAGGAAAATAAGATTAAGTAAATTCATTAGTTATAATATATTAATAAGATAAGTTAAGTAATAAATGTGTACATAGGTATAGCCTTAACAAATATTTGTACCACATATTACTTTGTTCAATAAAAAAAAAAGCATTGTCAAACTGACATTGACAGTTTTTGTTTGACGACACACACGTCACTTTAATTTGAGTTATTGTGTAGATTTTTTACATTTAATTTTCAAGTCATTCCGTAATATAATAGGGTTCAATAATATAAAAACCAAATTAATAATAAAATTCAGAAATTGCAAAACGAATGAGACAGGGAATTTTTTTAAACAAAGAATATGAATATATCAAGAATATATTTTATGTTCTGATGTAGAACACCATAGTTGCCACGTTGGACGCAGAGCACCCGATCATATTGTGAACCAGGCAATCTCCACGGATCTTCCTCGAATTACAACCAGAGTAAGACCAAAGAATTCGTGGGTGGTGCAAAAAGATAACCTGATGCAGAGGCACGGCCTGGAGGGCGTAGTCTGGGACAGAAGAGCATACAACCTGAAGACGAGGAGAGCTGACCCCAACAGTCTTCGCAGACAGTGAGTTGAGATGGAGCCAGGGAAAAGATGTAGAACACCATAGTTAAATTTGAGTTAATCGCTTAATTATTTCCTATACAACATTCAATATATCTTTCACTATCTAAATCTTTCGTTATATTGAAGATTTGTTTTAAAAATTGTTCACATGAAAAAAAAATGCTGTTCTCAGATAGATAATGCTTCGGGAGCCTGTGCTTATAACGGAAGGGTAGGTCGGATTTACTCTAGTAAGTCCCCAAGGCAGTCCACCTACAGTATTAGCTGGGACGACCAAGGTCTGAGTGAACGTGATGGAATATAAGTAGCCTGAACGAGTGGACTTGTTCTTGCTAAATAATTAGTTGTAAGAATTGTTTTCTATTTATAAGTAGTATGTAGGTGTTAATTATTTCTAAGAAATTATATATTAAGATTATAAAAAAAAATGGCATGTAGGAAAATAAGATTAAATAAGTTCATAAATTATAATATATAAATAAGATTAGTTAAGTAATAAATTTGTAAATAGGTATAGCCTTGACAAATATTTGTACAATATATTACTTAGTTTAATAAAAAAAAATCTTTCATCTAAATGAAAATAACGCGTTCCAGAAAATCCGTGTAAATCGAAGGTTTATCGTATATAAATGGCGATTCACGTTCGGTGTCGGATTATTCTAAAGCATTTCATATCTTCTTTTATATCTTTTCACAAAAAATAAACGTTTTTATTTACGACCGAAGCTTTTCTACAATAAAAACATTTTTTATTCATGATTAGGGATTTACTGAGAGAAATGTGAGCCGAATCCTCGTATTATAATACTTGTTAATAAGAAGATTTCGTGTTTTTTGTTTCGATTTTGGTAAAAATATATCATTTGTGGTGTTTTGAAAAACACAACAAAAACATGCAGTGCTTAAGATGAAGTTATGAACGTTAAGATGGTTCGGCCACGAATAAAGAATGAATTATGAAAAGCGTTCAAAAATAATCTACTGAAGTAATTAATAGAGGTATAAGAAGTTTAGGAAGTCCTGCAAAAGCTTTTCATGATCAAGTGAATAGAACTATAACAGAAAGCAACGTGAAGAACCTTTAAAATAGGAGAGTATACGTGACGAGATGTATGTACGTTTTGAAAGTAAAATACTTATACCAAGATATAATGATGTACAGACATGTTTCATGTGGCGATGATTATTATGATAAGCGTCGTTACTAAATACGAGTATATCATTAAATATCTGGTGCCTCAAAATAAACTTGGCTTTTGAAACATTCATAATTAAACAATTATTTCTTGTAAACAGCTTTAATTGTTGGAACAAAATATTTGGAATTTATTATTTTAAAATATTTTCGTCGAACACGCAGGATTCATCTTATCTTGTTCAAAATTTTTGAAATACGCGTTTGCATGGTTCTTAAGTTATTAATTATTAAGTGCATATTAAAAAAATTAAGTGAGGAAAAATCAGGACTTTGTGGTAGGATCTTTTATGACAATTAATAGATTTTATTTTGAGTGAAAATACTTGTCCGTAAAGACTATACCGGACTAAGAATGTTATTTTAAAACATGAAGGATAGGTTGAGATTTGATATCATATATGTTACATGAATGATCTAAGACCAGGCTTGAGTTTTTATCCAGTTAATCTACCCATACACTGTTGGTCTATGAAAACCGTAAAATTGAAACTCCTTTATTTAACAAATTTACCAAACAAGTATGAGTGGGAGTGGTAGTAGAGGATGACTGAGAAAAGTATGATGAAAGTGAATGATATTTTGATGGAAGAAAATATCAGAAGTGGAAAAGATGAAATACTTGTGTCGAGATAGGAAAGTCTGACGTTCTATCGTCTGCTCTATACTCTTCACTACAAAATTATCCAAATTTTGAAGATGGAAATGTAACGAGTTAGAGGAACTTAAGGGTCTATATGAGAAGATATATGGATGAAGAAGAGTCAAAAAAAGTATGCAGTGATAGGAAAGCTTACGATTACTTACTTAGCCCCCTGATGCCCTTGCGGTCGGGCTCGCTCTACATTGGTGGGGTGTATCTCGGCCGTGGGAATGTTTGTGGGATGAGCCCGGACCTTTTGGTGTACTCTCTCTTGAATGTGTTTTTTTCTTTTTTTGTCATCTACTATATTTATTTTCTGTGTTTATTTTTTTGTATATATTCCTGTTTCTACGTGTTTAAGGGTGTGGGCTGAAAAACATCTGGTGTCCCCGTGGCTGGGTTCGCCCTATATTGGTGGGGTGTATTTTGGCCGAGGGGATGCTATTAGATGAGCCCAGATCTTTTGATAGCTTCTGCGTCTGATGTATTGCCTGCAATTTATGTGTTTTTAGAAATGTTATTCAGGTGTGATCTTGTACATACTATGTTGCTGTCAATAAACCTAATATTTATTTATTTATTTATTTATTATTATTACCGCTTAGTTATCTCGACCTACTCATATAAGAAAAAATGTGATGGAAGTATGTATATTGTACTTTGTTTTTTGACATAAGTGTAGCATAGTCAAAAAAATTCTGTTGATATTCGTTAATCATAAGTACTGAATGTTTTTTTGGCATAAATGTAGCATAGTAAAAAAAAATCAGTTGGCATTCGTTAATCGTGAGTACTGAATGTTTTTTGGCATAAGTGTAGCATAGTCAAAACATTTCAGTTGGCATTCGTTAAGCATGAATGTTTTTTGGCATAAGTGTAGTATAGTCGAAAGTTTTCAGTTGACATTCGTTAATCATGAGAACTGAAATGCTACTTCCCAACTTGTCAAATTACACCGATAGTTGATTGGAAGTTATCAGAGCCCTGGACTAAGCTGTACTGGACCAGACTACAGACTATCGGGGGTTTCCACTTGAATAACCTGAAAATGTGATTTGAAATGGATTTTCTTTGTATCAAGTCCACACTCCACAAGTTGTCCGTGTGCCTGTTTGGATTTATCAGAATCAGGGATTACCAACGTCTCAATTTATAATATTTATTTTCCTTTTACTTAATTATTTAAATTTTCTTATCTAAGAGATAAAACCAAGTCGTAGATTTTGACTCTATGGAACTTAATGTTAGAATGACATTTAAATGAATGTATACACGTTGTAAAGGTGTGCAAAAGAATGAAGTGGCAATGGGCCGGACACGTAGCCAGAATGTCAGACTCCCGATGGACATCCGAAATAATCCAATGGTACCCAAGAGGCATAAAGATGCCTAGAAGAAGACCGAAGGTACGCTGGATGGACGAAATCAAGAAGCATGGCAGCATCACGTGGCATAGGCGAGCAAGGGGCCGAACTGTTTGGAGTCAACTTGGGGAGACCTTCATCCAGCAGTGGATCGACTCTGGTTGACAATGATGATGATGATGATACACGTACATATCATCATGCCATTTCGGCAGATTTAATATCATATCGTATTTAAACACACACATGTTTCCTATACCACATCCATACATGTTCTCTTACAGCTTCTCCAATTTCTCCAAATTCTTGCTTTTCTCTTTTTCAAAATATAATTTAATCGATCCAACCATATTTTCCTAAGTCGTACTCTACCCCGTTCTGCGGATCGATCTAGAGCAAAGATTCCCAAAGTGGTCTATATGGACCCCCAAGGGTCGATTTCGACTTGCAGGGGGTCTATGTCAGCGAGAAAAGAAATTGGGGGTGCACGAGATGAAAATGGGGGTCCACGTGAGCGGATCCCATTAAGGCAGATCATCATCAATATTTAGGCGTAAATGTCTTATTACACCTAACACAGATTGTGTGTACATATATGTATATTAGACATAGAAAATACTTATATAAAGAAATCGAACCCAAATTGAACGTGGAGATTAAAGACTATACCTCACTAATTTGAATCCAAATATTGAACCATTGCTATCAGAGCATCAGGTCCATCCCTCTCATTAACAGCATTATTTGTGTATTAATTTTATGTAAGAATTTTACTAGGTTTCGATTTGTTTCGTTCCAAAGCAAAATATTTACTAGCGTTTTGTGTCTTTTGAATAAAGGTATGAATAAATTTTTTACATGTTTTTCTTTTTTTACAATTGTCTAGTCTATAAAAAACCCTTATCAAGGTGAACAGCACTGTGTCAGCTGTCAAAAACACATTTGAAGTCAATAAGTTTAGGAAATATCAATATGAGGCAAGCAGGGGGTCCACGGAAAACGAAAAAATCGGCAAGTGGTCTACGGGGCGTAGAAGTTTGGGAAACTATGATCTAGAGGGTCATTAATTGTGTAGAAATATAACGGGTGAAAATAGCAGCGTGGTGTTTATTTAGGTAGGTGCTTTATATCTATGTAGAGCAAGGGGTTGATTGCTAACCGAATGCTAGCCGTTAAAATACAGCCGCTGACAATTTAAAGTATAATCATTATATCAAATAGAAAAATATATCAACACATGGCGTATGAAATCATCAATGGAAACGTATAAACGTTGATAAAAAATATGTATATGAAAATAAAAGTAATTAAATTAAAAAATGATAAGCGATGAATGTAAACTGAAAGCTGATGTGTTAAGTAAGAAGAATGAGTACGTTGAAATGGTTCGAGCATCTAGAACGAATAAATGCAGACAGGTTAAAAACAGATATACTGTTTATAGAGAAATCGTAGGGGTTGTATGGATATAGAAGAGGCTAAGGATGTGTTTCGATTAAGGGAATTATGGCGCTCTGTCAGTCTACCTCTCCTGACAGAGGAATGGCGTGATGAGATGTATGTATGTAAAAATAAAACTATTAATACAAAAGGATATATAAATAACCTTTCAAGATTACGATTGATGTGAATGCCAGAGGAGCCTCCTGAACTGTACAACACCTAGATAAAAAGTATCCTCCAAACCGAGCATGAAGTAAATATATTTTTTAAATATTGTATTACTATAAAAATAAAAATTTGATAAGAACATTAATCATGAACCATCCCTGTTTTTAGTTCTGAATACTGTCCACGCGGGGGAGCGCTCAATTATTTAAAGTTGTCCACTAAATCTGCGGATATCTCGCTTTATTGTGGATAACGCCCAGGGCCCGTCACACTATTAGATATTGTACAAAACGTATTAAAGTAGAATACCAGTTACTCTCTCGTTAAAGTTCGCTACAGAGAAACGTTAAATTAATCAAACGGATTAAAAAAATATCTATTGAATAAAAATTAAATGTGATTACAAAACGTCATATAACATTAAAAACTGTAGTTCTAAATATTTAAAAAGTTTAGGGAAAAAAACACGACTGTAGTTCTAAATACGAGTATTTAAAAAGTTTAGGAAAAAAAAACAGATGCGTGAGACTCTCGCGCGGTAGAAGTGAAACTTCTTAACTCCTAGGAAAAGTTGATTTTATGCATTGCTTTTTTTCCATTTGTTAACGATTTTTTTTTAGGATTAGGAAATGGTTATGTGGAATTTAATTGAAGAAAATTTATCTTAATTAAATGAAAAATTGTAATGTGGAATTTAATTCAAGAAAATCTCTCTTAGTCAAATAAAAAAATGTAATTTTTTTATTTTCAATAATAAATAATAATAATTTTAATAATAATATAATAATATTAAAAATAATAAATTTATATTTTTTTATACTAATACTATTATATTATTGTGATATTATATTATATTATATTATTGTATATTAATACTATTATACACTTAATATTAAATTTATATTTTTTAATATTAAATATATTAATATTTTTATGTTATTATTAAATTAATTCTTTTTAATTAATTACAGTAAGATGAAGAAGAGGCGATTGAGATGGTGTGGGCATGTTGGACGCAGAGCATCCTATCACATTGTGAACCAGGCAATCTCCATGGATCTTCCTCGAATAACAACCAGAGGAAGACCAAAGAATTCATGGGTGGTGCAAAAAGATAACCTGATGCAGAGGCACGGCCTGGGGGACGTAGTCCGGGACAGAAGAGCATACAACCTGAGGACGAGGAGAGCTGGCCCTAACAGTCTTCGCAGACAGTGAGTTGGGATGGATCCAGGGAGAAGAAGAGAACATCCAAAGCAAGGTGAGGATATACAAGACCTGTGTCCGCCCCATAATGACATACAGCATAGAGTCCAGAGCCGACACTGTCACAACCAAAAATCTCCTTCGAACCAACGAAATGAAGGTACTCAGGAGTATCGCTGGCAAAACCCTTCGTGATAGAGTACGAAACACAGAAATCTGAAGGATGTGCGAAGTTGAAGATATTGTCAGATGGGCACGATAGAGAAGAAGGTTCTGGAACGAACATGTATCCAGAATGGCGGAACCAAGAGCCGTAAGAATGGCCAGGGGCAGTATCCCCCAAGCAAGCAGACCTCCAGGACGACCTCTTAAAGGATGGAAAGACAGCTAGCAGTCGACGTCACAAGAAAGAAACAATGACACAGGACCATAACAGGCCAATAGGCCTAAAATAAGAAGAAAAGAAGACAAAATAAATTTATATAAGTTGAGTGTTTAGATAGGAAGATAGTGGCTGTGGCAGTTAGATTACGTACTTCCCCGCGTCTGCATATGTTCAGAAAAACATATCTTATATGGAAACATGTTAAATGACAAACTACAACGAAACCTTCGTAGATATTTCAATATGTGAATGATAAATATATTTAAGGTTAGGTGTTCATATACCATCTATGTATGTGTGTAGTGTTCATATACCATCATACATTTTGATACAACCTTCCGAAAGGGGTTTTTTTCAAGTATTTCATAAAGATACATACGCCACAGATATGTATCTTACACTAGGTAGTAGACCGTTCGACGCAACAGAACCACAAACGAAAAAACCTGAATCATCCTCGTACAACCAATCCATTTAGAATGAATTATAAAATTATGACCAGACAACTTCAGTGACTAAGTTGGTGAAACACTTGCCTTAAAACCCAGTTGTTTTGAATTCAAGTCCCGATTCTGCATATTTGAAAAAAGTTCTACATAGTCTAGTTATCACTTAAGGCCTCTTTAACATTGTGAGAGATCGCCACATGGCAACTTGCCTGGATATATTGTTTACATTTTTAATTTTGTATGGTACCCTTGAACATATTTGAACTGATGATTCCAACTCATTGAAGAACTTGGGCGGGAATCAATATTGTTTTCAGCCCCAGTGATCGAGCCACTGGAATAGACACGATATTGTTGGTTCCTCGTCGTACGTGTTAGTAATACAACTGCACATGAGGAGTCAACAACACATGGCGCACAAGTATTGATGCCTGATAGCGTAACATGAATAAATAAATAATATAGGTTTATTGATAGCAACATATTATGTGCATATATAAAAACATTTCGAAATCGGACATATACCTTAAGATAAACTGCAGAAAGTACATTTAAGAGCGAAGCTACCAAAAGGTCTGGGTTAATATAACATAATGTGGTATAACGCAATATACCGTCGCTTTGCACTGTAGTGTATTCACACATGGTTACTAAATACACGTAGTTTCCCTCTATTTTTAAGACGAAATGTAATAGTTTATGATAAGTACATATCATCTTCTCGAACTGGTGACTGCAGGGACAGTTGAAGGAAGCTGAGCAAGATGAATGTTTTCATGAGATGGACGGATCAAATAAAGGATTTTACAGCATCCTCTTTCAGCGCTGCATTCAACATGTCCTAGGACCGGGAGGGATAGAGATAGGTGGTGCGCCGAGTCCAAAACATAGTAGAGAACCACGAAGCTCAACATTGAGCACGCAATGAAGAAAATATCATATTATGATATTTTTATTGAATATTAACGTGTTCCTCGCGGGAAGCACAAACGCCTGTGATCTGATCTGTAGCATTCGTTTGTGTATTTTACGTAATGTTTAGTTTATCTCCTTTATTCAATAAGTCTCCTTAAGAGTAATGATTATTATTTATTACCAGAAAATTACTTGAATGTCATGTTTACTTGGTGTTGTAATCAAATATCAGTGGTTCTAAACAAAATACGCGTTTAAACTTAGAAATTAAAAAACGCCGAAATTGTGCCGCGCACAGGATTCGTGGAATTTGATTTTTAACGCGGTGTACAGGTTAATAATAAAATAAAATTCATTACTTTGTTGGTTGGGTATTTATTGTAAATATTTATGTACGCCCATGAAAAATAACTTTCATATCAGTAAAATTTACAAAGTAAATTTTATCATAAGTAAAAAACATGCTTCATCAAAAACCTTCAAAATTTTCAATATCTCCGCTATCATATTTCCATACAAATAATATTTTTTCAAAGTTTTTCTAGGTGTCTAATATGTCTGAGAAAAACAAAGTTTCTCCCCCCTACCGCCATTCTGCGACGTTTCTTTTCAAATTAAGGTCTTGAATCGATTTTTTTACCGCCCATTCGTATGTTAATATTGTCACCGAATTACTTTTGTTGGTAAGAAAAAGTTTTGCGAAAAAAAAAGAGGACATTACTTTCAGAGACCCGAGACTCGGAACATTGCAATAATCATACGCATTAAAAAAAGTTTTTTTTTTCATACCCCTATTCTGTCACGGATCGTAAAACAACCTTGGAATTTGTTATTTTTTTTAGGGATGATATTTATTAAGATTTTTCGGTGAATAGTTATTTGAAGATACTATTTTTGTTTTTTTTTTTTTTTTAGGGTAATTTTATTTTTGGCGATATTAGAATACAAGGTTATTTATTAATTATGACAATTTGAACGCGAAAACTACGCATAATTTTTTTTATCCATTCTTGTTTTTTTATACTTATAACTTACTTTTACAAGTAATATTGGTTCATTAACCACATTATTTTTCGTTTAAATGTTATATTTTATTTAATACAGCCAATTTTTTTTTGGTGCTTTAAATATGATTTTTCTTTTCTTTGTAACCTTTCACCTAGCAATTGGCGCAAATCTGCATGAATTTGATCTCATTCGTTGGAGAAGTTGACTTATTTTCTGTTCTGAAATCAGGAATCGAACCCGGTGCATCCGCTTGCTAAGCATCAATAGACGACTTCCGTGGCCTGGTGGTAAGACGCTTGTCTGCCGATCCGGAGGTTGCGAGCTGCCGATCCAGAGGAATCCAGTTTTTTTTAAATGGAATTCCAGTCTTGTTTTCACTTAAGGCCCATTAAAACATATTTCTGATTGGTTGGAAGAGATTGTCACATGGCAATAAACTCGCCAGGTGAAATAATATAAGTCGTTAGACTACGGTCGTCGACAGTCACTTGATAAAAGTTATCATTCATAACAATTAAGTGCACAATAAGACGATAGGAATAAAATTCAAGTATAAACAATTATTAAATCACGAAATTTTTATTCCCAAGATTAACTATCCAATAAATACAATTTTTTTATTCTCATGATTAACTATCCAATAAACACAATTTTTTTATTCCCAAGATTAACTATCCAATAAATACAATTTTTTTATTCTCATGATTAACTATCCAATAAATACAATTTTTTTATTCCCAAGATTAACTATCCAATAAATACATTTTTTTTATTCCCAAAATTAACTATTCAATAAATACAATTTTTTTATTTTCATGATTAACTATCCAATAAATACATTTTTTTTATTCCCCAAGATTAACTATCTAATCAATACAATTTTTTTATTTTCATGATTAACTATCCAATAAATACAATTTTTTTATTCCCAAGATTAACTGTCCAATAAATAAATTTTTTTATTCCCAAGATTAACTATCCAATAAATACATTTTTTTTATTCCCAAGATTGACTATCCAATAAATACAAATTTTAATTACTTAATATTATATGTTTACAAATATACAATAAGACAAAAGTCTGCTTTTTCGATACTAAAATAGGAGAAAGCAATGATTTATTGGTTGAAATTGATTATATATTCTTTATCGTGTGCTTAATGCAAAGTGTCATGGTTCTCTGCTACATCTTAAACCCGACGCACCACCTGTCTCCATCCCACCCGATCCTGAAGAATGTTGAATTTAACATTGAAAGAGGATCTTGTGAACTCTTTTATCTTATATGTTATTTAATGTTCTCCAGACTACTATTATATTTACTAACATTATTCTCAAGTAATTAGGGATGATTTTTCCGCTTGTTGTAGAAAGTTTTCCGGCAGTCTGCAATTCATGGAGGATAGAGAAGTTGAAACGCCTTGGATACATGAGAATCTCAAAGACATGTATCATATCGTTCTTCTATCTTATCGTTCATAGTTCCACTTCATATAGTGTTGTAGAGAATACTAGAGACTGAAACTAGTCTGATTTTGGTTCTTCTGAATATATGCCGGTGGTTCCGTATCTCTGTCATATTTTTCATTGGTAATTTTGCCATTCCAATTTGTCTTTGGACCTCTACTTGACATCCTCCATTCCTCGAAATAAGAGCACCTTGGTAGACAAACTCGTTGATCTCTTTGTTATCTCTTAGCGAGTCTCGAATCAGTCCCCGATAAGAAATTTCGTTTTATTTTTGTTTATCTTTGGTTCATATTGTCAGTTCTCTATGAAACAGCTCGGTAATCTCACGTTCTTCGTAAACTTGAGCTTTGCATCACCTGAAAACCTTATTTCGAAAATTTTACAGCCTCCTGTGTCAAAACCGTCTTCCATCTATCGAAAAAAAATCCCAATATGTACTCTAAATATAATATATTTTGAATAAATTTGGTGACAGTATACAGCCTTGACGTACTTCTTTCTGCACCTTGAATAGTTCAGAGAGAAACTCATTTTCTCTCGCAGATGCCGTTATTTGTAAAAACAGATTGTGAAATAAGACTACGAGGTTTTGACACACCTATCTCTCCCAGAACGTTCCATAGGCAATTAGATAAAACAAAATTAAGGCAATTACATAAAACAAATTTTATAATCCATGAGCAAGAATATCAAAGGAGTCTTAAATTCTCGACTTTTTTCAGCAATTAGATATATATCTTCAAATGTGCAATAAACAACGATATAAGAGCACATAATAAAGACTAATAACCCATACCATCGATGTAATATATCGTTCTATGTGTCTTTTATATATAATAATTTTTTTTATTTTGCATGTCACCTTCAAATTTCAATAGTGCTTATTTGGCATATTGAAAAACGTGAAAAGGAAACTACATATATGTCTCAGTAATCGAGCCTTTGGACTTAGAACCAATGAAATAGACACGAAACTCACTGTTCATCATTGCACGTGTTGATACTACCGCAAGGGAAAAGGCAACAATTGTCGCATACCTACTTGACACGAGCACGCATTGTTACCAGATAGTCTTATTTTACCTACTAAAGACCAATTTATCTTTCTTGTTTTTGGTCACCATCGAAAATTAAAGCCAAAACCCTCGGATGAAAGTCAAACGTCATAACAACTAGGTCATGAAGGTCGTCACTTATATCTTTTACAAAATTTAATATGAGATGTCATAATATAAAAAAATAAAAGAACTGTAAAAAAGTAAAGAACTGGTGAAAGGTGAATGTTACAATAGAAATGTTCCTGTATATCTTAAATCCATTCTGATTTTTTGGAAGCGATTGACTTATGGCAATAAGCCCATCAGATCTTACTTTACGCAAATAAAATATTAAAAAACAAAACCTCTGATGTAAAATGAACTAAATTAAAACAAGAATTGAAGGAAATTTCCCAGGAATCAAACCTGGATGCATGTTTGCTTAGCGTGAATGTTAACCGTTAGACAACGGCCGACGACAAATTGAAATATAAACATGGCACTATCGATCGACAGAATTCGAATAAAATAAATCGACATGATTTATTGAGTATTTACATAGAGCACTGAAAACACACCATAAAACTCGAACCGTCATAACAAAGTTCCCCCTCAGTTTCCCGTAAATCAAATCACGTCAAAAGTCTAATATTATGGCAAATTCTCTTCCGGGAAATAAATTGTAAATCATTCAAACAGGTAGTGCGATGTCCAACTTCCGTTAAACTATGTATCTTGTATATGTTGGAACCTTGAAGTAATGCAACAAGACAATGTCCATGGTCTAGAAGGTAATACGCCAAATGTATTTTAAACTGGTGAATGCCGGTTCGATTACCGTCAGAACCACATTTTTTAAAAAGAATTTGTATTCGGTTTTCACTTAAGGCCTCTTAAAATTTATTCTGATAGGTTGGAAAAGATTGTTACATAGTAACAAGCCCACCAGATAGTATTGCTTGCAACAAATCTAGAATAAAATACAATGTTATTATTTAATATTTATTTATTTAACATTTTTATTGCAAATACATGATCGCAAAAAACATTCAAATGACCATCAATCCCCTTGAAATCCATGAACACAAACGTGAGCATATGTCCACAAACCCCATAAAGACGAAAATCACCCGAACATTAATTTCATATAAAGTGAGGTATCATCAATTAAAAGAAAATTAAGGGATGGTGGAGAAGAAATGAAAAAAATCAGAAATTAAGCACGTTGAAGAAATGAAGAGTTTTTTCAGTCGCTTCTTAAAGCATGCCAAGGACGGAGCTAGTCTTACATTGGTTTGTAACTGATTCCAGAGTTTCACTGCATGGATAGTAAAGGACGACGTAAAAAAAGAGGAACGGTGAACTGTAAAGGCAATAAACAATCTGTTTGAGCGTGGCGCTAATCGATGATCGGAAAGACGCTGAAAACTTACGGCGAGATAAGAAGGGGTGACGGGACAGCTAAGGATATTATACAATAGAAACAGTATGTGAATTTGGCGTATATTTCTAATGTTCAACCAGTTCAAATGCCTTCTGGTATTAAGTTATATGATCGTACTTTCGTAGGTTGAAAATAAATCTTTGCAGACATTTTGAAGACGCTGTAATTGGTCCAGATGTTCCTCTGTAACATCCAAGTAACAGACGTCCGCATAGTCCAGAATCGGAAAGAGCAGAGATTGCTCGAGTAAAATTTTGGTTTTCGTAAGCAGGAATCTTTGCAGCACTTTGAGGGAATGAATGCTGACGAAGATCCTTTGGCTTACCTCATTTATTTGATCTCGCCTTGAGAATGTTATCTATTAGCACTCCTAAGTAATAATTATGTGATATTTAAAATAACGCGCTTTCGTTATGTTGCATTGTTATATTAAGATATGAAATACAAAGCAATTTATAATGACGATATACTCGTATTATGTTATATAATTTTATGCGATGAAATACAAAGCAACGCATTTTTACGTCGTATTACGGTATTATAATATTATGTTATGAAATACAAAGCAATACGCATATACCATCAAACCGTTTCACAATACGTTATACAAACACATACCATCATGCCATTTCTGAGTAGACAGTGAGTGCAGAGCGCTAGACTTTCCGATCTCGCCACAAATATTTCACTTCTTCCACATTCATGCACCATACTGTACAACTCCTACAATGTGTTTGACTTTTTGCATTTCCTTTTTTTTTTCAAAATATCATTCACTTGATACAACCATACTTTACTTGGTCTTCCTCTACCACGTTTTGTCTTCCTCTACCTCTACCACGTTGTGTGTTATACGAAATGCGAAAAAACGAACGAATGATTATGTTGAAACAAACACCGAAAAACAACTTTCTTTACTCCCAACGAGAGACTAGTTTTTAACATTGATGCTTTCGCTACAAGGGTGTTTTTCAGGCAAGCAAACTGATAAATTCTTCTTTATATGAATTTTAAATAAAGTTAATACCCAAAGTTACCATCCATAAAATACGGTTATTTACAAATCGAGGTATAGTAACTGTAATATATAAAGTGTAAAATGTGTTTGTTTGTCTTGATTTTAATTAAGTGTTTCAGTGTTTCATTATAACATGAGGAAAGAAAATATTTGCCAGCCAGTTTCAACGTTAAAATTTCCTCTATTTGAATACTCCTTGTACTAGAAAATCAAAACTTCAACGTTTACTCCTTACATTCATCAACCGCGTCGATATATGCAGTGGCCTAGTTGTTAAAACACTGATCTTTCACCAGGGGGTTTGGGACTCGATTATCGATGATATTCAAAAAAAGTCCCAGTCTGGTAAAAGAGATCATCACATAACAATAATGGATATGTGCGAGATAATATTGCCTATCACGTATTCCAAATACAAGTTATGTGATCAGTAAAGGTCGATTTACACACATCAGTGAATTGACAGTGACGTGACGTGACGGTATTTTTCTTGTCTTTTGCCAGTTCATTTAAGTGTCAAGATGGCGATGTTTTCGGAAGATGTACTCTTGACGATTGCTCTAGTTTCGGATGAAGAAGAGGCAGAGCGAGTGAAAAAACGGATGGAGGTTCATCAGGCATGGAAAACCAGAGCAACAGAAGGGGAATTTGCCACTCTGTATAAGGTGGACGGTGGAGCAAAGACAGTAACAAAAATACAATAGTTTCAGTGCGTGAAACTACTTTTGTTTCTTTTAAAACGTACAAGATAATTTATGAATGCCGAGTTGATGCCTACTTCGACAGAAGAAATGTTGAAGAACATCGCTAATGAATTTTATCAAATGTGGAATTTTCCTAACTGTATTGGAGTTATTGATGCAAAACACGTTACTGTTCAGGCTTCTCCGAACAGCGGATCACTGTTTTTAGTTACAAAAAAAAGCATTCTCTATAATTTTGTTGGCTATTGTAGATGCTCATTGTAACTTTATTGCTGTCGATATAGGGGCATACAGCAAGAATAGTGATGGGGGAGTTTTTTCCAAATCAAAATTAGGCATAGCACTTCAATATGGCTTATTAAATGTTCCAGCTAATTCTATCATACCAAACACAGATACTCAAGTTCCATACGTAATTGTAGGGGACGAGGCATTTCCTCTTAAAAACTACTTGATGCGACCTTATCCAGGGAATAATTTGGATGATGGAAACCGTAACTTCAACTTTCGTTTGAGTTGTGCTAGGGGGACATCAGAAAACACTTTTGGTATTTTATCTAAAAAATTTAGACTGTACAATTGGCGGATTCAGGCATTTCCCAAACATGTAGATTACATAATTTGGTCAACTTGCTTACTGCATAATTTTATTAAGGAATACGATAGTAATACATAACATATAGTAACTACGTGACGTTACTCAGCAAGTGGATTTGAGGAGTCCAGGTCAAACACTACAAAATTTACATTTTCAAGGAGGACACGCAACGACAGATGCATTTTCTGTTAGAGAAATATTCAATGAATACTTCTGATGCTGGGATAATAATCTAATATACACAATATAATAATCTATACATTATTATATTGTGTATATTAGATTATTATAATATATACATTATTTTACCAGTTGTTTTCATTTCCTCTCCTATTTTACTCCAGATAGTATTCTTAAAACTCTGCGTTCATGTATTTTAGATTGGGCAGATCATACAACGAGGCATAGTGGCGCACTAACTTAATAAGTGTTTCGTCAGTCATGTTTCTGATAAAACATAAATAAAATAAGTAAAACAAATAAAAACAAAATGAAAACTAAAAAAAAAAAATCAAAATCACGGTCGTGATACCAAAAATATCGTCCGAAAGTAATTTGATGTTTCACTGTACGGTGACGGCGACAGCACTGTTTGCACTGGCACGGTTGCGCGCTGACGAGTATGGACAAGACCCTTCAAATCCATAGAATAATATGTTTGACTATGTCGGTTTAATCACGGGACGGTCACGGTACTGTCACGTCACTGATGTGTGTAAATAGACCTTAAGTTACTCATTAAAATATATCCAGCGTCACTTTGTGCAACTCCATAATTAATATGAAATTAAAACGCCATCGCTTTGTTTTACTCTACTTTATTTTTTGCATATCACAATGCATTTCAAGAATCACTGTGTCATCATTAGGTGAGTTGACAAGAACTGAAGTAAATATTAATAACATCATTATGTGTGTTCTTAATGGTTTTATTTTAGAAGTAACATAGATGTAACTTAGTTCTTGTCAACTTACCCGATGATGACACAGCAAGTGTTGAAATGCAGTGCGATGTGCAAAAAGTAAAGTAGATTTAAACAAATTGACGGTGTCTAAATTTTACATTAATGAAAGTTACTAGAAGTTACAGAATTTTATATTAATGAAAGTTACAGAATTCTGATGGTAAAATTATATTACCATGACGATCGGCAGGTTAAATTTGCTACAGCCTTTATCAGGAGAGTTTTTTTTAAATAGCACTTTGAGTTTTTGACAAGATGCGCCAAAACTTAAATGTAATAAGGTCTAAGAGTAAAAGTGAATGCCCCAAAAATCAAATCTGGAGTAATCGCTTGCTTGGCCTGAGTCTAACCGTTAGACCACTGCCACCAACACTGTCCCGCCTCCCCTCAATTTCTCACAAAAAATGTTCAGCGCCTCTCCGATCATGACCCTACGCTCAAACGGAGATTACCTTTAGACATTTTTTAAATGTTATGTCGTCTTTTACTGTCCATACCTTCAGACATAGTAACCAGTTACTGGCTGACGTAAAACTCGCACCTTCGTAAGTTTATTTCAAACAGCGATTTAAAAAAAATAATTACATGTCTTTTCAATGGCAAAATGTTTTTTTCCATAACTTATATTTTCTAGTCCTTCCCTAGTTTATTTTAGTGACATTTCAAAAAATGTTTTGTTGAACTGTTTTTTGATTTTTTAAGTAGGTTTTTTAGCTATATATTTGTATAACTATTTGCATATGCATTTCTTTTATAATATTTTGAATCTGTTAATAATACTAAGTTTGAATCCTGAGCTAGATTGTCCTTGAGGTGAGTTTGCTTTCTAAACGACGCTATATAAATTGTTATTTTATAACATTCACCATTCATCATTCATTATTAAACATTCACCCAACAACTGACATATGTTGCGTATCTTTTGTCAGGTTAGTTGGAAGATAATGCCTGTATATTTGTGTACCCTACAATAAGGTGTCTAAATAAATAGTAAATAAACCCCCTTAATGAGGTCCAACAGTTTGAAAATGAGATATTCTTAGCAAGACTTGAACCTTTTATCGCATTTATGTTTGACTTATCACTTTATTTCAATATCAAGTGTTAATGAATACATTCACATTACTAACAATAATGTTAATGTATTTATTAACATTACGCCGTAACATTTCGCCGTTTCTTTGGCGGGGTAAGCAACATTACGCCGTTTATTTGGCAGGGTAAGCAACATTATACCGTTTCTTTGGCGGGGTAAGCAACATTACGCCGTTTATTTGGCGGGGTAAGCAACATTATGCCGTTTCTTTGGCGGGGTAAGCAACATTACACCGTTCATTTGGCGGGGTAAGCAACATTATGCCGTTTCTTTGGCGGGGTAAGCAACATTATGCCGTAACATTACGCCGTTTCTTTGGCGAGGTAAACAACATTACGCCGTAACATTACGCCGTTTCTGTGGTGGGGTAAGCAACATTACGCCGTTTATTTGGCGGGGTAAGCAACATTAAGCCGTTTCTTTGGCGGAGTAAGCAACATTATGCCGTAACATTACGCCGTTTCTTTGGCGGGGTAAGCAACATTATACCGTAACATTACGCCGTTTCTTTGGCGGGATAAACAACATTACGCCGTTTCTGTGGTGGGGTAAGCAGATATGATAGAGCGTCAGACTTTCTAATCTCGAAACATTTATTTCACCTCTCCGATATCCTAAAAAAATAATACAGTTCCTACGATTACTCTTAACATACTTGTTGCATTTCTTTCTTTCAAAATATCATTCTTTTAATTCAATCAAAATTTCTTTGAGCTTCCTCGACCATACCTTCCGCTTTATATTTGCACTGAATTTACTTGTTTTGTTAATCTTTTTTCATTAATTTGTTCCATATACCCAAAACATCCCATGACACCTTTTATCACACTCAATGCATCATTCATAAGTTCACGTTTATTTCTAACAATTTCATTCCGTATATTTCCATACATTATCACCTCATGTATTCTCCTCAGTTCTTACATTTCTACAGCACTTAATCGGCAACTTTTAGCACTTTTTCCCATCCATGTTTCATTCACATGTATCAAAGTTGGTACTTGAATACTGTTATGAACTATCATTTTAGTAGTTGATTTTTTCTGTTCGGTTTGACTACTATCGGTAATGTATTGTACTATCGGTCCGACAATACGTTCTGAGCCAACGTAAATAACTTGTAACAGTCCAGCAGAAAAACTCATAAAATCCTCATATTTTAACCATTTAACAGAAATTGTCCACTAATTCAGATCTAGATGGTAGATCTTCAAAGATTAAGGTCCATATAACATATATATGAAGAACTAGATGGGGATGTGGATACCGACCGTATACGCGGCGCCGTGTATTTAAATATGATTTTACGCAAAACTAAGTGTGAGCTCAATGTATTAATTACATGCCTTTGAAGATCTCAATGAAAATTCTCCTCAAAATTTGAACATGAGACGTCTAGTAATGAACATTTCTCCTACCTCTCTTGACAAGGGTGGTTCGTGATAAAATAATAAAAATTCGTAAAATAATTTTCAAAAACATTACATAAATATTTTTCTGTGCTATATTGCACTTTTACTGCTTGGTGGCTAGTCGCCTTTAAAGAATGGGTATTGTAGAAAATCCCAGCTGCAAATGTGGTCTGGATGATGAAACTATAGACCAAGTATTTTTCGGATGTCCTTTGCTAGACAGCTTTGAATAACTGAACGCCGTATCTTTGCCACGTTCAATCAATTACGCGTTTCTTCTTTTTCGTGAAACTTTTCCATTTATAGATTGATTGTTAAATTTTTGAAGTTTAATCAGTTGAAATTTAAAAAAGGCGAAAAATGACATTTTTTAAATAAGTTCTTTTATATTGACTCGTATGATTGCATAGGGATTTTCATTTGGTGGCAGAAATCATCCTAGTTTATAATAAAAATTACGATTTTTTTGTATACAGTATAATCTAGTGTGTTTACTACCATGTGACAATGTTTTTTTTCAACCAACCATAAAGATTTTTAAGAGGCTTTGAGTAAAATCTAGACTGAAACCCCTTTTAAAACAGATCGAGTATCAGCCGACATCATATCCACAACTCTCAGATTGGAAATAAGGAAAAGGAAATGCATCAATTACATCAAATGTATAGAAGTCTATGTCCGTGGTCTAACAGTATCTTCTTCTTAGTGTCATGTCAGGCCCCTCCAACGTTGAATATCACCTGAGAGAAGGCATTTTTGTCCCTGGCAGCCCGAAAAAGATCACCAACGCTCAACGCTTATACCAGCCCAATTACGTACGAGTATATTGCGGAGCCAGGAGATTATCTAACAGTATACATTCACACTAAACAAGCGGGCATCTTAGGTTCCATTCTTTTCGAATATGTTTCCGGAATGGTTTTACTCATTGACTGTTTTACATGTGAGCTTATGTTTTTCACTAGCTTATATGCTTCTTATCATTAATTATTATTTCTTCACGAAGCAACACAAAAGGTTGCAGTGGATTAGGCCTCCTAATCGTCATGGAACTTTGAACTCCTTGCCATCGAAACTTAGGCTTTGATCTGTCAATACATTGTGCTTGCTGGCGAGTAACATCTTGCAGACAATAAACGAATACACGCACCTTCCATCTTCCATCCACAAGAAGGCTGGCAATCATACTCGATCGCTACCGAGGGATGGCCTGTAGTTTCCGGATTTTCCTTTCCTTTCTACCATTCCTTACTTTTCTTTTGAATGATGATATCTCACTTTAATTTTTCTAATATTAATTTTTTTTGGATTTTGTAAAAATATGTTAAATAATAATTTGAATATTATTTATCTTGCATGTGATTTATTTCCTCATCAACTACCGTCATGAGCAATTTAGATTTAGGACAAGACACAACACGGTCCAGCAACTTACCCGTGTCGTGGAAGACGTGTCGATGGGCTTCAATAGAAACAGAAGTATAAGCATGGTACTGCTGGACCTTGAGAAGGCTTTTCATACTGTCTGGCACGATGGCCTTCTACACAAACTTGTCCTTACTGGCACATCACTCTATCTTGTGAAACTACTTCAATCCTATCTTTCCAATAGAAGTTTCACAGTCACCACTCATCATTCTACGTCATCCACCAGGCCCATCCCTATGGGTGTCCCCCAAGGTAGTATACTTGGACCATGTCCATTTAATATCCACACACTCGCCATACCTACTCCCCCAAACTGAAAGCTCGCAATCTTCTCTGACGATGCGGCATGCTACGCATCTCTACTCAAGTAGATTGAGCTGGTCGCCATCTTCAGATTGCTCTTGAGATCCTTGAGAAATACTACCAGGACTGGAGGCTCAAAATTAATGACGCCAAAACTGAGGCCATCATGTTCTCCCGCAAAATCAAGGAAAGAGTGCCTTCGATGCCCTTATTCATCGGTGGTTGCCTGGTTGAGTGGCAGGACGTGGTTAAATACCTCGGCCTGCACCTCGACCGGCAGCTAACGTGGAAAACCCATCTGAATACCATCAGACTGAAGGGTCACAAGGGCATAGGGCTATCAGTTCGATATTTCATCCACGCAGCTTCCTTTCACCCAAAAATAAGTTCCTCCTCTATAAAACCCTCATTCGTCCTATATTGACCTATGCTGCACCCGTTTGGGGTAGTGTGAGTAACACGGATCACCTGAAACTCCAGAGAGTGCAGAACAAGGCATTCAAGATATCTTTTAACACCCATCCCAGAACAAACCTTACCCAACTTCACGCCGAACAGCGAGAAGAAACCTTACAACACTACATCATCGCTTGGACCGTGAAGTTCTATAAAATTCAACAAAATCACAGCAATCCCTTAGTCGCTACCCTGGGGGCTTACGAGAGTAAATCCGACCTACCCTTCCGTTATAAGCACAGACTCCTGAAGCATTATCTGTTGCCTGACTAGTCCACCTATAGTAGTAGCTGGGACGACCAAAGTCTGAGTGAATGTGATGGAATACAAGTAGCCTGAACGAGTGGACTTGTTTTTGCTAAATAATTAGTGTTAGAATTGTTATCTAGTTATAAGTAGTATATAACATAGTTGTTAATTATTTCTAAGAAATCATATATTAAGGTTGTAAAAAATAAAAATAAAATGACGTGTATGAAAATAAGATTAAGTAAGTTCATAAATTATAACAGTTTATTAAGATTAGTTAAGTAATACATTTGTATATAGGTATAGCCTTGATAAACATTTGTACTATATAATATGTTACTTTGTTTAATAAAAAAAAATGTGATTTATTTTTTAAAAAGTTGTACGGTTGGTTGGAAGAGATAGCCACTTAGCAATAAGCTCGCAACATTGTTACGTTGAACGTTACGTAACACAGTGAAACGTTGAAATAAAATAAAATAAAGTCAAGGATGTGGTAGAAGCGAAGGATGTGCGTCGTGATCCAAAGTCTGGTGCTCTGTCCTCTCGTTCAACCCTCATAGGGGAGATGGCATGATGGTATGCATATGCGTGTGTATCAATAGTACTGTTTAGTGAATAACCCAGCAAAATGGATTTTTTTTTACTGAACATTCACATCCGACGCCACTGTCCTTCACACACACATCGCCCCCCTCCGTTCATAAAGGTGGCTTTACGGCCAATGTCGTAATTCGTTGTAATTTGTAATTTCTTAGTTTAAAGGCAAAAGGAAGTAGCAGAAGAAGAAGAACAAGGCTGGAGAGGGATGATGGCTTTATTACACTCCCCGAGCCGTGAGGGGCTCATTGCCCCTAATGCCACCCCCATACAGGGGTGGCGTTAGAAAATATACCGGAAAGTCCCAGATCTTGAATCTTCATATTAATTATTAATTTAATAATGCTAATGCATTCATATAAGACCAAAAATATCTTACATATTAATAATTTGAGCGTGTGATGGGGAGTGATTGGATGTAATTTTAATGTAATTTTTGAAATTATTTATTTATTTAACACTTTGATACTGATTCATGTAAATTTTGAGCGTGTCACGGGAACATGAATGTAATTTTAATGTAGTTGTTGAGAATATTTATTTAAAACTTCCATACTGATTGACACACATTTTGAGCGTGTGATGGGAAGTTGTTGGATGTAATTTTATTGTAGTTGTTGAGATAATTTATTTAATTAACACTTCCATACTGATTGATACACATTTTGAGCGTATGATGGGAAGTAGTTGGATGTAATTTTAATGTAGTTGTTGAGATTATTTATTTATTTAACACTTTCATGCAATACATCTGGCGGCTTTATTCTTTTAAAGGGATTTTTAACAACTTACCAGATTTTTTACGGTATGCATGACCTTGTCTTTGACATAGTGGATGAAAATAATATTTGAAAAAAAATTCAATGATTCTCAAAAAAAATCGAGATAAAGATGGGAGTGAGAAAATAAACATTTAAAGGTAAATTTAGTTTCTTTTGTTTATTCTTAAATATCCTATAAGTTACATTTTAAGTATTCTCTTAAGTACGAGTACTATATAGAATGGCAGTTTAAATATCCTATAAGTTACATCTTTAGTATTCTCTATAGTACTATATAGAATGGTAATTTAAATATACTATAAGTTATATCTTTAGTATTCTCTATAGTACTATATAGAATGGTAATTTAAATATCCTATAATATATATACTATAAGTTACATCTTTAGTATTCTCTATAGTACTATATAGAATGGTAATTTGGACAATTAGAAGAAAGAAACATGTAAAATTCTTTCGAGATGTGATGTTGAAGGCGGATACTCCGTGTTCTATGGACCACAAGGCGCACCAATATTTCTATCATCCAAGAATTTTAGATTGCCAAAAGACTTTCAAAAACATGTAGTAAAAAAATCCTTATGTAGTTAGGGCATAATGCTATAAAAAAATGTGAAATTCCAGAGAAGCTGGTGGACGCAGAGACAGTTAAGGGAAGACGAATAAGAGGAAGGTGTCCCATTAACGTCTCAATCATCCATGAATTGTAAATGTACGAAAAAAATCGACAAAATGAAGAAAAAAATCCTGACGTACTTTAAGTATATTGCTAGAAAGAATTGTCCTTTGAGAAGGACTGATCAAATAAAGAAATGAACAGGATCATCTTGAAGCGCTACATTCAATATGACCCAGGACCGGGAGTGAATGAAGATAAGGTGGTGCGTAGAGTTCGAAACATAGCAAAAGAAGACCACTAGCTCATAATTGAGCACGCAGTGAAGACGAAGAATTTTCCTTTGCACCGGACATATATTAATTACCATTTGGCAATCTTTTCCAATTAACTAGAAATGTGTTAAAGAGGCTTTAAGTGGAAACAAGATTAGAACCCCTATTTATGAAAATTAGGTACCAATAAAAATCGAATCCGTACCCCCAGCTAGAACAAAGTCAAATTCTTCATCGTCATAGCTGGGCCTCGAAGTCGAGAATTCTTTCGCTATTTCATCGTCTGCTCAGTTGGAAAACAAAGCTGTTCCGTGGATTTTTCGTTTCTTTCTAATTTTTTTCTCTTCCTTAAGTGAATAAGCCATTGCACATATCGGTGTACTGGATACGATGGTACACCTACAGTAAGATGATTGGAGTACACCGACATATTTTTTTAGAAGGTATAAATATGACCTATGTCATATACCTATGTTGACCTATGTCGACATGTGTGTATAAATATCACGTATGTCGCCGAAAGAGTCGCAATTCAGAAGTGGAACTGGGCGGGACACATTGCCAGATGCACAAATGATAGATGGACCCAGAGAGTGCTGGAGTGGCGCCCAAGACAGGGGAGAAGAAGTGTGGGCCGTCCTCAGACACGGTGGTCAGACTGCATTAAAATAATGGCCGGGAGCAACTGTAAACCATGTGCCCAGGAAAGAGAGGAATGGAGGAGGAGAGGGGAGGCCTATGTTCAACTTTGGACGAAGACGGGCAAATGATGATGATGATGATGATGTCATATACCCTCGAATACTGCGTGGAAAAAAACCTGTGTCATTCGAGGAGAGTTGGACTATTACTTAAAGCACCGGACCTGAGCATAAGTTGAAAGCTAAAGTAATTTAATGAAAGACGTAATGAATCTTAGTGAAATTTAATGAAAATTACGCCTTCTTCTTATTCTCTCCGGTGAAATATGTATGTCGATATTGTCATATTTGTATTGTTTCGCATAAAGATATTAGCGCTCGCCTCAGATATTGCGCCGGGGAACAATGAAGTAGCAGAAAGAAAGTAATAATAATAATAAAATAAATTCGCAAAATGCCACAGTTTGGCAACGTGTACGCAAAATTAATTGTGCCACGTCTTCAGTGATCTCATTTGCAATATTATGCTGGAATATTTGGCGACGATCCTATAATATATACGAGTATGTACAAGGGTAAAATAAAATATAAGAAGAATTTCTATTATCTTAAATTCATATTTATAACTACACAGCCCTTTTTTGCCCATTTCAAATAGACTTTCAAGAAACAGAGTTGAAATCATTTTCACTCGATTGTGTGACCTCCGTGACATTTATCAGTTAGAGGCTTGTCATCCAACCTGGGGGTTGCGGGTTTAATTCCCATTGGGACCAATTTTTTTTTTAATAACTACATTCATTATGCTGTCACACATTGAAATATCACATTTTCTTCTATGTGTATTAATTTTTTTGTATTTATTTATTATTACACATGACAAAAAATATACATAATTGGTGAAATAACAACAGGTTATTTAATTTAGACATACAATTTTAAAGGATCTTGGTTTGTTGCCCTTCATTTGTCGTATCCCCAGTAAACTAGGCTTTTGCCTGTATCTCACTGAGGATATAATTTAATTGCCTCCTTTCATATTTTTTTACTACCACGTTACCCACGCTGTTGTGGATCATTACTTTGACACATCTTGATTTTCTGGGTTTGAGTACATGTCTTTGAGTGCTCCGTTAACTTATTGTAGTTTTTTATTGCAATTTACCGGGTTAAAAATTAAATTAAATTCAAAAACCATTATACACTCAATTTATAACCAATTTCGTTTTAACGTATTTCCCGTTCTCTTTTCATTTGTATGCGAACAATTTTCATTATAAATTTAAAGACCATCCCGCTGTTTTTCTATTGGGATAGAAATGGCATATCACCATAGTTTTCTGGCACTCAGTACTTCTTTATTATTTACTTATTTTTCAATATATACCATATATGCCCTAGAGGTTTTTAAATAAAATAATTTAAATGTTAACAAAAAAAATCTCCTAGCCAAAACATATTAAAAAATTAAAATAGTTAGCAAAGAAGAAAACAAATAAAGTAATGAATTTATAATATTAAAAATATTTTATTAAATTACTATTTTTTTCCACTTTGCAAGAATTTCTCCTATTACACAAAGAGGGTCTGCTTATAGAGTTAGCTTATTTCTTAAAAATATCAGCCAGGATTCTTCTCACACTGCTAGGCGGTGCCGAGAATATATCCACAGTGTCAGTCAGTTGATTCAATATCTCTATATCACGCGTGACTGAGTGTTTAGCCATGATATTCGTTCTATAAGTTGGTATGTAGAAAAGAGGGTGATTCCTTGCACGGCTGTATTTATTAGGTACATATAAACTTATTGCTTCTAGAATAGTGGGACAGTTAAAGCAACCTTGAAACACCTTTAATAGGAATATCGGCATAGATTCTTGCCTTCTTCTTTCGAAGCTTCTATAGTTACGCGCCGTGAGAAGTTCGACATGGTGAGCATATTTTTGATAATCGCCCATTGTTCTGTACCATAGATATCTAAGGATTTTTTTTGTATTTCTTCTATATTTCACGTTTTCCTTTTATATAACACAACCTAAGTGATCTATTATCATACTGCAATCTCGTCCAACCAACTTGAAATATGTTAGAGGCTTTTAGAGAAAACCAGACTGGAATACTGTTCTTTTTTTTTTATTTGCGTTTAATGAGAATATGACCCGCAACTGCCGGATCTGAAGGCAGGTGAATTACCAACAAACCTCGAAGGTTGTTGATAAAACACCTAAGAGAAATATTGCCTACTTGCAGAAAAAAAAAACATTATTTTTCCATTACATCAATATATTCACATCTCAATCGATGCATACACCCCATAAAATATTACTATAACAAATATTTGGAGTTGGTTGGTTGTTGTTACTTATGCTACATTTCTATCACAAACAAATCTGTCGCTCCTCAACATCTATAGGGATGCAAAGGGACATCAGTAAGCGAATGTTATGGATAGAATTGTGTTTCATTTTTATTACAAAGAGTACGATTTATTCGTAGTCATCTTATGGTCGAGGATACCCTCGCCATTTCAACGTTTATTTAGTTGTGCCGTCGAGTTAGCTTTAAGTGAGCTGTTGCGCACCAGCAAACTCACCAACCACACCTCTGTACTGAATCCGATGGCACACCGAAGTGAGACCATCGAAATACACTGGCATGGGTTTTTCCTTTTTTTTAAAGAATATATATGACCAAAGTCATAGGTATCCTTATTCCCTCGAACATGGGGTTCGAAAATTTTTCTCACGGAAGTCCAGTGCATTTCCCTGCGGCCATGCACCTTCAAACAACTTGGTAGAATAAGGGTCATGTAGCAATGACTTCTAATAAACCAGGATTTAAAACCATTTTAAGAATTTGTAATTTGTTTTCTCAAATACTGTTTATTCCACTTTTTGTAAAGGTATAACCCTACCGGTTTCAAGGTTTTCCCCTCATCATCAGGAGTACAAACAAGACTGAATTATGTTTGAACTGGCACCAACATACACACTTATAACGGTAAACATTCGGGTTGTTAACCCGAAGTGTGCATGTAGGTGCCAGTTCGAACATAATTCAGTCTTGTTTGTGCTCCTCTGATGATGAGGTGAAAGCCTTGAAACCGGTAAAGTTATACCGTTACAAAAAGTGGAATAAACTAAGAATATTTGATAAAACAAATTACAATGTCTTTAAACCTCCACAATGTTAATGCCGTAACTATAAATAATATATAAAAAATTTAAGAATGTTGTTTGAATCAAGCCCTTCACTCCCGTTTACAAAACGAGCGTCTAACCAACGAGGTCATAAACTATCTACCATTTAAGAAAAATTCTTCCAAAACCACTCAAAAGATTTCCAAACGGGCACATGTTATATTATTAAGCAAATAAAAACCAAATAACACGTAAATAAAAATCATATACGGGTACCATATATTCAATTGGCGAATACATATTCCACGTCGACACTCCTGGTACACGTATGGAATTTGCAAACGTGACATTTTCAGCACATTCACACTTAGGCCACGGCTGCGAACTAATCTTAAGTCAGCATTCACATATTAAATCCTCAAATCCTCCTTCACTTAGTTGAGATTAGCTAAGTTGCCGTACTCCCAACGTTAGCACTATTACAAACGGTTTACATGATATTCGCTTTCATTTAACTTCTCCATAACGATTCCAATTCACGATTAATGTATGTTACTATACATACTTCATTTTAATCTTAAGCATTTATTTATTCATTTTGAATTGTCAGAAATACTTCTTCTTCTAGATCTTGCGATCTGTTTAAACAGTATTTGAGTTTTGGTCCTGTGACGAAGATGTCCAACTTTCTCTCCATCTCTTTGGTGGACGTCCCGGCGGTCGACGACCCTCTGGAATCTCTTGCATTACAATCTTAGGTACTCTCGCGGGGTCCATCCTATCAACGTGGTCCCTCCAGAATCGTCTTTTCTGCCTACTCCATCTCACGATGTCCTCAATGTTACAACTTCTGCAGATTTTCTCATTAGGTATCCTATCTCTAAGGGTTCTACCTACGATAGGCCGCAGTGTTTTGATTTATGTTGTTCTGAGGAGGTATTTCGTTCTTACAGAGTCTGCTCTTGCTTCGAAATACTATAAACAAATAATCTTGACCCTTATATTTAATTACTCCCGTCTTCTTATGCTCTGTGAAATAAGATTTGTATTTGATTTATTGTTTCTATATACCAGTGGTTTCCAAACTTTATGTTACTATGCCCACCTATAAAAACAATTTTATCGTGGCGCTTCACCTCAACCCTCCCCCTTTATTTTATAAAATAATTGAGACACATTTTAAATGGTAAAAAATGCATTAATACAAAAAATAAAAACGTTATTGACATAATAATAACAAAGTTTTACTACGTACGAGTATATATTCACTTTTAAATTTATTTGTTTTTAATCCGATGGATATGCTTGTTTATTAGCACAAAGGTTATCAAATCTACGAGTAGGTGCTGTTGAGGAGAGGAGAGTGCTACTCTCAGCTCTTTTTCTACTACTAAACGGGCTCGATATTTGGATTGCATGGCAGCTAATGCAGAAAATCCCTATTTCTTCTTCATCTTATTTTAGGTATGTTGGCCTGTTATGGTCCTGCATCATTGTTTGCCTCTTGCGACGTCGACTGCCAGCTGTCTTTCCATGTTTTGGCAGGTCGTCCTGGAGGTCTGCTTGCTTGGGGGTTACTGTCCCTGGCCATTCTTACGGCTCTTGGTTCCGCCATTCTGGATACGTGTTCGCTCCAGAACCTTCTTCTCTGTCGTCCCCATCTGACAATATCCTCAACTTCGCACGTCATTCGTATTTCTGTGTTACGTACTCTATCACGAAGGGTTTTGCCAGCGATACTCCTGAGTATCTTCATTTCGCAGGTTTGAAGGAGATTTTTTGGTTCTGACAGTGTCGGCTCTGGACTCTTTGCTGTATGTCATTATGGGTCGGACACAGGTTTTGTATATCCTCACCTTACTTTGGATGTTCAGAAAATTCCGTTTCGCATAAATATGTTACGAATGGTAGCAGTACTTGCGTTGCTTTGCTTGACAAAGTATTATATTCTTCACTTCGATTCAACCAAAATTGAACTAGGGGTTCACTTAGAAGTAGTTGTTTCAATGAAGTATCGCATGATAATTCTATCATTTTTTTTTCCTTTTCAATAGTTATCAATCAAAATTCATCATCTTGTTCATCGACAAATGGATTCTGTATCCACGCGAGCTTTGTAAAATCAAGATCCTCGAAATAATGTGAAAATGGCATTAGCAAACCATCCAAGTGTTCAGTAAATGGATTTCTGTTTGCTTCAATATTAACTCTGGTGCAAAAATTTTAAAAGTGGAAGCATATCAAACTTTTTATTTTGTAAATTTGATTTCCATAGCTCCATTTCTCTATGAATGTAATGTTATGAAAATTAATTTTCTGCGTAACTTTCCACGCCTCCTTTAACATTAGTCCGCGCCTCCCAGTTCGGAAAACACTGATGTAGACGATTATTTACAATATCATTGAGATCTCCGATATATTGAATCAAATAAGTTTCCACACTCCTGCTAGAAACACACAGAACCTTTCACAATCCAAATGTATCAAAGCAATTCGCTAATGAGAGTTGCACGTCATAATTCATCAATCGTGAGAATGCAACATTTGGGTTACTCCTCGTCCGGTTTGGTGGACATTTTTAACCCTTCCCTTACGGTGATAAAAATAATACGCGTGTTCCGGTGTTGGGTAGTGAGTACGCAATCAAAAATCAGCGATTTTAAATCGGAAAAATAAGAACATTCATAGATAATCCCCTTAATTAATTATAATTGAAGTTAAAAATTATAATAATTGAGATTTATTTGCTGAAAACATTAAAAAAACCATCTGAAAACATTAAAAAACGCTCACGGAACGGGCGTACGTCTAACCTATTTGCAAGCCTAGAAGCTACTAGTCGCGCGGAACGTCAGTCGCATACCCCGGCGCTTACGCCTTTGCTTGCGACGTTGAGACAATTCAGCTCCTCGCAATTCATTCTAGTATGCAAGAGTGAGATGCGAATATAGTGTCGCGCTTCCCGCATACTATTCACCTATCGTCAAGACGAGGCACTCGCAGCGTTTAAATGCGAATTTGTTTTCGATCTTTACAAAACACCTCGATGTAGTCGATAAATTCTGATTATTATTAATATTATATTTTAAATCAATGCGTAAATATATTATGGAGGAATACCTAAAATCAAAACCTTGTATTTATTATATTTATAGAGATTTGGTTATTACAAGCAACGTGTAGAAGATACCCAACACAGGGAAGGAAAGGTTAATATAGATTTTTATGAGTACAGAAGAGTCGTTATCCAGCATTTCTTCAATCTAAGTCAGTCTAGTTCAATAGGTCTTGACTAGAAAACTGGCTATTATATTTGATCTCAAGTTTTTTTTGTTATTGGTCATATTTAATATCCCCTATAAAGGAGTTTTTGAAGTGAAACTTCTATAGACGCGGTAACGCAAATTGGCCTGAACGTTACGAAAAGTGAAACGGTGTATTATATTATTATTTTATTATTATTAAATTACTATTAATCAAAACTTGAAACTTCGACAACGGTTAGTCAAATGCTACGTTTGGTCAGTGTGATTGCGTGGAGTGGAATTATAAGCCCTCAAAGTTGATAGTATGAACCGACTGGAAGCATTCGAAATGTGGATGCACCGGAGAATGCTACGGATACCCTGGACGTATATGGTCAGCAACACAAGGGTTCTTCAAAGAGCCCAAGTTGATAGAGAGTTGCTGACTAATATTAAAATCTGAAAGGTGTCCTATTTGGGTCATGCATGATATTTAGAAGAGCAAAGTACAAATTACTGCACCTGATCATCCAAGGCAAAATAGAGGGTCGAAGAGGTGTTGGCAGGAGGCAAATCTCCTGACTCCGCAATATACGTGATTGGAATGGTATAAGGAGCGTTGGGGATCTTTTTCGGGCAGCCAGGGACAAAGATGCCTACTCTCAGGTGATATTCAATGTTGGAGGGACCTGACATGACACGGAAGAAGAATATTATGTATTATTAATAAATATTTTATTTAGTAATAAATTATTTTAATATGATTAAGTGTATTATATTATTATTAAAATTATTATTTATTATAAAAATTATTATTTGTTATTAAAATTATTATTATGTATTATTAAAAATAATAAAACATATATATTTTTATTTAATTAAGAAAGATTTTCTTGAATTAAATTCCACATAACCATTTCCTAATCCTAAAAAAATCCGTTATCAAATGGAAAAAAGCAATGCATAAAATCAACTTTTCCTAAGAGCTAAGAAGTTTCGCTTCTACCGCGCGAGAGTCTCACGCATCTGTTTTTTTAAAGTTATGTTTTATTTATTAGTCTTGTACTTTTGATAGGATCTAATATTTTTTTACTCTCCATGTTGTTTCACAGCTTCGCTTTCCAACTGAATTGACTTTGGAATGGTAAGGGGACTACGAGGTTAAGCAACGACGATAACGATAGTTATTACGACGAAGCAACGAGTTTTAGTATATTTGGTTGTACTAAACATAAGACTCTTTCTTATTTGTGGCCACTACAGGTACAGGCTCTAAAAAAAAGCCTCACTATTTTTTTAACATGCATATTGAATTTACTACTCAACGTCAATGTTAAACAAATAGTTTTAATAACTTTCCAAATGTAAGAGTCAGCAAATCCCTTTTCTTTAAGGGTATACTGAATAATAGACGTACAGTACCCGGCGGTAAGTAATACACATCGGGCTTAAGAAAGAGACTGTCGGCCATAATCGGCTAACTTCTGCTTTGTAGAGCGTCGTCTCTGTCATTCATACACGTGTTTCATCGCGATTTGTCAGTCGTTAGCGGACCGGACTGTTAGGGCATCGTGCGACAGAGACGACGCTCTACAAAGCCGAAGTTAGCCGATTATGGCCGACAGTTTCTTTCTTAGGCCCAATGTGTATTACTTACCGCCGGGTACTGTATGTTTCTATAATTATATTTTGAATTTTTCTTCTTTCACTCAGACATTATCCCGACTTACCTAATAAATATCACTTAAGAGCTGCTTTAAAAAAACAATACTTCCATGTGATTTTAAAGGCATTTTTTTAACCATCCCTGTTGTGTTAGTTAGCACATTTAGAATGGTTGATTTTTATTACAAAAATATTTATGAACTCTGCAATTTACATTTATGTTTCTTATTCAAAAGAAATTTATTTTATTTTCAGATCACTTATTCAATTAGACTTGCATCTTTGACGTTCCTCTAAATCTGTGAATACCAATCTTTTTCAGTTCATTGCCCATTAAAATATCGCCAATGTCAATACATTCTTATCAGATTAAAAAAGTTATGGATTTTTTTTGTCAGAAGGCTTAAATAGCAAGCGTTTTTGTTTAAAATGATTGGTTTAAATTAGTGGTACGCAATTTTAGTGATAGACGGACACATGATACTGGGGATAAAGAGCTAGAAGTATATTTAAATGATGATCTTATTGCTCAAAATAAATCATATGTGTACATTTACGTGAAAAAGAGAAAACGAACAATCATAAATGTTTACTGTGAGGGTGGAGTTTTCACTGGCAAAGAACATTCGTGAAACAAGAGGTTTAGAAGAGCAAATATTGACTCAGGCCATTATCTAGTGGTGGTGAACAGAATAAATATTCTGGGTGGGTGGCGATCTTGCATACACAAAGGAATGTCTGTCGTGAGAATCAGATGCGAGAAATTGAAAAATAATGTGGAAAAAAAGAAAGTGTGTTAAAGGAAAAATGAGAATGATAAGCGATGGGTTTAATATTGAAGAATAATGGATAAGT
Source organism: Odontocerum albicorne (assembly GCA_949825065.1). Classification (NCBI taxonomy): domain Eukaryota; kingdom Metazoa; phylum Arthropoda; class Insecta; order Trichoptera; family Odontoceridae; genus Odontocerum; species Odontocerum albicorne. Next base: position 8,695,979 of record OX463856.1, read on the forward strand.
GTGAAAAAAAAATGGTGGCCACAGAAAAAATGTCATAGACACTGGGAATTTGCGAAGTAAACAAAATGGAAAAAAAAACTACGTAAAAAAGAATAAATGAACATGGAAAGTATTTATCAAAGCAAGAACCTTATTGTCATATGGCAATAAGGTGCCAGGCTGCACTGTAAGTAAGTTGAACTAAATAATCAATTGGTTCAAACAACAAACTACACATATTTTATTACCCTTAAATAAAATTATTTTATTAATTACAAAATAAATAAGCACATTATGTGAATCAAACACTTAGAAGTGGATGCAAATAGCCACAATGACTTATATAGTATGTATAATGTTATGAAATTATAGGACAATTGAACAAAGCATCAGCAATCTGAAATATTGAGTGTAGACAAATACTCGTATGTTAAGTATATGGCAACAGAAAGTAAAAGTAAGGTTCTAACAAAAAGTATGTTTGACCTGTATTGATACAATATATACTAATTAAACTAGAGCTGATACCACAAGAACCAAGGCACTCTTTAAAACACCAGAAATGAAAGTCTTGTGATGTATAACTGCTAAAACACTCAGAGATAGAAAAAGAAATGTAAAATAAGAATAACGTGTAAAATTGAGTACATCACAATATGGGGTTAAGATGTCATTGGTGGAATTACGGTCAAAGAATGAATAAAACCCAAATATCCGTATAGTTTCTCATAGTTACTACATGGAAAGCCAACCCCAAGCAGACTCCTAAAGAAATAGAGGAATAGCTGGGGACCATATCCCAGGAATAATACTGAACAAACAGACAAAGAACCTATCGAGAGACGGAGATTACTGGAGGTAACTATGGCGTTATTTTACGAATAAAGTCAAGGGCATATGATCATGTTTTAAATTTAAATCATATGATCATGTTTTAAATCATATCATATGATCATGTTTCAAATTTAAAAAATATTTGTTTTAAATTTAAAAAATATTGTTTTAAATTTTTAAAATATCATATCATATGATCATGTTTTAAATTTAAATCATATGATCGTGTTTTAAATCATATCATATGATCATGTTTTCAATTTAAAAAATATTTGTTTTAAATTTAAAAAATATTGTTTTAAATCATGTTTTAAATTTAAAAAATATTGTTTTAATTTAAAAAATATCATATCATATGATCATGTTTTAAATTTAAATCATATGATCATGTTTTAAATTTAAAAAATATTTGTTTTAAATTTAAAAAATATTGTTTTAAATCATGTTTTAAATTTAAAAAATATTGTTTTAATTTAAAAAATATCATATCATATGATCATGTTTTAAATTTAAATCATATGATCATGTTTTAAATTTAAAAAATATTTGTTTTAAATTTAAAAAATATTGTTTTAAATCATGTTTTAAATTTAAAAAATATTGTTTTAAATTTTAAAAATATATCATTTGATCATGTTTTAAATTTTAAAAATATTAAATCATATCATATGATCATGTTTTAAATTTAAAAAAGAATAATAATCAAAGAAAAATTTATAAAGCACCTTTAGAGAGGTACCCCTTTTCTCAAGAGTGGTAAAACTAAATATTTGATCACATTACTATTCACAGATTTAAAGTATAACTAAATAAAAATATACATATTCATATACAGTACCCGACGGTAAGTAATACACACCGGGCTTAAAAAAAACTGTCAGCCATATTCGGCTATCTTCGACTTTGTAGAGCGTCGTCTCTGTCGCACGATGCGCTAACAGTCTCGCGACGGAACACGTGTATGAATGACAGAAACGACTTTCAATTCAATTCAATTCAATTCTATCATAATGCCTCGCCTAATTGGATCGATTTAAATCAACAAATTTATTGGATGAAGAAGAAATTGACCTTTTCGTTCTTCTCTCTGAAAGATTTCTCTCCTGATTTTTCTTTTCCTTTCCTCTCCACCATCCCTTCCTTTCCTTTTATTGATGATATCTCACTTTATATGAAAAATAATGTTCGGGGGATTGTCCGTCTTTGTGGGGTCCGTGGGCATGTGCTCACGTATGTGTTTATGGATTTCGTGGGGGATGAATAGTCATTTGAATGATTTATGCGACCATGTAACTTGCTTCATTTACTTTTGTCTCTTTGGTTGGAAGAGATTGCCGCCTGGCAATAAGCCCGCCAGATTGTATTGCAATAAAAGTGTTAAATAAATAAAATAAGAATATGAATAAATTCTTTATTGCAGGGGTGACCAGCTTTGTTTGTTGTTGCGATCGACTTTTTACGTAAAAAAATTATAGCGATCTACCTATCGAATTCGTGAAATTTAACACATAACATAGAGTTATTTCCAAGAAAGCTTCCTTTACAAAATCTCCACTAGAAAATTACATATATTTTTTTTCTGCTAAAAGATAGCTAGCTGACTTTGAATAATGCGATAGTCACTGCAAGTGGCTTTAAAATATGTATTTTAAACACATTTTTTATGTAATAAACTAGACTTGAACTCTTTAATTTTACTTCTTCTGGAATCACTTTTAACGGATATTCTAACAGATATATACTACAGAGAGATACAAAATATATTTATTGCGTTTTTTAGTTATGCCAACATTTTTCTTGCACCATTGAAAAAGTAAGCGTGGTCCGATTCTTCGTGAAAATGGTAAGTCTTGGAGTTTTTCAAATGAATCATATTAATTGGAAGGTCTTTAGATTCCCAAAAGAAAGGAATGTACATTCCCCCCCCCCCCCCCCCCAGCTTAGAAACTAGAAATAAGTTAATAGAGTTAATTCATATCGATTATGTCCCACGCTGGGTGATAGTCTTAAATATAAAGTTGTGTGCCAACCGGGAGAAAGACACGAACGAGATGAATCAAACGACAACAAACTCCGAGAGCAGACAGGTGTCGTCCACGTTGAAAAGTGCATGCGCATAATGAGATTAAGCAACATCGCTCTCGACATTTTAAGTTACGAAGACGGCCGCAATCAACCAAACATTTTTGCAATCAATCTGATGCTACTCGTATATTTCATCTGCGGAGCACGAAGTACAAGAATGGTTGAAAACCACTGTTCTTAATCTTGTTATTCTGCAAAAATAATTGAACAATTTTCTCTTGACTTACCTCGTTTCGTTTGAATTTAATAATTCGCAAAGAAAATCCAAATTTCGCATCTTCACATCTGTGGCATAAATGTAATTTCTACGCCAACAGCGCTAGATTTGTTCTTCAAATCCATTATCTTGTCTAGACTTTGTAATAAAACAAACGCTAATTTCTTTGACTCTTGAGATTTACTTCATTACCCTTTTTTGACATATTTTTTTTTAATATGGCGCCCTTAAACATATTCAAGCTGGTTATTAAGTCATATATTGAAAAGCCTGAATATTATCTTAGGTCCTTTTAATCGAGCCTTCGGGTTTAAAACCACCAAAGTAGGCACGGAAATCGCTGTTCGTCTTCGCACGTGTAGGTAATACTACCCTGCGCGTAAAAACGCAACAGCACTCGCACGAGTGTTAAGTACGAGTATATTGCGTTACAAGTCTAATGCGTCTTAAACCAGACATTTTTTTCTAGACTTATTACCTTTTTTTTCCGGTACAATTGGGAATCAAATTTGAAACCCCCAAATGGAAGTCAAGCGAAAACTCGCCAAAAATAAATTCGAATTTTTAAACTAATTTGATTCAATCATTTTACATGCGCAAACCGTCGGAAAGCGCTTTTTCATCATATTTTATAAATCAATCTTAAATTCAAATTTATGTTTAGCATTTCATTTAGTATTATGTCAAACATCTTTACCCAAAATGTAACGTAGTAGTAGGTTAGTCAAAAAGTTTTGAAAGCCACATCTATGAAGCAGTAGAAAAACCAAAATTTCTACGCCATTTTAATATTTCATCTTTCATAAGAACGTACTCAAAATTTCATTTCGATCTGTCAATTCATTCTTTGTTTACAAGCCATTTGAAGTTGACGTGTCAGTGTACTTTTTAACAATGGAAACATCCGAATATCGTGCAGTGATTAAATTCTTTGTTTTGGAAGGTTTATCGGCTACTGAGATCCATGCAAAGATGGTGAAAGTATTAAAGGAGTATTCTCCTTCATTTCCAACCGTTCACCGATGGGTTTTGGAGTTTAAACGTGGCTGTACAAGCGTTGAAGACGATCCACGCTCAGGACGTCCAAAAAGTGCATCAACACCAGAAATCATAGTGAAAATACAGGATATGGTTTTGGAAGATCATCGATCGACTGTGGATGTGATAGCTGACACCATAGGCATCTCACATGGAACAACATGGCATATTTTGGCTGAAGTTTTGGGTTTCAAAAAACTGTGTGCACAATGGGTGCCGCATTTCCTAACAATGCAACAAAAACACGTTCGAATGCGACTTTCTGAGCAACATTTGAAGCAATTTCGAAAGGATAAAAAGGATTTTCTGCGTCGATTCATCACTATAGATGAGACTTGGGTCTACTACCATGATCCTGAATCAAAACAAGAGGCTAAGGAGTGGAGTGAACCAGGCACTTTGGCTCCGAAGCGAGTTAGTGTCCAGAAATCGGCCAAGAAGATGTTAGCGTCAGTTTTTTGGGATGCAAAAGGAATTTTATTGATAGATTATCTCCTAACTGGTAAGACAATCAACTCTGATTATTATTGTGACCTTTTGGACCAGTTAGATGAAAAAATTGTGAAAAAAGACCCGGTTTGCAGAAGAAAAAAATCATTTTTCATCAAGACAATGCACCTGCTCACACAGCTCAAAAAACCATCGCGAAAATCAGTGAATTGGGATACGAATTGTTGCAGCATCCACCCTATTCGCCAGATTTAGCTCCCTCTGACTTCTGGCTGTTTTCATCAAACGAAGAGGTTATAGCCGTCGTAGAGGAGTATTTTGCAGGCCTTCCAGAAAGTCACTTCCGTGATGGGACAACAAAGTTGGAAGATCGTTGGACCAAGTGTATTGATCTTATGGGAGACTATACTGAGCAATAAAAGTGATTTCCCCCCAAAAAAAATGTATTTTCATTTCCGCTTTCACAACTTTTTGACTTACCTTTAATATAAGCGCACTCAAAATAATAATAATAATAAACGAACAATTTATACAGTGCCATCTAAAGTAATTATTTTCAAGGGGGAAAACTTATGCTCAAAACATTTATTCTGTTCGTTTCATTATTTGTATAACTGTGTTTCATTTTATTTAAGAGGAAAAAACTTTGTGTAAGAGAACCGTTAAACTCAATTAATGCCATTAACGATTTCATTGACTTTCCAATACCCCTTTTATTATCACTTCAGTTAAAAACCCATCATTTAGTTAAATTTAACTGACCCAAATTAAACAAACTTTTGTCATTTAAGGATCACAGTGAATATAAAATAAGTGATTAGTGTAAATACCGTAATACTGGGAAAATGATGTACTTTTATTTTTTTGTAAAAATTAAGACAAAAAATAAAGCTTTAAATAACTTCGCCGTTACTTTTTGGAAACCTATAATTAATATAAAATTAAAATTATTTCACAATGCGTTTCAACATTGCTGCCTCATCATCATTATCAATTCTCCTGATGATGACACAGCAAGTGTTGAAATGAATTGTTATATGCAAAAAATTAAGACGAATTAAACAAAGTGGCGATGTTGTATTTTTATAAAAAAAATTATGGCGTTAAAAATAAACGGTTTTATTTAAATTTTAAAAATAATTTAACATTTCAGAAATTTTATAAAACGTTTTTTTTATTTATTAAAAAAATCAAACATGAAATAATCAATAAAAAAATAGAGAAAATCCTGTTACGTTCTCATAGTAATTTTTTTTTTGATAAAATCTTGTTTTTCTTTCAGATACAGCACTTAAGACACGGGGAAGGGGAGAGAGTGTGTATGTGAAGGAGGGGAGGAAGTATGTCGTGATAAAAAAGTTTGAGTGTCTACCTCAACTGGAAAACATCGTGAAGGTGTGCATATATGATATACGAGTACATGGATATCATAACGCCATGTCCCTTGGGGAGTAAGTAGATAAAGATAATAAACCTCAAAACGTTTCTATCCAATTATACAACTTTTGCATCATCCACATTCATACATCTCGTCATACACAATCTTCTTTTATTCATATTTGTATCAGTTATCGTATGTTAACAGCAAGTTTACGATAAATTATGACATGTAATAAGTAAATATACCTGATTACATACCATCACTTATCTTGATGGTATGTAATCAGATATATTTACTGTAAAACGTATTTTCTGCAGGAGTACAGGGGATATGAACTTAATTTATTGAGTTAAGAGAAAAACATTATTTTTTTAAATGTAATTTTAATTAATAAGAGGTATTATCATAAAATATTTTTCGGGATTGTTACGAGTACTTTGACGATTGTCGACGTTTCGAAGTCGTTGCAACTTTCCCCCTCAGGGAAATGTCAAAAAACTTCACTGAAAATAGTAGGCACGCATTAATCACACATTTAGCCAACCGCACAACAACCGCAAAGAGAACACTTATTTGGCATGCTTTCACGACCGCAGGTGGTTAAAAACATATGTGAAGTATAATTAAAATTTATTTAAAAAAATCTCGTTCATTAAATTTGATGCTTTTGTGATTTCTGTATCTGTCATTGTTTTCAATAAATTAAATTTTCTTATGGTCATATAAAAAAATCCGTCTTCTTTTCAGATTTTAGAAAGCTCTTTATTATGTTCATTTGGAAAATAAAATATATATTTTTCAGCTGCCAAACAATTTTCCAGCCATTAAACATAAACAATCTCGGCCGTCCTGACGGTCTCCATCCAGTTTGATACATCACATTGGATTTGACTAATGATGCCAGTCCACAGATGCTATGCAAAGATTTTTTTGTCATCTGAGAACAATGGGGAATCTTTTCTCCTTAAATAAAAAGAAAAACATTTCATACTAACGACAAAGACGAAGCCTTCTTAAGTTTTTTTTATTTACTAACATTTTTCAGGGATGTAGATTTTTATTATTCGATAAATAAATATTTCAAAATATACCATTTTTTTATATCTTATGGTCAAATTAATATCACCAACATTTTGATGGCCCCATTACCTAGTTGGTAAGACGCTTATCTTACAGTCCGGTGGTTCGATTCCCATTTGAACCCCATTTATTTCATAGAAGGTTCTATTCTTGTTCTGCCTTAAGGTATCTTTAATATATTTATGGTTGGTGGAAGAGCTTGCCAAATGGCAACAAACTCAAGTAAGTGTCAAGTATTTTGCAGTACTGTAAGACAGATTTTGGCCACTAACCAGGTGCAGAGGATCTTAAAGATATATATTTTCTAAGCAAACCTTATTGTACTTATCATCCAGCGTTACTGTATGTTTGATATCTATCCGAACATCAAAGGCAGCATTGTTTGAGTAAAAAATAAGGTGGAAATGTTTTTCTACTGAATTTAATGTGGTTCTTCAAGCCTTCCGTTGTAAAACCTGATGGACCTCTTCCTTCCAACCAGAAACATTAGTGAGTAAATGTGAAAAACCAGATTGGCACTGGGCACCTTTTTAAGTACAAGATTTTTAACATTTTTTGGATTTTGTATTATAAAAGAACGCAAATAAAAAACTTACAATATGATAGTAAAACAGGAAAACATACATGGATTTCAAAGAGACAAATACTTTATTTATGTATGAATATAAAAGCGATGAGCTATGTTCTCTCTGCTTGCCCCGATAGCAGCGTGATGTGATTGTTCTAATGTACAAAACACAATTCAATACAAACCGTTTAATACTCGTACAACATAACCTACGTGGTTTAATTGGTAAGTCATGATAATGATATCTCACTTTATATGAAAAGGAATGTTCGGGTCATTGTCCGTCTTTGTGGGCATATGCTCATGTATTTCGTGGGGATAGGTTGAGATGAATGGATGAGTCATTTAAATGTTTTTTACGACCATTTAACTTGCTTCATTTACTTTTGTCTGGTAAGTTGGCAGAGATTGCCAGCTGGAAATAAACCCGCCAGATTGTATTTACAATACAAATATTAAGTAAATATATTAATCACCTGTCTTTCAGCTCAAGGGTTACGAGTTCGGTTCCCGTAAAAAATCCAATTTATTAATGTTTTAAAACAATAGACCACAAAACTATGCAATACAATTTTAATGACGGAGTTTGTAAAATACTTTTCTCCCCGTTATAATACTATTTTCAAAGGGTTCTAGTCTGGTTTTCGCTTACAAAAACCATTGATATCTTTCTAGTTGTTTGAAAGAAATTGCCACGTGGGAATAACCTGACTTATCGTACTAAATACAACGAATGTGTAGTATAATATAAAGCCATATAATACAATAACACACTAATATATTAGGCACGCACTCTTACCTTTCGATAGCTGATGTCAAGTATTTAAGGGTTGTTTGGGGCATTAAGGGTATATCAAAACACATAACATTTTCCGTCAAATCCAGAATCTTTTAATGTCTCCCTGATAACATTTCCCCTCTAATAATTTTTAATAATAATTGTCTAGCCACTTCCCAAACCAAAGCGATGACAACCTTAGATCAACATAGGGTGACCAAATAGCAACGTAGATTTTTTTATTTCCTTTTATTTATATAACAATTTTCCATAGGTAAGATTTTTCCAAGATGAAAAATTGATTTGTATCTTAGCTCAATCATTAAAACATATAAGAAAATAATTTAGACACTAAAAAAGAATAAAAGTTGACTGTAACGAATGAAAAAAAAATAACGGGGGTTGTGTGCAATAAAAGATTACCAATAAAACTTAAGAGCAAAATCTATACGATAGTGATTAGGTTCTCTATACTACTTGGAGCCGAGTGTTGGCTTTTGAAGAAAAAAGAGATACCTCTGCTTTATATTGCGGAGATGGGCATGCTACAATCCAAGGGACGTCAATAGTAGATAACGCTCGAGAAGCCCGACTACACTGGTAGATGAAGGATCTACGCTTAAGACACCCATGAATTAGAAACTTCCAAAAAGACGCAAAGATAAACCCGAGAATACCGTACATAAGAACGTGTAGGAGGACATGACGAGACTCAAGGGATTGTCGAGATAAAGATGAAGTAAAACAGTTCAAGCAGCGAAGGTAAATTTCCCTTAGTATGAGATAATTTAAAAATTCAAAAACACATAGATAGTATCAGGTATTTCCCTTTTGGGATAGGCAGAACCAACACCAAAAACTCGTTACATAACATACTTCCTTCACATCCACATTCAAACTGTTCTATCTATTTATCTTCTTTCTTACATTTCCTTATTTCAAAATTGTATTCACTTGGTCCAATCATACTTTTAATAATCGTCATCTATAAAAAATATCTCACATTCAAATTGTAAATTTGTTTAGTTAAACTTTTTCATTCCATTACTATAGTACCCGAAGGAAAGTAATACATATCGGGCTAAGAAAGAGATTTTCGGACATAATCGGCTAACTTCGTCTTTGTAGAGCGTCGTATCTGTCATTCATACACGTGTTCCATCGCGTCGTCACGTACCGGACTGTTAGCGCATCATGCGACAGAGACGACGCTCTACAGTGGCATGTGTATTACTTACCGCAGGATACTGTACATCAGTTTTTAGCTCATATTCTTTCTGAGTTATTAGATTTCTTATAAATAGTTAATGTGTTAATACTGTGAATAGAAAAAGGCATTTTGATTGATATGGTAAATCACTGTTATTCCACGTAAGGTAACGATTTGAAGGTTTCCATATCTCTTTGAGTTCTCCTGGTAATGATGTTAAATCCTTAAAACTGGTTTAAATAGAAAAATAGTGTATGATAAATGACTTAAAATAACACTTCTTATTATGACATCAAATCGCCAAATATTTTTCTGTGCACACGCATTTCCACCACATGTATTCAGCACCTTTCAGTAACTTTATATGTCCACATTTCACTCCAATACATCAATGCCGATACTTATCAGTTGCTGGAAACCATTATTTTGGTAGATCTTGACATTTCTTAATTTTAGTGCCCCATCAACTTTTTTTAAACGCTTCAATTTTTAATACTATTACTATAAATTTATCCAACAGTATTCAGTTTCAGGCACGGTGGCTTTAATATTATTGTTGGACAACGCCCATATGGACATGAGAAAAATATACACCTCCTTCACGAGCAAGCCAATGAGGATAATTCACGTCGATTTATTGGTGATGTCGGACGTCTGTATTTGTTTTGTTCACTAAATAAACTAATTAATGCGGAAAGATTCAATAAGTATAGAAAAAATATGAAATAAACTAACTAAAATTAATTAAAAGGAATGATAACTAAATACATGCATAGGTATAAAAAATACGTTTTATTTGTCCTTTTGTAGTTAAAATTATTTTCTACAGGATCACCATGTATCACCTACTTTAAGACCTTGAGTCGCACCTTAATTTTAACTGGATTTTTTCAAGTAAAAAGGTAGGTCTCGTAGTTCGAAAAATGTGGTATTTGGCGTACAATTATTTTACTCTGATATTTTTACAACATATATTTTAAACTACCATTTTAAATATAAGCCAAACATATAATATTATGGAATGTTATTCATTCAATGTAAGTATCAGAATGCCATTATAAGAATTTTACAAGCTGTGAGTACGCATTTTACAAAGTGGATTAATTATTCGGTACTGAAGTCGAAACCAGCTTTCACTTGAAGATAGTTTGTTTTTGAATACTGCAAAAATGTTGATTACATACTCTAAACGAATAAAGAAACATCAATTTTTATGCTGAGAGTGGGGAGAAACGATCTATGAACCGTAAGACAAGAATTTTTCTGCTAATGAGTGTAAACTTGTACAAATGTTTTTATGTGTTTTGCTTCAAAGCGCTTTGTACAACCTAGTGTACTGCCCTTTATAAAAGTATATTTATTTTACATGAAATTTGAAAAACATTTTAATTTATTTAGTCAAACACTGTTTATTCCACTTAGTATAACGGTATAACCCTACCAGTTTCAAGGTTTTCACCTCATTATCAGGGGAGCACAAACAAGACTCCTTACAAAGCAATACGTCTTGTTTGTGTTTCTCTGATGATGAGGTAAAACCCTTGAAACCGATAGGGTTTTACAGTTACATAAAGTGGAATAAATTGTTTGACAAAAAAAAATATAGGAGTCCATTTACTGTACTGTATATATTTTTTATTTATCTAAATATATGACTTTGCGAGTTTATCGTTAGACGAAAAGAAGAAAGAAATAATTTGATGATTTAATATAACATACATAACAATTTCATCTGCAGCTAATAGTTAAAAAGGGGTATTGGGATAAAGATAATGGTGGAAACCAGAAAATACGCTACGTCATTGAAGGGAAATATATTGGTTTTTGAGTCACTCTTTGAAACAGTGGCTCATCAACCATTTTATAGCTGAGACTTAAGCCATAGACAATAAAGGACAACCTAAAAATTGTAAAACGGTGAACTGAGAAAGCTAATAGGCTATGTCCGCTTGAGCGGAACACAACTCTACTAATCATATGAATGCTGAACATGTTTGTAGAGATATAAGGAGGGGGTGTGACAGTTAACAACATAAGTAATAATACATGAACCGACATATTGAAGTCTTGTACACAACCAGTTCAGTTTCTAATGGAACAATGTGATAACATATTTTTATGAGTTTTCAAACATTTTGTATTTGCTGAAGTTTGTTCAACTGTTCTTTTTTAATGCCTTTCGTCTGCATAATCAACAATCAACAAATGCAGAGATTTTCGTTCTTTACCTTTTCAACAATTTATATAAATTATGACTTAATCTAATGTATCCATATTAAAAAGGAATATTAGTTTACATAATTACTATCACGTATTTTCCCTATCAGAGTAAGTAGAGAACAAAGCGCCAGACTTTCGTACCGTGACACAATTCTTTCCCCTTGTCTTCATTTATACCCATTGATTTAAATAATTTTGCTACATATTAATTAACGTAGTGGCGGGCGACACGCCCTAATTATTCTGAAATATATTTATTTTATTTGAGTTTCATTCACTCTTTTTCCTAGAATTTTCTTCTATATTTTTCATATATATCTTGATTCATAATGTTTTGTTATTGTTTTGCGTCCAAGTATGATTTTTTATACACAATTTTCATTTGAAGCTTTTCTGATCTAGATTAAGTTATACGAGTAAATGGATAAATTGTACACGAGAGATTTTTTTTCTAAAAAAAAACATAAAAAATATTTTAGCACACCAAATGCAACTCGTACGAATTCTTAATTATTTGACAATTATTTTATAATAATTATTTTATGCACTTGGTTAACCATGGTTCATATGGTGGGCTCATTACTTTATAGCCCTTCATACCCAATTTGTGTAACAGGAGAAATCCGCGAAAAGTGGATAAAAAAATTGCATTTTTTTCACTTACCAGTTCATCTTGAATATATTAAACTGTTCAATCAATGACAGTTTATCTATATTTATACGTACGGTTTAATTTAAGTAAAAAAATACTAATCCCGATTATTCATGGTAGACTAGAGGAAAAGAATTCGTTCAAGAATAAGGAAGAAAAGCAAAGGAAAGTCAAGAAGATGAAACAATATTCTAAGTAATGGTATACTCGTATTTGTTTTCAATTCTCTTTTAACCGTAAATCTGACAAATATTGGAAGATCTTTCCACAGTCGCGCCAAATGACCCACGAATGAAAATGTTGTGTGATGTGCTGGAATGCAAAGGAGCATCTCATCGCCTGATACATTTTTATCTTTCAAAGTGCAACGGGGTTTTTTTGTGTTATCAAAAATCGGAAAGAAGTATCGATTTATTTTTTCATGCTAAATATCCTCAGTGAGATACAGGCAAAAGCCTAGTTTACTGGGGATATGACAAATGAAAGGCAACAAACCCAGATCCATTAAAATTATATGTCCAAATCAAATTACCTGTTGTTTTTTCTCAAATTGTGTATATTTCTTGTCATGTGTAATAATAATAATAATAATAATAAAAATTATAATTCACTTGATATAATCATACGTTTCCTGATTGTCATATACTACGCCTTTGACTCCCGTTTACCCTGTTTACTCACCATTATTTAGTTGATAAATCAAAAAAGTTGTCTTTTATTAAAATCTATTTGTTTCAAACAATGTGGTTACCTTAACCCACACACAAATACTTACAAAGTATCATCACGCATCCTAAAGACACGCATTATAAATACCCCATCTTTACGAAAATCACAAAATTCATTAAATACTTTCAACATTCGCTCTTTAGAAAAAGAATCCTTCTAACACATTACCCCGTAACAATTTAATGAAACGTTTAATCCCTCTCTTTTTATGATATTAAACTAAACGACAAAAAGTTTTCAACATTCCCGGACTGAAGCTCAGCGCACGCAATATATTGCTAACTGCCTATAGTCACGGGTTCGCAACCCGTAAAATGACCAAATAACATGACCAAAGTCGTGAAGCATAACAATGGAGGAGAAATAGGGAATACGCTTTGAAATGAACGAGCTCTGATCGCTTGATAAATACCATCAAACAATGGTTAATGCATAGCATAATAGCTTTTTGTTTAACAAATGGATTGTTTTAATTAATTATTTTTTTAATGTTATTAATGTAAATTATGACGTCATGGAATCAGATAACTTTAGAATGGGTCAAAGATTTGTGCTGACCCCGTGTTAATGGTTGGGGTTCTTAGATTCACTAACTCCAAAATACAATAAAACTAACATACATAACATACTGTAAAAATGAATGCACGTGCAATGAAATAAAATAAATATTTGTTTATGTATTTAAATATTTAAAAAAAATGATTCCTGTTATTTTACATTCTATTCCCATTGTATTGTTTTTTTTCTGCTGTTATTTATTGTCATATATATTTAAAACATAGATTAATGGTATGATGATGCATGTTCTGCGCCGGCAAGAACTTTTCTCAATAACATACGCAAGAACGGGTCTTGCAGCCGCTATGCCTGTTGGAAGGGCCTTAACTCTTCTTAACGGGACTGCTTCGGATATTGACATATTTCATATCACATTACCAAAAGCTTAAGTAAATTTTCTTCTTAGATTAAGCGCGTTAGAAAGCACTCATCAACATACTTAAGTGACTGATTATATATGTAACATGTGTTTGTGTAACACTCGTTTGTATACATATACATTATTTTTTATTATTTTTATAATTTTTTTTCCATGTAATTTTTCTTCTATTTAATGTCTTGTATTTTTCGAAGTGATTGGGCTAAGCCTGTTTTGAAAAAATAAATAAATAAATGTTCTAAGGGTTATTTTAGTATCAAAACATAGATTAATGCTGTGATGATGCATGCTCTAAGGGCTATTTTAGTATCAAAACATAGATTAACACTGTGATGATGCATGCTCTAAGGGCTATTTTAGTATCAAAACATAGATTAATGCTGTGATGATGCATGCTCTAAGGGCTATTTTAGTATCAAAACATAGATTAATGCTGTGATGATGCATGCTCTAAGGGCTATTTTAGTATCAAAACATAGATTAATGCTGTGATGATGCATGCTCTAAGAGCTATTTTAGTATCAAAACATAGATTAATGCTGTGATGATGCATGCTCTAAGAGCTATTTTAGTATCAAAACATAGATTAATGCTGTGATTATGCATGCTCTAAGAGCTATTTTAGTATCAAATCATAGATTAATGCTGTGATGATGCATGCTCTAAGGGCTATTTTAGTATCAAAACATAGATTAATGCTGTGATGATGCATGCTCTGAGGGCTATTTTAGTATCAAAACATAGATTAATGCTGTGATGATGCATGCTCTAAGAGCTATTTTAGTATCAAAACATAGATTAATGCTGTGATGATGCATGCTCTAAGAGCTATTTTAGTATCAAAACATAGATTAATGCTGTGATGATGCATGCTCTAAGAGCTATTTTAGTATCAAAACATAGATTAATGCTGTGATGATGCATGTTCTAAGGGCTATTACAGTATCAATTTATGAAAGAAGGCGAAACAGACGCAAGGATAAAATGGATGTTTAAGGCACGAGGAAAAAAGGAGCGTTTAAATGTTTTGGGCATATGGAGGGAAAAATGAAAGGACTGAAATTTTAAGTAAGTTTTTCTTTTTAATAACATGAAAACGAAAATAATTAACAATATTGATTAAAAGCTCAGCGAGAATATATTGATATTTGATTTTTTTTTCAACAAAATAATGAACCTAAAAACAATATATTCAGATGTACTCGTACAAGATATCAGTAGGGGCACGGGGGGTTCAAAACGAATTTTTGTGTCTTTCAACTGCCTACAGCTTGATACAATTTAATAATATCAATAATTTTAACGGCAGGCTTCTAGATTTAATATATTCAAATATTAGCACCAAGGTGCAACACGCCCCTTTTCATCTCGTACCAGAAGATCTTCATCACCCGGCACTAGAATTCGATCTCACAGTCTTCTTGATCAAGGATAAAATAAATGCGTCTCCAAAAAAATTTGAGAATCCAGTGTTTAAAAAATGGCGATTTGACAAAGGAGATTTCCATTCCTTATATCTGAAGACAAGGGATATTAACTGGGATCCCTTATATTCAATTTTAGACGTGAACGAGGCGGTAGCATATTTGTATGAACATGTTTATTGCGTATTTGATGAGTGCTTTCCCGTAAAACCAAAAGAGCTACGTAAGTGGCAATACCCGAGGTGGTTCACAAGTGAAATTGTTGGGAATATTAGACTTAAAGATTCTCTTCACAAAAAATGGAAACACTCTTGTCGTCTGAGTGACTACGATGCGTTCAAAAGTGCTCGCGCTCAGCTCAAACATAACATTCGCACGGCCTATAAAGACTTCATAAGGAACTTAGAATGTCGAATGGTACGTGAACCAAAACTATTTTGGAATCATATTAAATCCATGCGTAACGATTCTCCAGTGCTTAATGTTATGAATTGGGATGGGAATCAAATAACTGGGCCCGAAATATCTTCTGCATTCGCAAATTATTTTTCAACAGTTTATTGTAGGGACTCCGAGGCATTTGTTTTTGATGAACACCATACTTCCTCGGGATTTAAGCTAAGCATCACTACATTTGATATACTCAAACAAATAAAGTTGATGAAAAACACGAAAGCAGTCGGGCCGGACGGAGTACCTACATTTTTTCTTAAGGGCTGTAGTGAATTGCTTTCTGCACCTCTTGCTTACATATTTAATCTTGTCTTCCGAGTCCATACTTTTCCAAGTGAATGGAAAAAGACTCGAGTTATTCCCATATTTAAAAATGGTTCTAAGGACGATATAACCAACTACAGACCTATCGCCATACTTTCTTCAATAGCTAAGCTCCTAGAAATGTTTATGGATCGCACACTAAGGTCGTTAGTGGACCCATACATAATTGATGAGCAGCATGGCTTCAGAAGAGGCAGATCTACTGAATCCAATCTGATGGTCTTCACCGACTATGTTTCAAGGGCTGTAGATAGTGGCAATCAGATTGATTGTTCGTATCATGACTTTGCAAAAGCTTTTGATCGCGTCAATCACAAAAAAATATTAGAAAAAATGAGTGAACTTGGGATCCCAGGTAACTTACTAAGGCTACTGTCAGATTATCTTACAGATAGAAAACAATTTGTTTCACATGGAATCTACAACTCCGATTACTTCACTGCCTACTCAGGTGTTCCGCAGGGGTCTAATCTTGGACCTACCTTATTTCTTATTTTTATTAATGATATAGGTAGAGTTATAAAAAAATCCACGTTTCTTCTATTTGCTGATGACCTCAAAATCTTTCAAAAAATTCGTTCTTATACCGACTGCTTAGACCTACAGGCAGATCTCAACAACGTTTGTGAGTGGAGCCACAATAATAAATTATATTTCAACGCATCAAAGTGCAAAATTATGTCGTATCATCGCTCACACGTCTTGAAATTCCATAGATATACACTAGAATCTATACCTATTCCCCGCACAGATAATATTAAAGATCTGGGTGTCTTGTTCCACAGCAATCTCGCGTTTGGTCCTCACATAGAAGTTATGTGCAACTCAGCTTATAAAACTCTAGGATTTGTTATGAGAATCTCTAAGTCGTTTGAAAACCAATTGGTGCTCAAAACGTTGTTTAATTCATTGATCCGTAGCAAACTAGAAAGCAATGCTTGCATTTGGAGCCCGGTGGGGGCGCAAAACTCGCTCATGGTGGAGAAAGTACAAAAAAAATATCTACGATATCTCTACATGAGTGAGTTTGGTGTCTATCCGTGGCTATATCCTACGCAGTTTCTGCTGGGCATGCTCGGGTATAACTCCTTGAGCGTAAGAAGAGATCTGCGTCTCTTGGTATACGTTGTCAAACTCGTTCGAGGAGTTGTGAGCTGTCCAGCATTACTACAAAGATTAGCGTTAAATGTTCCTAACAATTACACTAGACTGCGCCGGCAGGAACTGTTCTCAATAACATACGCAAGAACGGGTCTTCCAGCCGCTATGCCTGTTGGAAGGGCCTTAACTCTTCTTAACGGGACTGCTTCGGATATTGACATATTTCATATCACATTACCAAAAGCAAAAGTAAATTTTCTTCTTAGATTAAGCGCGTTAGAAAGCACTCATCAACATACTTAAGTGACTGAATATATATGTAACATACGTTTGTGTGTAAATACTCGTTTGTATACATATGCATTATTTTTTATTTTATATAATTTAAAAAAAAATTTTTTTTTCCCTGTAATTTTTCTTCTTTTTTAATGTCTTGTATTTTTCAATGTAATTGGGCTAAGCCTGTTTTGAAAAAATAAATAAATAAATAAATAAATAAATACAGTATCAAAATATTGTTTTACCATATTAATTCCTCAAATAAACACACAATTTTCAAAATTCACTCATGGGCTAATTAACCAGAAAAATTACGAGTGAAATTAATTTATTTGAAGGCACCATTAGTCTTAGATGAAACACATATTTTTTAAGGAAATCGTAGAAAAACAATAGAGGTTAGATAATGTTGTAATATTCAATGTAGCAGAGGGTTGCTGACTGGGTATGAGCATGCTTTAATTACTTATTGACTCTTATATTTTACTATATCCTTTAAAATCTATACTATTGGGAAAAAAGCTCTTAATCAAGGGTACACAACCAGTCGATTGCGATTTACCAATATATCGTGGCATGCTTGTATGTTAAGTAGATCTTTACTTTTTCTTTCGTTGCATATACTAAAACAAACGACGAAAAAATTGCTAAAGAAATTTACAAATCAGAAGTACTAGATGTGGATGTAAGAAATAGACCGAGGAAGAACGTGGCAAGATCAAGTGGGCCAGATTTTGAAAGAAGATAAAGTAAGAAGTAAAAGTAATGAGGAAATTGTAATTTGTTTTCTCAAATACTGTTTATTCCATTTTATGCATAAAGTGAAATAAACAGTGTTTGGTTAAATAAATGACAATATCTCGAAACCTTGACAATATAAATGCCTTAACTATAAATAATACTCTTGTTTGTACTCCCCTGAAGATGAGGTGAAAGCCTTGAAACCGGTAGGGTTATACCGTCATCAAAAAGTGGAATAAACAGTGTTTGTTAAAAATAAATTACAATGTCTTTAAACCTCCACAACGTTAATGCCTTAACTATAAACAACATATAAATAATATATTACGAGGAAATGCATGAAAATAGAGGAGGAAAATGTTGTGTGCTTAAATATAAAAGGGTGGTGATCTGTTATCTCTGCCTACACCACAATACACGGCGCTATGATATATATGTATGTAACTAATGGTGACGTAAATAAACAGCTCTGGCTTTGTCCACAGTGTAAAAGTAGCGTAAACAGGTTGATAGATTATATTTCAACTCCGATCAGAGGAAATAAAGTACACAAAAAAAGGTAATTTTGTGACATCGCAGATATTTCAAATCACAGACAACAATAATATTTGCAAATAACCATGGAAGCCAAGTGTACATACAGGGGTACGCACATCACTTACAAATTATTTAATTCAGAATTATAAATAAAAACGGATTGGCTGAAATTCGTAGGAAGGTTTTTTTAATAACATGACAAAGGAACTATTTAACAATGTAGGATACCTACCTAAATAAATAAATAAATAAATAATTGTCAAGATGGATAAGTGAATTGTTAAACATAATTAAATTAAATTAATTATTGTTGAAATAATAAACATACAGGGTCAATGACCGATGAAGTATTCATAGATTGCTACACGTTAAGAACAACAACAATGTTTACTATTTTTGTAGTACCTGCGATTTGTCTAGCCATCTCCAAATACAAATAAAAAAGCTACCGCCAATTCACGCGCCAGAGTGAGACGGAGCATGTAGCGCGAACTGGCTCACCCATTTGTATAAAATACCCGCGCGCCGAGAAATAAACATATTAGTATTGTCATTCATTCAACTGTCAAGACTTGTATTATTTACCCGCTGTCACTTTCATTTTTTATCCGCATTCCTGAGTATTTGTAAACAAACAAATATAAATCAAGATCATCATGACATATCAAAACTAAGCAACACGCCATAACAATATTGATTACAAGCGGAACGAGAATAAAGTGTTTTTTTTTTAACTTCTTAAATAGATGAATGATTCCAAAATCAATTATACATTTTAAAATATCATACACGAGATTCTAGTGTCACAATAACATGTTTTATTATAGTATTGAAATAATTCATTAATTAAACATACAATTTTCAGAATTAATTCATAGCCAAAGTAATAAGGAATATTTCAAGCAAAAGTAATTGACTTGAAGGCACCAGTAGGGGCTAAGACGAAACACATAATTATAAAAGCGTTTTTAAGGACATGAAAGAAAAACAATATAGGTCTAATAATGTTGTTATATTCGATGTAGAAAGGGGTCTACCGACTGATTATGGAAAAGGTTTATTTATAGCCAAAATAGACTCCATGAAAATTGTACGATTAGAAAAAATCTCGAAACCAGGGGTAACCAACAAGTCGATCGTTTCAAGTAGATTAAATTGTTTTTCTTCCAGTGCGTATAATAAAAAATACGACCAACTACAACAGGAAAATAAGTTGTATTTTAAATAAGACAATGGTAATATCTTACCAACTGACATATTTTAGTACTTCAATGTTAACTTTATCAGTGTTTAATACTTTTTGTCGTATCATAGCCAATTTACATCTCAAATCCATTCTCTGGCACTACCATCGAGAGGAGGGGAAGATGCAAACTCAGCAGACACACATGACACGCATGGCAACTAATGAAATGTTCACCATCCCTAGAGTTAAAACCTCTTTTGCCCAAAGGCAATATGCTTATTTGGCTCCCATTACATACAATGGCGTGCCGACTTCAATAAAAGTAAAGGTAGGAAAACCATTTAGACAGTCGATCGGAGCGTGGTTGTTATTGCGACAGGATTTTGAGTACTTGGGCTTTCAGGATGAATGACGAGTGGAAAGGATTTATGTGAGCTCGTGAGTGTGGGTCTCTTATTATTGTTTTAATTTTGGTTGTTATTGTATTTGTGTTTCTGTGTGTTTTTCTTTTTTTTGTTTTGAATTTGTTTTGATTTTTATTCTTATGATTGTGTGCAGTATATTGTGGGATGAATATTTTTGGTCTTTCTGGAGCGATAATGTGTGAGGAGTTGAGTTTCGCAGGGTGTTTCCAGTTGTAGTTGAGTGTCACTGTTTGTCAGGTTGATGAGAGCGTGCAACGGGGCTTTTTGTGTTATCAAAGATCGGAAAGAAGTATCGATTTATTTTTTCATGCTAAATATCCTCAGTGAGATACAGGCAAAAGCCTAGTTTACTGGGGATACGACAAATGAAAGGCAACAAACCCAGATCCTTAAAATTATATGTCCAAATCAAATTACCTGTTGTTTTTTCTCAAATTGTGTATATTTCTTGTCATGTGTAAAAAATAAATAAAATAAATAAATAAATTGTTTAAACCTTTTTTGTCATATAAGCCTAACTATGAAATAAAATACATAACTAGATAATTCCAAAGATCTCATTAACATTATTTAAACGTACACCAGTATTTATTGTGATTCATTTGTAAATTTAATTTTGATATTCTTTTTGTTTTTGGTAAGTATTAAATATTCATATCTGAATATAGTTTTGCCTTTTTTGCTGTACACTAGTAAGATCGCGAAGTTCCCCTTTAAAAAAAGTCTCACGTTTACGAAAAGGTTGACCAGCCCTGATCTTATTCAAGGTATCTTAAAATATCGTTGTCCATCAAATTCAAGAAACTCACAATTTAAAAAAAAATGGAGAAAGGCAGGTCTGAATGGTAATGTCGGAGGTTTGTAGTATTTTTTCTGTCTCATACAATTTAAACCAAAAGAACAAATTATTGATGGACTTGGGTCATTTTTGAAATGCGGATCAGTGTAACCGAGTAAAAAATAATTTTAATAAATCGTTGGAGCTAGTTTTTTCTACTAACAGGAATACACAAGTTAACCTTTCAGGCGTTTTTTTATGAATTTAGATATCTGCCACCCATGTTTGTTGATCACTGTCCTCCTGAGAGGCACTAGAACATTTGATGTAAAAAAATCATTGTTTTTGAGTATTATTAAGAAGATATGACTGTTTTTTCATGGTAACTGCATTCTACAGATTGGTCGTTTCTGCACTTTTAAGTGATGTTAACGAAATGATAAATTATTTTATGAAGCGATTCGATTCAGGAAATGAGGAAAGCATTGTATGATAAATAATTGCTTCATGACGCGGTGATGATTACGTGACGGTAGCCACTGGGTGTCACTAGATTGGATAAAATCCAATACGAACGAATTTATGGAACAATTCAAGTGGCACCAATAGTAGGTTAAGTCCAGGAAGCACGACTATGCTGGTATGGGCATGTGCAACGTCGGGAGGAAGAATCTACGTTCAAGACAGCCATAGATTGGTAACACTCAAATAGACGCAGAGAGAGACCCAAGAATAATCTTTATTAGAAAGTGGAGGACATAACAAGATTCGGACTTTCCCCGAGTGATTGGCGAAATAAAGAGAGATGTAGGAAATAGGTACAAGCAGCCGACCTCAAATGCATTATATAAAGTTAAAAAAAAGACGAGAAAAGAAGATGTATTCAAGAATTGGACGATTTTTATCCACTAAACGAATAACAGCTACTAAATATCCTTAGTGATTAAAACTGGAAGTTTATAGAATGTACAAAAAGATGTCCCATTTGGTGTTTAAATTATCTAGAAATTATATTAACTATTATGTTATGTATTCAGTAAGTTAAGACCGAGGTGCAATAATGCAACAATAACGAGGTAGCGTTACCTGCAAACATTTTTTTTTTGTTTTACCTAAACTTTAAACGAATGAATGTACATATTAATAATGGTGCATGTATTATATATAGCCTTTTTGCAGATTATTAAGTTTTTATTTACGTTAATTGCCCAGTAATTAACTATCCTGATATCAAATACAGCAATACTATAAATCTGGACTCCTTAAAGTTTTATGTGGAAGAGATTGAAGGTTTATCAAACAGACTTAAAATATTTCAGCCGATTGAACCGTATGAAGTATCCGCATATATATTGAGAGAGTGTTTAGTCAAAGGATCGAGTTTCAGCTTCATTTGTCAAGATGTTAGTCGAGTTAACTAAGCGTCATTTATAATAATAACCCTTTAAACATTATTACAACTAACAAGCGTTTATCTTCTATAGTGTCACTGTGAGTTTTCAGGCACTTCGGCCATATCGAATACAATGGAAAGACTAGAGATCCTAGGGAAAAAGAAGGATCCCGATCATGAGGTAGATCGTCAAACCTTTCTACAAGTCTAGAGGAGTGCAACTAACTAATCATTACTAGAATAAAGTAAAATGATACTTACCTTGAAAAATTGAGGTGAATCACTTTTTCTGTACTGCGGTCAATTTGTTCCCAAGATCAAGTTCAATTTTCACAACCGCTCTGTAAAGAGTATGACAAATAATAATAATAAATAGTTAATTATTTTAAGGGCACGGTGCATCTCTTACAGATATATTAAAATACTAAAATAATGGCTGATGTGTTTCAAAATGTAAGTGTTGGGTGTTATTTTTCATTAAATAAATCTCTTTTTAGATTACTAAATATGAACTAACCGGTTTTTACCTAGAAGAACCACAACCCGTCTGGTTAAATCCCTAGTTTTCTCCAAAGCACTGCATGGAGTGGAAAAAATAAACGATAAAAAGGAAGGAAGAAAAGACGATAGATGCCTTCTAGATGTGGTAATGGAGGCGGATGCTCCATATTCCATGGACCGCAAGACGCACCAACATTTATATCATCCAAGAATTAAATAATATCGAAAAACTTTTGACAACATGCGAAAAAAATATCAGAACATACTTTGGGCATGTTGTTTAAAAAATTATGAAAGTCTAGAAAAACTGGTCATCGCGAGATTGTTGAAAGAAGGCGAGCAAAAATGGGTCCAATGAGATGAACAGATCAAATAAAGGAGTTAGTAGAATCCTCTTTAAGTGTTGCATTCAACATGGCCCAGGACCAGAAAGGATGGAGACAGGTGGTGCACCGAGATCAAGACATAGCAGAAGACCATGACACTCAGCATTGAACAAACGACGAAGATGAAGAAAGACAGTGTTTTATTATATACGAGTATGTTTTCATTATTTTCTAACAATTGGGATAAATATCTATCGGCTGATAATTCTTCGCGGAACTTCTAAATATGTATATTTATTTATTTACACATGACAAGAAATATACATCATTTCTGAAAAAGTAACAGATAATTTAATTTGGATACACAATTTTAATGGATCTGCGTGTATTGCCTTTCATTAAACAAGGATTTTACCTGTATCTCACTGACGTCATATAGCATAAAAAAATAAATCGATACTTCTTTCCGATTTTTGAATTTATAAAACCCCGTAGCACATTCTCACCAACCTGACAAACAGTAACACTCAATTACACATGTATAACATACATCACGCGAAATCAAATTCCTCACACTTCATCACTCTAGACAGACAAAAATCATTCACCCCACAATGTACCGCACATAATCATAAAAATAAAAAAAACTACAATATATGTATGTATAAAATAATGAAAAACGCCATACTCAAGAGCTATAAAATTAATGTATTAAAAAGTTTAATGTAACTCATTCAACAAATTTTTGCCCATTTATTTCTTGGTTAAGCAACTTTTTAAAATATTAATTTAATAATAAAAATATAAAAATTAAGAAAGAAAAAAAAACAATTGATATGCATCCAACAAAAGCAAATTTAAGACATAACAAAACAATTTAAATGACACATAAGTAAATATGATTTTAAAAATATAAAAAAACACAATATATACAGGTGATCGCACGATTCGGGAATCTCAAATCAGATATACATATACGAGTATATACCTCGCCAAACCAATTTGACATTAATACAGAATAAATAGTACAGTGCATAATCAATACTTCAACTCTAAATGTTGAAAATATTCTAAGGATAATCGTTGAACGAAATCGGTAACCTGGCAAAAAGTGGAGACATTAAAAAAACTTTTAATATAATTCCACTTTTTTCCAAAGACGACCAAGAAAAGTATGGTGGTACCAAATAAATGAAATTTTGACAATTATATAATACTAACAGGTTTACCTATTCAAGAATGTGCGAAAGCCATTACTAAATACTTGTTAAGTGTTACCGTATCGTATTTGCTCTGCTGTTGCAGTATATTACAAATCATCATACGAGGGTCATCTAGAAAGTAAGGTGTGCTCCGAAGTGTGTGCACAACGTGTAGGGGGATATTAATGGTCAGTTTGTTTGGTCCCGCGTGTTTGTCGGCCATTTTGTTCAGTTACAGTAAATTCTTCCGATGGAGAGGTCGTCGCACGCTCCGCCACCTCCCGTCCGTGCGAGATCCACGCGCTCATCCGTTTTTTTACTTTGCAGAACAATACCGCCGCGAACATCCATCGGAAGCTCGTGGAAGTTTATAGTAGTAATGTGATGAGTCGACAACATGTCACGAAGTGGATTAGGTTGTTCGGAGAAGGCCACGACGAGGAAAGGCAGTGATTTCTGACGAACTTGTGAAAAAAATTGAAGAACAAGTGCGAAATGACCACCGTGTGACGCTTGACGACCTTGACGAAGAATTTACTAACATTTCTCGAAGTCTCCTTGGTTATATTGTGTCGGAAAAATTTGGTTACAAGAAGTTGTGTGCGAGATGGGTGCCCAGAATGCTCACACCGAAGCACCGTCAAAATCACGTGACCGCCGTGCGTGAATTTTTGGATCGTTTTGCTGAGAAGGGAGAAGCTTTTCTGAACTTTATCTTGATGGGGGATGAGACGTAATTGTGGTACTACACCCCAACAATTTTTCAACGATCAGGAGGTCAAGGAAGCTGAGAAGAAGTGGCTGAAAGAGCTGGCGGCGGAAGTCTATGACACTGACATACAAAAGCTGGTGCCCCGACTACAGAAATGTCTCGATCTCGACGGCAATTACGTTGAAAAATAGTTTAATATATTTGTGAAGTATCCTGTGAATTTCAATTAAATACAAGTATTTTTCGATCCTACATAAATGTTGTAACCTTACTTTCTAGATGACTCTCGTATTATAATTAGCCTTAGCATGCCGGCGTCTCTCGTTTTGGTTTTGCCAATAATCGTTGGATATCCGTGATATTCGATCATCATTAAGAAATTGTCTTTGATCAGCGTTTATTGTTTGTCTTCATAGCAGTTGATGTTCAATTAAATTTTTCGATTTGCAACAATACGTTATTTTTCTGTCAATCTGGGTCTTCCAGGCATTTTAAAACGGGTTGTTTTTTTTTTGTATAAAGTTTATAAGATAACGGCCGCATCGAATGATACGTTAATAAATTCAATAAATCAAGAACAATCAAGGTATTTTAGCATTTTATCACTTTAAAAGATAATCAAATTATGCGATATTTCACATAAGGAATTCCCCTTTCTTTTCAGTACGTGTTTATTTGAAATACGCGAATGACAATAAACGTTTTATCATTTGTTTTGTAAAAAAGTACACAAAAATATTTAGTTTAAAAACTCAATGACCTAATTTAATATTGCAAATACCTACCTTCCGATCGCCGACTTGCTTTACTTTGCTTTACTTTATATTGGATCTAATTTTATTTTCACTTAACGGTTTCATTTTCACTTGACGGTCACAGTATGTTATGTTTTATTTTCGGCTTCACAGCATTAGGCAAATTATATGATAGATGCCTTTAAAGGTTATATTACGTGCTCGAGTATGATTGTCAGCCATACTGTGAATGGACAACGCTTGTATACATATATTGATTGATTGTTTGCAAACTGTTTCACTTCAGTAAGCACACAATCTTGACAGATCAAACCCAAAATTTCAATGGAAATAAGTTCAAAGCTCCAATACGATCGACAGGTTATATCTGCTGCAGCTTTTTGTTGCAAAAAATGTTTGTATTATTTAATAGAGTTTTAAGATTTGCGGTTTGTACTTAACATAAATACATTATTCAGATATAAAACGATCTCAAAGTAACACTAGTTTGCAAGTAAATATATTTCTTGAATCTTAAAAAAGACATTTATTTCACTTTGTGGTGTAATGTTTTATTTTCTTAATAAAATAAATTTATTAAAACTACTTATTTTTATGAAATAAATTACTTATTTTTATGTCGTATTCATCACTGTTTTATTTAAGTTCACTACCGGTTTAAAAACTTCCGTTTTCTTCGTCAGGTGAAGTTGAACTAAATTATGTCTAAAATATATTTTTTTCTAATTGTAATACGTACAGGAGAGGGGGAGGGGAGTAGTGATAATTAGGGAAGGGGAGTAGGTAGGCATTAAATGGATGGGTTTTGAAAGGGACTATTATTGAAATTAACTTGGTTATTTACTCGTATATTGTTGAAAATTTATTTGACGCTTTTCATAATCTAGAAAATCTCGAAGTTGTCCAGCTGCAATCCCCAAGACTCGTGAATTCGTAAACCACGATCGATATCAAACTAATGTTTTTTTGGATTAAGTGGTTAGCGAACTAAGTAAATCCGCTAGGAATCAAACCTCGAACGCCCCTTGCTTTGCGTGAATATTAACTATTACACCACAACCACCGACCATATAATATACGAGTATATACATATTAATAAATAAGAACCATAATTGCCCATAAGGTCAAGCAGTCCTTCAGTCCAACTGCCATAAACGCAAGCCTTTATCAGGCGATCATAAACTAGTATAGAGCGATATAATTGGTAACCAAACTGCCTGTCACAATGAACCCGGGCAATGCATACCAGCGCCATGGTAGGCATGTGCAGGCGATGACTATCAGCTCTAACAGGCGAACTAATCGTTTTCTATTCACCCCTGTACACGCCATGGTTTGATTATCTTTTCATCATACTTTTAGATAACAGCGTATTTTAATCATCAAATATTACATTTTCATATTTTAAGCAAACTGTAATATGTCACTGAAATCCAAAAGTATATGAATTAATGACACGCCAGCCGAGCCTCCAATCGCATGGCCGAACTTTGTTACCGTTAAAATTTGATGTCTCTTCCCTAAGTAGTATGCCACATAGAGACGATAGAAGACGTGTTTTTTTTTGTTATATTTTGAAATGTTAACATTTAATACTGCGCTGTTATAATTTTTTTTTTAATCTTAGTAGATTTCTACTTATTTAAAAGAAGGTTTAAATGCTGTGTACCCTCGTGTTATTCCACAGTGAAATTTTTATCTTAGTTACATTCCACAGTGAAAAATTGAGTTGGACAGTTTCATTTAGGCAGAAAATTTATTGAAGATGATCCTCATCAAAGCAGACTTGTAGAAGCACTCACTTCAGAAACACTTGCATTAGTATAATAGCTAGTGTTACATACATAAAGACTGTAATAAAAAATAGAAACAAGGCTTCCCATAACTACGGTGCTTTGAATTGTGCGCAATCGTCTTGGCATGAAAGACGTGAGTGCAAAATTAGTGCCAGAACTCCTGTGTTGTCCAAAGGTAAAATATGTGGAACGTCGCAATGAATTTTTCATGTCCTACGATAGGAAAAAAGTGTGCGAATATTCTAACTTATCTACGTGTGGTGTAAATGACTGACGTGGATGTCAAATTTGTGATAAAGAGCTGATAAGCATAATTTGGGTGTATTTTTTTTTTTAGTTTAATTGGAATGATGTATTGTATTGCACTTATGTTGTATAGAGTACAACCTGGTGAGCGTATTATCATGTATCAATCTCTTCTAACCAACCAGATGTTCAAGAGGCCTTTAGGGAAAACCAGTCTAGGATCCTTTTTTTTTTTAATCTTGATTCCAGAGGGATTTGAACCCGCAACCTCCGTTTCGGGAGACAGGCGTCTTACCAGCTTGGTCACGGAGGTTATCTGTGCTTGTTTGGGATTTATATTTGTCTAAGAATGTAAATGCTGATTATTAATATATCAGCTGATCATTGCAGTAGTATGTAAGGAAAAAATATAAAATTTGTAACAATGATGAAACCAGTTTACATGCGTTGGTTAGTATAGTAGTTTCATTACAAAATTAACGCCTTTTGCATGTTATGTACTTTTTCTGTTATTTGCATTTCCATTAAAACTACACATTATACAAACATACATCACGCCATTTTCTTATCGAGGTGGTAAAAGGACAGAGCGATTGACTTTCCTATTTCGTCTCTTCCACATCGATACTCATTCTCATATGACTCCTACGATTTCTCAGGCATTCCACTTTTTTCAATGTATCATTCACTTGATCTAACCACGCTTTTCTTGGTCTTCTATCAACTAAGTCGTCACATTTTTACTATATATTTGATTCGTAAGTCTTATTTTCACTCACTTGTTCTACGTGCCCAAATCCTCTCAATGTCATTCTTCGCCTTACTTAATACATCAGTCTATTTTTCTAATTGCGTGTATATATCCAGTATTTATTCAACTTCTATCAGTATTTTCTACGCCTACGTTCAACTTACATACATCGAAGTTAGTACTTAAATACGTCTGGTATGAGATATTGTTTTATGGATAGTAAAAATAACTTAATAAATTCATTCCGTGTTATGAGTAAACATCGTATTAACAATATAATACCGTGGGACATAACAAGAAAAGGATGAAAATAAATAAGTGATAGAGAAAAAATTAAGGGTCATACTTATAGTAATAGACTTGAATCGAATAATAAGGAGAGCATGATGAAAAGGACATTTCTATCAACGGACTCTTACTCGTATCTTACTGAACAAATTTACAGTTCAATATTTAAATTTAATAACCTCTTAATTTTAAACGAAGATCTGATAGATTGTCGACAAAACGCCTTCGTCGAGTCATCGATCGATCCAAGAAGATCGTTTGGATATGCTTGTTTGTGGTCACTGAAAGCATGAAAGAACGGCGTGAAAGAATCAACAATACTACTGTAGGGAATACCGACATCCCTAAATATTGTCAACATGCACGGTCAACGACCGATGAATCAACCTTTGAATATGTACAAAAATCACATACCAGAACGTCAATATTGTTTACACGCAAATAATATTTACGTCGCATTCCACGGTAGAAAGAGAACGCATCGCGTTGTCTCACCGTTTCGGCAATAAATATTCTACCCACTATATCATTGGCAACGTCTGCGACTACCTCGGCACGCACAGGAGTGAGATCAAGATATACTGCTGACGCATTCACGCGCCCCGTTCTGAAATTGTATATATACCTACTTATCGACAAATAAAGAACACTTATTATTATTCACTTGACCATTCATCGCTGTTTACTATTTATCGATTATTCACTCTCACTTTTTCGCATTCCTGAATGGACGTATTTTATTTTAAAAACAAAACAAATCAAAATCATCACGACGTATCAGTAAAGCATTCCGCTAAATTGATGACCCCGAACGAAAAGGAACACAGAATTCGACTAAAACGAATATAGCGATATCAACATCAACATCATCAGCACGTCCTACTAGGACATACGCTAAACTACCCTAAGTGATATAAGCAATAATACTACCCTTAACAACTACCCTTCGAACCGCGGAGTGCAGAGTTGGATGGAGAGGAGTCGTCAGAGGGATATTATCATGGGATTCACGAGTGTCAGTCTTGCTACGCGACAAGAGGATGAACTTTACAGATTAACCACAACTAAATAATTTTAATGTCTTGAATTTCATTTGTATTTAGATATTTTTAAACATAATTTTTATAACATTTTGATGACATATTTTAAGTCTAAACATTAAATGCATCCTAATGTTATCTGACAGTAGATTTCAAAACAATTATTTCAGCCCCATGTTCTTGGGCATACTGCCTCTTGAGATCAGACTTGATTAGAGCTGTCAGGAAGGTGCCTAGGAATAGGCTCGCAGCTGCGGCAATATTGGCCCAGAATTCCCCGTAGGCCTCCAAGACAGCATCAAATATTACCGTGAACACCATTCCAGCCAGCATGTTCAGTGTATTGAGGATTGTAGCTACAGTAACTTCGGATTCTGGATATGTGAGCTCTGATGCAAACTCGTAGCCAACTGGTGTATAGCCGAGAAGGAAAAATCTGAAAAAATAATAAAAAAAATTATCTACAAAAATTTTTGATAAGGATTCGACGTTTATACTAATAAAAGGTTTATAACATAATGTAATTTTTTTTATATACATTTTCATTATAAAATGTGTAATGTTAGCGGAGAGTGGAGTTGAATAGCAGAGATTGATTCGCAAATTGTACGAAATATGCGAAGGATCTAAAAATTCATATGGCGAGATTCAAGGTAATATTGAGAGAAAAGTGTAAAAGGAAAAGTAAATGCGATATATAAGTAAATAATGAAATATTAAAGTAAGTTGAGGAATTCTGATATTCGGCAAGTATGTTCTTCGATTATGGAAGAGTTAAGATGGGTATGGATGGCGTGTTGTGATAGGAAACAAAGTCAATGAGCCACTAGCCCATATTTTGTCACAATCTACTAAGATATTAGTCCATAATAGTATTTTGGTGCAATGTTTGATTTATGGGAGTGAAATGTGGATGTAGAAAATAACTAATAAGGGCTGAATACATGCTGTAGAAATGCGTTAACTGAGAAGAATACACAGAGTGATAATGTATGACAGAATATGAAATAAAGTGATTAGGGATGAATGTGAACTTAACATAATGATGTATTGAGTAAAATGAAGAAAAGCACGCAGATATGGTTTTGGAATGTGGAACAAATGAAAGAAGAAAGACTAACAAAACAAATTGATAGTGTAAATGTGAGTTTAAGGCGTGTGAGAAGAACATTCAGGAAAGTATGGTTGGATCAATAAAATGGTATTTTGAAAAAAGGAAACAGAAAGTCAGAGAAATCGTAGAAGTTGTATGAGGTGTATGAATATGAAGGAGGCTAAGGATGTGTATCTTGATAGTAAAGTCTGACACTTTGTCGTTGCTGCCTACCCCGACAGCAAAATGGCGTGGTGATTTGTATGTTGTATACATTTGTTTGAGTTTACCTAAAAATGTTAAATAAATAGCATGTAATAAAGGTTTGCTTTACATTCTAACACGCTACATACCAGCACAACGTCAAGAGATCTGAGAACTTTCCCCTATTCATAAATGTTGTCCTCGTTGCTGGGTCTCGTAGTCGAGGATCCCCTCGCCATTCCAACGTTAATTCAGTTGGAAAGCGAAGCTGTGCCGTGCAGTTTTTTTTTTTAAGTAAGTGATCCGTTGCACACCAGCAAACTCACCGGCCACACCGTTCTACAGAATCCGATGGCACACCGAAGGGAGACGATCGGAGCACATCGGCATGTTTTTTTTTCCAATACTTGACAGAAAAAATACCAGTGTCATTCGAGGGGAGTAGCACAGCACTGGGTTCGAACCAACGACCTTCCGCACGAAAGTCTAGTGCGTTACTGCACAGCCATGCATCTTATAATGACACAGAGACTTGTATCAAAAATCTCAGTAATCTATAGATAGATTCGCATTACTTCATCCACATAAGGATAAAACGAGAGTCAATTAATTGGATTGAATGAAATAAAATAAACTACGCGATTTTTTTCTTTTGAAAACTCTCAATTCTAACTAGATAAGGAAAAGCCTTTACACGTTATTTTTATATTTAAAAAAAATTAAGCGTTTATTTTCCAGTTTTTTGTTTTCTTCATCACCCGTTTTTAGGATTTTTATCACGTCATCCCGAAATTCCGGTTGTGGTTTGATCAGAATAACCACAAAACTTCAGACGGTGTGAGTATACAAGGTTAAAACAAACTAGTTAACCGTCAAGCCTCCTGTGGCCGGATAGGAATCAGGAAGTTTAAAAGTTTTGGGATGCCTTTAAAAGTTCAAGTTTAAGACTCTAATTACTGATGGTTCTCTCTATGTTTGATATGTTATATTGATCAAATGTAATGGAATTCGTGAACAAGCTTTTTAAAAGCTCTTTAATTGTAAAAAAAAAATATTCATTTGATATCTTAACGATGTATGTACATAGAAAAAGAATTGCTTATCAGAGATGTAAAATAAATGCATTTTTTGAAGAACTATACAGGGCATATAGTTAGTTACTCGACCAGATCTGCTGCACGACTTATTCGAGTTCCAAGAATAAGTAGTGTAACTGAACGTTACGAGGGGTAGTTAGATAAACTTTTGATTGATTAAATAATGACATTATGTGTAGAGATCTCCAGCAACCGTGACCTATATAGTGAAGTACGAGCACAAACTAATAAAGTGACAGCTTTGGCTGGCTGCCTGCGGGACACGATATGGAGAAACAAACACATGCTAACTGAAAGTAAGGTCAGGATATATAAGACATGCGTCCGCCCCATCATGACATATGGAATAGATGTGAGAGCCGATACCAACAGGACAAAAAACCTTCTCAGAGAGGCAGAAACGAGAACCCTACACTCCATTGTAGGCAGAACTATTAGAGACCGGTTCAGAAATGAGACGATAAGATATGTATGTGGTGTTGAAGACATTGTGAGGTGGGTAAGAAGCAGAAGGCGCTTCTGGAGGGATGATGTGGGCCCCATGGAGGATATAAGACTGGCAAAAATCGCTATGACTGAAAACACTAACAGTAGGAGATTACCAGGAAGGCCGCCGAAAAGGTGGAAGG
Organism: Odontocerum albicorne; assembly: GCA_949825065.1. Taxonomy (NCBI): domain Eukaryota; kingdom Metazoa; phylum Arthropoda; class Insecta; order Trichoptera; family Odontoceridae; genus Odontocerum; species Odontocerum albicorne. Next base: position 8,729,418 of record OX463856.1, read on the forward strand.
ACTGCTGTACGTCATCATCCCAGGACAGCCCACCATCACAAATAGGTTATACGACCTAAACCAAGAGGAAGAAGAAGAAGAATTAATGACATAAGACATTCTTTTATGTGTGGGAAGAAATGTTTAGTTAGGAAAACGTAAAAAAAATTTTTTCGATTATATCAATTTCGAAATGTTTCAACAATAATGTTGTTAATTTTAGACATTTTCTCTTTGAGATTTATTAATTTCTGTATATAACAGTTTATTGTCATTTTTATTATATTTAGTTAGAATTGCAAAGACCTCCCAAACAACTGTTAACTTAAAAAAATAAACCATATAAAACATGAGTTTTTAAATGTTTTTTTTTTTGTGATTTATTAAGCACTTATTAGAATGCCTGGAGTGATTATGTATTTATTATGGAACACGGAATGAAGTGATTAGGGATGAGTGTTACCTTACACCTGGTATATTAAGTAAGATGAAGAAGAGCACTATTAAATAGTTGTAGCACGAGGAAAGAATGAATGAAGAAAAACTAAAAATACAACTATACAGTGCAAATGTAAGGGAAAAGCGTGATAGAGGAAGACCAAGGGGAATATGATTGTATCAAGTGTACAGAATTTTGAAAGAATGAAAAGTAAAAAGAGTGAGAAATCGTAGGAGATGTATGAGAAGGTGTATGGATGAGGAAAAGGCCAAAAATGTGTGTTGCGATAAATAAGTCTGGCACTTTCTCCATTATGCTTACCCCGATAGCGAAACGGCATGATGATATGTGTATGCATGTCCAGCGCCAACGATCAATTTTAGCATGCAATATTTAACTAGAGGATGTTTTTTGCAGACAAGGGTAAATAATGTAAAGTATTGTATTGTACAATATTATATAACACATTTTTTGTGTATTACAACGTGGGTTTACTTGGGTTTACAGGTAACAAACCCAAATTCATAAAATTTTCGAGTTTTCACTTGAAACCATTTTTTGTTTCTTATTTTTAATGTATCATATATGGTACATACCATATATACTTCACATGTGAAACAATATGAACAAAGAACATTAGAACTCTCCTATTGTTAGGACACGTATATGTAATAGCGTCTCGCCTCCCTTTACGTCTTCGAAATACGAGTAGCATGTCTTAAGAACATCAATGAAAAAGTAGGTTAATATATAAATGGGAGGACGACGGCTTCAGAGACATACCGTAACTAAAAATAAAGAACTAGTTACGACCTTTCCAGAACCAAAATTAGTGGAATGACCTAAATCCTGACTTGATTATATCACTTGATATAATGATTATTGTTTTAAGCTTTCGATGTGCAGGCTCACGTATAGATTAAGAAATAAGCTTATTGAATATTTGTTGACATAACTTAGTCACTACACATAAAACAACAAGCTTTTATTTTAATCATTATGTACCTCGAGCAGCGGCGGCTGGCCCCGAGGTGCGCCGGCGCGCTGAGCACCAACGCACCTTGAGACGCTGAGCGAATATGAAATATCGCTGTCTCACGGTTTACTGTATGTCTCTGTCTGCCCTATATGAATTTGCGTTTCCATCCGGTGTGTATTTGAGATCGCTCGGGTAGTATTGGCAAACTTGGCTGATCAATTTGAAAGGAATATTTTTTTAAATTTTACTTTGAATTTTTTTGGATTTTCACTTAAATTAAATACTCGTACTATTTATCAATATTCTTATACATATTCAATCTATACAAATATTTAACATTTTTGAAAGTAATGTTTGCGAATATATAATAGAATTATTTTTCCTGTTTAGCGCACCAACGCACCTGCAGACTAGCCGCCGCTGACATCGAGTATGATTTCAAACTATAATATTTTTCTCAGATTATGTATGTTATAATTTACAGTTATTTCTACCTGATTTTTGCCATGTTATAATTGAATTCAGCCAGAGTGGTGAAAAAAAGAGTTAATTATCTTTTATGGGTCACATACAGAAATTGAAGACAAACACTGCAAGGCTATAAAAATTATTATGTTGCATTACATTTTCGTTTTGTACAGTAAAACTTGACAGGTTTGATGCACTGTGCAAATTACTTACAATTAACCAGAAAGATAATAGAGATATCTATCTCGAGTGAACCCTTGACTGAAAAACTTGAAAAAATAAGCCGAAATACAGCAGTAATCGAACTTACAACCATAGGGTTGGTTAAAAGACGTTTTACTAACTAGGTTGCCGAGTAATTTATTATGAAAAACTAATGATTTTCGACAAGCAATCTTTTAATATAAACGAGCATTTTATATAAATAGAGTGTTCAAGGAATAACTAACTCACCCGAAAATTCAAGAAGGAGGAAAAAATATACTTAGGCTGTCATGACTACGACAAAAAAAGGGAAGACAAAAATAGTATCGCTTTGTACTTTTGTTCGAGGAATATCAACTCAGCGATTCCAAGTTGGAACGTGGATGCTAATTTTGGGAGGAGAGAGCAAAGAATTCATGTATCGTGACTACGGTAGCAAGAAAATAGACAACAAAGACCATAGCTTTGTTATTGTGTTCAAGGGATATTAACTCATCCAAGCCAGCACTAAGGTGCTCATTTTGTAAGGAGAGAGGAAAGAATTCATGTATCGTGACTACGGTAGCAAGAAGGTAGACAACAAAGACCATACCTTTGTTATTGTGTTCAAGGGATATCAACTGATCGAAGCCAGCACGGAGGTGTTCTTTTTGTAAAGAGAGAGCAAAGAATACATGTAGGCAATCAATATCAAGACAATGACCGCAAGAAGGTAGAAAAAAGTTCACAGCTTTGTACTTGTGTTCAAAGAATGACCAACTCACCCAAGAATCCAAGCCAACACGTAGGTGTCCATTTTGTAAGGAGAGAGCAAAGAATACGTGTAGGCTATCATGACCACGGCAGCAAGAAGATAGACAACAAAGGCCACGGCTTTGTACATCTTTGTCTTATCCATTATGACTCCGCAGACCACCGATCCTATCATTCCTCCTACCACGATGATGACTCCAACAGTTCCAGGATCTTGCTCACCGTTCTATGTGAAGAAATAAATAAATCAATATTTTTGCATCTTAAGATACTCGTATTAAATTTTGAGGGGAGGAAATGGAATTTTGATAGTGGTTCTTCCATTATTTTAATGTCACAGGTACTTTACTTCTTCCGCCATGAATTTTACCACCTGGATAGTACTGAGCGTTCCACGAATCAAGATCTCTTCGGCCCAAGATTTCAAGCGACACCCTCGTCAAAGAAGAGCACTCACTCCAAAAACAGGTGCATTATAGAAGACTAAAATAAAAATATACAGTAGCAATAAATGGGCTTTCCTCATTTAAAGTACATCAAATTTGGAACGATTGGTGCGGTTAAATAAGTTAGGTTGAAAAAAATTTAAAAGTGCAACGGTTTGCACGCATAAGGGGAGCATCAGATTGATGCCAAACATTTTGAATGCTGTCCAAAGGCAACAATGTGTTGAATGTTACATAATTAATTCACTGCAAATTTAATGCTCTACGATATGCAAGAAAAAAAAAAAAATTAAATGAGTTGTCACAAGAGATATCACATTTTTTTCGTACCATGGTTATCTGTCGAAAAGGGAATTGATTGATTGGCGCCGTTTGGAATCATCACAGCCCAAAAAAGTCAAGATAACATAAGCCCGAAAAGAAATTATGGCAACAATTCTTTGGGATTGTCAGGAAATTCTACGAACTGGCTTCTAAGAGAGAAACATCACTGATACTAGAAAGTTTTATGCGTTATTGATGTACAAATTAAAGGATGCCATCGATACACAACACCAAATAAAGCTTTAACAAGGCTTAAGTTTATTACATGACAATGCGACGTCCATGTTAATATGGATCCAAAGGCTGCCATTCAGCACTGTGGTTTCTTAAAGTTGAATAACCCACCCTATAGTCATGATTTAATCCTTATAGTCCTGATTAAATCCTAGTGATTACTTTTTATCCCGAAAACTGTAATCCGATTTGCTTGATAAAAAATTAAAAGTGACAAAGAAGAGATCTACACAGTATTACATAATTTTGACAAAAAACTACAGAATATTTTCTCAGCGGTATTGAAAAATGTATTAATTGTTCTAAAAAAAATATTGATGTACTCGTACATGGTGACCATATTACGAGTTTATAGAAAAAAAAAACTTTCAGTCGCCTTATTCTATCCTTGAGCTGGAGAGAAACTTTATGTGAAATATCGTACATTTCCTAAAAGTTTCCTTAACCCTTCCTGCCCTGTGATGTGTAACTAGTACACATTGCTTCTAAAAACTTAATATCTCTATAAATACAATAAACATTTGGTTCAGATTTTAGGTATTTCTCCGTTATACATTTACGCATTGAATGATAAAATAATATTAATAATAATTAGCACTTATCGGTCACATCAGAGATATTTTGTGAAAATCGGGAATAAATTCACCAAAACAATCAAACGTGTGCCAGTGTGTGACGTAGGTATATTCATTCTAAAAAACCGCTATGGGGGAGGAAGCAATGCTACTCACGCCTTACTCTCACTCTACTTTGGTATATGGGAACGCAAGAAATAGAATCTCAGTTCACTCGCTTCTCTCGCTTAGTAGCCAGCCGGCTTACGTTTGAGGTGGTCGCTTCGCCCGTTTTGTGAACGTCGTCCGATGTTTTTTTCATGTTTTAAGCAATTCAATTTCAATTCTTATCACTTTTGACTTCAAATTTAATTAATTTAAGCGATTGGCTATGAATATTCTTATTTTTCCGATTATAAATCGCTCATTTTTACATGTGTATTGATGTGTATTGAATATACAGCACCGGAATGGGTGGTTTTTTTTAGCACAGTAAGGAAAAGGTCATATAAAGAAGTCACAAGGTTTCATTACTATACTTCGAACATCATGTGAGGTTCGATTCTGAATACAAATCACGAAAAAATATGGTTAAGGATCAATATTTTAAATCGGTCGGACTATATATTTGAACCTTAGTGTTGTAAATATTGTATTCCAAAGATTTAACATTGTACTATTGTATTACATTTTCATTGTATACTGCACAACCTGGCGAGCTTATTGTCAAATGGCAATATCTTCCAATGAACGAGAAAGTTGTTTAAAAGGCATTTAGTGAAAACTAGTTAAGAAACCTTTAAAAATAAATCTTGATTCCAGCGGGATCATCTTACGTACTGGAAAATAAAACAAACATCTTACTTACTGGAAAATAAAACAAACATCTTACTTACTGGAAAATAAAACAAACATCTTACTTACTGGAAAATAAAACAAACATCTTACTTACTGGAAAATAAAACATGAAGATCTGGTTAAGCATAGTTGACATGGCGCTGAAGCATCCGTTGTTGATCCCGTTGGAAGTGATGAGATACAGGAAAGCAGGCTTCACTAGAAGCTTCTTAAGGGAACGGAGGTATCCTTGTTCTTTGGGAGGTGATAGTCTAAGGACGGCTTGGGCTGGACTTGGTGGAATTTTAGGTGCAGCTTGAAACACTGAAAAATGCACACCCAATCATATGTTTAACGTTAAGAAGTAGACCAAACTATTGATGCTATCCGGTTCGAGCATATGTATTAAAGTGCCTTATTGATTTTTGCAATCAATGCAGAACGCATGTATTTTGATTCTTGTTTTTTTTTTAATCACTATGAATAAGTGTATATATAAGTTAAAATATTACCAGCAAACACAGCTACGGCCATTGCGGAAGCGAATAAAGCTACGTAAAGAAACATGTTGAATAGATCCTGAGCTACCACATCATCCGAAGGAGAGTTCCTCACCAACAGGGGAGAGAAGAAGAATCCTGAAGCTATACCAAACTGACTTCCGTAGATGGCAATACTGCATGCTGTCGAAACCTATAAAAAATAAATTTTCATTTTGTAAATTTACTTATTTTACTCTACCTTAAAAGTAAAGTCGTCAAGATGAAGTACTTACTTTATCTTCATCTTGACGACCTCCGTGACCTTGTTGGTAAGACGCGTGTCTTCTGGACCGAAAGTTGCGGATTTGATATCCGCTGGAAACAAAATTTTATAAAAATTAGTCTGGTTTTCATTTAGTCTCATACACATAACATATGTTATTCCTGGTTGATTGAATAGAGTTGCCGCATGGCAGAAGTAAAATGTTATTATATATTTTTATTATATAATCAAATTGTAATTATATATTTTTAAATGGCCTGAGCTAACAATATTTGACAATCTTTTAATAATATTATAAAAAAATCTAATTTATACTTTTACGTCATAATACAGGTATAATTGTATTTAATCAAATTGGTAAATAATAAAACTTTATTCGTGAAACTGTGTTATACTACGTGTTTTATTCAATTTCTATTTCATCTTTAAAATAAAACATTTTGAATTTGGGGTAGCCGACACCCTCGGCCATGTGGCACCCAAGGGCTGTAGCCCTGTTGATCCGATGGTTAAAATTGTCTTGATAGACTTAAGCAGAAACAACAAATGTTCACTTTCATTTTTGTATTACATTCAATAATTTAAATCATGTTTTTGAATATTGTTTCTCACGCAAAGAATGAAACTCTATTTTTTTTATTGTTATAAAGCATATAACATTTTTGCTGTCTTGTATTAAATTTTCGTTTTGAACCGTTCAACCTGGTGGGCGTAATGCCGTGTGGTAATCTCTTCGAACCGTGATGTTTAAGAGGCCTTAAGTGAAAACTAGACTGGAGTCTTGTTAAAAAAAATCTGGATTTCAACAGGAATCGAACTCGCAAACCACGGTCTGGGAGACAGATATCATCATTTGGCTACGGAAGTTGACGTCGTACATTTTATACTTGATAAATAAATACATTCTACCCTGGCTCAATCCTCATACTAACATATTTAAATATTTTTTATACTTGTTTTTCACTTAATTTCTTCTCATAACAGTTGTTTCTTTAAAAGTTCTAGTTTATTTTTTTAATTTACATTCGAAGTAGACTAAAAATATTTAATAAAAAATCATATGATTTTAAGTCTAATATATAACACAATGACAACAGAAACAATGTAACTCATACTTCCCGATTAAAAATAATTACATAAAAAATCATATGATTTAAAGTCTAATATATAACACAATGACAACAGAAACAATGTAACTCATACTTCCCGATTAAAAATAATTACATAAAAAATCATATGATTTAAAGTCTAATACATAACACAATGACAACAGAAATAATGTAACTCATACTTCCCGATTTAAAATAATTACATAAAAAATCATATGATTTAAAGTCTAATATATAACACAATGACAACAGAAACAATGTAACTCATACTTCCCGATTAAAAATAAATACATAAAAAATCATATGATTTAAAGTCTAATATATAACACAATGACAACAGAAACAATGTAACTCATACTTCCCGATTAAAAATAATTACATAAAAAATCATATGATTTAAAGTCTAATATATAACACAACGACAACAGAAACAATATAGCTCATACTTCCCGGTGAAGTAACTCAATTTTACCTACATAGTTTAAGGAATTCAATTCTCATTTTACCAACCAAGATATGAAAGATATCAATATCAGACAAAATATTCAACACGGTCATTCTAAGTGCGAGTGGTGATGCTCTTATGTTTACAGATATTTTGTGAATTCGGCACCAAAAATAATCTTAATTCACGATGGCGCCAATAATTAATTGCCCCGTACATTAAACGAAAACTTGTCAATCAACAAAGGGTATGCTTTTTCCTATTAGCGATTTGTGTATGTATAAATAGGTGCTAAGATCTGAAAACGAATTTCAGAAAGCTATTAAACTATGTTTTATAAGTGGTAACGAAAAACTGTTTGATTTACCTCGCTAAGTTTAATTTACCCATGCCAAATAAAATTTACACTGATTCGTATTTAAAATTTAATTTAACTTTCAAAGAAAATAAACCAAATTAGTGCGCTACATAAATGGTAAAAGGCAAATAATTTTTTTTATTAAAAAGTAACTTTTAATTATATGTAAAATAAATTACCTCTGACTGACCAAACCAAACAGCAGCGATCTTTGGTGGTACATTGATGATGAAGAGTTGAGCCAGAGCGATGATAGTCTGACCAGCAAAAGTCAGAGAGAACCTGGTCTTACCAACAGACAGGACCTTCAACCAGGACCCCAAGGCTGTGCCGATAGAACCGATCAAAGCCGACGCTCTAAGATCCTGAAAACATGGACAAAGAGCGAATACCAAATATTTCACAAATGATTTCTTATTGAAAACAGTTTCGCATGATGCTTTTGAAGACAATAATGTGCGTGAGAAATTCAACATTCGATAAACCAATCTTTTTTTAGTGCACGCATCTCCATAGCAAAAATCTTAAATTTATCATTTTTCTGCCACGTACGAGTTTCCCATCCATAGGACAACACTTTAAATTGTCTACCTCTTAGTGTTAGAAATATCAATAGCGTGTGCTGCTTTAGAAAGCACTTGTAAGCAACCAATTTTTTTTAAATCTTACCAAAATTAATTATGTAAATAAATCGTAAAAAATACAAGGTTTTTAATTTATTAAAGTTATATACAGACATTTTGAAACGATTTTATATTTATTTAAAAAAAAAAGATATTTATTTAAAAAAAAATGTTTTTCGTCTAGTATTTGTTACATAACATCATTCATGTTACGTAACAAATACTAGTATTTGTTACATAACATGAATGATTTAATGTATTTCGTTTAGTATTTGCTACAAAACAGTGAATTACAAAACGAAAAATATTTTTATACATTTTCAATAATAGAAAAAAAAACGAATACTTTCAAACAATTATAATATTTGTCAGAAGTTAATATGAAAAAGGGAATTCTGAAATGGTTTGGGCATGTTATAATAATAATTATTAATAGGTTATTAGGTACTGAAAATTATTGACAAATAATACAAAACTTTATCTTAAACTAACATGAAGATACAAAAAGCACTAGGAATAATAAATTACAGTCATTGTTTTAAAATTATTTAATAATTATATATATATTTAAGTTCAATATATGTTATGTATGTACTCGTATACCACAAAATATTACCAAACTTCACCAAGCATACTTACGTAATTGTAGAAGACTTATTTTATAGAGATAAAGTATTCAGATTTGTTTTTAGTGGAATAACGCATACATAGAACAAATATTAGATTTTTTGAGAATTTTGTGGAAATTTTATGGATAGATACTATATTGAGATATAGAAAACACGTGGCCTCATTAGTAGAACGAGATGCAAGTTGCGTTGCAGAATTAAAACCTTCCTACATGCTGATGCAGGGTTACTCAACTCCAGAGGCAAAGTATTGTCCTTAATGTTTTGTTTATATTACGTTATTTATATTAATAAAGGAGAGCACAAAGTTAGTAGCTATTTCTTAATATTGTTTTGATATTCTGGCGAATAGTATATATACTTATATTAAAAATATCTAAATTGTGGCAAAACTCGTTTCCAAGTTTTTGTATACGAATTATAGAGGAGTTTAGACTCAATTCACATGTCTATTAGACATATAAATTGAGTCTTAGAATAGGAAGGCTGTGGTTGCGACCATAAGATGAAATACTTCTTCGCATCTGCATATATTCAAATAATCATATTAGAAAACTTACCAAGGGTAGACGATCTACAAAGAAACCTTTGTAGATCTTCCGGTAAGTGATTGTAATACATTCGGCTTCAGGTTTAGTGTAGTGTTCATATAATATCATAAAGTTTGATAAAACCTCTGAAAAGGTGGTCTATAAGTGCTTCCTAAAGCTGCACACACCACCCATATATCTAACAATAATAGGTAGACAATTCCACGCCACAGAACCAGCGTCAGTAAAAGCTCATAATACGCCACCTTATTGGTTCGATTTGGAGCCACCAATTTATAAGATGGAAAAAAAAAATCTTTCTAAATTTTCTCCGAAGGAATATCTCTAAGACACAGTTTCGAAAGATGCATGTAGAACGAATGCATGATGAAATATACTTTAATCTTAAAAAAGACAATTGTTCCACTCTGTAGTGTCATTTTTATTATTTTTTAATAAATAAATAAATTAAACACTTTACTTTGTTTTCACCACTATTTTTTTGTCAGATTACAGCCGGTTTAAAACCCACCTAGGCCTTTAAAACTGGTTGTGAACTTAAATAAGTAACAGTGGTGAATGAATGAAGACTAAAAAAATAAATATACGTTGAGAATTTGAGTGGAAGAACGAAGAAAAGTGTGGTTGGATCAAATGTAGAATATTAAGAAAGAAGGAAACGTAGAAAGTCATAAAAATTGGAGGAGTTATATGAGAAGGTTTGCGAATGTAAAACAGGCAAAGGATATGTGGTAATATATCAAAATCTGGCACTCTGTCCTCTCTGCCTACTCCGAGAGATTAATGGCATGATGGTATGTATGTTTATTTAATTCTTATTATAAATTTTCTATAACCATGATGAGGAGACGATCCCCCATCTAAATAATTGTCACATGGAAGAGATTCTAGCAAACAAATACACTTACCAGTCTGTCCATAAAGTAGGAGACAGGAAAAGCCAAAGGAAGATAGGTCATCATAAATATCATGGAAGTCAACTTAACCGACCAAGAACTGACTTCGTAGTATCTCTCAATAACATTACTGATGATGGAGTACTGGAACCACTGCATGAAGCTACTGGCTGCATACAAGACGAAGACTGTCAAAACGATCCATCTTCTCTTGTACAACTTGAACTCTAGAGGTGTTGGTTCTTCTACGTGGACTGCAGTGGTTTGATTAACAGGCTGGTAACTTGGTTTCTCTTTTGATATGTTGTCTTCGTCATATTGGTATTGTCCCATTTTTAGTGAGAATTTCTAGAAAATAGAAAATAAGATTAATTAATGAATATGTGACAGATACCTTAAAAAATGCTGCAATCTCGCCTAAATAAATTAACCAACGATCTTTCTAAATAGTGACGTATGAAATATTCACCCTTAGTTGTCACCCAGAAGGACCTTCAAAATATAGATGGAAGACAACATCTCAAGAAAATCAGTCATGCTGACAACAGATCCCAAATATTACGTAACAGAAAAGAAAAGAAGTATTTTTAAAACACTTAATTCCTCTCATTGAAACCTTCGCTCAAAATAATCCATACTAGTACTAGATCCACAAAATAATCCATACTAGTACTAGATCCACAAAATAATCCATACTAGTACTAGATCCACAAAAATTCAAACCAAATTCCACTAGTCTTCCCGCCTGATCGAGGGTTTCGTATTTTTTTTTCTTAGTTAAGAATAACATCATCTACACAAATCAGTTAATTATACATCCGACAAGAAGTTGACAGTCTGTGCTTAGCGTATTCATCACCTGAATAACAAAGATTTTTAATGACAGCTATTAAGGTAATCCCTTAGACGCAACAGTTACACACCTGAACAATTAAAGCGTGTATGGTATGCACCGATATCACAATATCCTAGCCTTTCAAACATAGTCAAGGATTTTTACAGTTAAGCTTTGATACTTTTACCTTTACAGTCATAGAAGACGTGTTGTTTCGTTTTATTATATTATGAAATGTTCAAAATGAAATATTGCGCGATTGTCAAGTTTCTTTCAAATAAGGGAAAAGCCAACCAGAAGTTAAACAATGTTTGAATGCTGAAGTCAAGAAACATCTGTCAAGATTTTCCCTTATTTATAAAGAAACTTGACAACTGCGCAATTTAAAAGTTTTACTTTTACTAAATATAACGAAACAACAACACGTATTTTATTGGTTCTAGTTGATAAAGATATCAAAATTTAACTTTAATATTGTCTAACTGTTTACCCACTTAAACTTACACAAGCTGGAAAATTTAAGATCTTAATGAATTTAAAGAAAAAATTAATTAAACATCGAAAGTCAAAGAGATACACAAACCTTATGAAGACATTACTAAAAATAAACAAACAATTAATAAAAGGAAGCAGTCGTCCAAATATTTCCTCTTTAAAATATGATACTAATAGAAACTCAATATAATTAACACAAGCAACCGAGCTCAAATACCAATATATCTTTTTGGATTTATAATATATGAAAGGAATGTCTATATCTTTAGATGAAATAATTAAAATGCGAATAATTAACAATATCAAACCTCCAAGTCTGATGAATTCAAAGAACCCTGAAATATTCTAGAATACTTTTCTTGATTTCTAATATGACGCAACCTATCGGGAAGCCCGAATAAATAATGTTCTTCAATTACCCACGAGTCAGGAGTTATCAGTTGCCAGTAATTCGAAATGACTATACCGTTTAAGTGAAATGAAACTCTCAATATAACTTACACCTTAACTGTTTAATACAATAATGAAAAGGCATAACTAACTCTCGACGTTTAGAGACGAGCCAGATTATTGAGACATAATCACGTATTCCAGCTGCTTTCAAATATTTAATAAATATATTAGGTTTCCTGAAAGTAAGATTTGTCAGAGATCTAAAATACAGGGATTTGTTAAGAACTTTTCAGAACGTATAGTTAGTTACTCGACCAGATCTGCAGCATGACTTATTCGAGTTCCAAGAATAAGCAATGTGACTGAACGTTACGAGGGGTAGTTAGTTAAACTTTTGATTGATTAAATAATTACATTAGGTGTAGAGATATCCAGCAACAGTTACATATATAGTGAAGTACGAGCACAAACTAATAAAGCACTATATGGTGCGGGGCACTGTATGGAGAAACAAACACAAGCTAACCGAAATTAAGGTCAGGATATATAAGACATGCGTCCGCCCCATCATGACATATGGGATAGAACCGAGAGCCAATACCAACATGACAAAAAACCTTCTCAGAGTGGCGGAAATGAGAACCCTGCGTTCCATCGCAGGCAGGACTTTTAGAGATTGGATCAGAAATGAGACGATAAGGTCTGTCTGTGGTGTTGAAGACATAGTGAGGTGGGGAAAAAACAGAAGGCGCTTCTGGAGAGATCATGTGGACCGCATGGAGGATATAAAAAATCGCTAAGACTGAAAACCCTAACAGCAGGAGATTACCAGGAAGGCCGCCAAAAAGGCGGAAGGACAGCTGGATGTCATCATCCCAGGACAGCCTACCGTCACAAACAGGTCATACGACCTAAACCAAGAGGAAGAAGAAGGTTTTCCGTGAAGTAGTTTCATATTTCTTGGATATATGTAGTTAGAATAAAATTATCGTTAATAAATTCATTTCAAACGTATTGATTATACAGTACCTAATTATCAAAATTAATGATTATATGTGAGCACTATGGGTTGATTTTTTTTTTTCTAAACTAAATTTCAGTAAAATATAAAGCTCATTTTGAATAAAGAAGGGATAAATTAATAAAAAAATATTTTATGAAGACACCACAAGAAAGGACAAAGAAAATAGAAGGAAAAACAGGACTTGCAAAGTCAATTCCGTGTTTTTGGTATGAAGCTAAGAAGAATATTTAGTTTTATAAAGTCATTCTTTTCATTTCACTATACACGTAGTACTTCAGTCCAAAATTTTACTACCTGGATAGCACTGATCGTCCCATAAGTCCTCTTCGGTGTGAGATTCTGGACTTTTTGTGCACTGCAGCAAGTATCATGTGGAATGCTCTTCACCGCAAATACAGAGAGTCAACCTATCACGTAACATTCCTCACTTTGACATGTGGTACCTATTTGATTGTCTCAATTCCTTTACAGAACCTGTTTCCAGTATCTCTAGGATAGTTTAAAGCTGCAATTATTCAACAAATTAAATTCACCCTTTGGTGTCAGACATTCTTCTCCACTCGTTCATCCTAACAATAGTAGGTGGTTATTCCAGGCTCGTTGCCTATTTAATTGTCTCAATTCCTTTACAGAACCTGTTACCAGTATCTCTAGGATAGTTTAAAGCTGCAATTATTCAACAAGTTAAATTCATCCTTTGGTGTCAGACATTCTTCTCCACTCGTTCATCCTAACAATAGTAGGTGGTTATTCCAGGCTCGTTGCCTATTTGATTGTCTCAATTCCTTTACAGAACCGGTTTCCAGTATCTCTAGGATAGTTTTGTAGCTGCAATTATTCAAAAAATTTAATTCATCCTTTGGTGTCAGACATTCTTCTCCACTCGTTCATCCTAACAATAGTAGGTGGTTATTCCAGGCTCGTTGCCCCTAATGAAGCTATGCCAGGCTGAAGGCTGGTAGCTTTGCAAAGGATGTCTGGGATCATTCAATTAATTGGATATCTCAGCACTCCTCCAACGTCTCTCTTGGTTTTCGAGGGAGTAATCCTGGCAAGAATGTGCACTTTATTCAGTGTGTTCGGTTTAAGGCAACCCGGGATCAGACGGCATATCTACATCCACCTGATCAGCGTGACTCAACATATTCCAGACAAAGCAGGTATATTCATCTGCCGAATAGTATAAAGCTAGTCCCAAGCTTACACATATTTTCACGCGTCCCAAACTTGAACCATCGCTAGACAGTCAAACACCTCTTATCACAAACATCATAAAACAAGCAATCCCTACTGTTTCTGTCAAACATTGCCAGGTCTCAAGGTTCATGGCAAATATACTCACTCCTGGCACAATTGTAAACTACCAGCCGAAAGATAATACCGTGTTCAAGTTATAAGGCAACTCTCACACCACGTAACACGCACGATATAACGATAATTCGAATTATCCAAAATACTTGGATAATGCGTAAAATTAATCGATTTGGCTTAATTACTCGGAGTAAAAACCAACATTTTCCGTAGAAACTTTCTAAGACATTTTTTTTAATATTTTTTTGGGGATATATTATTGTAAACTTTATATTTTTACTTTTGTTGTTGAAAATGTTCATTATGTCCATTTGGATCCAGTTTGTTTTTCATTGAAAATATTTTTCTTATGTGTTTCAACATATTTCCTAAACCCGCGTGATATATCGTATACAACACAAAATCACATTTCTTATTTAGTACTGTATCCTTCCACATATTCGAACCGGTACTTCGAACATATTGAAGAGTGTCTCCGGGAGACAATGTTTTGTTCGGCTTCAGTAATCGAGTCTTCGCGGGTTAAGAACTCCTGAAGAAGACATTCGCGTTTTGTCATTTCACGTATTGGCAACACTGCTGCACGTGAAAAGGCAACACTCTTACGTGTACTTGGCGCATGCGGGTATTATTACCAGACTGGGTCATTTTTTTAAGGGCTTCTTCGTGAATCGAACCCCCGGGCTGGAGGTTGAGCGTTCTAACAACTAGGTCACAAAAGTCGTCAAAGTGTTATGAAATACAAAACAATCTAATATGCTCATCACAAACCCTTCTTACCACATTTTTTTAATATCGATTTCTTTAAAATTTTCCACGTTCATTGCAAATAATTCTCAAAAGGTGAAAGAGCAGCCTTATAATGACAGCCTTTTTGAAATAGAACTTTGTATTTACTGAGCACTAAGCGGGCTTAGTTTATTTTTCAGCCACTGTCGACATAGTTTTAATTTTGATAAAATTAATTTTTTTGACTAGTTCGTAACTTAATTACCTGGCTTTTGTACAAGATAAGCCTGGTATAATACTTAGTTACAGAATTTGTTAAGTTCGCTTAAAATATAGTTATTTTTTTCTTTCACTGTTTCTAAATAAATTTAAATATTCTCAACATGTTTGATTTACATTTTTAGTTTTGTAATGAAATGTCTTTGACATTTGTAAAACGTGGAATGATAATCTGAGGAAGGATTTGAAACGAAGTCATTAAAGATCAACGTGAACTAGAGACAGATGTTTTGAGAAAGATGAACAATAGCATTCCGAAATGGTTTAGACATACAGAACGTTTAAGTAAAGTAAAAAATCGTTAAACAAATACAAAGTGAAAATGCGAATTCAAATCGTGGTAGAGAAATACCAAGGAAAGTATTTTTTAGTTATAATTTAAATGTAAGAGCCAAATAAATCGTAGGAGTTGTGTAAGAAGGTAAATTGATGGAGAGGAGACTAAAGACGCGTGTCGACATACGAAAGTCTGGCACTCTGGTATATTTGTCTACCCCAAAATGAAAAAAAAACGCGATGCTTTTTAAGGATGTATTTTATGTAAAACAAAATATGTGGTCACAATAAAAAAACGTATGGATTTTTTTTAAAAGAATGTCAAGCTTCTTGCCTTAACAACTTGTAACGCTATTGGTATCATCTATCTATAAATGTCAAGGCTCTTGTTTTAACAACCTGTAACGCTATTAGTATCATAGATATCTATCTATAAATGTCAAGCTTCTTGCCTTAACAACTTGTAATGCTATTGGTATTATAGATATATAACTATAAATGTCAAGGTTCTTGTCTTAACAACTTGTAACGCTATTGGTATCATAGATATATATTTATAACTGTCAAGTTTCTTGCCTTAACAACTTGTAACGCTATTGGTATCATAGACATCTATCTATAAATAAAAAGATGTGGATCACACCCAACCTTTTTCTTGTTCATTCTCTCCATTCTAAGTAATGTGTTCAACATGGTCGTCAACCATCAATCTCCAAAATGAAATATATCTACTAGTGGCATATAGAAATTATCAATTTTTATTAAAAAAGGTATAGTAAAAATTAAACAACAAAAAAAGAACATCACAATTATTCCACATATACGTAAAATTACGTCAAGCGTTTAAAAAATAGTGTTCACATCCTACAAATGTTGGTACGTATTTTTATAACTCCCGCCGTTCTAGGAATAAGATGGTTCAGAAGGTTTACATTTTTTCTAAGAAACATGTTTTAGTGGAAATTTATTTCAAAACACGAGTATTCAACTAAATCTAAATTTTACAAAGACTGCTACATGTTCAATAACGTTTAAAACTACCATTTCTTAGTATCACTAATAGCGCGTTGGAAGAATGGGGTGGCCCAAAAAACTGAACAAATATTTATGTAGAGGATTTTTTCTAGTTATTTCGCTTTATTTAAATAAATATTTTATGTTTATCTTATATATATATATTTTTTTTTCTTTATTTATTCATTCTCGAAGAATCATCGACAGATTGTTGACAACATGGTTTCGACGAATTCTTCAATGTTTCGGGCACGTTGCTCGTGGGCAACGAGACAGTTTAGAGAGGTTTGCGGTCACTGGAGATGTAGAAGGGTGACGCACAAGAGAAAAAATCCCAATGCATTGGATTGACCAAATGATAGATGCAACTGGACTACCCTTAACACCAACCTTTTGAGCCGTAGAATGCAAAAATAGATGGAAAGGAGCCGTCAGAGGCTATCACAAGAGACACGATACATAGTCATGAGTTACACGACAGAATGGATGGAGTTATCTAATACTAGGAATTATATTAGGTGTTAACATAAGTAGTGTCCATTTTTTTCAAATGTATAAATAATCACCAAAAGTTAAACAAAATGGGAAAGGTTATACGTCATCAATCAACGTTCGGCAATTGATTTTTGTTGTTTTCACTCAAAACATGTGGAACCCAAGCGCCGAACTTCTGGACTTTTCCGATTGGTTTAAGGTGGCGGTATACAGTCATGTGACTACAATTCATCTGCTCAGCCAATTCTACGGTGCTTTGAAGGGGATCTTCATAAATAATATGGTTTAAGCGGTCCTCATCGAAGTCCACTGGTCGTCCGGAACGCTCCATGTCTTTCAGGTCGAAATCACCGTCTTTGAAACGCAAAACCCATCGACAAGCTGTCATTTCATTTTTAGCGGAATGCTTTACTGGTACGTCGTGATGATTATGATTGTTTGGTATTTAAAATAAAATACGTCGATTAGGAATGCGGAAAGTGAGAGTGAACAATCAATGAATAGTAAACAGCAATGAATGGTCAAGTGAATAATAATCTTTATTTATCGATAAGTAGGTATTTATAGATGTGCGTGAATGCGCCCGCAATATATACTTTATCTCACTCCTGCGCGTGCAGAGGTGTTTGCGGACGTTGCGAATAATATAGTTGGTAGGTAATTTGTTGACGAAAACGGTGAGACAACGCGATGCGTTCTCTTTCTACTGTGGAATGTAACGTAAATAGTATTTGCGGGTAAACTATATTAATGTTCTGGTATGCGACCTTTGGACATGTCCGAAGGTTGGCTCGTCGGTCGTTGACCGTGCGTGTTGACAATATTTAGGGACGACGGTATTCCCTACACATTCATAGCATCTTCACACTAGTATTAATTTATTTATTTATTTTACACATGACAAAAAATATACATAATTTGCGAAAAAAACAACAGGTAGTTTAATTCGGATACACAATTTTAATGGGTCTGGATTTGTTGCCTTTCATTTGTCGTGTCCTCAGTAAACTAGGTTTTTGCCTGTATCTCACTGAGGACATATACTATGAAAAAATAAATCGATACTTCTTTGCGATTTTGGATTATGTTCCTAGTATTTTTTCTTCATAATATAATCCATTTGTAATTTAATATTTTATCATTTTTTGTTCAAAGTAAATTTTTAATTATATTGAATTATAATGTTGTCTTTTATCCTTTACACTAAAACGCAACGTTGCCTTTAAAAAAAGTTATTCGCGTATACAAAAAGGCTGGGCAGTCCTGCTCTAGAGTGTCAAATGATGATGTGTGAGAAAAGAAAACTCCTGTATTATCTAGATTCTGCTGTTGCGTGCTCGCATGTATTGGTCTGGACACGTGGTTTACATGATTGAACTCTCAAGTACAGACTTTAGACTCCCATAAAATACATTTTTTGGTAAGCTTACCAAAGTCAGAGGAAAGCACTGTGAGCAGCGCAAAGGATAAACGAACTTCTACATTAGATGTTTAAAAATGTATGTTTAGCACAATTGGGAGTAAACAGCGACTAAATACGACGTAAAGCCGTTGCTAGAACATCAGGGATCCAATAGAGAAAGAAAATTCCAACAGCAAGTACTAAGTCTCGATGCCTTCTAGTATACTCGTCACGGCATAAGTCATTCTTTTATTAAAAATATGTTATATTTTGTTTAAAAACTGTGATGGAGTTTGACAAATTACTTTTTAAAACTTATAGTTATAAAAACGTACATACAAGTCATTTTCTTTTAGATCCAATTAAGTTGACTTTGAGCTTTCATCTCGTGTAACCTTCAATTTTTATTTTTAATATTGCTTTATATCTTATTTTTCCTCCCATTTGATATTCTGATATAACATGAAATTTTAAGTCCAAGATGGAAAAAAACGAGAACTTTAGAAATTAAATACGAAATAATCAAAGGAGGGAATCAAATTGAAGAGTGGATAATATTAATATTCTAGGTGGGCGGATCTCGTGACATTTTGTCAAATTTATCTCCTCAAGAGTCGTTTTAACGACGAACGTAAATAATTAATTACATATTGCCAAATTAATAACTTTTTTAATGAAACCTTTTCATTTAAACCGTAAATCTGGTATATAAATGCTGGTGGTTATATAAATAGAGGGTGCAGAGGGGATTTTTTTTATTTAAGATTTCCAAAAAAGAAATATTATTTAAAAAAAAACAAATATAGTCAATAGGAAGCCCCTTTTGTACATACGTTTATTAGATTTTTGTTGTATAAAGTACAACCTCCCGGGATAACTGCCAAGAAGCAATGTTTACCGACCAATCAGAAAGAAGGAAGGTGAATTAGTGTCAACACTTTGTGACAAAAAAGTGATAATAATAAAAAAAAAACACTAAAAAGCCAAGTAACCTCATTAAAACGCCACAACTTTACTTAAATTGTACAACGATTTTGTTGTGTACAGTAAAACCTGCTAAAACTATTGGCAAGAAGCAATCTCTCCCAACCAATCAGAAATATGTTAAAGAGGTCTTAAGTGTAAACAATTTGAAGAGAACAAAGACTTTTTTTACATATATTGTATTACACTTTTTTTGCACACATAACTTTACCTGTTGGGTTAATGGCTATGTGGTTATTTATTTTAACCTACCAGAAATATATAAAAGAGGCCTCTAGAAAAACCAGATTGGATATTTTTTTACGAATTGTTTTCCAACGAAAATCGAGCCCATGACTCCGGGTTCCAGATTCGATTAATATGTCGTACATATATGATCACCGAATGACAAATTAATATGTCGTGTATGATCACCGAATGACCAATTAATATGTCGTATATGATCACCGAATGACAAATTAATATGTTGTATATGATCACCGAATGACAAATTAATATGTCGTATATGATCACCGAATGACAAATTAATATGTCGTATATGATCACCGAATGACAAATTAATATGTCGTATATGATCACCGAATGACAAATTAATATGTCGTATATGATCACCGAATGACAAATTAATATGTCGTATATGATCACCGAATGACAAAAATAATAGATTTTATACCACTACATGCATATCATCACACCGTATTTCTTTTGGGATAGATAGAGAGGACACATCTCACAGGTTTTTTTTCATGTACACAGTTCTCACGTCATCTACATTCATACATCTCATTTTTTTTCTCTCCATAAATAGGATTAACTATTTGGCGCTATGCATGGTAATATGTGACGTGGGAGATAAATAGTTATTGAACTGGCTGAGTGTTTCACCTATATATTTGTGAGAGAAGAAAATGCTGAATTGACTAAATTATTAATCGTTTTGTAGTCAAAAGACGTATGTGGGATCGTAGTCTTATTGTTTTCGATTAATTGGCTTTCCAACTAGTTGTATTTTTTTATCTGAAAAATTTCTAATAAGTTTCACATTATTCCCTCTAGGATGTTCTATTTCGAAGATGACAGCCTAGTTATTTTTGCACACCTCAAGGTACAGGGTGGACAAAAATTAACTTAAAAGTTTTATTTTAAATAATTTATCTAATGTTTTCCATACTAAATTCATCCAATTGATTTAACAGAAAGTTCGCAATCATAACACACTAGCTGTCACTGTTTGCAATTACAGAATTAACCCGACGTCTTCAAAGAAATACGGTTCAATTACACTTCCTGGCTAAATTTTAAACCGCACCGTCACTTTGTGAGGTTACCAAGACTGCTGATGAATTTTTAGATCCCTAAATTTGTTAATAAAACCACCAAGGTCAAAATAGACTCCGTCGATCTAATAATTGTCTTGTTACAATTCAAGAGTGATTTTTATGATTTGTGTTAATAATAACGTGTTGTTGAATAGTGAAAAGTTTCATAATAAATTTGCTGTTTCCACTTCTAGACTGTCAAATAAACAAACATACAGACCATCACACTTTTTTCCTGCTGGAGTAGGCAGAAATGTTTTGCATCTTCCACATCCATACACCTTCTCAAACAGCTCCTACAATTTCACCTTCTTCTGACTTTTCTTTTATAAAAGTAAAAATATCATTTATTTGATTCAACTATAATTTTTTTGGTATTGCTCTAACACGCTTTTTTATCACATTCGAACTGTACATTTGTTTTTTTTTTTAGTTTATCTTCATTCATTCGTTACACATGCACAAACCATCTCAGAGTTGTTTTTGATCTTATTTAACACATCAACCTAAGTTCACATTCATCCCTAATTACTTAAATTCGTACTTTGTCATCCCGTGTATGATATAACATACATAACATATATCAATATGTATTCAGCTTTTTTTTTAGTTTTTTTTTTATTTCAGTTTTTTCCACGCCTATTTTTCCCTCCTCGTGGGATCAATACTAAAACTAGGTAACTCGAAATTTGGCGGTTTTGAGTTATTAATATCAATGAATTGCTCATCGAAGAGGCTTTCTTATGCTATTATTTCTCAACTTAGTTATTTAGCATTTTCATAATAACGAGTACTTATAAAGCTTAAGTTTCAAGTTTTAAGACGCTACGTTGTTTAGTATGTGTTTAGCAGCCATCAATAGTGAACGCTCTCAGTGAATTTGTAAACATGGAAAAAATTGATCATCGTTATGTGATACAATACTTTCATTTGAAAGGTCTAAGTCTTTGCGTCGATTCATAACCATGGATAAAACATTGGTCCATCACTTCACACCTGAGACGAAGGAACAGTCAAAACAATGGACTGAAAGGGGAGAATTGGCTCCAAAAAAGGCGAAGACAGTTCCATCTGCAGGCAAGGTCATGGCGTCAGTTTTTTCGGATAATTTTCATTGATTATCTTCAAAAAGGAAAAACAATCAACGGCGAGTATTATGCGAACTTATTGCAGCGTTTGAGGGATGAAGTCAAGAAAAAACGGCCGCATTTGGCGAAAAAGAAAGTGTTGTTTCATCAAGACAATACACCAGTTTACACATCCGTTATCGCGGTGGCCAAAATCAATTAATTAAAGTTCGAATTGCTTCCTCACGCACACTTTTTGCCAGATTTAGTCCCCTCGGATTATTTTATTTTTCCGAACTTGAAAAAAAAGCTCGGTGGTAAAAGATTTGCCAACAATGAAGAGGTGGAATCTGCAGTTGATGGCTATTTTGAGGCGCTCGACGGTTCTCACTATAAACAGGGTATCGAAGCTATTGAACGTCGCTGGGAAAAGTGTGTCGAGCTGAAAGGAGACTATATTGAGAAATAAAAATATTTTTTCCCAATTTTTTTGTGTTTTCTTTGTTAGGTCGGGTACTTTTGGGACTACCCTCGTACATAGGTAAATCGTAAACGTGGAAACAAAAGAATGCTTAAAGTAGATATCTGAAGTTCATATAACTTACATCTTATGATCTATTGAAACCTTATAATTAAAGAGGAGTTACCAGACAAAATGACCTCGATACTAAGAACGCCATTTTCTCAGAATAGAGAATTTTGAGTTACTGTATTGAGCCCACGTCCTGTAAATCAATGACGGTAGCAGATTTTGAGCTTAGCAGATTTTGATAATGTACAGTTTGAGTACATATGTTTTAATGGCCCATTGACTGTGTTTACTAACGTCGTTCGATATCTCTCATAACTCTTACATTATCTGAGAAAATACTGTAGGAATAGCAGAATTTTCCTGCTTGATCTAATTTTTCATTACTCATCCATACATTGCATTTACTTTTCCTTTCATATATCAATCATCATGGCATAGGATATTGCAATGATAATTCTCAGATTTTTATCTTTACATCATTCATGCGTTTACTTATCAGACTTTGTATTTTGTCATCATTATCTGATAGCACTACTAAGTTATCAGTAATTCGCATATATTCATGCGATTTACTTATCAGACTCTAATTTATCTTCATTATCTGAAAGCACTACTAAGTTATCAGGAATTCGCATATATTCATACGATTTACTTATCAGACTGTAATTTATCTTCATTATCTGATAGCACTACTAAGTTACCAGTAATTCGCATATATTCATGCGATTTACTTATCGGACTCTGTCATTTATCTTCATTATCCGATAGCACTACTAAGTTACCAGTAATTCGCATATATTCATGCGATTTACTTATCAGACTCTGTAATTTATCTTCATTATCCGATAGCACTACTAAGTTATCAGTAATTCACATATATTCATGCAATTTACTTATCGGACTCTGTAATGTATCTTCATTATCCGATAGCATTACTAAGTTATCAGTAATTCGCATATATTCATGCGATTTACTTATCAGATCTCATTTGTTACTTGTATGCCACCTATTGACTCAAATAAGCACTCAAAATTAAACCAAACTATAAGTTATAACGATGATTTTAGCCCACCCAGTATATCTCTCATCCATTTTTTATAACTGTGTTGTTTATTCGTTTGCTCCGAAAAAAAAAGTGCATGCTGTGAATATCGATCCTCGTGAGAGCCAGTAACTTGTGTGTGGTCTTATGGCAGTTTTTGTATGTTGTAAAAATGATAAAATTATATTCCGAATCACTTCCCGAATCATAAAATAAAGATTCATAGTTTTTTTTTTTATATTCTCTAATATATTTAGTTATTTAATACTTTTGAAACATTCAAATTTGTAGATCGGTTGACCTTTACTTGGTCGGTCAATCTTGTAGGGAATTTCTTCCTCTGCACATTTCTTGTAATGACCAATTTCTGAAAGTTTCCCTTATCTCGCCTCGGAATGTGCCCTAAGAACTGGAGAACACGCTTTAGGAAAATTAACGAGAGATTGTCATTTATTTTAATCTCGGGGCTTAATATCGCCATTTATATTTTTCAGAAATATATCCCTCCAGATAGAAGTCAGAAACATATTATTTTCTCAAAATTAAAAGCTTGTGCGTGAAAAAATAAGTAAAAACATTTGGTTAAACTAAGGAATCAAAAAACTTAGATGAAGTCTTTCGCCCCTATAGATTGCATTAGTGTGATATCATTCGACCTCCGTGGGCTAGTTGGTAAAACACCTGTCTCCCAGCCCGGAGGCTGCAGGTTCAAATCCCACTGAAGCCCATTTTTTAAAATAAGATTATAGTCTGGTTTTCACGTAAGACCACTGTAACATATTTTTGGTTCGTCTAAAGAGATTGCCACATGACAATAATCCCGCCAGGTTGTAATGTATACAACGAAAGTGTAATACATAATACAAACGATAAAGTAACAATGAAACACTCAGGCCAAAAAATGTTTCTCCCAGCACAAACAAAACGACCTATATGACCTAATTGTTAAAAGACTTGACTAGTGGTGGGGGGTTACGGGTTCCGTTCCCATTGGTTTTAAATTTTATTAAAAAAATTTAGTTTTCACTTCGGATATTTTTAAAGCATTTCTGGTTAGTTAGAAGACATTGGTATTTGCAATAAATTCGCCAGATTGTATAACATACAGCAAAATTATAATCAAAAAAGTTATTAATACCTTCTTCTTAATATTGGTGAATACTTGAAACGGAGAAAGTCTTAATTTCTTTGCCCCGTCAACGTTTTCCTTCGCTTATTTATTACTACACATGTATTGATCACAGTTTTAAAAAGAAAATCACTCAGGTTTTAAAAAGGAACAAAAAAAGAAAAATCGTTTAATTTACCTTTTTAAATAACTGTTTCCGATGAACTCCAATACTATAGTAAAAAAAACACAAACCGTTTGATTTATGTTGGTCAATCACGCTTTAAACAGTGACTCGAAGAAACTAAAAGAACAAAATAGGAAAATGATACAAGGAACTGGATATAAGCAAGTGTTACTTATGTGATATAATAAATCACCCAAATTACACCGCAGAATCCGTGACATCCATTCCGTATACAGACTCATTTGCCACTGACCTTATAAACTCTCAACGGAAGTGTCCAATAATCCCATCAGCTTGTTAAGCAATACACTTCTCGTAATAAATTATTGGGTTGTAACATTACATTCGTCGCATTAATTTGTAAATTCAATGAACACTTTCTTTTATTACATTTGTGTCATTTTCATGTACGATCATTTTGTAGATTAATTTAAATATAATTATCATCCTGACGAGTAGCTCATGAATGAGCATCGTTACTCTCATGATAGCTTCTGACGACTCCTTTACATCCATCCCTGTACTTCGCGGTTCAAAAGGCAGTTGTAAAGGGTAGTACAGTTGCGTTTCTCACTTGTTTAGTCCAACGCATTGGGACTCTTCCTCTTGTGCGTCGTCCTTGCATGGTTCCAGTAACTATAAGCCTTTCCAAACTATCTTCGTGGTCACGAGCAATGTGCCCAAATAATTGGAAGACTCGCCGAAGGCATATCTTTGTTAATTTGTCGGTGATTTAAGTTCTTCGAGAATCGTAACATCCTTCTCCAGCACCACATTTCAAATGTATCTATTCTACGTTTTTTTAGTTGCTCCCATACATGAATATTGTGAAGACGAAAGACAGAACTAGGCGCATCACGATGGTGATGGTTCTGTTCTTATGTATATTTTCCAGCTTTGAAATCGCATTTTCTGCCATTCCAGTTCTTCTTGTTGATGTAAATGTAAATAAATACTGTAGAAATCGGTGCATAAAAAATCATACACGGTGTGGGGAGATATAGTATATCCGTTTTTAATACATATAGTATATCCGTGGGGTGATATAGTATATCCGTTTGTGATTATAAAAATAATACACGGTGTGGGGTGATATATTATATCCGTTTGTAATACATATAGTATATCCTTGGGGTGATATAGTATATCCGTTTGTAATAATAAAAATAATACACGGTGTGGGGTGATATAGTATATCCGTTTGTAATACATATAGTATATCCGTGGGTTGATATAGTATATCCGTTTGTAATAATAAAAATAATACACGGTGTGGGGTGATATAGTATATCCGTTTGTAATACATATAGTATATCCGTTTGATATAGTATATCCGTTTGTAATACATATAGTATATCCGTGAGGTGATATAGTATATCCGTTTGTAATAATAAAAATAATACACGGTGTGGGGTGATATAGTATATCCGTTTGTAATACATATAGTATATCCGTGGGTTGATATAGTATATCCGTTTGTAATAATAAAAATAATACACGGTGTGGGGTGATATAGTATATCCGTTTGTAATACATATAGTATATCCGTTTGATATAGTATATCCGTTTGTAATACATATAGTATATCCGTGAGGTGATATAGTATATCCGTTTGTAATAATAAAAATAATACACGGTGTGGGGTGATATAGTATATCCGTTTGTAATACATATAGTATATCCGTTTGATATAGTATATCCGTCTGTAATACATATAGTATATCCGTTTGTAATACATATAGTATATCCGTGAGGTGATATAGTATATCCGTTTGTAATAATGAAAATAATACACGGTGTGGGGTGATATAGTATATCCGTTTGTAATATATATAATATATCCGTGGGGTGATATAGTATATCCGTTTGTAATAATACAAATAATACACGGTGTGGGGTGATATAGTACAGTGCTTCCCAAATTGGGGGCCGCGGGATTTCTCGTGGGGGTCGCGAAAATATTCAGTATAAAGTACAAATATTCATGTGAGTATTAAATTGTTTCATGTGAGTATAGTTTTTAGGTTTGGGGGGGCGGGAATTAATAACTTCAGATTTAGGGGGCCGTTACATGAAAGTAATTGGGAAGCACTGATATAGTATATCCGTTTGAACATATATATTTGAACTGGATAGTATCAAAATCAACTAAGATTCACATCAGTATTTTAGTAACAACTTTGAAGTATGGGAATGACACGTGGATGTCGAGGATCTTAATAAATCCTGTAGACATGCGTGCTTTGGGAAGAATATCTACGAAAACTCCTCACTCTTCACCTTTTCTTGGGTCAAAGAGTTACTTTGTCATGTACTTGTTTTATATTTGAAGCTGAGAATTACTAAAATTGCTATTTTTCCATGCATCTTAGATGTAACTCTTCTCAAAATAATGAAATGATTGAGATGTTAACATTTTTTCTACTTTCTTGGTATGGAAATGTTCCATCAGCGGTTCCTGAGCCACATCACTGATCGATTGGAATTATCATATCACAAATATCTTGGTACTGTAACACTCCAACTGTAAACCTAAATAAGATATGGTTGTAGATGCGGAATTAAGGTGAACCAAACATGTGATACGCATGGGCACCATAGGCTCCCAAAACACATTATATACGGACAAGTAATGGACATGCAAATGGTTGTTGGGCAAAGAAAGCGCTATAAGGGCAGTCTGCGACAGTCACTAGCTTTGTGCGGAGTGCTTGCAGACTGGAAGCGAGTAACTTAAGGTTGTAGACAATGAAGAGCTTTCTATTCTCAAACTGGTGGTGTCTCAAGAATGATATGTGTGAGAAACAGACTTTTAGCATGTGTCAACGTTACCAGGCGGGTCAGTAGAATTCACATGCCGGAGTCGTCTGCAAGACGGAATACGAATCTAGAATCGAGTTATTCTCTCACAGAATCCTCCACTACGAGGCCCAGCTTAGTTGTAGAAAAAAAACTATAAACGCTGATTTGTGAATTGTTTAAACCACCAATATTCTACATGGTATATTGGAATTTTACGACAGCAAATCAGAAAGACCTGAAGTGGAAACCAGACGGACACTTTCTTTTTAAATGGGGTGTCAACAGGAATAAAACTCACAACCTTCAGGTTGAAAGACCGGTGTCTTATTGACTAGGCCAAGGAGGTCGTAAATCATTGATGTACAAAAAAACAATGATATATAAAAAAATTAAAAACAGAATTGATTAAACCAATAAGATTTTAACAAGGTCATCAAAAGTAGAAGAAGAAAAGTAGGATTGGATAAAAAATTATGACAAACCAGTGGAAAAAAAGCTTTGTCACTGAAGGCAGGCTGAATTATCAATTCGCTTTTTGAAACACGTCAACGATGGTGTAAGTGTTAGTTGGAAGCTGGTTCTGGAGTGGGCAGTAAAAGACGAAGCTAAAAATTAAGGAAAAGTTAAAAGACAATATCTGCTTAAGTGTAGCGTGAATCCTTATTTTTTTAAGAATAGATATGACTGAAGTCAAAGGTATTCTTGTGCCATCGAACACCAGGCGGAAAAAGTGCATGTGTCGTTCGAGGAGAGTAGCACAGCGCGGGGTTCGAACCGACGACCTAATTGGAGAATCCTTGATTGGAGAGTGGCTAATTTTTTTCGACAAAACACGACAGGATGACGAGTTAGTTAAAATTTTACATAGAAGTGACAATACGTGAAAATTTCAGTCAACCTTAAGTTGTGTAAATAAAAATTTAAGTACTATACAATAAGGTAAGTATTATTGGATCAAGCGAATAATACTATAATATAAGTATATATAGTATTTAATATAAATATATATAGTATTCGCCAGAATATCACAACAATATTCAAAAATAGCTACTAACTTTGTGCTCTCCTTTATTAATATAAATAACGTAATATAAACAAAACATTAAGGGCAATACTTTGCCTCTGGAGTTGAGTAACCCTGCATTAACATGTAGGAAGGTTTTAATTCTGCAAAGCAACTTGCATCTCGTTCTACTAATGAGGCCATATGTTTTCTATATCTCAATATCTATCCATAAAATTCCCACAAAATTCTCAAAGATTATTAAATAATTTTAAAACAATGACTGTAATTGATTATTACTACTGCTTTTTGTATCTTCATGTTAGTTTAAGTGTATTAATTGTCAATAATTTTAAGTACTTTATAACCTGTCACATGTTCATTTGTATATTATATAAAGACACTGTTGTGTCGTTAAATAAATAAAAATAAAAAAATACTTTGAAAGAAGGAAATGTAAAATGCTGAAAAATTATTAAAAGTGTACGATTGTATAAGAGGGGAAATATTTATGTCGGGGTATAAAATTCTAGCACTCTTTCCTCTCTGCCCACCTCGACAGGGATACGACGTGATGGTATATATTATATAATATGTATGAGTTAATATTTTGTATTCGTTGAAATTCGCTCAGCTCGGAATTAACAACATGTAAATAAACAAGAAAGACTTCGAATATTTATACATATATTTTTATTATTTATTGCTGCTTCAGAGATTATCGCGAAATCCCTTTTTATTCGGTCTCCTGTACTATAAACAGTGTGGCCCAAAAGTCCCGCTGCTGCGTCTCGGCCAACACAATATTCTATTTTTCACTCCACTCAGGCGGATAAAGAAATATGACGTCAAAACAAATTTATGTCTTTCTCCTGCTTTTTTCTCTGTTCTTTCTCTCCACCCTGCGAGTTCATTACTGCGCCAAATGAGCGGTTAAGCCCAGACGAAAACAACTCCGAGATTAACGGGCGAGTCCTGCGACTAAACCGGTCCAAGACGTTAACATGTTAAGTTCTATATTATTTTTAAATATTATTTTAACCAAGATAAACTAGAACCATTTTTAATATTTAAGTTTTCAAAAACTGATTAGGTAGATACTCCTCCTTATTTGTGTCAAGATCATATGTAGCGCATATAGGACACTAGATTCAAACGTGTTTCAGAGTCTCTTTCCTGCCTCACACGTAGTGCTCTTCTCAAAGTGACAAAAACTAAGGCTAAAATGGTATGATGTATATCTTTCGACCAGAGATTGCGAGTTCGATATCCGTTGGAGCCCAAATGTTTTTAAAAAAGAGCTTTAGTCAAGTTTTCTCTTAAGGCATCTTATTTTTGTATGATTTGTTGGAAAAAATACCACATGGCAATAAGTCCAATAAGTATAATCTTATAAAATACAAGGTTTTTCCCTCTAACATAGTTTCGGATTCTTCTTTTTGTTTTTTTTTTTGTGAATAATTGATCTTCAATTGTGGTCATCCATTGAATTGTGAGCATATTCCAAACCCCGTTATTCAGTCCATTTGAAAATATTTATCTGTCAATAATTGATTTTGAATTGTGTTCATCCGTTGAATTGTGAGCATATTCCAAACACCGTAATTCAGTCCATTTGAAAATATTTATCTGTCAATAATTGATTTTGAATTGTGTTCATCCATTGAATTGTGAGCATATTCCAAACACCGTAATTCAGTCCATTTGAAAATATTTATCTGTCAATAATTGATTTTGAATTGTGTTCATCCATTGAATTGTGAGCATATTCCAAACACCGTAATTCAGTCCATTTGAAAATATTTTCTGTCAATAATTGATCTTAAATTGTGTCGATCCATTGAATTGTGAGCATATTCCAAACACCGTAATTCAGTCCATTTGAAAATATTTTTCTATCAATAATATAATTGATCTTGAATTGTGTTGGTCCATTGAATATGTGAGCATATTTCGAACACCGTGATTCAATCCATTCAAACATATTTTTCTGTCAATAATTGATCTTAAATTGTGCTGATCCATTGAATTGTGAGCATATTCCAAACACCGTAATTCAGTTCATTTGAAAATATTTATCGGTCAATAATTGATTTTGAATTGTGTTCATCCATTGAATTGTGAGCATATTCCAAACACCGTAATTCAGTCCATTTGAAAATATTTATCTGTCAATAATTGATTTTGAATTGTGTTCATCCATTGAATTGTGAGCATATTCCAAACACCGTAATTCAGTCCATTTGAAAATATTTCTCTGTCAATAATTAATTTTGAATTGTGTTCATCCATTGAATTGTGAGCATATTCCAAACACCGTAATTAAGTCCATTTGAAAAAATTTTCTGTCAATAATTGATCTTGAATTGTGTCGATCCATTGAATTGTGAGCATATTCCAAACACCGTAATTCAGTCCATTTGAAAATATTTTTCTATCAATAATATAATTGATCTTGAATTGTGTTGATCCATTGAATATGTGAGCATATTTCGAACACCGTGATTCAATCCATTCAAACATATTTTTCTGTCAATAATTGATCTTAAATTGTGCTGATCCATTGAATTGTGAGCATATTCCAAACACCGTAATTCAGTTCATTTGAAAATATTTATCGGTCAATAATTGATTTTGAATTGTGTTCATCCATTGAATTGTGAGCATATTCCAAACACCGTAATTCAGTCCATTTGAAAATATTTATCTGTCAATAATTGATTTTGAATTGTGTTCATCCATTGAATTGTGAGCATATTCCAAACACCGTAATTCAGTCCATTTGAAAATATTTCTCTGTCAATAATTAATTTTGAATTGTGTTCATCCATTGAATTGTGAGCATATTCCAAACACCGTAATTAAGTCCATTTGAAAAAAAATTCTGTCAATAATTGATCTTGAATTGTGTCGATCCATTGAATTGTGAGTATATTCCAAACACCGTAATTCAGTCCATTTGAAAATATTTTTCTATCAATAATATAATTGATCTTGAATTGTGTTGGTCCATTGAATATGTGAGCATATTTCGAACACCGTGATTCAATCCATTTAAAAATATTTTTCTGTCAATAATTGATCTTGAATTGTGCTGATCCATTGAATTGTGAGCATATTCCAAACACCGTAATTCAGTCCATTTGAAAATATTTATCTGTCAATAATTGATCTTTAATTGTGTTGATCCATTGAATTGTGAGCATATTCCAAACACCGTAATTCAGTCCATTTGAAAATATTTTCTGTCAATAATTGATCTTGAATTGTGTTCATCCATTGAATTGTGAGCATATTCCAAACACCGTAATTCAGTCCATTTGAATGTTTTTTTTTTAATATTCATGTCCCCACCATTGACAAACATTACAACATATCTAATTTCATTCCAATACGATCGACCCTCGCATATGTTTTGGGAAGGATGTGATTCGAAACATTAATTTGTCCATATAAATAACTAATTATATTGTATTACACTTTCGTTGTTTACAGTACAACTTTGCGGGTTTATTACCAAAAAAATGACATAAATAAGTATCAGATATTATAAACTAAATAAAGATTATGGTTTGGTTCGATTTGAACTATGGTTAGATGATCTAATCAAATATTTTGCTGAGAAACCATGTACTAATGGGACAGTAATATAAATAAACGGGATTTTTCGTATGACATAACAAGCAACCAGGCAGCCTGTTAAGGACGAATGCAAGGATATGGCGAGAGACATTGCGGAAGAAATCCTTAAATGAATTGGATACAACGAAATGGCGGAGAAGATTGAGCCATGAAGACTTTTTTGAACAGAATAATTTCCTTGTGAATAGAGAATTTTTACTTCGAATAGAGAAATTTATTTTCCAAAAAATTGTTTTGTTTTGAAAAATATTTTTTTATGTGACACTTTTACACAAAAGTACAGTTGGTGAGTTAAGTGCCCTACCTAATTATCTCAAAAGGGGCATAGTGTGAATGATGTTTATCCAAAACGAACGTAACTAATGTCATGTGTAGAACGTAATTTGATGTCATGTATAAAGGTACATGACCGCGCGGTAACGTTCTGGACTTCCGTGCAGAAAGTCAACGATTAGAACCCCGAGTTGTTGTTACTTCCTTCGAATAACACATATATTGTTTCCGCCAAGTATTCAGGGGTATAAGAATACCTATGACTTTGGTCATATCTTTACTTGAAAAAAAAGTAAAAGGTACAGCATTGATTTGATCGTCTCACTTCGGTGAGACATCGGATCCTGTACAGCGGTGTGGACAGTGAGTTTGGTGATGCGCAACGGCCCACTTACTCAAAACTAACTCCACGACACAGCTTCGACACAGCGCAACGACTCACTTACTCAAAACTAACTCCACGACACAGCGCAACGACTCACTTAGTCAAAACTAACTCCACGACACAGCTTCGACACAGCGCAACGGCTCACTTACTCAAAACTAACTCCACGACACAGCTTCGACACAGCGCAACGGCTCACTTACTCAAAACTAACTCCACGACACAGCTTCGACACAGCGCAACGACTCACTTACTCAAAACTAACTCCACGACACAGCTTCGACACAGCGCAACGGCTCACTTATTCAAAACTAACTCCACGACACAGCTTCGACACAGCGCAACGACTCACTTACTCAAAATTAACTCCACGACACAGTTGGAATGGCGAGGGGATCCTCGACAACGAGGCCCAGCAACGACGACGAGATGTTGTGACTACAATGTGGGCTTAGCTTGATGCTATGTATGAATGTTTGTTACTTCAAAATGGGTAAAGCTTGATAACCTTGTACGAAATTACTTGTATGTTTACGACAGTAGCTTGATGGCATGTATAAATGTTTGTTACTCCAAAATAGACAAAGGTTGATGAAATATACGAAAGTATGTTACTCCAAAACGGACAAAACATGATAACTTGTTTGAATGTATATTATTCTTAAACGAACGTAGTTTGATGTACGAGTATAAATGTGTATTACTCCAAAATGGGCATCAAGAATAAAAACGGGCGCAGGGAATAAAGAATCAAATAACTTCACCCCTTAGGCGTGTGAAGAAGCCTTCAAAAATATTTTTTTCATAACTATATAGATTAATAAAATAAAGAATTATCATAACACATTAAGTGATCATATATCCTAAAATTACACATGTATGTTAAGGCAATGGTAAGGAAAATACATTCGAGAGAGAAGCTGTCAAATGGCTTGAGCTCATCTCATAACATCCTCTTAATCAAGATACTTTCCCACCAATAGGAGGGGGAGCCTGGTTGCGAGGACGTCAATATTATATACAAAATAATATATACAAAAAAGTGAAATGTCAATAAATAATTCCAGTTGATCTATTATAAATATAATTTAGTTGCTTTTCAAAATGACAAAAATTTTATCAAAAACATATATCGTTTACCTCCAGTCTGTGGAATATTATCTTATTTTTCTCTTCCAATGAATTATGGCTTAATCACTTTCAGTATCTTCCGACACAAAAACACTGAATGCATCGAAAAAAAGTAATCTCTCTTACTACCCTTAGAAAGAAACTCTAGAATTGATGTCAGATTAGCAAAATAATATCCAGATATGAATCCTAAAGGGATTGGGTATTTTTTTCTATGGTCCTTCCCACCCGGAGATTTCTGGTTGTTCGGTTAACTCACCCATAAACGACCGCATATTTTTTTAACCAAGCAAGGGTGAAATTCGGCGAAAAAGTGGGGAGAGATTTATTGTAAGGTAGGGGGCTGCTAAACGATTGATTGATGGCACCAAGTTGAGTGGAAGAAGAGGACATTAATTAGCGGTCCTGCAGGAAAAATCTTGGTACAAAATGGTCCAGCGAAAACTAGTTCGAGTGTGAGAAGAAAAAAAAAAGGATCGCCTTTTTAAAAGGGGATGAGAAGAAAAAATAAGAAGGGATGGTTAGACAGGGGGATATATTTTACCTCTTACATATCAATTTTGGTCTAAGCTTTCGTAGTTCAAGAGGAAACTAAATATTTGGGGGACGGGAATTCGTTTTGGAAAGGAAAACTAGCTCAAATGTCAATAATTGAATATATTTGTTATTTATTTATTTAACACATGATAAGAAATATACATTATTTGTGAAAAAACAACAGGTAATTTTATTTGGACACACCATTTTAATGAATCTGGGTTTGTTGCCTTTCATTTGTTGTGTCCCCAGTAAACTAGGCTTTTGTCTGTATCTCACTGAGGACATATAGCATGAAAAATAAATCGATACTTCTTTCCGATTTTTGATTATATAAAACCCCTTTAGACATTCTCATCAACCTGACAAACATTGACACACAATTACACATGTATACATCACTTCATGACATTTAACTTCGTTCAATTCTACAAGCTTTTATATTACTTTCATGAGAAACCAAAGCTCAATTCTATAGTATAAGCTTTTATATTACTTTCATGAAAAATCAAAGTTCAATTCTATAAGCTTTTATATTACTTTTATGAGAAATCAAAGGTCAATTCTACAAGCTTTTATATTACTTTCATGAAAAACCAAAGTTCAATGCTACAAGCTTTTATATTACTTTCATGAGAAACCAAAGTTCAATTCTACAAGCTTTTATATTACTTTCATGAGAAACCAAAGTTCAATTCTACAAGCTTTTATATTACTTTCATGAGAAATCAAAGTTCAATTCTACAAGCTTTTATATAACTAGTATTAGTAGTAAATTTCACACATTCTTATTAAAATTTTATTCAAATTTGGGCTGAAAAGGAGGTAATTTACCACTGCGGAATAAATCTAGAAAAACCCAGGACCGATCCAGCCATGGGGACCAAATATGAAACCAGAAAGTATTTCTAGAACTGAAACAACTGATATGAGAATTTTGCATCTCATGAAAAAAAAGGCTGTAAATTTTTCAATAAACAAGGCATTGTCTATTGAAAATATTAAAAAAAGGGTTTAGGTAATTTATTTAGTAACCAATAAAATATACTTGAGCGTTCTTTACATATCACAGTAACAATTATAAAACACGAGATGACACATCGATATCTTCCCAAAAACTAACGACTGAGAATAAATATGTATGTATCTTTCAAAATGCAATGAAAAAAAATTCAATTAAACATGGAAACTAAAAACCAATATCAAAGACAATGAATTACGTTCAATTAACAATACAAAACTTCAGTAAAAAAAACTGGTCTAAAGGGCAACAAGATTAACAAATTAAAGGGCAAATAAGGAAAAAAAAATTTCTTTAAAAAAATTAAATGGAATCAATCTCAATCTCCCAGTCAGATCTTAGATTGAGAAAGTTTCGGTGAAAGACGCTCGCTCTTACAATCAACGATATCTAAATTCAAAATATCCACCAAACCAGACGTGGAGTTACCCAATTATTACATTCAAAATATCCACCAAACCAGACGTGGAGTTACCCGGTTTCTCACGGTTGATATATTATAACTTATTTGATAAATATTTTTATGAAATTATAAGGGTAATGATAACTTATCTGATAAATATTTTTATGAAATTCTAAGGGTAATGATTAAAAGGAATTGCTAAATATGTTTAAACCTGAAATTGTTAAATATTTTTAACAAAATTTGGAGCATTTACCCTCTGTCTTT
Organism: Odontocerum albicorne; assembly: GCA_949825065.1. Taxonomy (NCBI): domain Eukaryota; kingdom Metazoa; phylum Arthropoda; class Insecta; order Trichoptera; family Odontoceridae; genus Odontocerum; species Odontocerum albicorne. Next base: position 8,765,967 of record OX463856.1, read on the forward strand.
CTCATATGAACTAAAATTTTAACTGAAATGGAGACAGTTCACCACCGTGGAATAAATCCAAGAAAACTTCAGAACTGTTTGGAGTGCAAACTCTCCTTAAGCGCTCTAAATCATAATTCCAACCCACTTTTATTAACGGATTAAAAATAGTACAAAATAAATAAATATACTTTGAGCATAAGGGTGGAAAGTTTCGCTTTCTTCAGCGATGCTTTTTGTTATGAAAACTTAAATTGGACAATTTACCACTGTGGAATAAATCCCAGAAAAACACAATAACTTCCAGTTACAGTAACAAAAAAAAATATATTGCGCCATTTAGAAAGCCCAAATTAAATATTAAAAAAGGATAGTTAATTTTAGTCGTATTCCAGTAAAACGTGTATCACCTACCTCACTAAATAATCTTTGTTAGTCGACAGGTTGTCTGTCTACCTGCTTGCTGTTCCACTCCAGCGAGCATAGTCTTGACAGAGAAATAAATACGTTTCAATAGTCTAGGGAACTAATTAAAAGTGATGCTGTCTGCCATATCGTTTTGAAATATTTTGTTATCATAGTTTTATTCAAAATTTTGATAATCGACACAATCACATTTTTTTTAAGTAAAATAGTTCGTTTAAAATAAACCAGTTTGTTTAAAATAAACTCAAACGTAATCCATTCTCAAGATTGACTGAAGTTTTCTTCGAATTTAAAGGACCAACAGTAATAGTCAAGAAAACTTTTAAAAGGTGTGTTCTCACAAATTAGTTATATGTAGGTAACAAAGCTGCATTTCAACTATCAGAAAGGAAGTTTAACGTTCTTTAAAATTTGTTCCATTTAACTTTTCATGCTTTTATTTTAAGAACTGTGGAAATGACTACTAAAAAAATTACTTGCAAAGAGACTCAAAAGAGTTAAAAAAATTGTAATTCAGCTTAGAAAAAACAGAATTATAAAATTTCAATCAAACGCACATCAGATAAAATAAACCTACAAATGGCTTTAACACTGCCTCAAATTTGTATATAAGAGATGAACATATCGTTAAATAAAACCTTAGAAATCTGTAAACGAATTATGCGTAATTTTTTTTTTATACTGCAAAGAAATTCTATTTAAGTTTTGGAAAAACGAGACATGACTAAATAAATCAAATTTTAAATAAAGAAAGAGTAATGATTCTTGAAAAAAAGAGGTTATGCAACAATTTTAGAATGTTTATGCCAGGAGAGAGAATAGCAAATATTGGTGTTTTTCTTCCTGCTATGACGGACAAAATGAGACATGGCCTGATGGTGACGATGATAATGGTGTATCCAGTATATTTAAGCGTACTTTACTCTCTTCAGGATTATCGTAACAGATATATTGAAGAACGTAACTGATATGCATCATTAGGAGCCAGCATAGTTTTTGGTCCTATTAATCGAACATTATAGTTTAAAACTACTGGATTAAACATTATAGTTTAAAACTACTGGATGAAATACGTTATTCAACGCCCGAATTTTTCAAATACCGAACATCAAAGTTTGATTATATGCTTTATTGATTTTTATTTTATTTTCATAAAGATGCATTTCAGTATTTAACCTAAAACTCTCAGGGTGAAAGATAAACGTTTAACCAACAAATCAACGGAGGTCGTTGTTCCTAAATGAAGTTTTTAAATACCTGATATTTCATAGAAAATATAATAATAAAAAAGTGATTACAAAAGTCAAAATGTATATGGAAATTCACCCCATAACCCTTTACTGCAGCAGGTTCCAGGTAAAATATATAAAGGCCGTAATAATGCGATCTGATGCAAGTAGGTCACAGAGGTGGGGGTGTTTTTGAACCCCCAACTCTCGGAAAGGATGGCTAAGATTTTAAGGATTTTCCGGCGGGTGGGTCCTCTTAGATTCCCTGCCCTGATTTATGAATGTGATAGAGGATTGTGGATTTTGAGGGTACGGGAAGATAAGTACCTGATAAAATATATCTATAACCAGCTGAGAACACTTGTCAGAATGAAAACGAAAATAGAGACATATATTACAAACGTTTTGGAAAAAAAGTTTAGTTTTTTTGTCAATTTGACTTTTTTGACTGAAATTTATTGATAAGATAGAGTAAAGAATAAGAATTTTCTAGACTGGGCACACAATGATCGTGAGTGAACAAAAACGTATAAAAATCTTAAAAGATGTAGGTATTGGGCATAAAAGACGCAAGGCTCTGTGGTAAAGCGCTGGACTTCTGTACAGAAAGTCAACGTATCGAGCCTCGCGCTGTGCTACCCTTAAATGAGACGAGATTTCTTTCTGTTTTGTATTCGGGGGTATAAAGATAGATACCCCTGTGATATATTTTATTAAAAAATACCATACATTATGTACAGCTCCTACTTTAGGCAACTTGAAACAGCAGAAATGCGAATGCTAAGGTGGTCGGCAGGACTATCACTGAAAGATAAAATAAAGAGCTCACGCATTCGTGGTAGCCTGGGAGTCACTGACATAAATAGAAGGCGGGAAGAGCGACAGCTGAGATGGTACGGGCACATAAGACGGAGACCACCAGACCATACTGTAAATCAGGCAACGTCTGTGAATCTTCCTCGACAGCCGTCCAGAGGAAGACCAAAAAACTCCTGGATGACTCAATGCTCCAAAATCCTGCAGATAAACGGCCTAGATGAAAGCGACACCCAGAACCGAAGAATATACAGCCTGAGAACGAGAAGAGCCGACCCCAACAGCCTACCTAGGCAATGAGTTGGGACAGTGCCAGGAAGAAGACCATACGACATCCTAAAAAATCACCAGATCCAACATTTAATAAATAAGGGCAAACTTTAGGCACTTGACTTTTTTCATTAGTACCGTTAAACATTTAAAACTGAGGATTCGAACATATTGAAGAGCGTGACCGGGAAACAATTTGTATTCGACTCCATTTATCAAGACATTGTGTTTTGAGTTAACACGTTACTCGCGGTTCATCATTATGTAAAGAAGTAACTATACTCGCACACGTGTATCGCATATGAGTATTGTTTCCAGTTAAATTCTTATGGCTGAGACATATATTGTATATTTTTTTTTCGGGTGACATTGGAAATCGAAGCCGTAACATTTTTCAAGAAAAATATTATTTTCTTTTACACTTTTTAAAATAATAGGCATAACCTTATCATATTACAAGACTTGCACCACACTCCACTCAGCAATATTTAGCGGCCGGGTCTAACGGTTAGCATTCACGATGAGCAAGCAGACGTCTCAGGCTAGAATCCTGGCGGATCCCCTTGACAATTCGTTTAAGAAAGGTTGCAGTATAATAAATCTGCTGATTGCCGAACTTTGATATCCTTGACATCAGAAATTTGGAGTTTTATATAATGATAATAACAAAAGGACAATTTATATAGCCCCGTTTAGAGAGTAAACTTTCCTCAAAGACAACATTACTCGGGATACGAACACATTATTATTAATAGATTTTTTTATATACATATATGTATAAAATTAATAAAAGTATACGAAGGTAGTGAGTGGCTGTGGCCATTAGATTGGAAACTTTTCCTTTAAATATGTTCAAAGGGAAAGTTTCTAATCTAATTACTACTAATCTAATCTGAATATGTTCAGAAAAAAAACATTTGAATGATATTTCAAAACTGAGGTGTAGTTAAAGTGCAACAGTTTTCACACAATAAACTAATGCAAGCTGAAGCGTCTTCTATCCCTAAATGGCTAACAATCATACTCAATCACAAGGCCTGTTTATCATCAGCGATATTTTCTTAATAAAAATATATAAAATAAAATTGTTTTTTTATTCACGTATTTTTTATTCTTTTGGTATATTTCTTATTCATATATCACGGATTACAATTAATTTCAAAGTCAAAGTCTCTCTTCCGCATCAGCATGGGTTTCTGACGTAAGTATAGGGGTATAAGAATGGGAAGATGGCGTTCTGTTTACATCCATAATCTCTTGGCCAATATCCAACACCCCACTTCTTTCATTACCCAGAGTGTGCCCCGTCTTGGAGTCAGACGATAGTCTGCTTTATTATATGTTTTCATGAGGAATTACTTATTTACAATAGATGGAATTTTCCGCCTTTTTAATATTTCTTTGTGTTACAAAAGACGATTTGGCTGGGTTTGACTTTTGTGAAATTTGATTTATTACGATCATGCTGGGTGACTGAAAGATTTTAATACGGCCTTTTTTTTATCATTTAACATATTGAACTTAACTTCTCAGTGAAACTATCAAGATTATGCACTAGACGCATTATTCATTTCTCCTCTCAAATATATCGTGAAGAGGGAATGAAAAGACTCATGATAGCGGGTATTGTAGAAGATCTGTCGTACGTCTAACTGTTGAGGCGTAATCTAATTTACCACAATCCTGAACCGCCTGCTCTCAATTATCTGTAGAAGAGGGGGGGGGGAAGGATGAATAAATTTAAAAGTATTGTATTAATTCGGGTATACCGTGACCTTGAATATAAAGTAGCCTATTAATTTTGACATGCATACCATCACGCCATTTCTCTTTTAAGGTAAACAGAGAAGAACAGAGGAATCCAAACTTTCCTTTTGCAACACACTTATTTTGCCTCTTCTATTCCCACAGACTTTTTCATACAACTCCTATAACTTATTTACATTTTTTCTTTCAAAGTATTTGATCCAAGCATACTTTTCTCTCCTTACCCCAACAGGAATAACTACGTGATAGTCAAAAATTTTAATTATTATGGACATGAAAAATGAGTATTTTGTTAGTATGTTCATATCGAATGGCCGCGCAAATTGTGATATTGAAAGAAAAGAGCAACATGAAATAGAATGAATATGTTATGTTCTTTTAATGACGAACCCTTGACATGAACTTATTATGGACATGAAAAATGAGTATTTTGTTAGTATGTTCATATCGAATGGCCGCGCAAATTGTGATATTGAAAGAAAAAAGCAACATGCAATAGAATGAATATGTTATGTTCTTTTAATGACGAACCCTTGACATGAACTTATTATGGACATGAAAAATGAGTATTTTGTTAGTATGTTCATATCGAATGGCCGCGCAAATTGTGATATTGAAAGAAAAGAGCAACATGAAATAGAATGAATATGTTATGTTCTTTTAATGACGAACCCTTGACATGAACTTATTATGGACATGAAAAATGAGTATTTTGTTAGTATGTTCATATCGAATGGCCGCGCAAATTGTGATATTGAAAGAAAAGAGCAACATGAAATAGAATGAATATGTTATGTTCTTTTAATGACGAACCCTTGACATGAACTTATTATGGACATGAAAAATGAGTATTTTGTTAGTATGTTCATATCGAATGGCCGCGCAAATTGTGATATTGAAAGAAAAAAGCAACATGCAATAGAATGAATATGTTATGTTCTTTTAATGACGAACCCTTGACATGAACTTATTATGGACATGAAAAATGAGTATTTTGTTAGTATGTTCATATCGAATGGCCGCGCAAATTGTGATATTGAAAGAAAAGAGCAACATGAAATAGAATGAATATGTTATGTTCTTTTAATGACGAACCCTTGACATGAACTTATTATGGACATGAAAAATGAGTATTTTGTTAGTATGTTCATATCGAATGGCCGCGCAAATTGTGATATTGAAAGAAAAGAGCAACATGCAATAGAATGAATATGTTATGTTCTTTTAATGACGAACCCTTGACATGAACTTATTATGGACATGAAAAATGAGTATTTTGTTAGTATGTTCATATCGAATGGCCGCGCAAATTGTGATATTGAAAGAAAAGAGCAACATGCACTAGAATGAATATGTTATGTTCTTTTAATGACGAACCCTTGACATGAACTTATTATGGACATGAAAAATGAGTATTTTGTTAGTATGTTCATATCGAATGGCCGCGCAAATTGTGATATTGAAAGAAAAAAGCAACATGCAATAGAATGAATATGTTATGTTCTTTTAATGACGAACCCTTGACATGAACTTATTATGGACATGAAAAATGAGTATTTTGTTAGTATGTTCATATCGAATGGCCGCGCAAATTGTGATATTGAAAGAAAAAAGCAAAATGCAATAGAATGAATATGTTATCTTCTTTTAATGACGAACCCTTGACATGAACTTATTATGGACATGAAAAATGAGTATTTTGTTAGTATGTTCATATCGAATGGCCGCGCAAATTGTGATATTGAAAGAAAAAAGCAACATGCAATAGAATGAATATGTTATGTTCTTTTTAATGACGAACCCTTGACATGAACTTATTTTTCACAAACTTGACTACTATTTATTTGCGGGTAGAATTTAAGGTTTTCTTTTATGTAGATACGAAGGGATTTATTGCATAACCCAAAGAAATGGTTATAGAAAATAGTGAAAGGAAAAGTAAATGCGACATATCGAGGAATAATGAAAAGGAATTCTGCTATTTGGGTAGTACTTTCTCAAATGATGGAAGAGTTAAGAGAAATATCGAACGGCGTGTAGTGTTATAAACAATGCTAATAGGGCACTAAAATATATGTACTTAAGTCAGACATTTCAAAACCTGCTAAGATTTCACAATTGTATTTAAGTGCCAACTTTGATGTATGAGAGTGAAACGTGAACTTGGGAAAAGGCTGAGAGAGGAGCTAAATAAATGCTGTGGAAATGCGTGCATTAAGAAGAATATATGGAATGACAATGTATGACAGAATACTGAATAAATTGATAAGGGATGAATTTTAACATCTGGCTTATGTATTAAGCGCACGAGGAGGTTTGGCATGTGGAATGAAAGAATGAAGAAATACTAACAAAATAAATTTCAAGTGCAAATGCAAGTGAAACGAATGAGAGAGGAAAATGAAGGAATGTATGGTTATTTTGAAAGTAGGAAACGTAGACAGACAGAGAAATCGTAGAAGTTGTATGAGAAGGTGTATTGATATAGAAGAGGCTAAATATATGTGTCATGATAGGAAAGTCTGGCGCTCGGCCCTCTCCGCCTACCCTTACAGGGAAATAGCCTGAAGATATGTATGTATTGTATTGTATTATACATTCGTTGTATACAATACAACCTGATGGACTTATTGCCATGTGGCAATCTCTTCCAACTAACCAGAAAGATATAAAAACGACCTTAATTGAAAACCAGATTGGAACCTTTTTTTTAAAACAGAGTTCAAGCGGAGTTTTAGTTACCCGCAACCCCCGGGTTGGGCGACAGGTTAGACCAACTAAGCCACAGAGATCGTCTGTGTGTCATGTATGTATTGCATAAATAAATTAAACCAACCACGAATTATAAACGTGCACCAAATTGTTTGCCTGTTTTAAATTTAAATTGATAGTTTTAAATAAAAATCAGTTTTTAATTAAAAGGTAGCTTTTTTCAAATTTTCACTTATATAATAGTTTAGGAACCGTTGATATGAGGACCCTCTACAATACAATGTTGAACAGTAAACGATAAGTAGAATTGTTTATTATAAGCAAAGGATACATATTTTTTCTTTCCCTTGATCCTTTGAAGGGTTTAAAGCAGTTCCCTATCATTTTGAGATACTGCATTAAGGATTAGGGGCCGAAACCTATTTTCCACCTCTTGGCTTTTACCAACGTGACTATGTAGGGTACGTATTGACAAAAACAAAATAAAACAGAAAAATATAAACATATAAGTCGCCCAGAGGGGTTATCAACAGAAAACCCATTGGTATCTGAACTTATTACTGATATGTTTTAGAAAAAAAGTAATAAATGCCAATGCATGAATAATAACTATAAAATAAGTTAATAAAGTATAATATGTTGTAATTTTTTGCTCGCTATTCAGAGAGCCTTTAAAAAATGATTGTGGGTGATTATAAAACTGCTGCGAAACCTTAGGCTTAGCAGCGTTAGTATTTGGTCACACATAAGGTGTTTGAGATCACTAAGTTCTTTTGTGTTTCTTCACTCTTGAGTGCAATAAAGTAGCGGATGTTTGGACGAGGTATCACAGTAACTTTCGTTGTGCTTTACTGTCCATGAAGTGAGACTGGAATCATAAGGTGTTTGAGATCACTAAGTTCTTTTGTGTTTCTTCACTCTGGAGTGCAATAAAGTAGCGGATTGTTTGGACGAGGTATCACAGTAACTTTCGTTGTCCTTTACTGTCCATGCAGTGAGACTCTGGAATCATAAGGTGTTTGAGATCACTAAGTTCTTTTGTGTTTCTTCACTCTTGAGTGCAATAAAGTAGTGGATGTTTGAACGAGGTATCACAGTAACTTTTGTTGTCCTTTTCTGTCTATGCAGTGAGACTCTGGAATCAATTACAAACCAATATAAGACTCGCTCCGTCCTTGGCATGATTTAAGAAGCGACTGAAAAAACTCTTAATTTCTAGTCAGGAAAATAACGTGCTTCATTTCCGATTTTTTCTTTCCTCTCCACCGTCCCTTTTTTTTCTTTTGTTTGATGATATCTTACTTTATATGAAAAATAATGTTCGGGGGATTGTCCGTCTTTGTGGGGTTTATGGATTTCGTGGGGATGAATAGTCACTTGAATAATTTATGCAACCATGCAACTTGCTTCATTTACTTTTGTCTGGTTGGTTGGAAGAGATTGCCGCCTGGCAATAAGCCCGCCAGATTGTATTTACAATAAAAGTGTTAAATGAATAAATTAATACCTTTGTTAAACTTTTAATTAAATTAATACCTTTGTTAACCTTTACCGTTGGTCTGAGATATCTATTTATTACGCGACATGTTTCTTTTGATGCAATATCAATCTGTTTTGCATGGGCAGACATGTTCCATACTGGGTTCAAATGTTTGATAACTGAGTAACAAAAAGTCAACCCTAAGGCTTGCATGATTTTTGGTTAGGTATACACTATAAATTAATCCAGTTAGTTAACGTAGAACTCTCCAATTATAAAGACTTTTTATTGTTCCAACAGTGATCATTATGCAAGCTCGATAATATGTAAGGAAGTCACTTAGCAGGATAACGTGCAAAAAAATCTTAGGAGACTGGGATTGGAGGGAGACCAGGAGAAAACGGCGAGTGATCGATTGGTTTAGAGAAAAATTATCCATGAGGCTAAATCTATATAGATGTTGTATGACCATCTGAGGTAGAGGTAGATAGAGAAGAAAAGGGGCTAGTCTATGAAGAAATTATAGTATTCTGTTCGATTCTACTACCCCCCACGTTGTTATGGGGAACAAAACAAGTCTCCATCTAGCGTAATCTATGCTAGAAGATGGAAATTATATTTATTTTTTTACGAACGCTACTGCACGTTGTGACGAAGAAAAGTCAGCCCAATGATACTTCTTTTACGTTAGCAATACACTTGAATGTGAAAAATGACTCGCAACGTAGTAAATATACTTATGAAATGGTTTAAGGCCTGGAATTCAAACGGTCTTGCAAATCGACAGTGTTTTCTTATAAATCTTCTAATGTAGTCAAATTGTACTTTGACATCACCAGATCGAAGCAACAAATATATCTGAAGAGAACAATAAATCTATCTGAAGGCTGTGTAAAAATCCTAAAAAAAAAAATGTCTCCATTATCACCGCAGTACAATAAAATGTGATCTGCAGGTAGATTCAGGTGTCTAAAAAAAATACAACATAGCTAAGAGATAAGATTAAAACTAGAAATAATCGAGTTATCTTCCTTTGGCCGTCGATCGCTTTGTGATAGTATAAAATCTGTTAATTTATTATAAAAAATACATAAAAGAGAAATTCGGATGCCAATGTGTTAAAAGGTGAAAAGGGGGGGCTTAAATGATTACCTTTATAAAGTATGGGGGTTCGGTATCCACGCAAAAGCTAAGCTGAGGATGTGATATTGGGAATTTCGCCTATGGCAGTTTTTCTTTTTGAGAAAAAAAATAATAATACTCGGTGTTAACCCACCTCTATGTAATGCGAGAGACGCGAAGATTGCGACAAAAGTAAGTTTACCCCCAAGTATTTGCACGATGTGTGCGCGCGACCTAATTTTCGATAACGCAACCCGATATTCGATCAAATTATATTTGTTACAGCGAAAGATTTTTGTGTGAGAAATAAGTAAAAATATAATGCTAATATTATGTAAACTTATCAATGAAGTAAAATTATAATGCTATTATTGTGTAAACTTATCAATGAAGTAGAAATATAATGCTATTATTATGTAAACTTATCAATGATGTAGAAATATAATGACATTATTATTTAAACTTCTCAATGAAGTAAAAATATAATGCTGTTATTATGTAAACTTATCAATGAACTAAAAATATAATGCTAATATTATGTAAACTTATCAATAAAGTAGAAATGCATGCACTGAGAAGATTTGGTACATGTGGTGAAAATTTATAACAGAATGTGGAATGCAGTTATTTGGAATGAATATTAACTTAAGGCTGATGTGTTGAGTAAGATGAAGAAGAAGACTTTGTGCATGTATGACGAACGATTGAAGAAAGTTTGCAAAATATTTTTGCAAATTTGAGTGGAATGTGTGGTAGAGGAAGATCAAGAAATGTACGTTTGAATTAAACGAATGATGTTTAAAAAAAAAGAAAATGTAAAAAGTCAAAAAAATCGTTGTCGATATGTGTAGAGATAATAAAGTGCATGAGTGACGTGTGCAACTTTAGGGTAATATTTTTAGAGAATTCTTAACAAAATGTATGATCATATATGAACACTATACTCAATCTTAAGCCGAATGTGTTACGATAGTTCGGAAATTCTAGGATGAGTCCTGTGACAGCTCACAAATTTGCCCCAATACAACCTTGTAATGATGTTCAGTAATTTTAATTATTTTATCAACTTTAATATAAGCCTCAATTATAATAAATAGCAAGTTATTTAAGTAAATACATTACATAAGGTTGTATTGGGGCAAATTTGTGAACTGTCACAGGACTCATCCTAGAATTTTCGAACTATAGCACATACCGGAAGATCTCCAAAGGTTTCTTTATAGCTCGGCTTCCCTTAATATTTTTTTACGGTTTTCTTACCAAATATGTTTTTTTTCCTAAACATATGCAGATGTGAATAAGAACCTAATCAGTCACTACCTTCCTATCTGTTACCTTGTTTAAATTTTATATTTTTAATACCGTCAATAATAGTGGATTCGAGTCATGAGTTGGAATGTCCTCGAGGAGAGTTTACACTTTCAACGATGCTATGTAAATTCTCATTTTATTAGTATTATTGTAATCTCTGAATTCCAGATAAAAGTATACGATCATGTTAATTTTATTGTATTACACTTTTATTGTATTACACTTTTATTTTATTACACTTTTATTGTATTACACTTTTATTGTATTACACTTTAATTGTATTACACTTTTATTGTAATACACCTTTATTGTTATACACTTTTATTGTATACATTACAACCTAGAAGACATATTTCCAGCCAACCAAAAATATATAACAGAAGTCTTAAATTAAAACCAGACTGAAATTAATTAAAAAAAAAAAAAAACGGGTTCCAACGGGAATCTAACCCACAATCTCTGAGCTAGGAGACCAGCATCTTATCAACTAGGCCACGGAGATCGTTAATAATAACGACACAAAAATGATATATGAAATGTTATTTGAATTGAAAAGTTAACTGAAATGTACAAATATAAATTGCATAAATATCTATAAAAAAAAGTGAAATGAGATGAAAGACAAAGTGTGTGGTGAAGTCATCTCAATTCCGTTATATTTGTTCAACGTTTATATATGTATTTTATAAAAAAACTCACACATCTAATGAAGTGCATAGCCACGCGGTAACACACTGGGTGCGCGGTAACACACTGGGCACGCGGTAACACACTGGACGCGCGGTAACACGTGCAGGTCACCGATTTGGTCTCAGCACTGTGCTACTCCCTTAGAATTACACAGGCAGTTTTTATTTTATTTTATTTTTATACTTTTATTTGTTTCTTTATCAACTGTACAATTACATTACAAAATATTTTTAAATAGAAAATAATTTAAAACACATCAACAAAATAAAACATTTAAAATAATTCAAATGTACATAGTTAATCACGTGATACTGGATCCGCAGCAAGGTAGACAGCTGCCCGCACCTCACCATACCAATTTGACATTAATGCGAAAATATTAGTAAAGTACAAATTCAATACTTTATCAAATCTGCAATCAGTCTACGTTTATAGCTCGACAGACTGTGGAAAAAAATATGGACAATCTCAGCAAATCGATTACCCAAAAGATACATTCTGTTTGTGGAGGATTTTTATTGGTAATTAAAGGTATTTTGTTTACAATAGAAAGAACTCTAATATTGAAAAAGTCTGCACAGAATTCTGACTGCAATACTTTTTCAACATTATAACATATGCATATATTTGCATAGGTTTAAGATACATCTTATTATTAAAACTGAAAATCAAATCTAAAATTTCCCTTAAAAAGGATATAAAAATATATTAATTGAACTATTCACGTCACTGACTATATTAAAAAACAAAAAATGACCCATAATAACTCAAAGTTGCGTGTTATTGTAAAATATTTGCAAAATATTTAAGGCATCCTCACGTTTCGATAAAGGAGTTGGGGTGAATTTTTCCACATATTAAATAGTATAAAAATGATTCCTGAAATAATACAGGACTCTTACAGGCCCGTGGTGGGTCCAGTGGAATGGCGCGTAACTAAACCAGGAAGGGGGTAAAGAACCCCACTTTAGGAAGACCACGAGGCAATTCAGAAAACCAATCAACATTGAAGTCAACTGTAGTCAAAAGCATATCTCGCTTATTTTAACTATCCAATGCTTTTTTAATTACACTAGGAACACAGAGGGACTGCAAAACTATGAAGATATAACGTCTTTCTAGTTGGTTGGTAGTGCATGCATATAACAAGACGCATAACGCATTATATTTCCGTGCTAAAGGTCACAGGTTCAAAACCCGCGCTGAACTACTCCTCTCGAATGAAACAGACCTTTTTTCTTATCTAGAATTCGGGAGGGCAAGGATACCAATAACTCTGGTCATATATATTCTTTAGACAAAAGGGGAAAATGTGCCATTGTGCTCCGATCGTCTCACTTCGGTGTGGCATCGGATCCAGTACAGTAGTGTGGCTGGTGAGTTTGCTGGTGTGCAATGGCTCATTCTTATAAACAAGAGAAAAGAAAAAGAAAACAAAACTCCGCGACACAGCTTCAGTTTCAAATTGAAACGATGTTGAAATTTCGAGAGGATCCTTAACTACGAAGCCCAGCAACGACAAGCTTTAAACTGACTCTGAAATTAAAATAAATATATTTGTCGGCTGTTATTTTCACGCTACGCAATTATGGAGAGATCCAGGCTAATAAAATCCTGTAATCATATAAAATTTATAGAAGACGATGAATCTGTGGTTAAGTTGGCGAGACAAATGTTTTCTAACCTGGAGGATACTGGTGTGATTCCCGATGGTATACAATATTATTTAAAAAATATTCCAGTCCAGTTTCCACTTGAGTCCTCTGTAACATAGTTATGGTTGATTCGATGAGATTGCCAAATTGTAATGAATACGTTAGGTTGTGCTGTATACAACTAAAGTATGAAAAATCTACTCCGGAAGGCAAAATAAACTTCTAGGCGTAGGCAGAGAGGATATTTTGTCAGTGATTTCTATCTCTCCTCACATCCTTCGCCTATTCTATAACATTACACGTATTTCTTATTCTCATACAACTCCAACGATTTCTCTGATTACACATTTCATGTTTGAAGTTAATAATAATACAAAAGTATCATTACGTATAATTACATCGTGTCCATTGCGAAGAGAACTGATCTCTAAACTTTTTTATCCAAGCACACCTCTATTGTCTTCTCCACATTTATACATCTTCTATTATGTACCTGATGCAAAATCTTCTATAATGTACTTTTCACTTTACCTTCTGACCTGGTCCTTTTGGTGCAGCCAACTTTTCCTCAGTCTTCCTTTTTCCATGCACACTTCTGACTTTTATACTCGCTTAGTAATTATTTCATCATGCATTCTCTCCACATGTATAAACCATATTAAAGTTCCTTTCTTCATTCATTTCTTATGTATTTATTACACCTTCGTTCATACATTGATACTCCGTTTTTTTCCTAGTCCTCAGCATTAATTTTTTATACTATTTCCCCAGTTTCAAATTATTTACTTATTATTATCTATTGTCTTTGGCACTAACTTATTATTATCTATTGTATTTGGCCCTTACTTATTATTATATATTGTTTTTGGTCCTTACTTATTAGTACCTATTGTCTTTGGCCTTTACTTATTATTAGATATTGTCTTTGGCCCTTACTTATAGTATTATTATCTATTGTCTTTAGCACTTAATTACAATATTATTATTCATTGTCTTTGGCACTTATTTATTATTACCTATTGTCTTTGGCCCTTACTGATTATTATCTATTGTCTTTAGACCTTACTTATTATTATCTATTGTCTTTGGCACTTACTTATTATCTATTGTCAGAAAGTAAAGGAAATCGTTGGAGTTGTATGAGAAGGGGTATGAGTGTAGAAGAGGCGAAGGATGTGTATCGAGATAGGAAACTCTGATACTCTCGCCTCTCTGTCTAACATGACAGGCAAATGGCGTAATGATAAAACATGGTTGTTACATTTAGTGTTACAATTACCTTATTCCCGGTCCTAATCCCTCTTTCAATTTCCTTTACAACTCACCCATCATTCGAAAACATACAGTTTAAATTAAATTTAGAATAAAATAATGAAAACGAACTACGAAAAGTAATTAATGATCATACGAAAATTTTAAAAAATCATTCTATTAAAGCGATTTTTTTTTACTGAAAAAAACTATGGTCTCCATAGATGGTAAAACCTTTCAATATTAACGCTTGACAGAGCCAGGAATATGGGGTACGTAGAGCGCGCGGGTTATTATGAGCGGGGATCCGCAGGGCGGAAAATGGAGAAGCGATACATTCCGCGTTCGGAATTCCTCCGTGTCCCTTGGGCATTGAGGATTATACGACCCCCAGTGCCGTGACCAATGTTTCATTGAAAGAATAACTTTTTCTCTTCCTGTTTGTCATGTCGACTAGTGGAAAACATTAATCACCACTGCTGGCACCACGGCCCTGGGAAGGCTTAAGCCTGATGAACCAGCCCTTGTCAGGCTTCTTTGTTCCTCGGAAACGAGTGATTTCTAAGGTTTTCTTGTTCTTTATATCACCATGTTGGTCTTCCAATTAGTTTCAAGAATTTAAGTATTTCAGAATACACTCTCCTTTTATTCATTATTTTATTAATTTATTTATTGTATTTACAACAAAATAAATAGATATTTAAAAGTAGAAACTCTCAATTTATATGAATATACGAGTACATTTGTTTTTTGTCGTTTGTTGTATCCTCAGTAAACAAAACTTTTGCCTGTAACTTACTGTCATATAAATCTGAAAAAAATACGTCGATACTTTTAACCAATTAAATTATTGATTCGTTATTTAATTGAATATACAAGACACGTGTGAGACCGATAGCCACCTACGGATTAGAGACCAGAGCAGACACATCTAGAACAAAATCTCTCCTGAGAACCTCGGAAATGAAAACACTGAGATGTATAACCGGAAACACACTAAGAAATAGAATCAGAAACACCAAAATAAGGAGAAAGTGTAGTACGGAAGACATCATCAGGTGGGGAAGACAACGAAGGCGATACTGGAACGAACATGTAAACAGAATGCAAAACGACAGACTTCCACGTGTCGCCCTTCAAGGGAACCCAGCCGGAAGAAGATTACCGGGAAGACCTTTGAAGACATGGCGTGACGGCTGGCAATCCACGTCACAAGAATGGGAACAAGCGCAACAAACAGATCATGATCTATAAGAAGAAGAAGTTATTTAATTTCTGTGTCATAAACTATCAGTAACTTGAAACGTTTTGAGACCTAATTATAAGTATTTACCACATAAGTCAACTCTTAGTGTAATTTATCATTTCGCAGAAATAGCTCATTTAAGAATCTACACAAAATTTAACTATAATTTACTCCTTCTGCAATCTTAAGTTCTCAAACTCCTGTCGTAACAACAACCACACTTCAATCCACTGCCTGAATTGTTTGCACCTTTTGCTTTTATGGAATTTGGTATTTCATTTTGCGTTATGAGTCTCAGAAAGTCATGTTGCTTTTAGGTCAAAGAAGTGAATATTAGGTCAATTAATATGCTTGTTATGCGCCTTTGTTAAGTTTGTATTTTATTTTTCTTGATGATAGTGTCAGAGAATGAATTTGAAGTGTAAATTGGTTATGTTAGGGATCCGATATTCCCGGAAAGTGCCGCTGTGGAATACTAGGCCGGAATGGAAACTTCATTAATTATTAAAAACTGCAGCTTATGATAATTTTAATATTTAATTGAATGCCTATTTAATTAAACTGCTTTAACAAGTAGCACATTATAAACGCAACAGTACTTGATGTTGGTACTACCAGAGATGAACATGTAAGCCAATTTGTGATATATCCTGTTATCCTTGCCAATATATCCTGTTCCATAGAGTCCCAAACTTGGTAAATTCTGGCAGAGCTACCAAATCCAGACTACAATAATCGCTCTTAAAAGTCACCCAAAATTGTATCCGATTTTCCAAATAATATATACATTGTTGTAAAGCACGCCTTTATTTTGAATATTTTTTTAATCCTTCGTTATTATTGGTAGACCTCGAAGTCAAGGATGTCTTTTATCCCAACGTTAATCTCAAGTCACTTCTCCGTGACAATTATGTGATTTTACGAGTATATGACAGAAGAGCCTGATCTAAGATGCGCACTCTCTTCAACAGAGGTGCATGGCCGCGCGGTTACGCTTTGGACTTTCGCGCGGAAGGTTCCCGGTTTGGACCCTGTGCTATGCTACTCCCCTCGAACGACAAATGCATTTTTCCGCCTACTATGCAGGAGTTTAAAGAGGTACTATAATAACATATATATTATTTCATAAAAAGAGGTAGAAAAAAAACATGCCGATGTGCTCCGATCGTATCACGTCGGTGTGCTATCGGATCCAGTACAGCAGTGTGGTCGTTGAGTTTGATGGTGTGCAACAGATCACTAACTTAAAAAGAAACAAAACCTCTAAAGCACAGCTTGATTTCCAACTAACTTGACGTTGGAATGGTGAGGGAGTCCTAGATTACGAGGCCAAGCAACAACGATTACAAATATCATAGATATTTGGTATCCTTTGAGCCACCTGATCACGCTGACGAATGTTCGCAAGATGCTCACTGTTCCTCGTTGCTGTTAAGGTGCAATCAGCTAGAGTACAGATATATATTTCTATATCCAACTGTTTAAAGTTACCTGCTTCCAGTTTTCAGGCACCGCATTAAGTCAGCGACTCCCATAGCTTGGCCTTTACACATTTCTTCAGTCAACCAACTCTTCGCTTGGCCTCTTTCCTCATAAAACACATCATTTGGAAGTCTTACGTCACCCATGCTTATCACATATTCACATCTCAATTTTGCCTCTACAACTATACCATCTTTAGATTTACAGTTACAAGACTAAGGCGTTTGTGGCATCGCCACTCCGGTGGACCAAAAGGATGCGACAAAAGAATGCTGTTAGAACATTTTTCATCAACAGTAATTAATAATAAACAATTTCTCATATAATATTATCAACCAAAGAAATGGAAACTGTCAAAAATCCTGATGTTATCATATACAGAGCATTATGGTTCCACCACTACCCAAGCTGTTATGCAGGGGGACAAAACGTGCCCCAGTCTCTATCTAGCGAGCTCTACAGTTTCGAATCGAAAACCTTAGTTTATACCCTTTTTCATAAGATTGTTTCTTAATAACTATATTGTAACATTTTGGACCAGTAGTTTTTGTTTTATATGCAATTCGCCGTACTGAGAGTGTTTTGTGACATAATTGATAGTTTTGTAAATATTTTGAAATAATTGTAATTTTAACAAATCCTTGGTAAATATTTTTATAGTGTTTTATTTTACTAAATCCCTTTTTTGTTGTATACAATAAAATCTTTCGAGTGTATTGCTATGTGACAACATCTTTCAGCCACCAGAAATATGTTAACAAGGTCTTCAATGAAAACAAAAACTAAACCCATTTAAAAAATGGATAACAACAGAAATCTAGCCCGCAGCCCTCGGGTTTGGAGACAGGTATCTTAGCAGCATAACCTTGAACATCTTAGGAAGTTAGTCATAGTTTTTTAAATACATGCCTTATATAACTACTTATTTGAAATCCAGACACATCTTCATAAGGACCACCAAGCCACTGGAATAACCACCTGCATAAAATGAACGAGTGAAGAGGGACATCGGACACCAGAGGGTAAATTTAACCTGCATAAGAATTTCCACCTGGCTGCCAACTTGAACTGCCCTAAAGAATCCGCAAATCTCTTAAAATCACTAAGGTTCTGGAACAACCACCCTCTTTTGCTATGCACAATAGGACGAACTCCGTGGCCTGGTGGTAAGACACTTATCTGCCGATCCGGAGGTTGCGGGTTCGATCTCCGCTGGAACCCAGATTTTTTTAAATGGGATTTCAGTCTGGTTAACACTTAGGGCCTATTAAAACATATTTCTGGTTGGTTGGAAGAGATTGCCACATGGCAATAAACTCGCCAGGTTTAAAAAAAAAAAGAAAGAAGAAAGGAGCGTCTGGCTCCAGCGAATGTATTTTGCCTTTAGAGACATTTTTATCTGAATCTGAACTGTCCTGGAGTATCTGGAAATATTTTAACAGGCTTCAAACCAAGGATTCCTGTCAAAATTGATACAATTACGTGATGGATCAACTCTCTACATCTGCAATCCACGCAACACTTGCTGAAGTTCTTGAGGATCCTGGTGTCTTACACCGAGGAGGATGGATTCGTAAAAAACCTAGTACCATCTAGGTGGTACAATTTAAGACGAAAACATTGAGAGTACCACTCTGGTCTGCTTATGCAGTTAAAAGAAGTTGAGAAGGAGAAAAGACAAAAAAGGGGTGCTGCTTTTGCACGACAATGCACCCGTGCAAAAAAACAATTCTCCATTGACTGATATTCACAACTGTGGCTTCCAAATATCATATAAACAGCCCAGACCTAGCTCCGTCTGACTATTATTGGTTACAAATATGAATAAAGAACTTCGAAGAAAGAAATGAAAAAGTTAAATGTGCGATTTCAGCTTATTTTGCGTGCATTAGCATGTCTTTTTTTTTCGTGGATACGAATAAGCTCATTAAATGATCTGAGAAATGGATTAGAGTTAAAAGTGAATAAATTGAAAGCGAAAAAAAATAAGAAATTGTTTTTCCCTTTCATTCCGCGAATTTATTGACCTCCCCTCGTATTTCCAAGGATGCCTATGTTACAATACAATTTTTTTTAAATATTACATCATATGATTTTTTTCTTAAAAACATTCAACATTAAAAAAAAATGTTTTGGGAATTAAACAAAACCTTGGATTTCACTTCGATGACTTTGTGCCATGAGAACCAAACTTTATTTTTCAAATTGAATAAAATAATCTCGCCGTTAAGGATGATATCCAGTGGCTCCCACCGAAATGGAAAAATACCATGGATTCATCGATGGGAGAAATAAGCAATTCGTTGAAAAGAAATAAATCACATATTTCTCTATGGATTATTCACTGGTGTGTTTGTGGTAAACGTTATTTTATACTCTCACGCATGAGCTGACCTGAAAGAGACCAAATTGTATTTGGATTCAATCAAACGGAGACCATTTTGTCCAAAACAATTTACGAACAACACTGCAAAAATAATATCAACCTTTCACCAGGCGGGAGTTTAGTCTGTTTACCAAATATCATGGGGCTAAGATCTTTTATCTCGTTTCTGTGTTGTACTGATAAAGGAAAATTCCACAAGTTTTGATAGTTCGTAAGGAATTCTTATTCTATGATTTTTTATTTATTTATATATCTATTAACGGCCGATTTCCAACATGAGATGTCTTCATTGTATCTTTCAAATCTATGTCTGAGAGATGTTTTTCTGAGAGGACCAGAAGTTTGGAAAGAAAAGTCGAACTATAGTTCAGAAAATGTAGGATGAGTCCTGTGACAGCTCACAAATTTGCCCCAATACAACTTTGTAACGATGTTCAGTAATTTTAATTATTTTATCAATTTTAATATAAGCCTGAATTCTAATAAATAGCAAGTTATTTAGGAAAATACATTACATAAGGTTGTATTGGGGCAAATTTGTGAGCTGTCACAGGACTCATCCTACATTTTCCGAACTATAAGGTCGATTTCTTTTTCATCTAATAAATTCATTGTTCCAAATCGATCCAAAAGGATATATGATAGCTTTTGTCATTGGTGGTCTTGTAGTGTGTAATGGCCTATCTCTTAGTATTAGAAACATGGATGACGTGTGCAGCTTTAGAAAACATTTAAAGACAACCCTTTCTGTCGTGCGTCGGAAGCCAAATTGCGTCCACCACGAAGGAAGCCATTGTAAAAACCCATGGTATCGTTATGGAAGAAGACCGAGTAAATGTGCGCGACATTGCTGAGGCTGTGGGAATCTCAAATGAATGGGTCCACAACATCCAACACGAAAAATTAAGCAGGTGCCATTATTGTTGACTGTCGACCAACAAACACTCGAAAGGACATTTCAACGCACTGTTTGACAATGCTCAATCGCAATCCATAGGACTTTTTTACGTCAATTAATTACTGTGGTCGAAATTTTTATCCACTACTATACAGCAAATAGTCCAAACAGCAATAAAAACAATGGACATTAACTGGTGAAAGTAGGCTGAAGAAGACGAAGACTCTTCATTGGCTGGGAAAGTGATGGCTGTTTTTTGAGATTCTTAAGGAATCATCGTGATTGACTATTTGAAAAAAGTCATGAAAATAAGAAAAATCTATTACAGTAATTTATCGTACCGCCAAAATGCGAAATTTAAGGAAAAAATAACGCGCATCACAAATTAGCATGAATTGGGCATCGAATTGGATATCGAATTGGACATTGAATTGGGCATCGAATTGGTTGCTCACCCACCATATTCCCCGAACTTGACCTCATGCGACTTATACCCATTTCCAAAATTAAGAAATTGGCTCAGTGAAAAGATGTTTACGTCAAATCAGGATGTCATCGCCACATTAAATAACTATTTTACGTAGTGTGACGAACTTATTTGTTAGACGGGATGAAAATATTGAAAAATCGCTGTAGCAAGTATGTAGCATTCGAATGATGGTATTTTAAAAATAAAATGTTTTTTTTTTCAAGAAAGGTGGACACAATTTTTATGGGGCTGGGTATGTTGCCTTTTAAGTGTCGTGTACCCAGTAAACTAGGCGTTTGCCTGTTTCTCACTGAGGATCAATAAAGAATAGGACAAAAAATAATAAGAGTATCACTAATATGAAAAGGGTGGAAATTTATATCTCATCACGAATGCCAAACAGAGCCAACAAGTCGATGTTTTCCAATAAAGTTTATAATATTAGTGAACCTGTCCAATGAACAGAGCTGCCTTTTTTTATTTAATATTTAATGAGCTTAGTCAGACAGTTTCATAAATCGTACTTGCCACATCATTCGAGGCATTCCTTTTTTTTCTCAATAGTTTTTTTTTCATAACATTCGCAAGTCTCGTTCATAGTTTTAATTCAATTTAAAAATGATTGACGTGACTTTGAGAGAATGGAATTAAAAGTTTGGCGCAAAGCCTCAACTAAACCCGATCAAATGGCCCATCCAAGGAGGTGCCTATCAAAATTTGATGAATTATTATTCAGAAAGTTGGGAACCCTTCCACATGGATTGACAGCACCGTTCGTTCAACTTTGTTTTGTGTGTATAAAATTCTTTGATAATAGTCTGGAAAAGTTCTCGAAAGTTTATTGACTTAAAAACATGAGGAAAATTTTTAAACCTTCTTCATCATCATTACGTTACACGTTCCATACAGCTAGTTCTGAGGATCATAGGATGATTAACCACATTTATTAGACGACGAACAACAGTAGAGAGTAAATAATTAAGGATGAATACGTTTTAAGGGATGAACAGATTTTTAGGGATGAATATTTTTTTAAATATCTTATTACCAGATGAATGGAACTCATTTACTATTTTAAAGGTCAAAATGTACAAAGAAATAAACCATTCTTCTTTCTTCTTTTTCAGGGCATTTCACAGTCTGTGAGAATGTTGTTGCATATTAAAATATACTATAAATAATGACGGAGATCTTATTATCTTCTTGTCAATAGGTTATTGCGTTAAAATGCAGAATTCTTAGTATTTTAACATCTAAAAAATAATTAAGAGAATTCATAGTTTGTGGTCTCTTGCTATTGTTGTTCTTTATTTATTTATTAATTTATTATTACACATGACAAGAAATATACACAATTTGCGATAAAACAACAGGTAATTTAATTTGGACATATAATTTTAATGGATCTGAGTTTGTTGCCTTTCATTTGTCGTATCCCCAGTAAACTAGGTTTTTGCCTGCATCTCACTAAGGATATTTAGCATGAAAAAATAAATCGATGCTTCTTTCCGATTTTTGATTACACAAAAAAAAAAAACCCCGTTGCACTCATCAACCTGACAAACAGTGACACTCAACTACAACTGGAAACATCATGCGAAATTAAACTCCTCACATATCATCACTCCAGAAAGACCAAAAATATTCATCCCACAATATACCGCACACAATCATAAGAATAAAAATAAAAATTAAAACAAAAATATACAGAAACACAAATACAAAAACAACCAAAATTAAAACAACAAGAAGAAACCCACACTCACGAGCCCACACAAATCTTTTCCACTCGTCATTCATCCTGAAAGTCATGCCATGATTCATCCCAAGTACTCAAAATCCTGTCGCAATAACAACCACGCTCCGATCGACTGTCTAAATGGTTTTCCTACCTTTACCTTTATTGAATTCGGCACGCCATTGTATGTCATGGGAGCCAAATAAGCATATTGCCTTTGGGCAAAATATGTTTTAACTCTAGGGATGATGAACATTTCATTAGTTGCCATGCGTGTCATGTGTCTCTGCTGAGTCTGCATCTTCCCTTCCTCTCGATGGTAGTGCCAGAGAATGGATTTGAGATGCACATTGAATTGTATTTGAATTGTAAAAGTATAAATCTCACTTAAATAAGTATCAAGACGTTATTTTTTATGATCTTTTCATTTATGAGAGTATTTCATTGACATATGTGATACATAAACTGGTTGAATTAAAACAGCGATAACTTATTAGTCAGCCCACCGGTCTCCAGTATTGTAATTAAGCATGATGTGGAATGTGTTATTTTTTATAAGTAAAATATATAATTTTAAACTCCAGCTTTGTTAGTATTGTATATTTCCTTGTCATATTAAATAAATATGTAAATTAAAATAGACCCATCCGTAAAATATTTTATTTCACATTGATACAAAAAATTGTATACAAAAAAATGATACAAAAAATTGTCTTTAAAATTGAGCGGTTTTTTAATTCTATTTTTTTTCAATTCTTGAGTAAAACACAATTTGCTTTGATTTCAAAAAAACTTTTTATTGGTCATTAAAGTATAATGTATGACATTTCAACGCAAAAAACAATATCCGCTAAATATCTACCTCTTGCAACTCCACAGATGTCCACTCTTTTGTCAAAATTTTCGATAAGATTTTGGCATAATTGCGGTTCTAGCTCACCAATTACGCAAATAATTTCGTCCTTCAGCTTAGGAATTGATTGGGGGTCATTTTTATAGACCTGGCATCATTGGTAGAAAATATATGATTTTCACGGTGACAATGATTAGCCATTTCAGAATAAACTAGAGGATTTGTTAAGGCGGCTTTGTGTTCACGAAATCTCTTTTCAAATGATCTTCCTATTTTTCTCACATAGAAATGATCACAGTATAGGAGTCAGTAAAAGTGATACCGTTACAAAAAATGTAATAAACAGTGTTTGATAAAACAAATTACAATGTTTCTTGAATCATCCACACAAAAATGTTAAATAAATTTTTTATTTACTTATTTTTCCTTTTACACAAATAAAAATGTCTTTAAACCTCCACAATGTCAATGCCTTAACTATTAACAATATATCGTCTACCAAACTCTTAGGTAGAAGTCAAAAGTCTTACCAAAGGATTCAAAGAGGTCGTATAAAAAGACATGAGAATAAATGTTGTAAAATCCAGTCATGGTAAATTAAAAGTTTGATAGGAAAAAAACATGTTCCGTGAATAATGGAAGATAAAATCGAAAAGAGCGGTATGTTGTCAGACGACGAAAGTATATTAACAGATGACGGAAAGATAATAAATGGTGGGTTGCAATAGGATACAAAGCCAATGTGGTATAAAAGGTAATATTTTCTAACATAACAATATCATGATTCAACAAAATAATGATTCACAACAGCGTTTTAACGTCATCATAGATAGCACTTAAAGAAGGTTATAAAATAAGAGGAAAACATAACGTTGTGGTTATTTGGACATGTTGAAATAATGGGTACAAAAGACTAAGCAAACAAGATTTTAACCTGTACATGAGTGAAAATCATAGTAAAGAATGACGAAGAAAAGTAAAGTCAGACTATTGAATCACATTTTGTTAGAAGAAAAATTTATTAAGAAGAGAAACAGAAAAAACTGTGTGAAAAGATGTATGGATCTTGCAATGCTGTTTAACCCAACAGGAAAATGGCGTGGCAGTGCGTAAATTTGAATGCTTACTTTATTTTAAATGTTTAGATATTTGTCTTTTTTATCACCAAACTGTCACTCGGATAACTTTCTTTGGATGTGTGTAATGTAACTTTTAAGCACCATTTCAAAACAAGATTCAACTGAAAGAAGATTTGAAAGGAAAACTTTTGCATGCAAGACTTGATTAGTTTTTCTGACGATGAGGTGAAAACCTTAAAATCAGTAAGGTCACACCGTTATTTCAAATAATAAAGCAGGATTTTAGTGATTAATTTAAAATATCGTTAAACCTACACAGATTTAACGCCTTATCACTTGCCTTACTGTGCTGGAAAATTCCGCCAGACGTTAAGCGTCCAGTTAACCATAAATAATATAATGTAACCAAGAAAATATTTTCTCAATATCAATAATCAATTATAAACATTAATACTTTAAATAGTTTTATTTTTATCCTCAAACTAGCTATTTGGTTACCCTTGTTAAGTACAAAACAAGGGGGAAAATATTTGTGTATAGCTCTAGCTAATATATTTTTAAATTCATAATCAAACTATCTAATTATACTTTTATTTCCGAGAATACAAAAATCTCCAAACACAAACGAAGTGGGTAAATATTTGTTGATAAGACAGATTTATCATAGTATATTTGTTTGATAGTCAAGTCTAAAATATTACATTGAATTATGTTACAACTAAAAACGTAAATGCAACAAAGTATATTTTTACAGCCAAAGTATAAAATAAATATGTGACGTACAATGCGAACCTCTGGTAAATGACATTGATGTTACGAATCATATAATTAAAATATGCATTTTATTCTACAGAATAAAGAGATGCATTGTCGCGTGGTAACACACTGGACTTCCAAACGGAAAATCGCTGGTTCGAATACTGCGCTCTGCTACTCCCCTCGAATGACACAGGCATTCTTTCCACCTAGCATTCCGGAGTGCAAGGACACCTATGACTTCGATCATATCTACTTTTTCAAAAAACAGGAAATCAAATAAAATGCTGGTGTGCTCCGATCGTCTCACTTCGGATCGCCATCGGATCCAGTAAAACGGTTTAGCCGGTGAGTTTGCTAGTGTGCAACGGCTCACTTACTAAAAAAGGTAAAAACTAGGCATAGCTTTGATTTCCAACAGATTTTTTACTACTAGGCCCAGCAACGACGACAGAATAAAGAGATGAAAACTGTTATAAAATGAATTGATTACATTTGGAGGAAGGCGTTTGGAGGAGAAAAAAAAAGAAAATTAAGAATAAAATATATGTACAAAATATTCCCGACTTGAAATTAACAATTTTTCGAGTGAATTAAAACAGTTGCATGTGTACAAACGATCAAACACCTTATTTAAATCCCATTTTCTTTCATTCGTCTGTTTGCAATGGTAAGCTCTCCGACTTATTCAACGTTTCCAATTCAACAGGTTTTTACTAACTCCTCGGTTTATAAAAACCTATTCGTGCGCAGTGAAGATCCTCTTCAGAACTGATGATGCGATAGTCCTCTGACGTCTCAAAGAAGTTTGCCCAGCTTTCAAATTGAAAATTTTCATTTCCTTATTATGGTCGCCTCAAAAAGAGTTTGACTTTTTAATACCCACCTTATCATTAGATGTCATCATCTTTGGAGGCAGTTGCTTTTGGTTGAAGGAACTTATAAAGGCTTACGTAGACTTATCGTGTTTGAGTCCTTCTTATTTTAATGGACCTTTTAATCAGTTCTAAGCTTTCTTTTTAATATTGTTTTTCCTCAATATTTTTTAAGACCTTATTACGACCTCCGTGACCTAGTTAGTAAGAAGATACCTAACCAGAGGATTGCAAGATCGATTCCCATTGGTACCCATTTAAAGAAAAAATTGTTTTCTCCTATAAATGTATTTAGATACATGCATGGGTATACATGGCACATCTGGCGGGTTTATTGCTTTACAGAATTTTTTTCCAACCAACCAGCTGAGTTTGGATGCATTCAATGGTTTTGATCCATGACATTGATCGTCATTGTGGAGTCTGCTCTCTTAACGGCGCTGTTAAATTGTCATTTTATTGTTATTAAAATTTTAACAGATTTTACAGATAAAATACATTGATAATAAAGGGCGCTCTAACTCGGGATTTGAGCCCACTTTTATTGATTGATTAAAAATGTTGCAAAATTTATATTTACAAAGTATTTCATTATAGGATAAGAAAGGGAAACTATAGAAAAACTTAAAGTCTCTTTCACTTAAATTTCTTTAATAATTTAAAACTGGCAATATAAGATATTTTCACTTCAGGCCTCGGTAATATCGTTTTGGGTGGTTGGATGAAGTTGTCATAGTAATAAGGCCGCTAGATTATACGATGAAAGTGTACTATAATGCCATTAGACTGTGTTTAAAACCAGGAAAGTTTGCAAATTACAATACATCGCCTTGCGTGTGGAGATCGTGATCTTCTCTGAATAAATATCAAGAAAGAATAAAAATCTATACACTTTTCCAAACATCAGAGGCAATACTACTTAGGCCGATAAAGTGAGTGGTAAACGTAAAATTAAAAACTGATACCCTGGTATTGATTTTCAGATGTTTTACCACCTTAATTAATTAAATTTCAACAAATGTTAACGTTTGGTTACTCTTGACTTTATAAGAATTTGATTATTGTGGTTGTGTGACGGTTTGGGTAGTCATTTCTCAGATAATGGAAGAGTTACATATGAGTGATATCAAACGGTATGCAGCCATAGGAAACAAAGTCAATGGGACACTAAAACATAAACTCGAACTAGACAGTATCAAAATCTGCTAAAATTACAGTCCATAACAATATTTTAGTAACAATTTTGATTGATGAGTATTAAACATGAACGTTGAAAGAGACAGAAAAAAGTCAAATGAATTTTGTAGAATTATTTGTATTGAAAATAAGACATGGGGCGACATTATATAAAAAACAGCATATGGAATTCAGCTGTAAGTGAAACATGTGAACCTTAGATCGATGCGTTGATTAAAATAAAGAAGATTACTATGAGGTGGTTTGGGCATGAATAACGAATTTACGAACAAATACGAACAAACGTGCAAATGCTAGTGGATGGTTTGATAGAAGAAGGCCAACGTAATATGTTTGGATCAAATGAATACTATTTTGAAAGGATTTAGAAAAATCATAGGAGTATATGAGAAGCTGTATGGATGTAGAAGAAGCGAAATCCGTGTCACATATTTTACTTCATCTACAGATAAACGTGAACGTTTATTTTATAAATAATTTAGCGGCATTGTTTTGTTGAAACATCAGTCGAATATGAACATAAATTTATGATATCCACAAGGAAAATAAATATTTCTGGAATAAAACGAAAAATTTCCCTCCATTCCACAAAATCTTCCATAAATCTACCCCTGTCTGTCTCCAGAGGTTAGCAAACCTCGGTAAGGAAGTGGACGGTTAAGAGAGCGTATGTAGAGAAAAATGAAAAACTTAATCCTTCAGAATAGGCCTTTTTACATCTTAACCCTGAAATATCCGAAAAGATTATTTTACCATATTTTTTCTTGTAAATGGGTTATTCTAGAATACGCGAAAGTTTTTTATTAAGAAGCCTTTCAATTTTTCTCTTTAATTTAAACTACTTTGAATTAAATTTAAACTATTAGGTGTTTAACATAAGTTGTGTTCGTTCTTTTTTAAATTTAAAAATGAGCACCAAAAGTAAATCAATTGTCGAAGGTTGACTTTTGTTGTTTTCACTCAAAACATGTGGAACCCAAGCGCTGAACTTCTGAACTTTCCCCATTGATTTAAGATGGCGTTATACAGTCATGTTACTACAATTCATCTGCTCAGCCAATTCTACGGTTGTTTGAAGGGAATCTTCATGAATAATATGGTTCGAGCGGTCCTCACTGAAGTTTACTGGTCGTCCGGAACACTCCATGTTTTTCAGGTCGGAATTACCATCTTTGAAACGCCAAACCATCGACCAGCTGTTCTTTCATTCATAGCATCTTCACCGTACACTTATCACCGCAAATATCGCGAGCAGCTTTATTTCCTCGATTGAACGCAAACAGAAGGAGGTGTCGAAAATGCTCACTTTCGTCTACTTAACATTCTATTTTGAAGGCTTGTAATCAAATAAAATAATACATGTAACGTAAAATCAAACACAATATATTGTAGAGCAGAAAATTTTCTTTCGAACGACGTATAATTTTTACCATTATAATTGTTTTACTTTTGGTGCTCATTTTTAAATTTGGAAAAAACCGACACAACTTATGTTAACACGCAATTCTTTCAATGAAACTAAATTTGTTATTCCACCTATTACATTATTTGTCAGTACACTTATTTCTTCCTTCTATCCCAAGGATTGATTCCGGTTCGTTACGAGACTTATGTTTATATAAGACAAAGTTTATAAATTGAGTTAGTTTTTATTTATTTGTTGCTAGTATAATATTGGTATCAGTAGTTTATTAATTTTTTTTTTACTTTATCCAAGTGCAAAAATACTGAACATAGCATTAAAACAATAAGCGCTGTTTAGAGAACTCATTGTAATATAGACTTTAAGAAGGTTAGTTTTCCTGAATAATGTTCGATGTTGGTAAAACAAAACTTTACTTTTTCAGGGAATTAAAACAATCTTTGAAAATAAGAAATGTTTTATAGTAATTAGCTGACTGTAAGGATAAAAGATACCGGATGCGATATAGAAATCTTTAGGGACGGTTGTCCCGAATGTAAAGATGATGAGGATGATCGTTGCTTTAAATAAAACTCGTTTGAAATCGGAATATGGAAAGAGGTATTTTATTGTTAAACGTCGGTATTTATAATATTTGGAATGTGCGTAGAAAGGCGCGGAAGATATGTCACTGTCTCGTTCTCGCTAAACAATATTTATTGTTACACGTCCCGTATTTATATGATTTGTAGAAAGGCTCAGAAGATATGTCGCTGTCTCGTTCTCGCTAAATAATAACAAGCGGCTCGCGCTGTGATCACAGGCAGTGAGGATCGCTACAAATCTCTTCCAAACAATTAAAGTATCTAACAAGTATCTTAAGGTCCGTTGTATTTTGGCTTTTGAATATTCAGTTTCAATTTACTTCACAAAACTTTAAAAAAAGCAGTCTTCAAATGTAGACTGAATTAATATTAACTTTAGTGATATATTTAAACACACTACTAAGGTCCAAAAGTAACCGAACAAGTTAAAGCGAGTATGGACAGATACCAAGGTAGTTTGTCAACTTGAGCTGATAGAGACGTGTTGTTTCGTTATATTATGAAATATTAAAAACTGTTTATCACGCGGGTATTAATGTTTTTTTTTAAAATAAGGGAAATGCCTAAATTTAACGACATGTAGATGGTATTCAACTTTTAGCATTTCAGAATATAACGAAATATTACAAGTTCTATGAGCATCTGTCAACTGTAATATCGCCTAATCGTGCGGTGTGTGGCATGGTATATATTCATACAATCTTTAACTTATTCCGAGTGGAAACATTTGGACCTTAGTGGTATTTTTTAAATTTATTGGCTTATGAACGACACTTAATGTTTTGTATGACTCTTTTGTGGTAAATTGTCTTCGGTGTCTTTAGCTTAACGTCTTCATAAGAATAATGGTTCATGTGTTTCCTTGTATGTTCATCTTACGATGTCCAGGCGTTTAAATGAATGCCTTTTCAGGGCAAGAAAGTTTTTCATACGTCAAAATCTTGGTTGCGAACTCAATCATTCTTACCCTGTTGTACTTTAACTTTTAAGTGTCACGCCCATCGATCACATATGGACAACGAATGTAATCAGAATTCATTTGAGCGTTGAAATCACTCACGAAAACGTTTGCGCCTTTTCAGGAACTAATTGGTGACAATAAAAAGACAATAGTGAAATATTTCATCCACCTCGCTAAAGCATAGCACTGAGATAATCCCACTAATTAGTTTCAATCCCATCACTCGTCTGAGATAGGCTTCCAGCTGATCAGACACCGGGTGATAGACCCTACATAAGAGCACGGTACAACACTACCTCGAGATCTTGAGACCAGAGAAGATCCAAGTGTTATCTCCAACGCTTCTTCGTCCAAACCCAATGCAGTGGACTTCTCATATTCCAGTCTCTAATCAGACTTCTAACATATTCAGACTCTAAAGCTTGATGATAAACAATATCTTAAGATATTATGAAATCGTTAACGTCCGACACTGAATTGAATCATGATAAAGAACTCATACCTCATCCAGTCTTGTTTTTGCTCCCCTGATTAAAAGTTGAAGACCTTTAAACCAGTTTTTACTTCATTCAGCCTTATTTGTGCTCCAATCATGACAAGGGAAAAACCCTGAAACCGGTAGAGTTGTACCATTGTCTTAAGTGGAAAAATTGTTTAATTAAACAATTTACCTCATAGATATTTTACATATTTGATAGAAATGATTAAGTATTTTTAAAGTTAACTTGAACAACAATATATACTCGTAAATTATTATTTGGATATAATTTAATTAAAAATTTCACTGAAAATGTAAATCTCAATGGGTTACGCAGGACAGAACTAGGGGAGTAATCTTGGAGAAGTAGGGCATCTCACCATTCGGCCTTAAAGGCTTAGGCACGCAGCCTCCTTTGGATTAGGGGATTCGCAGAGATGATCGATAACTGTTGAGATAACTAATTGATTTTGGCATTCACTAGCCCCCATGTTTCAGTCGTGCCTTCGTACCCTTGTTTCGAGAGTCATAAGGTGCACTTTAAGAACAATTTCATACTTTGGATTAAATTAAATTTTACAGTTAAATGAATAAAATTTTAAATAGAGAAATACAACTTTTTCACAAAAAATTTCTTTTTTATTCCACTTTTTACATTCAACCCCGCTACGCGTGTTTCTTTTCCGCTATCCCGAGGCTCTCTGGAGGCGAAGTTATTCCGGTTTGTTATGAGAGCAGTGTCTATATGGGACTGGTATCATGTTTTTGTGTATCACCCTCATGACACTTGTGAATAAAACGGGAGCAATCCAGCTGAAAAGTATAGAATAGGAGGTAGAAACACGTGTAGCAATTATTAGAGTTATTAGTGGAATAACAAAATAATTTATTCTTAAATATTTTAATATGGAGTTTAACAAAGTAAAAGCTAAAATATTTGATGAAATAAATGTCAATAAATGTCTTTCTAGCTGATTTCTTCAATTTGATACTGAAAACGGTTTATATCGAAGAAAAAACAATTTTATGAATAGTGAGTTATAAAGTGTTTATTATTACACACATAATACATTTTTCTTTACATACAAGCAGCTTTCCTAGTATGTGAAAGAAGGCTCTAATTATTTCGATCCTGCAAAATGCCTTACCCACGTCATATAAAGACTTTAGGCCCATATTTGCTTCATAAAAAATAATGAAAAACAATAGTTCAAGTACAAATTGACTCTCACTTTAGTCAATTTGATTTGTTTAATCCCTTTGCACTCAGGATTTCGTCAGAGGCATACAGTTTTGTGCGAATTAATGGAATAAAATACATTAAAATCGTAAAATACGTTTATTATTAATATTTTGAGTCACAGATGACATACAATCATGAAATAAATTTTATTTAATAGGATATATGTTCTCCTTTTGCTTTTATAACAGCTTGAACACGTTTGGGCATGGAATCAATAAAATTTCGACAATTTTCTTTTATTTAGTCATCCCGAAACCACACCAGAATTACAGCTTCTATCATCTTTCTCTCGGTGGTGCAGTCCAATTTTCGTATCCTAGATTTACAAATCACCCACAAATGTTATATTGAGTTAAAGGCAGATCAATTTCCAGCCCAATCTAAAAGAGTTATCTCTTTATCATTGAAATATTTAAGCATATTCTTCGATACGTGACACGGAGCTGCGTCCTGTTGAAATACAGCTTCACCATTTGGACAACATTTATTCAGTTCTGTACTCAAGTTGAGCTGAGCTGAGCTGCTCCAATAGAGTTTTATATTTCAGGCTATTCATAATTTCTTCCATTGGTATCAAAAATCCAGTCCCCATATACGAAAAGCAGCCCCAGAACATCTTCACAGGATGTTTTACCATTTGGTCAATATGACCCACAGTAAGGTTTTCATCCCCATTTTTTGTAACAAATTTCATGCGATATCCCTGCACAATAAAGTGGATCTCATCTGAAAACGGCACCTTCTTACAGTCTTCTGGAGTCCATTTAGCATATTTTTTAGCCTTTGCTTGATCATACGCGCCATCAGGAGATGCTTCTTCCGTGGTCGAATTATTTTTCTTCCAGATTAAATAAGTTTTCTTCGTACAGTTGAGTCATGAATCATCACTCCAGTGGTAGCCAAGTCTCGTTGAAGTTCGTAACTTGTTTTTTTTTTGGGTTTAGTTTACTATTTCTGATCAAAGCTACTTTATCTCGGACAGTCGTCTTCCTTTTTCTCCCACATTTCCCAACTCTCCTTGATTCAACTGTCCCTGTTTCTCTTTTCTGCTTAATAATCTTGCTGACTGCTCCCTGACTCATACAACATTAATTTGCAAGCTTTTTCTGAGTCATTGAAGTGTGTTCACTTAATGTTATAATCTTTTCTCTTTTCCTCGGCGGGGTATCCATGATGTAAACCAACTCAAAAATACTGTTCAATATGCAAGCAACTTCAAAATTATTCCTTCATTGAGAACATGTAAAAAAAAACAACCAAATATCCACCAACAATCACCAATATGAGCTACTAAAGAATCAATGAACTATAGGTTATAATTTATGGAGCAAAAAAACTGTCAAAATGAACATAACAGTGTTGTTATACGTAAAAAAAAAAAAAAAAATTATTCCATTAATTCGTACAGTACTGTAGTACCACATCTATACTGGTTAAGATATTGATTATGTAAGACGTGAAATGAGTTTTAAACAGCTGACATTGTTGTTTATGCCTATTGTATATAAGCAATGCATTCAATATTGTAGATGTTGATCTGCTTATGGCATGAATGTATTCATTACGATTTTCTGAATTGGTCATTGTTTGGATTTTGAGTGATTCAAAAGGAAGACAATTCTTCTGTAAATACCAGGAGCGTATGTCTGAAAGGACTGATATCTCTGCAGGCGTTCCCCATGGTGGAATTATCTCCCCACTCATTTTTTTCTCTATTTATCAACACAATTACATCATCTTTTAAGTGTCCATTTTATCGGTATTCAGATAACCTGTAGATATTTATTCATTTTGATACGAAGTTCAAACAGAATTATACGATTTACGAGTAAATACGGAACTTCAATCGATCTCCGAATGGACTAAGGAGCATGGCTTACTCATTAATCCTACAACGTCTCAAGCGATCCTCATTGGCAGCCCTCAGCTTCTCAGTAAATTTAACACTGACGTACTCCCCCTAATATTACTCGATGGCTCTATCATACCATTAAATAAAACCGTTAAAAACGTAGAAGTGCTAATGGATAACAGTCTCTCATTGCGAGAACTAATAAATGAGGTAAGCTGAAGGATCTTCTTCAGCCTTCAT
Organism: Odontocerum albicorne; assembly: GCA_949825065.1. Lineage (NCBI taxonomy): Eukaryota > Metazoa > Arthropoda > Insecta > Trichoptera > Odontoceridae > Odontocerum > Odontocerum albicorne. The sequence continues at coordinate 8,800,435 of OX463856.1, forward strand.
TCGCTTAAAGATTCCAGTCTACGGCGTCTTCAAAATATTCGTCTAAGATTTATTTTTTGCCTGAAAAAGTACTATCATATCCCTTCATAGCAGAAGACGCTTAATTGGTTGAACGTGAGAAATAGACGTCAAATTTACTTACTATATATTGTATATAATATCCTTAAGTGTCCAACCACCCTCTCTTATCTCATCGAAAATTTTCAGGGTCATACCGATCATGGACTTGCGCTGCGCCTGAGCGTCTGAACTGTCTGTCTGAACAGAGATTGTTAATTGGCTTTCCCAGTTCACCGCTCTTCTATTTTTACGTCATCCTTTACTTTCCATGAAGTGAGTCTCTGAAACCTAGTTAGAAACCAATGTTAGACTCGTTCCGTCCTTGGCGTACTTTAAAAAGTGACTGAAAAATTCTTCATTTCTAGTCAGTAATATAACGTGTTTCATTTCACATTTTTCATTACTCTCCACTATATTTTCCTTTTTATTTGATTGGTGATATCTCACTTTTACTTTAATATGTTTATGTCCCTAAATTTCATAAATATTAATAATCTTTCAATTTTTTTTGCTACTACGTATGTTACTTGCTTTATCTACAATACTTTTGTCTGAATGGCTGGAAGAGATTGCCGTCGGACCATAAACCCGCCAGATTGTATTTACAATGAATTGTTATATAAATAAATAAAAATTGCTTTCAGAGCGGCTGAGGTAAATTCTCACAACGGCATTTTGGTTCCAACTTTATGTGTTTCAATATGTAAACGAAGCGTATGTTTGGTCCCAAGGTATTAAACAAAGTAGTACAGAAAATAGCCATGAAAACTGTATAAGAACGATTATAGAATGTGTGAACAATGTGTGATAGAGTTATTAGCCATCATAATGGAAATAAATTTCAGTCCCGATTTTCCTTTCCTTTTAAGCATCTACTCCTTTTCCTTTCCTTTTCAGCATCTACTCCTTTTCCTTTCCTTTTAAGCATCTACTCCTTTTCCTTTCCTTTTCCGCATCTACTTCTTTTGCTTTCATTGATGATATCTTATATTACAATTAAAATTATTGTTGTACAATTGATATGAAAAATTATTGTTAAACAATGAAGTGTTAAATAAAGAATATGAATTTAAACACAATGAAGTATTGAAAATAAACATAGCATTGATATATGTGAAGAAACGAAAGAAACATATGCGAAGATAATATATTCATATATAAATGAAAGAAAATAATTTGAACCAAACAATGACATTATCGAAAAGTCTTTAAAATATGAGATTTTTTTTTAAAAGGTTCTCTTCTTCCTTTATTCAGTATTTCATCGTACATTTTCACTGCATATATGCTTCTCAATGCACGCATTTCTACAGCATTTGTTCTGCTCCTCTTAGAATTTTCCATGGTCACGTTTCACTTCCATATATCTAAATTGGGACCAAAATTATGTTGTGGACTATCATCTCAGCACATACTGTCCAACTCGAGAATATATGTTTGATGACCTCCATGGCATGTTTGGCAAGAAGCTTGACTCCCAACCCGGAGGTTTCTGGTTTTATTTCCGTTAGAACTCAATTATTTTAAAAACGAACTTTTTTTTTAAATAACTGAGTTCAAAAAGAAGGTTTTTCCTAAAGGCCTTTTTAACACTTTCAGGTTGGTTTGATGATATTGCCACATAGCAATAAGCCCGCCAAGTTATAGTGTATAATATGTTAGTGTAATACGATACTTGGCAATGTTTTAGTGCCCCATAGACTTTGTTTTTTTTTTGCTGTATCTTACTGAGGACATATAAACATGAAAACTTTATATTGCTACTTTGTACCAATTATTTCATGCATACATAACATCACGCCGTATGTCTTGCGGAGTAGGCAGAGATAACATATCTTCAAACTTTTCTATCCAAGCACGCAACCTTCGCCTCCTCCACAGTCAGATATATCATGCACAATCTTCCATTTTCATTATTCTTATTTTACACACTTTCAAAATCTTGCCCATTTGATCAAATCATTTTTTCCTAGGGCCGATTCTTACGCGTACAACTTTCACTTCTAGCTTGTTAACCTGCTTAGTCATTCTTTCGTCATTCATTGTATCCACATGTCCAACCCATCTTAAAACTCTTTTCATCGTATACTTTTAAACATCAATTTTATCCATGAATTCATTTCTTATGTGTTCAATCCACCTTCTTTCATAAATTGACACTTCGCAAATTTTCCTTAGTACACCATTTCCACAACATTTATTCTACTTTAATCCATCTTCTGCAAGGTCCACGTTTACTTCCATACATCAAGGTGGGCAACTCACTAAATTATCATTTTAATTCTGTTGATATTGTGCATACTAATTCCTCCCTTGTAAGTATCCATCAATCCGGTAAGTTTATAGTATGCAACCTGTTGCACTTCAGCAATTGCACAGTCTTACGATACAATTCTCAAAAATTCAATGGTAACGAAATCAAACTTCCATGTCGAACGGCAGGTTTTATTTAAAGCAATCTTTCGTCAAACATTCTTATATCTGGCACTATTCGTGTGTTTCTTTAGAATTAATGGCAAGCAATATAAAATATAAACATACATTCATATGTTTTCATATGTATTCAATATAAAATATAAACATACATTCATATTCAATAAATAGTATATGAATAAAAACAGTAAAGAAGTCAATCAGCTAGCAGTCGAACCTGGTCCACCCAGTTGCTTAATGTGTATGTTAACTATTAGACCACAACCGCAAATAGAATATGATGGCGAGAAGTTATATCATATTTGCCTAACTTAATGGAAACAGTTCAATGTCGATAATGAACTGAAAAAAAATCAACTTGAATCCAAGCGAAAATCATCCAATTTTGAAAAAAGTTTGTAAATTGAGAATTATTCTTGGAAAAATTATTTGAAAAAATACAAAGAATATCAGGTAGGTTTGTGTATCAGAACCCTTCCCATATCGAAACGAAATCCCATTGTAAAACACCATAGGGATGTTATGGGGAAACAGGAAGTCGCTTTTACCTCGTTTCCTGCGAGTTTTTTCTTTTCTTTTTTTTTTTCGAAAAAAAAACCGAAATACATTTGATATTAGAGAGGAAAAGTATTATGGCGCTTTTGCGTTTAATTACAAAACAAATTTGTACGGATACAATGGAAGTCAGTGACTTGGGAATTTTACTTTTTCGACAGAAACACCATTTTTGATACGTGATTTCTGTAACTTTGTATTTTTTTTAAATTCGTATATATTTCAACTTACTATGTTTATTTATAAAATATATTTTTTATGCAAATGAGAATAAAAAATGTTACTAAGAAATTTCCGGAGAATTTTATAAATTTATCAAATTCTTTGTCAAAAAGAAGGAAACATGACATATGTAAGTAGAAACACAGGGGCTAGACCCTGAAACCAAAAAGCAGCTAATTTAAAACTAAAGCCTTCCTTGCTCTGAGGACTAACGAGAGTAAGTCCCACCAAACTTTCCGTTTTAAGCTTCCGAAGAATCGCCTATTGCCTGACTACAGTATTAGCAGGAAGGACCAAGGTCCGAGTGAATATGATGGAATGTAAGTAGTCTGAACGAATGTACATATAGGTGCTAAATAATCTGTTGTAAGAATTGTTATCTAGTTATAAGATGTTAACTAATTCTGACACATTAAATATTTGGATTATTAAAAACCAAATTACAGGTAGGAAATTAAAATTTTGTTATATGAATATGATGGAATGTAAATAGTCTGAACGAATGTACATATAGGTGCTAAATAATCTGTTGTAAGAATTGTTATCTAGTTATAAGATGTTAACTAATTCTGACACATTAAATATTTGGATTATTAAAAACCAAATTACAGGTAGGAAATTAAAATTTTGTTATATGAATATGATGGAATGTAAATAGTCTGAACGAATGTACATATAGGTGCTAAACAATCTGTTGTAAGAATTGTTATCTAGTTATAAGATGTTAACTAATTCTGACACATTAAATATTTGGATTATTAAAAACCAAATTACAGGTAGGAAATTAAAATTTTGTTATATGAATATGATGGAATGTAAATAGTCTGAACGAATGTAAATATAGGTGCTAAATAATCTGTTGTAAGAATTGTTATCTAGTTATAAGATGTTAACTAATTCTGAGACATTAAATATTTGGATTATTAAAAACCCAATTACAGGTAGGAAATTAAAGTTTTGTTAGTTCATAATTAATATACATATAAATTAGATTAGTCATAAAGGTATACATTTGTGTATAGATTTAGCCTTTGGCAAATGTTTGTGTTATAGATTATTTTATAAAATAAAATAAATAAATAATAAACATACGCATTTATTGTCATGTTTCAAAAAGTGAATTAAAAATCATTGTATCTCCATTCAGTGACATACCATTACCTCCCTTTAATTGTTGAACAAGTTTAAAAGAGATTTCTGTGACAACTTTATTTTTAAGAGTGTGGATTTTACGCATGGGTTTATACCTTTTTTATAGATATGCTTGAATATTGATCCTTGAGCATTAGAAAAATCTACGCATACTATATATTTATATATATACAAATTGCTTATAGGAATTATGGCAAATCCTTTGTTGTTGATTCACAGAATTGGGCCGAACAATTATTACCACCATCGCGAATTAAGTGTTTTTGGTGAGACGTTTTAACGAACTGAGCTCTTAACAGCTTTACCACTTGCTTATAGTACACGGCGGTAAGTAATACACATGGCTTTGTAGAGCGTCGTCTCTGTCGTACGATGCGCTAATAGTCCGGTACGCGACGACGCGACGGAACACGTGTATGAATGACAGAGACGACGCTCTACAAAGCCGAAGTTAGCCGATTATGACCGACAGTCTCTTTCTTAGCCCGATGTGTATTACTTACGGCCGGGTACTGTACACATAGAATTGGCTTGTAGGATGACTTTTCTGATATCTTCCACATCTCAGAGGACAAATTGAGGATTAAACTCTTTAATAAACTTTGTAGGTACAACTGAGCTACTTTACAGGGAAGCTTAAGTAATATCATTCCTGTTATCATTATGCAATATGTATAATGTAATATTTTTCTTGTTATATGATGTAATTGGATATCAAATGTAAAATTAAATTAAAAATAAATAAATACCGATTTTTCAATTTCCTGAATGAAGTATTTTTGGTGCTGTATTCACGAACTGAGCTCTTAACAACTTCACCACTTACACACGGAATTGGAATGTAGAATGACTTTTTTGATATCGATATCTTCCAAATACCAGAGGATAAATTGAGGATTAAACTCTTTAATAAACTAAGTAGGTATAACTGAGCTACTTCACAGTAAAGCTTGAGTAAGATTGGGTATCAAATGTAAAATTAAATTTAAAATATATAAATACAGTTAATATTTGACAACCATCTGAATCAATCACCTTGTCATTAGCCGCAAGAATGGGGGAAAAACGTGTTCTATATCGTCATTAAACATGTTTGTTTGGAGAAGGTAACAGCCGCGTACATTTTAGTCGAGTTGGATGAAGCTCGCGATGACTGCACTAACGTTAAAGACTTTATTTCTGGATAAATTTATTTAAACATGGCTATAAATGCACCAAAAGCAAATCACGATTTGGACGACATATTGCGTCCACCATGGTAGAAATTGTTGAAAATATTGTAATGGAAGACAGCCAAATGCATGTGCGCGAGATTGCATAAGCTGTGGTCATCTCAAGTAAATGAATGTCTAATTTCCTATCCAAAAACTAAATATGAAAAAGCGATCTGCGCGATGGCCACGATTGTTGACTGTCGACCAAAAAGGACTTCAATGAACATTTCAACACAACGTTTGGCGATATTTTATTGCAAACCCAATGACTTTTTGCGTTGATTCGTGATTGTACAAAATTTTAGTCTGCCACTACACACCAGAGTCCACAAAGCAGCATAAACAATGAATAACAGCTTGTGAAAATACACCAAAGAAAGTTGAGACTGTTTTGACGACTGGAAATATGATGGCCATATTTGTTTAAGGATTCCCGAGAAATCATCATAATTGACTACTTGAAAAAGGGTATGGCAATAACGAGAGTCTATTGCACGATTGTAAAGACGGATTGAAAGGAAAACGGCCAATATTGGCGCTGCTAAAAAGTGCTCTTCCAAATCGACACAAAAGCATAAATCATTATATTATTTATGTGATAACGCATTAATGATAAATTTAATGACAGCTATATTATTTTTGCGTGATAACGCGAGACTAGAACTGAGTAGAACCAATCGAGAAACAGACTACATATAAAATTGAATAATAAACACAGCTTCAAAAATACGAAAATATTCAGAAATACCCAAAATTACGCTTGATTTTTTTTAAATCATCTCACCTCATTTTCCCTGCTCCCACTTACAATATTTCCATATTCGTATCAACAAGATGCTACACGGAATCAAAATCCAGTTGAATGGCAAAAAACAGCAAATACAATAAAAATAATGCCGTACAAATTTCTTAAATAAAAAAAATATATAAATCCCACATCTTCTTCAAATAATTTCCCTCATAACCAAAAAAATCCTGTCAATATTAAGAAACGACTCAATGTCATTTCAAATTTCCATAGATGTCTAAGAAAACCTCCAAGAGGGTCGCTATTTCGTCTATGGAGAGATATTCATCTTTTTTTCTTTGCTTTTTTCTCACTTTCTTTATTTTTCTGTCTGCGTTCAATTGAAGATATTCCACAGTAATGGTACCTACACACACCTTAATATGGCGCCAAATACCTTTCATCTTATATTTTTATTTTTCTACCTGTATAAAAAGGGAGAATTTAAACCTGTATAAAAATAAACCGGTGAAATTTTTTAGCAAATTTCTTATAAAATCTTATGAATTTTGGTTGAGGGAAACCAACAAATAAATGTATTCAATTTTTTTTCTGACGCTTGTCAAACGTATTGAAAACATTGTATTATATTGTATAATCATCATCACCGGCATCACGTCATGTTGTTATATATTAAGGTAATCAGAGAGAACAAGTCTCCACTTTATTTCTCAATGCACGCATCTCTACAGTATTTATTTAGCTCTTTTGTATTTTTCGTTGTCGACGTTTAACTCATGTACATCAAAGTTGTCACCAAATGATTATTGTGGATTATCATGTTAGCAGATTTTGATACTGTCCGGTTCTAGTTTATATGTTTTAGTACCCCGTTGACTTTGTTCCCTAACGCTACACGTCTTTCGATTTCAAAGAATTTAGTTTTTAAAAATCTATATATTGGGGTTTAACATAAGTTGTGTCCGTTTTTTTCCAAATGAAGAAAACAAGAGGACAGAACAAAAAAATTACAACAAATTAGTTTATGTATTCTCCTTCATTATTTACAAGCTCTTGCCAATGTTCTTCGAGTTTTACAATGCCTGTGCGATAAAAACCACCCGGTCTTGACTCGAAGAATTCGTCCAACCATGTCCGCAATTCGACGTCATTATTAAAGGAAACCCCGCGCAAATTGTTCGAAAATGACCGGAAAACGTAAAAATTTGGCGGCGCGAGGTCTGGAGAATATTGAGAGTGCGGCAGAACTTCCCAACCAAGCGTTTGAATGGCATTTTTCGTAATGTTGGCGATATGAGGGTGGGCGTTATCGTGTTGCAGAATTGTTGTAGTTGCAGTATCGTGTTGCATATTGCCGAACCGGCCTTTATTGTTGAATTGCAGTGTTGAGCCGCTGCATTTGCAGAATGTATAGCTCCGCGTTGACTGTCTGATTGCGTTCAAGTATTTTGTAGTAGATAACGCCTTGCCAATCCCACCAGATGCAAATCATCGTCTTGCGCGGATGCAAACCTTGTTTTGCTCTGGGCGTTGCTTGTTGACCATAACTCACCCATTCTTTCCGTTTCTTCATATTCACATAAAGGCACCATTTTTTATCACCAGTAATGATGCGGTAAAGGAACCTTTGCTAGTGGCCATGCGTAGCTCGATGACGCGCGAGCAAACCAGCAGAAATTGTCGAACGTTGATTTTGGTTGTTTCCACTCAAAACATGTGGAACCCAAGGACCGAACTCCCTTTGATTTAAGATATTGGTATACAGTCATGTGACTATAATTCATCTTCTCAGCCAATTCAACGGTGTTTTGAAGGGGGTGTTCATGAATAATATGGTTTAAGCGGTCCTCATCGAAGTCCACTGGTCGAAATTACCGTCATTGAAACGCAAAAACCATCGACGAGCTGTCCTTTCATTCATAGCATCTTCACCGTATACTTCGCAAATATCGCGAGCAGCTTTATTTCCTCAATTGAACGTAAACAGAAGGAGGTGTCGAAAATTCTCACTTTCGTCTACTTGACATTCCACTTTGAAGGCTTGTAATCAAATAAAATAATATATGTAACGTAAAACGAACACAATATCTTGTAGAGCAGAAAATTTTCTTTCGAATGACGAACCTGTACCATTTTGTTTTACTTTTGGTGCTCATTTTTAAATTTGGAAAAAGACGGGCAAAACTTAACATACGTTAACACCTAATATTATAATGGGAGAGTTAAGAGGAGTATCCAATATTTAATAATGGAATGGTTAAAAAGGGATATCAAACGACGTGTAGCAATAGAAAACTAAGTAGATGAAGAATGGAGATGATTTCGATATGTGTAAAGAATTAACGATAAAATAGTTCAAATTCATCCCTCCATTTTGCATCTTGTCATATATTGTAACGCCATACATTCTTCTCTGTGCACGCGTTCGTACAGCATTTATTCGGCACCTTTCACTCTTTTTCACGTCATTAACCAATATTATCGTCAAAATATTCCTGAACCACCTCGATTTTTCTCCATGTTCACCGATTCTTCACCTTAATTCATCCCCTCTCTCTCCGGAAGATCACTTAATTTGAGAGGGTAGACAGTGGATTTTCTCTCTTTTTTTTCATTTTACTCCGTATATAATAAGTACACAGGGTGACTGGTACTCGATGCAAATTATTGAAGGAGATCAAAATGATGTTTCACAGGAACATTTTAGTATCAATATTTTCGTATGGAAGTGACACGTCGACATATTTTTTTTAAACGATTATGTTAGCCCCCTTCCGTCTAAATGAGATGAAAGACTGACACAGCAATTCCAACATATTTCTGACTGTAACTGTAGAGTCCAATTCTTGACCCGAATCTCCTCTCAAATCATCTGCAAACATAGACAAAACCTTTTGTTCCTCGAAAAACTACTTAAGTGATATAGCCACATCACATGCAAGTTAGCTAGTCAAGCTTGATCGTGAGCAAGCTACACTTCAGGAATAATACTTCTTCACAGGTTTTGGCTTACTCTTACCACTGCGCAGTATCTAGGCTGACTGATAAGATCTTTATTTTGCTGGTATCCTTAAATCTTAGCGTAGGGCATCCATGGTTCCTCTTATCGTCTGACAATTCACCATTAAGTACGTTTTTAAAAAGTCTTTCTTCATTCATTTTTTATATGGCCAGCAGTAACCGTTTTAATTTAAAAACACCTCCTTCATTAAAAACCTCTTTATTAGTGATTTTATCCTGCAACATGCAACCCAATATTCTGCACAAACACCGCACGTGGAAGTTGTTGACTCCTCTTTCGTGGAGACAGTTTGTAGTCCAGGTTTCGCTTTCATATAATAGCATAATTTAGATACAAACCTGGTAAGCTAACAAAATTATCTTAAATGGTTAATAGTAGGAGAATATATAATACACATATTTAATCAAATCGGTTTCCCCACCCCTGATAGAATCACACGGAATATTTTACAATTCAAATGTATCAATAGTAATTTGATAATTGATTGATAATTGAGCAATTGATACACGTATAATTTATTAGTAGTCAGAATGCAATATTCGGGCCACTCTATGTATGGTTTGGTAAATATTTTTAATGCTTATGCTGGCGAGCTTGGGAGGGTTTTTCTCCGGTTCTTCCTCAATCTTTGTTCTTGACTACGAAACTGGTTATTCCATTCACACTTTATGTTAAGTATTTTGTTATTGATTGTAGTTAATTAATTGTGTTTATATACTTTTCGAGTTGTGTAATATATTGTTATTTTTATGAACCATATTTTGAAAGATGTACGTGTATATATCCTGAATTATGTTGATTTATTTCTGTTGATTAATTATTTTTTGATTCGTAAATGGTGATATGTAAGAAAAACTTAAATAACTTACTTTTTCAGGAAATAAATTGCCTTGAAAAATTAAAAAGCCTTGCTCTTAAAAAAAACTATTTAAACGATATTTTCAGAAGTTGGGTCCATCTACGACTTTTTAAATTTATATTTAATCATATTTAGCGCAATGTATGGATTACATTGCCTCATACTAATCTTTTTAAAACAAACAGACCTATTTTTGATAGATTTCAAAAAAAAGTTCAAAGAAAAAAAAGGTTTATTTGGTTAAACTGTTTTACGGATTTTTTTAACGTGAGAAATCTTTCAACAGAAAATATAAAAATTATTTTAAATTAATTAACAAATTAACTTTATACAACAGCATCGATCTAAATTGTAGTATTTATTCTGATCTGCTTGATTCACAAATTTCTAAACTCTAGTCTTTTTTTCAATACATCTGATTCGCTGATATATCGTAGTCAAAAATATTGTCATATTTGTTCATTTCTAAAAAAGTCTAGATTGGTTCAAGTGTCACGAACGGGGTGATTTCTAACATTGTATATTTTGTAGTCAAGCTCCTTAATGAGATGTCTCCATTGTATCTTTCGAATCTGTGTCTGAGGGGTACGTTCGCTCTACATAACCATAAGGAAAACGTTTTTTTTATTCAGTCAAAATGTTTAGAGACAATGACGTTCTTCCCATCACAGTAAAAAATATTTTGTTTAAAAATTAAAATCTTCACATCCGCAGAAATATTATACTCGTAGTATGTATACTCCCACAAGAAAATAAAGATCACATCGCGTCGCAACCGCAACACAAAAGCTAACACTGACTACATGAGGAAAATTTATTTGAGAAATTCAGTGAACTACAATACAAAAAAGAACCAAGTGTTTAAAATGTTATAGCCTAAATGTAGTTGTCAGAATATTTCATAACAAAGGAATATTTCATTACAAAATATAACCTCTATAAAGCCTCTTTTGAAGTTATAAAAAACATATCATGTTTTAGAGTACCCTTGAGGAGAGTTTGCTCTCTAAATTGTGCTTTAAAAGTAGTTTTTTTTATGTTCAAGAAGCCTGAAGTGAAAGGCAGACTAAAACTCTTCTGAGTGCCAACGAGATTCGAATCCACAACCATCGGGTTGAAAGATGGTGTTCATCGTAATTCATCAAACCATTGTAATAATTCATGTTATCGTATAAGAACCCGTAAAATGATAAATCACTGCAACTGTCGTATTTTTATATTTTATGAAAATAGGCCGACTAATAAGGTTTGGTTTTTTTTAAGTAAATATTACTACCTTGGTCATAAAAATTTCATCTTTTCAATTATAATAGGACAATTTATATAGTACCTTTCAGAGAGCAGACTCCTCTCATGGGCACTGTAACTCAGGATTCAAACCACTTTTATTGACAGATTAAAATAATATGAAAAAAATAGAGGACAATTTATATAGTGCCATTCAGAAAGCAAACTCTCCTCAGGGGTGCTGTGACTCGGGATTCAAACCACTTCTTTTGACTGATTAAAATAATAGACAAAAAATAGAGAACAATTTATATAGTGCCATTCAGAGAGCAAACTCTCCTCAGAGATGCTGTATGTTAACTCAGGATTCAAAATACTTTTATTGACAGATTAAAATAACATGAAAAAAATAAAAGACAATTTATATAGTGCCGTTCAGAGAGCAAACTCTACTCAGGGGTGCTGTTACTCGGGATTCAAACAACTTCTATTGACAGATTAAAATAATAGAAAAAAAAAGAGGACAATTTATATAGTGCCGTTCAGAGAGCAGACTCTACTCAGAAATGATGTATGTTAACTCAGGATTCAAACCACTTTTATTGACAGATTTAAATAATACAAAAAAAATAGTGTAAGAATTGGAAGATAACTGAGGCTAATAATATTGGTACTTTCCCACATCTACGTATGTTGAGAAAAGCATAAGTGGTATGAAAGGAAGATGAACTACAAAGAAACCTTTATTAATCTTCTGATATGTGATGGTAACACACTTCGGTTTTAAGTGGATGGTAGTGTATATGTGTAGTGTTCATATATAATCATAATTTTTAGTAAGATCTTCCAAAAAGGTTGTCTTCCAGTGCTACTTTAAGCTGAACACGCCACCCATATTTTATATACTCGTACATTTGATGAAAACAAAATCGACCTCAAAATTTTGCTCATCTCAGAGCAACGTTTCTCAGACAAATATTCACATGATTCTATGGAGACATCTTATATAAAGACTTTTATACAAAAATACAAAATTTGAAATCAATCTTCCAACACGTGTCGTTGTGAGTAATCTAATAAAATAACATAGTAGTTCGTAATTAAGTATTCAAATATGGAGTTCCACAAAGTAAAAACAGAAACTATTGATAAAGTACAACGTATTCGTAGACAGAAAAAAAATATTAACTTACATCGTCATTGGTTCAAATTAATTTGATTGACGAATTCACGTATAACGAATGTAAGTTTATGGCAACATGTTGATTTATCTATGACCTGGCTTTGACGGGCAATAATGTCCAAGTTTACAAAATATGTATCAGAAAAGCAGAGAAAAAAGAAATCAATAAAAAATACTTCTTCTATTGCCAATATCATGTTATGATTACTTCATAAAACATGAATAGGTTTTGACTTCGATAAATAGACAAATGTGTAATGCTTTATAAATCAATTTTTCTTCTATGACTACCTACGTTGATAAGGCTCTGGACTTCCACCCTTAAGTTTGGAACTTGATTCTCGATAGTACCTGAAAAAAATAAAAAGAAGATTCCTAGAAGGTCTGATAGACAAAGTTCATCTTGTAACAAAAATCACATGCGCTAGAAATGTACGAGTGTTTTTTTTATTTCTTTACGTGCTGTTTCTGTGCTGTAGCACTGACAACGGGTGCGATAACTATAGTATCTGCGAGTTCCTTGGTTCTAAAGCACAGAACGAATTGATTTTCTGTTACCTATTATTTATGTGAAACACCAAACGAATTGAGATAATTTCTTTCATAATATAATATTTAAGTTGACGTCAGAATGTAGAAGATGTATGTCCTTCCTGACTACTCCGATAGAAAGATGGCTTCACATATTATTTTTCAACACGTAGGCTTCCATGACATTGTTGAAGTTTTGTTCAGTTTTTTTTGTCATAATATCAAAATAACAAACGTCCGCATAGTCAAGGATTGGAAAAAGCAAAATATGTACAAGAAAGACTTAGATTTTCTTACAAAAATATATCAGCAGCATGTAAAGAAACTGAAAGCTTGCGGCACTAAATTTTATATAAACACTTGTTTATTAAGAAAACGAAGGAAAAAAATTTATATGACTTCTCTTATATCTTATCATAATTATCGCATTAAGGTTCGGTCACCCTGTATGCCGAAAATGTTTCGTGCTATTTGAATTTTTCCCATAAAATATTTGTTAAAAGCTCCCCTTGTAGAGCTTAGCAGATCACTTTATTAATTGGATTTTAAATTACAACCAATTTGCTCACAAATTAATGATGACTGAATTATTACGATGACTAAACTTTGCAGTAGCGTTGTTGTGTTTTGAGCGGTTAATGCTTAATTTTTAGTTCACCAATATTTTTTTTTCCAGCCTTACAACCAATAACATATTTCTCGCGCCTTTATCACCGTAACACTGGACCAAAATCAATCTGAATGCGATAAAACGCTTTCACTCAGGTCAGAATACAGCCTGGCACTACACGTCCTCTTATATTAGACCTTAACTACAAGTCTTCCTATTTATGTGAGCTCGTGAGTGTGGGTCTCTTATTATTGTTTTAATTTTGGTTGTTATTGTGTTTGTGTTTCTGTGTGTTTTTCTTTTTTTTGTTTTGAATTTGTTTTGATTTTTATTCTTATGATTGTGTGCAGTATATTGTGGGATGAATATTTTTGGTCTTTCTGGAGCGATAATGTGTGAGGAGTTGAGTTTCGCAGGGTGTTTCCAGTTGTAGTTAAGTGTCACTGTTTGTCAGGTTGATGAGAGCGTGCAACGGGGCTTTTTGTGTTATCAAAAATCGGAAAGAAGTATCGATTTATTTTTTCATGCTAAATATCCTCAGTGAGATACAGGCAAAAGCCTAGTTTACTGGGGATACGACAAATGAAAGGCAACAAACCCAGATCCATTAAAATTATATGTCCAAATCAAATTACCTGTTGTTTTTTCTCAAATTGTGTATATTTCTTGTCATGTGTAATAATAAAAAAAATAAAAAAAAAACACTGGTATATGGTGTCAGGAAGTTAATATCTTGCTGGCAATATAAGAAAGCTATTTATTACGGTCTAAAAGCTTCTGGATTAAGGGTGATAGAATACAATAAAATAATATCATTTTTTTGGTTTAGTCACCCTCCAGTTCAATATATTATTTAGAAGGGTGAATTTTTTTTACCACTGAAAAAAAATTCTGAAGGTTTGGTCTGAAATTGGTGTTACACTGAGATCACTAGTCACTTTTATTTTCATAAAAAATAATATGGGAAATACCTTATTTTCTAAATACTTTTTAATCATATCAAATAAAAAACAGATGCATAGCATACACAGGAAAGCCATATGTTTGCATTTAAATCTTATCCATAAACTTATAATAAATTAAAAATGTCCTGTGTGGTTTTTGTTTAAAAGAGACATTGAAGGACAAGTAGCGACAAGGAACGCTGTAAACGAAGTACTCAATTTTATTAATGATATATGTTAATTTTTCTCAACCGTGGAATATCAACAGTAGCGAAAATCACAATAAATAATTGTGTTGGTGATGTGACTTGGCAGGAGAAGGATAAATGCAAGGTTAATGCGATAAAGATGCGAGCTCTAAGGAAAATTTGTGGAGTGTAAATGTTTGGAGGAAGGCGGAATGTAGACGGAAATGAATGGATGGCAGTTTTAAATAAGATGAACAAATAAGTTTTAAGATGAATGGACATGTGGAGAGAATAAATTATGAAAGAATGACTAAGCATGTATGCAAGTCAGAAGTGCAAGGTGTGCATGGAAGAGATGAACCAAGGATAACGTTGCTGGACCTTGTAATTTATTTTTATCAAACACTGTTTATTCCACTTTTTTGTAACGATATAACCCTATCGGTTTCAAGGCTTTCACGTCATCTTCAAGGGAGCACAAACAAGACTAAATTATGTTCGAACTGGTACCGATATACAAGCTTCAATGGTTGAGGGCTAAGGTGTGAGGGAGGCATGGGACGATTTCGGCCAACAGTGTAGAGATTTTTGGGATATAACTGTTCACCAGATGTTCGGATCGATGTACTGACTTAGAAATTTCTAGGGCCTCTAATCTGTCCAATTTATTTCCGTTACTACTGATATGTAAGAATTTGGCATCATCGATAGAAAAAGTATGGTTTTCACGGTGACAATGATTAGCCATTTCAGAATAAATTAGAGGATTTGTTAAGGCGGATTTGTGTTCACGAAATCTCTTTTGACCAAGTGGACTAGATTTTGAAAGAAGGTCTAGTGAGCAGTATGAATACTAGAAGTTTCCAGAAACGTAGAAATGTGGAGGAGACGAAAATTTTATGTTTAGATAGCAAAGATTAAAGATCTTTTATCTCAGCCTACCTCGCAAGAGACACAGCGTGATGGAATATACCATATGTATATTTTTGTTTCTTGATCAGTCATTAAATATTTTTTTAATAACACGTTGCATAACTCTGTTGTTTCTCTTTTTAACAATATTATACTTTGCTTTATTCCTATGGTTTACTTTTAATATTATTTTCAAAACGCTTTGCATTATTAGATATTTTAATGCGGAGTACCAAAAAATTATAACCGTAACTTTTCATAAATTTAGATTCTAGAAGTATTATAACGATCAAACACTTATTCCAACAATATAATATGCTTTAAAGATAACCAATGAAATGATAATATAATTTAT
Source organism: Odontocerum albicorne (assembly GCA_949825065.1). Classification (NCBI taxonomy): domain Eukaryota; kingdom Metazoa; phylum Arthropoda; class Insecta; order Trichoptera; family Odontoceridae; genus Odontocerum; species Odontocerum albicorne. Next base: position 8,816,650 of record OX463856.1, read on the forward strand.
TTTCATATTTTAAAAACTTCTTTTACTGTGAAATGTCGACAAGATGAGAATAGTTTTCTCTGACTGTTGAATAATACTCCATTTAGATGATTCAGAAAAAAATATACTCCGTTTCAGTCAGGAATCGAATCGAAACAAATTGATAGTTTGAATTCCTATTTTTATTTCATTCTTTTTTATAAACATTAAATTATTTACTTCCCGTTCGTCCCCCCCATTCAATTCAAACTTTCCATATCGGCTGAAAACTTTGAATTTCTTCGAGTTTTCATTTATTATTTGGATCGTTGTTGCGACAATTTCCTTCAGCGGAACACTCCGCTGCCGCGTATTATGAAGGCATGAACCATTATTGACAAAACTTTTTCATTCGTTATTTTTAAAGAGTATTTTCAATTAATTTTGTTTTTCAATTTCCATGGCATCTGATTTTATGACGACATTCTAGTGCAGCGCCAAGACACATAAAGCAACATTTCTGGTGGAAGGGTCTTTGTATGTTTATTTAATCAAATAAGTGCTTCAACAATACTCGAAAAAAAAATAAAGTATTCATTCATCCGTTCTGTCATGTAGCTCATAACTGAGCATCGTGACTCCCATGATAGGCTCCAACGACTTCTCTCGATCCGTCCATGTAATCTGCGGTTCGAAGGGCAGTTGTTAAGGATAGTCCAGTTGCGGATCTCACATGATCAGTCCAACGCATTGGGATTGTTACTCTTGTAGGTCGTCCATCCACGCCTCCAGAAACCTCAAACCTCTCCAAACTGTTTCTTTGGCCAAAAGCATTGTACCCAAAGAATCGGAGGACTGGTTGAAGGCAGGGTCAGTATCCTTTAAAAAAACGTACTGTAATAAAACCGAGAAATGTTGCCTTTTTATGCAAGGTGTTATTTCCAACACGCACTATGGCGAATAATTACTTAATTAACTACAATTTTTTAAAGAAAATTTGTTATAGCTATGTTTCCCGATCAACACGAACACCTCAAGAGCGCTTCCTTATTAGCTTGATATAAATTAATAGAGGTTGAATCACACCAATGTCGATCATAAAAGCGCCATCTGGTTGTCTAACGTATGAGCTACAGAAAACATAAATTCTAATGTAAGAGTATAATAAGTGAATCCGCTAGGAATCGAAGCTAGGGCGTCCGCTTGTAAAGCATAATTATAACCGTTAGACTACAACTACAGACAAAGTTGTTCCTAGAACAAAAATTTGATTGCTGGGGTTAAAAACAATTTCATTACCGACCACACTCATTTTCATCAATTTGGACCATACAACAGAAGTAATGATTAAATAAACAATATAAATGTAAACCGTTAAAAATCGAACCTGGAGCGCCCGTTAACCTCACATGAATGCTAATCATTTAGTCTACCTACGGTCACCGAAAAAAATATTCTTCACCCAAAAGAAAAATAACTGGGGCTCTCAGCCACACTTTTTAACGTGTCTGCATCATCAATGTAAACCATACAAATTAAGTAATAAATAAATTAACAATATATAAGTTTATTTGAAGATTAGGATATCGTTTCACATGTGAAATTTATTGCCGTTTATAAAATCTCAAAAACGATCTTGAGATGTACTGAAAAATAATTATCATGAAGGAAAGTTTCTCGGACTTACATTTGGTATCGCTCCAGTACAGTGGAGCAGCTTGTGTATCGGATACTACTCAAATTTAATACCATTTATAAAGTTTCAAAAACGATTTTGAGATCAAAGCAAAAATAATTATCATGGAGGAAAGATTCCCGGACTTACATATGGTATCGCTCCAGTACAGTGAAACAACTTCTGTCTCGGGTACTCCTCCAATTTATTACCATTTATAAAGTCTCAAAAACGATCTTGAAATATACTGAAAAATAATTATCTTGGAGGAAAGTTTCTCGGACTTCCATATGGTATCGCTCCAGTACAGTGGAACAACTTATGTCTCGAGTACTACTCAAATATCTTTTTTATCGCCTTTGGAAGTTATAAACTCTGGAAGCAGAAAACTTTCTCGTGTCGCAAATGGATATTGAATTGCGCTGTTTTATTTTCAAAGCGATTCATTGCAATTTCTCACGATTCTTCAGGGGCGACTTAATATCCAATTCGGAAGCTGACACACATTTAAAGAAATTAAATTTATTTATTTATTTCCGACACTACAGTGTCTTTTATATACAAATGCACATGTGACAAGTTAATATCAAGTACTTAAAATTATTAACAAAATACAAAACACTTTATCTTAAACTCATATATGGATACAAAAAAGCAGTAGTAATAAGAAAAAAGTAATTACGAAGACTTTATTTAAATTATTTAATATTAATGTGTTTATTTAGATTCAGTGTATGTATGTATGTATGTTATAAAATATTATCAACTTTAGACAAGTAGACTTACGTAATTGAGAAACAAATATTTTACAGTGGTAAAGAACTTAGATTTGTTATTAGTGGAACAATGCTTACAAAAAACAAGAAGAATTGAATTTTTCGAAAATTTATGAAACAGTCTTGAGATTTAACAAACACACGGGCTCACTTGTAGCACGAGATGCAAGTTGCTTTGCAGAATTGAAATTCCACATGTTGATGCAGGGTTACTCAACCCCAGAGGCCAATTATTGTCTTTATTTATTTCGATTATATTAAGATATTTATATTAATCAAGTAAAGCTATTTCTAAATAATGTTGTGATATTCTGGCGAATACTGTATTTATCTATTTATTTAATACTTTTATTGCAATACAATCTGGCGGGCTTATTGCCAGGCGGTAATCTCTTCTAACCAACCAGGCAAAAGTAAATGAAGCAAGTTACGTGGTCGCATAAATCATTCAAATGACTATCCATCCCCACGAAATCCATAAACATATACGTGAGAACATGCCCACGGACCCCACAAAGACGGAAAATCACCCGAACATTATTTTTCATATAAATTGAGATATCATCAATCAAAAGGAAAGGAAGGGATGGTGGAGAGGAAAGGAAAAGAAAAATCAGCAATGAAACACGTTATTTTACTGACTAGAAATTGAGAGTTTTTTCAGTCGCTTCTTAAAGCATGCCAAGGACGGAGCGAATCTTATATTGGTTTGTAACTGATTCCAGAGTCTCACTGCCTAGACAGTGAAGGATGACGTAAAGAAAGAGGAGCGGTGAACTGGAAAGGCCAATAAACAATCTCTGTTTGAGCGTAGCGCTACTTTACATACTTGTATAAAAATATCTAAATCGTTACAAAATTCATTTCCAAGTCTTTGCAAACGAATTATAGATGAGGTAATTTTATATTAGAATATGTAAAATATGGTTGTTAATGGTGTGTTGTATGTAGACAATACAGTGGTAGAAACGGAGTTTTTCTTTCATATAGTATTATTCAACATACCAAGGGACAATATTGTCATCGACCTCGTTTATAGAGTATTATTGTTAAGAACCATTGGAGTATGCACGGAACTCGTAGTTCGTCATAACACGTGTTCATTGCATTATCGCACGTGAAGAAATGTGTACTCGACGCGTGCAAGTATTGTTACTTAATGAATTCTTTCACCAGACTGGAATACTTTTTTTTTTTTATTATTTTGGATACCATTAGTAATCGAACCCGAAACTCATGGGTGAAAGTCAAGGATGCTGTTAGTGGCGGAAAATTAAAATGATTTAGCAATGTTGGTTAAAGCGGTGTTAGGAAAGTGTTCAGAAAAAAACGATAAATAAATGTCGACAAGTCGAAAGAAATGGTTCTTGAAAATTGTGATTTAATGAGGAATTGCAATATATCGATAAAGAATGGAAGATTTGAACAATTTATATAATTTCGCTATTTAGGGCATTTTTGAGAGATGGTAAGATAGAAGAATATATCGAAAGGTGTGTTGCTGGAGATATAAGATCAATGACGAACTAAGTATTATATGTTCTAATAAATTAATTGCAAAATCTTTAAAAAATATTGTCCGCAGTGGTGTGCTAATGCCAAAATTGCAGTATTGAAGCAATGACCAAGCATTAAAAGGGAGGGATAATAATAGGACTAATGCGTGCCTTGTGCTAAATGACCGGTATAAAAATTTTCGAAAGAGTAAGACATTATTGGGTAATGGATAACTCTTTTTGAGATAGATGTTTTCAATGGATTTAAAGTCTGACGTTGATTCAAACAGTTTAATGTACTCAAGATGAGCTAGTTGGTTGGTAGAAATGTATTTATAGAAATAAGCCCATCGGATGTACTATTTTAACCATTTACACAAAAGAATGAAAATAAACAAATTAAAAGCTCCCTTGTGAAATAACTTAAACTAAGATAATACTGTTATAATTTCAGACAGTGAAATACTCGTATTTCATTTATTTTAAAGAAAAGTTAGAATACTTGATTCTTATCAACCGGATAAAAATAATAAAAGAGAAGAGATAAAAATATCAAAGCTTCGCAAAGTTTCATAAAGTTCATCCTATAAATATGAAATATAACAATCCAATATAATAATGGTTATCTTCAGCATTTTGCGAACAACTCCTCGTTCCTTTCAGCTCTTTTTCATTTTCGAGCGTTTCCTGAAAAAGCGCTCAGAAGCGACATTCATATCGATTTCCGAGATTTCTCAAAGCGCTCAATTGTTGAAAGCGTCGACGTTGAAATTTTCAACAGCAATTCAAAGTCAACATTTTACCGTCAATTTTCAATTGAATATCGTGAGTATAGGCGTGTTATTGAATGATTTATTATATGAGAAAATACTCGTAATATTATTTAAATGTTTTTAGCTGTCTAAAAATTTAAAACTTTTTAAATAAACAACTATATTAAATAACAACCTAGTGGATTAGTTGCCATGTAGCAATATTTTTCTTGCTGGTAAGACGCCTTTCTTTTGATCCGGAGGTTTCGGGTTCGATTCCTACTGGAAACCAGATTTTAAAAAAGAAAAAAAATATTTTTCTCATATGACCTCATAAATATATTTCTGGTTGTTTGAAGGAGTTGGCCACATAGAATAATCCCACAAAGTTTATTTTATTTATTTAACACTTTTAACCCAAAAACAATCTGGCGGGATTCTTGCCAGATGGCAATCTCTTCCAACCAACCAGACAAAATAAATTAAGCAAGTTATGTGGTCGCATAAATCATTCAAATTACTATCCATTCCCACGAAATCCATTAACACATACGTGAGCATATGCCCACGGACCCCACAAAGACGAACAATCACCCGAACATTATATTTCATATAAAATAAGATATCATCAATCAAAAGAAAATGAAGGGATGGTGGAGAGGAAAGGAAAAGAAAAATCAGGAATGAAACACGTTATTGTACTGACTAGAAATTAAGAGGTTTTTCAGTCGCTTCTTAAAGCATGCCAAGGACGGAGCAAGTCTAATATTGTTGTTCTGTACACAAAGAAAGTGTTGTACATAATTCATTCGGGCACTGTTATAGCAGCCAGACCTGATTTGTTTAATAATAATGGGTTCAAGTCCCGAGTTAAGCCGCCTTTGAGGAGACCTTCTTCTCTAAATAACGCTATTTGAAATTGTCATTTGAATAAACAACTAATTAAAAACATATTATTGAAATCTGAAAGGGTAAACCAGGTAGAAACCCATTTTTAAATATGGGTTCTAACGGAATTTAAATCCGCAACCTCCGAGCTGGAAGACGGAATGCCCAATTTGGTTAAAAAAGATTTAACCAAATTGGGCATGGAAAGATGTCGATCTCACAACTGTCTTTTAAGTTGAGGATATGATATAAGTTGACCAATACCCAAATGATATCTTGAATACGGAAGGAATGAACACTGTCTATGTACTATCATTCACTTCTCTGTGGCCAAACCGATAGATAATCTTATCGGATGGTGTATAGAGATCACACGTAGATTTGACGACATCCGTTGCCTAGTGGTAACATTCTTCCACTTGGGGACTTCGAGTTTGATTAACGGTGGTACCCAAAAAAAGTATGCCAGTGTGATAAAAAAGTGTATCTGATAATAATACTCGAACGTGCTGAATAGTCGTTTTGCCAACACATTCACTGACAACCCGCAAATTATTTGCCTATTCAAAAGACTCTTAACTTAGATTCCCATTATTATGATGAATAACACGACCTTTGAATTTGAATCCAACTAAATAGTAATTTATTTTTATTAAACACTGTCTATTCCACTTTTTTGTAACTGTATAACCCTACATGGTTTAATTGGTAACACAAGAGAATTTCGACTTATAGGTTGTTGATTCGATTCCCAATTGTTCACAATTTATAAATTAAATGTTTTCAGTCTGGTTTTCAGAACGAAACGTGCTATAGTTAATTACACGCCATCTACCAACTTGGGGCTCGCGGGTAACAAGGAAATTATAATTTATAATTTGTTTTATCAAACACTGTTTATTCCACTTTTTGTAACGGTATAATCCTACGGGTTTCAATGCTTTCACCTCTTCTTCAGGAGAGCACAAACAAGATGTCTTGTTTGTGCTCTCCTGAAAATGAGGTGAAAGCTTTGAAACCGGCAGGGTTATACCGTTACAAAAAAGTTGAATAAACAGTGTTTAATAAAAATAAATTACAATGTACTCATATTTAAACCTCCACAACGTTAATGCCTTAACTATAAACAACAACTAAATAGTTTTTACTTATTTGGTTTCAAGTGTACTGGCTGGCATTTGAGATTGATTTCTTATATTACCAATTTGCAAAAGCATTTTAAGGAGTAAACCATCGAATTGTACTTACAAAAATTAATCAATTTAGTATTTTTAGTGATCTTTTACGGCTCTTTATAAAGTATTTATCTAACAGATACCAAATTCCTTGTATAGTTTATTCAAATTTGGCCTCTTTTTATTCAATTAGTTGATTAGCAATCTCGGTCGAACATTGTTTTTACTTTCAGATCGATTTAAATGCTGTAGAAATTGTAATATGCATTTTATTAAAGCTGTATTAAATGTTAAATAAAATATATGAAAAGGAAAATTTTCTCAACGCATCCCAAATGAATACAGTAGTTGAATATCTGAAGAGTATCATGTACAAAACATTTCTCCATTACAAAATAATGTATTCCTTGAAGACCACACTATTTAACACTACAAAATGCCTTTTTAACACACAGAACCAACAATACATTATACGGCTTCCTCTCAAATCTGCATAATTCGATAAGAGTTCCCCACAGTATAGTGGAATTCCCTCACGATTTCTTGCAACTGACTACTGATTGGAATAAATGTTCCACGTTATAGTTCCTGATAAAACTGTACTGCGTTCTTATGCTAATGCAGAGTATGGTAATTGAAATTTCTTCCTGCTCTAAAAATCTGTGCAGCGATACCCACTTGGTTTATTTAACGAATACCAAAGTGAGATAAAAACGGATGGTTGTTTGAATTCCAAAGCGATCAGTTGAATCACTGATGGAAAATTGTCTGTTGTTAAATGATTTCAGTTTTTTTTTATACGAGTATATCGTTCGCTATACTCGTTCACCTCATTTGCTCCAGATAAGAATTCAAAAGTGTATTGTTACAAAAAACAAAGTCAACGGCACACAATTGTCACAACAATAAAAGGCAATTGTTTTAACAATCAAATTCTTTTAAAAACTAATCAATTGTAATCTTGAAGCTTGTAAATTTACGTATCAAATACAAAGTTTATGGTTACCAGTAAAATTTAAGCATAAACAACGGTACCTCTTGATAAATGGTGAAATAATTAAGCGAGCCTAACAATATAAATATCTGGCATGCTGACTTAATTATCAATGAGACCAGTCTCAAAAGATTATACTCAATGTGGGTATAGCACGAAATTGTTTTTTTTTAAATGCAGGATTTCTTTTGCAACAAAGATTTCAATCTTAACGAATGCGAATTTCGTGTTGTTATTTTTTTTTGTTAGTCGCCATTGTGTTAAAGTATGGACTCAGACCACCACAAAGAAACTACAAGCTTTTGAAATGTGGTGCTAAAGAATAATTCTGAGAGTCTCATGGTTTGACGAAATCCGTAACGACGACTTCTTGAAACGGATGAATCGAGATAGAGAAGTGTCCCCTATCATCATCGTCCTCTTTGCTGGGCCTCGTAGTCGAGAATCCCCTCGCCATTCCAACATCAATTCACTTGGAAAGCAAAGATGTGCCGTGGAGTTTTGTTTCTTTTTTAACGAGTGTGACGTTTCCCACCAACAAACTCACCGGCCTCACTGCTCTGGATCTGATAGCACACCGAGATAGACGATCGGAACACATAGATGTTTCTTGTCTCTTTTTTAAAAGAATAGATATGATGAAAGTTATATGTAGGTATCATTATACCCCAGAATAAAGCGATAGGCGTAAAGTGATAGGAAACAACGTCAACAGAGCGTCTTTATATGTTTGAACCGGACAGTATCAAAAACTGCTTAGATAATAATTCACAATATTATTGCTTAGATGATAATTCACGACAGTATCAAAAACTGCTTAGATGATAATTCACAATAGTATCAAAAACGGCTTAGATGATAATTCACATGATGATGATAAACTGCTTAGATGATAATTCACGATAGTATCAAAAACTGCTTAGATGATAATTGCTTAGATGATAATTCACAATAGTATCAAAAACTGCTTAGATGATAATTGCTTAGATGATAATTCACAATAGTATCAAAAACTGCTTAGATGATAATTCACATGATGATGATAAACTGCTTAGATGATAATTCACTTGATGATGATAAACTGCTTAGATGATAATTCACTTGATGATGATAAACTGCTTAGATGATAATTCACTTAATGATGATAAACTGCTTAGATGATGATAAACTGCTTAGATGATAATTCACATGATGATGATAAACTGCTTAGATGATAATTCACATGATGATGATATACTGCTTAGATGATAATTCACTTGATGATGATATACTGCTTAGATGATAATTCACATGATGATGATATACTGCTTAGATGATAATTCACTTGATGATGATAAACTGCTTAGATGATAATTCACATGATGATGATAAACTGCTTAGATGATAATTCACATGATGATGATATACTGCTTAGATGATAATTCACTTGATGATGATAAACTGCTTAGATGATAATTCACATGATGATGATAAACTACTTAGATGATAATTCACAATATTATTGTGGTGCCGACTTTGTTTCATAGGAGTTAAATGTGAATAAAGAATAACAATGTACGACAGAATACGGAATGAAGTTATCACAGATAAATACGAACATTAAACTGATGGGTTGAGCAAGATGGAAAACAGCAGGCTGAGATGGTTTGGTCATGTGAAACGAATGAAGGAAGAAATACTAACAAAATAGATATATAGTACAAAAGTAAGTGAAAGGAGTGGGAGAGGAAGATTGAGAAAAATACGGTTGGATCAAGTGAATGATATTCTAATGGTGTGATGGTGTGTACGTGTATTTAGTTCAGAGCTTTGAATTTATTTATTTGTAACAACTATTATAAATTCTTTTCCACCTAATTCATCTTCTTTCTCTTTACCTTTCCAACCTAATCTGATATAGGTAATTCGTCGGACGCAAGAAACCTATGAGTGTGTTGATATTTTGTTGCACTTCAGCAAGCACACAGTCAAATAGACAGATCAAATACAAAGTTTCGATTGCAAGTTTTTTATTGTGATGGAACCCTTCGTTAGGCGTGTTTTTTTTTTTAAATAATGCGCTTTGTTGCATTGTTCAATGGTTAAAAATAATATGTGATTAACTGCATATAAGATACAGAAAAGCGTACATTGTGATGTAAAACGGTCTAAGGGTGAAACCAATCCGAATCCGTCAGGAATCAAATCTGGGGGGCCAAACTGCTTAGCGAAAATGTTAACTGTTAGATCACAGCCACCGACTAAAGTAATAGGAATTATAATACTACTACTGCATACAACAGACCCAAATTCAGTAGACCAAGTAGTCAAGCAATATAAACAACGTAATATATTATAGTTCTTAAACACATCAGTAGATACGCTTAAATATTGGGTGTTAACATAGGTTGTGTCCGTTTTTTTCCAAATTTAAAAGTAAGCACCAAAAGTAAAACAAAATGGTAAAGGTTATACGTCATTCGAAAGAAAATTTTCTGCTCTACAAGATTTTGTGTTTGCTTTTACGTTACATATATTATTTTATTTGATTACAAGCCTTTAAAATGGAATGTCAAGTAGACGAAAGTGAGCATTTTGAATTGACACCTCCTTCTGTTCGCGTTCAATCGAGGGAATAAAGCTGCCAAAGCTGCTCGCGATATTTGCGAAGTGTACGGTGAAGATGATATGAATGAAAGGACGACAGCTCGTCGATGGTTTTTGCGTTTCAAAGATGGTACTTTCGACCTGAAAGACATGGAGCGTTCCGGACGACCAGTGAACTTCGATGAGGACCGCTCTAACCATATTACTCATGAAGATCCCCTTCAAACCACTGTAGAGTTGGCTGAGCAGATGAATTGTAGTCACATGATTGTAAACCACCATCACCTTTAGCATTTTGTTTTACTTTTGGTGCTCATTTTTTAATTTGAAAAAAAAAACGGACACAACTTATGTTAACACCTAATACTTCAATATATGTATATTCTTACATCTTATAATTTTACACGCATACATACCATCACGCTATCTCCTGTCCCTGCCGGGGTAGGCAGAAAGGACAGATCATCAGCATTTCATATTTCAACGCACATCCTTCGCCCCTTTTACATCCATACACCTTCGATTCAATTTCTCTGATTTTTTATGTTTCCCACTTTCTGAATATCACGTATTTGATCCAAACAAATATTTTTTTTAACTCTTCCGTTGTTTGAGGACACGCTACCTAAATAGCAGAATTCCTCAACTGGCTCCAATTTATTATTATTCATACATATATCGCGTTAACTTTTCCTTTTACATTGCATTTTTCTATCAGCATAACTTTGAATTTTGCAAAATTCATTCGAATATCTTTCTCTTCGCATATATTTTACAATTGACTCATCAAATTTTGCAATTTATCTTTACTTTCCGCCAATACTTTCGTGGCATATGCATACAGTTATCATTTTGTGGAACTGAATTAATGGTTTTATGAGAAATATTCTAAATTAAGTTACCGTTTATTGGTATTTTGGATGCACGATTATCCCAATTCTATAATAGGATTATCCCAATTCTATAATATGATTATCCTAATTCTAAATAAATTAAGTTATCGTTTATTGTTATTTTGGATGCACAATTATCCCAATTCTATAATATGATTATCCCAATTCTATAATATGATTATCCCAATTCTAAATAAATTAAGTTATCGTTTATTGATATTTTGGATGCACGATTATCCCAATTCTATAATGAAAAAAATCCCTATGTTTACAAAATATGGGCGTTATCTTCGATCTGATGATGAGAGATTTTTTTCATAATAACACCTAACGCCTCATTTTACACATCCTAACTTGCAGTCCACTCGATTCAACAGTGAACCGCAAATAACAAAGTATGGGCGTTATCTTCGATCTGATGATGGGAGATTTTTTTCATAATAACACCTTACGTCTCATTTTACACATCCTAACTTGCGGTCCACTCGATTCAACAGTGAACCGCAAATAACAAAATATGGGCGTTATCTTCGATCTGATGATGAGAGATTTTTTTCATAATAACACCTTACGCCTCATTTTACACATCCTAACTTGCGGTCCACTCGATTCAACAGTGAACCGCAAATAACAAAATATGGGCGTTATCTTCGATCTGATGATGAGAGATTTTTTTCATAATAACACCTTACGTCTCATTTTACACATCCTAACTTGCGGTCCACTCGATTCAACAGTGAACCGCAAATAACAAAATATGGGCGTTATCTTCGATCTGATGATGAGAGATTTTTTTCATAATAACACCTTACGCCTCATTTTACACATCCTAACTTGCGGTCCACTCGATTCAACAGTGAACCGCAAATAACAAAATATGGGCGTTATCTTCGATCTGATGATGAGAGATTTTTTTCATAATAACACCTTACGCCTCATTTTACACATCCTAACTTGCGGTCCACTCGATTCAACAGTGAACCGCAAATAACAAAATATGGGCGTTATCTTCGATCTGATGATGAGAGATTTTTTTCATAATAACACCTTACGCCTCATTTTACACATCCTAACTTGCGGTCCACTCGATTCAACAGTGAACCGCAAATAACAAAATATGGGCGTTATCTTCAATCTGATGATGAGAGATTTTTTTCATAATAACACCTTACGCCTCATTTTACACATCCTAACTTGCGGTCCACTCGATTCAACAGTGAACCGCAAATAACAAAATATGGGCGTTATCTTCGATCTGATGATGAGAGATTTTTTTCATAATAACACCTTACGTCTCATTTTACACATCCTAACTTGCGGTCCACTCGATTCAACAGTGAACCGCAAATAACAAAATATGGGCGTTATCTTCGATCTGATGATGAGAGATTTTTTTCATAATAACACCTTACGCCTCATTTTACACATCCTAACTTGCGGTCCACTCGATTCAACAGTGAACCGCAAATAACAAAATATGGGCGTTATCTTCGATCTGATGATGAGAGATTTTTTTCATAATAACACCTTACGCCTCATTTTACACATCCTAACTTGCGGTCCACTCGATTCAACAGTGAACCGCAAATTACAAAATATGGGCGTTATCTTCGATCTGATGATGAGAGATTTTTTTCATAATAACACCTTACGTCTCATTTTACACATCCTAACTTGCGGTCCACTCGATTCAACAGTGAACCGCAAATAACAAAATATGGGCGTTATCTTCGATCTGATGATGAGAGATTTTTTTCATAATAACACCTTACGTCTCATTTTACCCATCCTTACTTGCGGTCCACTCGATTCAACAGTGAATCGCAAATAACAAAAGCTATTAAATGTGCACTGTTGTTTTAAAACACAAAAGAGAATCGGAAATATATTACTTCACGACAAAACACCCCTTCATCCTAACTTTTTACCATATCCCCTTCCTTAACTTTTTAGAAATGCCATTTTCTTGTCCTAACATAAGTGCAGGGATGCAGGAGTGAAGGGATGGATGGAGAGGAGTGATCAGAGGCTATCATGCGAGTCACGATGCTCAGTCATAAGCTACACGACAGGATGATAAGTCTTAACATTATAATATGAAGATTTCACCTTCTTTTTTACATATTTCATAAGCCAATTATTTATGGGATTTCATTATACAATCATATTATATAAACAGGTCGATTGAAATAACTTTTTGTGTTGTAATAAGCTTGCCAGATGAAGAATGGGTCGACCACACATAACATAAATAAATATAACCTATCGTGTCGTCGCCGTTGCCGGACCTCGTATGCGAGGATCCTCTCACAACTGATCACAACTCTCACCAAGATCAATTCAGTTGGAAAGTGAAGCTCAGCCGTGGAGTTTTTTTTAACACTTGCCACCCTGTGATGGATTGCGAGTGACCAGGACTTATATTTCATTCGATTATTCGATTTTTTAATACGTAATAAAATTATTTTTATGACTTATTACAAAAAATTACCAAGCAGATTTTGCATAATTTTTATTTAAAACATACATTTTTAGCTGGACGCTTAGCGTCCAGCACCGTGTCTGGTGGATTTTTTTTGCACAGTAAGGCAAGTGCTAAAGTAGGTGAGCCGTTGTACACCAGCAAAATTACTAGCCACACCATTGTACTGGATCCAATGGCACGCCGAAGTGAGACAATCGGAGTATGGCACGATCTGACAGCATACCATAGTGAGAAAATGCCTGCATCATTCGAGGAGTGAAGCACAACTTCGAACCGGCGAATTTCCGCACGAATGTCTAGGGATTTACTTCTCAACAATTCATCTATTGTGTATGAATATATTAAAAAAATATTTTATTTGGTTAATGCTAAAACAAAATTTAAACATTACTACGCACAATTAAAACCGTGTACACGAAAAATCAGTTATTCGAAAGTTCTGGCTTTCAAGCGGAACCGTATAAGTTTGGAACATATTTCTTGTATCTTTGGTTTTCCAAACTATAAGCATCTATTATCTTCGGTGTTTGGAATTCCCGCTGTTAAGTTTGTTTGGAAATTAAACGGAAAACTTGTCTTGATACCATTATCTACCTGAATCGCTTATTCCCAAGCCATGCAAGCCGAGCTTTTCGGAATTCGCGCTACATGGGATATTTTAATAAGCTTGTGAACTTTACAATTGCGTGGTTACTCGTCTTATTAGCTTTATGCTGAAAAATCAAAATAATTCATTTAAATTTTTGTTTTCCTTGTCAAGTATTTTCAATATTTACAATGTTTTTTTTTTCTAAAAATAGGACAATATACACTACATACACTTGATCTTATCATATCTTATTTTGTCTCATTTTTTTAAACACCCTTTCTTTATTCATTCGTTTCACATGCCCAAACCAACTCAAAGTGCTCCTCTTCATCTAAATTAAAACATCAGCCTTAATTTTACATATATATCTAACCACTCTCTTACGTATCCATGAAAAAAGATACAATAATTGAAGTCAAATTAGAATGTGGAGTACGTATAAAATCAAAGTGTACAAAAAGTTACAATAATTGAAGTCAAGTTAGAATTTTGAGTGCGTATGAAATCAAAGTGTACAAAAAAGTTACAATAATTGAACTCAAATTAGAATGTTGAGTACGTATAAAATCAAAGTGTACAAAAAGTTACAATAATTGAAGTCAAATTAGAATGTTGAGTACGTATAAAGTCAAAGTGTACAAAAAGTTACAATAATTGAAGTCAATTTACAATTTTGAGTGTATGAAATCAAAGTGTACAAAAAGTTATAATAGTTGAAGTCAAATAACAATTTTGAGTGCGTATGAAATTAAAAAAAAAAACAAATGAAGGTGTCACAAAAAGAATAAACAATAACATGACTCATATCCAAAATCCCACGCCACCGTTGCTGGGCATCATAGTCAAGGATCCCCTCGCCATTCCAACGTTAATTCAGTTACTTTTCCTTTTTTTAGAATAATAGATATGACCAAAGTCAATCCTTATACCTCAAATACTAGGCGGAAAAAATACCTGTGTCATTCGAGGGAAGCAGCACAACGAGGGATTCGAACTGATGATCTTCCGCACGTAATTTCAGTGCGTTACCGCACGGCCATGCACCTCATACATACACAAAATAAATAAAGAGTACATGCATACTTCTACCGCACATACTATTGTTGTAAAATACAAACATGAGATAGGTCAGAACTTAGGAGACCCAAGACCGTAACATAAAAACAAAAAATATCTTGAAATATTAAAAAAATATAATTATATCATAGTAAAAATAGGCCAAAACTCGTACGGCTGTCGAATACTTGGATTATCTCCGAAAGTAATTCGAAATTTGAATCTCGGTGGGGATACTGAACGAATTTTAAATACCTAGCTAACAATTTTTGAACCGGTGTAAGAGGCGATGATTTATAAATGATATATATAAACAAATTTTACATTTATGAATATATATTTTCATAAATGCAGAATTTGTTTTACTTCCGTGAATATTTCACGGGTTGCAACTAGTAATATATATTAACCCACTGAACCCGCATAAAAAAACATCGAAATTTCTACATATCTTTTAGAGATCTTGGAAAGTTTGAGAAAAGAAAAAAATCAACGAGAGCTACGCCGTAGCGACAGATTTATGATTCAAATAAACAAAAAACGTTCCCTGAAACAACTTTTAAAAGTATTAAAAAAAATTATGAAACATTAAAACAAAAAATAAAAGTTATCAAAATTTAAAAAATTCGTTTATTTTGAAAGAAAACTATTTTTCATGAAATACTTTAAATATATGAAACTATAATTTTACAAATATCTCAAATATACATGTCACAATTTATAATTGATATTACATTGAAATTGTGTTCTGGTCACAATATATTGAAATTGTCTACAGAACACAATTTCAATGTACTATAATATCAAATATAAATTGTGACATGTATTATATATCTGAGAATGAACTGGTATACTCGTATATTGAAATTGTATCCTGGACACAAAATAATTATTCATTAAGTTACAAAATATTTTGTAAATAATTCATCGTTATTATTTTTTTAAATTACCGAATTTCGATATATACTCGTACTTTATGTGCTTTAAACTGGCGATAAAAAAGTGAGTATAGTTGAAAATTTAGATTTGTTACAGAAACGGTTAGAAACGATGATTTTTGTAGCATTATGAATACATAATACCATTACCACTAGCGAAAAAGTTCAACACCTATGAATGGAAATTTTATCAGATGAAGTGTTAAGAGAGATATCGAACGACGTGTAATGTAAAGGCTTTCCTTTTTGTCTTTCTTGCTGACAGTTAACCTGAGGTGGTATATGTGGGTTTACTTTTTATTTTGTTTTTTGCCATACGTTTTTGTTTTTTATTTATTTTTTAATCTTGATATGCTGGGGTATGGGCTGGAAGCCCCCGATTCCCTTGCGGTCGGGCTCGCCCTACATTGGTGGGGTGTATGTCGGTCAGTGGAATGTTTGTGGGATGAGCCCGGAGCTTTTAATGTCTTCTCTCTTGAATGTATTTTTTTGTCATCTATTTATTTTCTGTGTTTTTTTTCTCTTCTTATTACACGTTCAAGGGTGTGGGCTGAAAAACATCTGGTGTCCCCGTGGCTGGGCTCGCCCTATATTGATTGGGTGTATTTTGACCGGGGGGGGGTGTTATTTCATGAGCCCAGACCTTTTGATAGCTTCTGTTTTTTAATGTATTCTCTTTTTAATGTGTTCTTGAAATGTGTCTAAATGTATTATGTACATACTATGTTTATATTAATAAACCTGTATTTATTTATTTATTGTTATGTACTTATTGATATAAACATAGTATGTACATAAATGTATTATGTACATACTATGTTTATATCAATAAACCTGTATTTATTTATTTATTGTTCTTACGTATTGTTACTTGTAAAAAATATACCTTTGGACAATAATCAACCTGAAACTATTGAATGGCGCATACAATCAATCTAAATTTTAAAACAAAGTACTCTTGTACTGACATTGTAAATTTCAAAACCTAAAGCAATAAAAGCCGTATATTTACAATTATCATTATAAGTAACATAACACTCGGTATTTTCTTATAATTTTGACTTACAAAATAAATATACTGGTAAATGAAAAACAAACTAGTATTTATTTTACGACACCCAATCTTGACGACACCCAATTTAAACAAACAATATATCAAATATTACTTGATATATTGTTTGTTTAAAAAAAATTAACCACAAACCATTTTTTAAGAATTCCATAATAAAAACATAAGTAACAAAAGCTTACAGAAATTGCGAAAAATATTTTTTTTTTATTTTAGCAACAAAATAAAAGGAAACAGGCGAACGTCTTTCTCAATAAAGTTTTTTTTTTTTTAATTTAAAAATATCAATTCAATTTGATTCCACATAGTTGGCAGGTAGCTTGTGGAAGTATCCAGGTATGAAAAAGATTGATTAATCAAATGAATGATGAAAAAGGGTGAGGGAGATAGAAGCAGAAGGGTATGGGAAATGCAGTGAGAGTCGGATGCTGCAATTACTCTTCTGAAATATTCAGTACATATGTACCTTTGAGATATGGAACATCAACAAGAGAACATTGCGCGTTCAGAAAATTTTGGAATTCACTTTTTACTCAAATGGATCAAACACAGATTATATTGAGTCTAATAGTAAATTTAAATCAAATATTAAATCGATACTGGTTTAAGAATTGTTTCGAGGTCAGAAATCTTCGTATCAGAGAAGGCTCTGACATGGCATCATTTTAAGGAACTGAGTGGGGTCTTGCAGTGTTCTCATCTAGGTTCAAAAAGCTTCATATGAGAGTAGGCTCTGAGGTGACATCAATTCAAGGAACTGAGTGGGGTTCCGCAGTGCTCTCATCTAGGTTCAGAAAGCTTCGTATCGTAGAAGTCTCTGAGATGACTTATCAATTCAAGGAACTGAGTGGGGCCCCGCAGTGCTCTCATCTAGGTCCAGAAAGCTTTGTATCAGAGTAGGCTCTGAGATGACTTATCAATTCAAGGAACTGAGTGGGGCCCCGCAGTACTCTCATCTAGGTTCAGAAAGCTTCGTATCGTAGAAGTCTCTGAGATGACTTATCAATTCAAGGAACTGAGTGGGGTTCCGCAGTGCTCTCATCTAGGTCCAGAAAGCTTTGTATCAGAGTAGGCTCTGAGATGACTGATCAATTCAAGGAACTAAGTGGGGTCCCGCAGTGCTCTCATCTAGGTTCCGTTCTTTTCTTTTGTATTGTTAATGAAAAATTAATGACGATAGCAACTTTTTGCTCGTGCAGAAAAGTTACATGTATTGTGCTCGTGAATAAATTAAAACTACATGTTTAAAAGTGACATGTCATGGAAGTTTTTTGTTGAAAGACTAAAGCGTCTTTCAACTATTCTATCGGTACAAATCGCAATCGTGAGAAGAATTTGGATATAACGTTTTGTTTTCATGAGATTTCTACCCTTTATTATTACGATATTAATTATATAAAGTCACAAAACTCTACATTATATTAAAAACATTATTTTTAGCATAATAATTCCAAAATTTTGTCTCACAGCTACCAGAATATTATAGTCTGAAAAAGTTCACATTCGGAATATTAATTATACAATTCCCTTTATGCGGAATTGCGTCACATAAAATTGTCCTTACAGCGAGTTTTCAGGGATCTTGATATTACAGTCTGATTGAAAAAGTTCACATTCGGAATATTAATGATACAATTCCATTTATGCAAAATTGCGTCTTATAAAATTGTCCTTAAAGAGATTTAAGGAATCTTGATATTATAGTCTGATTGAAAAAATTCACATTGGGAATATTAATGATACAATTCCATTTATGCAAAATTGCGTCCTATAAAATTGTCCTTAAAGAGATTTGAGGAATCTTGATATTATAGTCTGATTGAAAAAGTTCACATTGGGAATATTAATGATACAATTCCATTTATGCAAAATTGCGTCCTATAAAATTGTCCTTAAAGAGATTTGAGGAATCTTGATATTATAGTCTGATTGAAAAAGTTCACATTGGGAATATTAATGATACAAATCCATTTATGCAAAATTGCGTCCTATAAAATTGTCCTTAAAGAGATTTTAGGAATCTTGATATTATAGTCTGATTGAAAAAGTTCACATTGGGAATATTAATGATACAATTTCATTTATGCAAAATTGCGTCCTATAAAATTGTCCTTAAAGAGATTTGAGGAATCTTGATATTATAGTCTGATTGAAAAAGTTCACATTGGGAATATTAATGATACAATTTCATTTATGCAAAATTGCGTCCTATAAAATTGTCCTTAAAAAGATTTCAGGAATCTTGATATTATAGTCTGATTGAAAAAGTTCACATTGGGAATATTAATGATACAATTTCATTTATGCAAAATTGCGTCCTATAAAATTGTCCTTAAAGAGATTTCAGGAATCTTGATATTATAGTCTGATTGAAAAAGTTCACATCCGGAATATTAATTATAAAATTTCCTTTATGCTGAATTGCATCTTATTTAATTGTCCTTACAGCGAGTTTTCAGGAATCTCTTAGTTTACCATGAAATTAAATTGAATGGAATGGTTGTATTACACTTTCGTTGTACGAGTATACTACACACTGGCGGGCTTATTGCTTTGCAAGGAATATGGTGTGATAATACTATACGTATATAAAATAAAAGCAACACGAAAGGTAAATTTAAAAAACATAAACGGTACCAATTTTCAAACTCAAAATGGAAAGGTTTTGATTAAATTCACTTAGTTAGTTAAGCGATGCAATGTTTCTTGGTTTTCGTTCTAACGTTATTTTTAAAAAGTCGAAATATTTACAAATTATGGTCATACTATCACAGCTTCACCCAATTGGGTAAATATGCGCCATATAGGTCTACTTGAGTTTGATTCAACAACGAATCAGATATTCAGCATTAGATGGCCTTTTAATTCAATATACAGATGAGCAAATAAATACAAACCTGGCAATCCTCAATGATGATGTTCATCGTAAAATATTAATTACATTATTTAGTTTACTACTTCCGTGGTGGTCTATGTGGTAATTGTTTCCCAATGGTACCCAAAAAAAGTAATAGGACCATAGTCTGGTAAATGAGTTCATCTGGTAACAGCACTCATACGTGCCGGATACGTGTGTGAATGTCGTTCCAACATGTTCAATAACGAACCACGAATTTTCTGCCTACTCTAGTGATTCTTATCTCGAAGACTCGATTACTATAACCAAAGACAATACTCCCAGCAATGGTCTTCAATATATTCGAGAAACTAATTTAGATGTATTAAAATGTACTATAAGATGTTCTTTTTAAAATTTTTTCTCCAGATGTTGACAATCATCTTTACTATCTGAAGGTTGGGTATAGTTGCTTTGTATTTGAATCAGCAATTTAAATATTCCTTTCCTTTTCAGAGATAGGCAATCATCATTAGTATTCATAAGAGTCAGCAATCATAAAGTTCTTATCTTTTTTGGAGGTTAGCAATTAGCAATGCTTTTCGGATATAAGTTATATTTTTTTAAAGTAATAAATAAATTAATTAATATTAAATATAGGTTTATTAACAGCAACATAATATAAACATACATCCTGAAATTTCTTATATACTTCTGGATATATCTTCTGGATGAAAATATACTTCTGGATGAAAATACATTTAAGAGAAAAGCTATCAAATATCTTATATATTTCTGGATGAAAATACATTTAAGAGAAAAGCTATCAAAAGGTCGGGGTTTTTTTCATAAACCCCACAATCGAGGGTGAGCCCAGCCGCGAAGGCATTAGACGTTTTTCAAGCCACACCCTTGTATCAAACTTCTTGACTACAATAAATGACAGACTACTTTGTGAACGACTTCTGAATTTAAGCCCTCGTCGTCGCTGGACCTCGTAATTGAGGATCCCTTCGCCACTCTATCGTCAATCTTGAGCAGCTCATCCACGTTGATCATTTATTTATTTAACACTTTTATTTTACAAATATAATCTAGCGGGCTTATTGTCAGGCAGCAATCTCTTTACACCAACCAGACAACAGTAAATGAAGCAAGTTACGTGGTCGCATAAATCATTCAAATGACTATCCATCCCCACGAAATCCATAAACATATACGTGAGCACATGCCCACGAATCCCACAAAGATGGGCAATCACCCGAACATTATTTTTCATATAGAGTGAGATATCATCAATCAAAAGGAAAGGAAGGGCTGGTGGAGAAGAAAGGAAAAGAAAAATCAGGAATGAAATACGTTGTTTTACTGACCAGAAATTAAGAGTTTTTTTAAGTCGCTTCATAAAGAATGCCAAGGACAGAGCGAGTCTTATATTGGTTTGTAACTGCTTCGAGAGCCTCACTGCATGGACAGTAAAGGACAACGTAAAGAAATAGGAGCGGTAAACTGGAAAGGCCAATAAACAATCTCTGTTTGAACGTAGCGCTAATCCATGATTGGAAAGACGCTGAAAATTTTCGGCGAGATAAGACGGGCGGCGGGACAGTTAAGGATATTATACAATAGAGACAGTATGTGAATTTGGTGTATATTTCTAACATTCAACCAGTTCAATGCCTTCTGGTTATATGATCGTACTTTCGTAGGTTGAAAATGAATCTTAAACACACATTTTGAAGACGCATGAAGATCATGTTAACTTCTGTGAGAAAACAGTCCGATCTTAGATGCGCACTACCTCTCGCAGACGTCAAAGAGAAATGTGGATCTTTCTAAGTCGATTGGTAGTGTTGACGCGTGTTTGCAACACGCTGCATGTTTCTTACATGTCTAAGTGTTGAATTAACTTATTATGTGACGTAATAAAGGAGCAAGTTACATTAAGTAAAGTAACTGGTTGATAAGCTTAACTGCATATATAATATTATATTATGTTTATAAATAGTTTATAGTAAATAATAAGAAAAACTAGATGGTATTGAATTATTTACGGAAAATCTGCATTGCTGTTTGTCGATGCAACACATCCAACTTGAGCAAAAGTTTTATTCTCCCTTTGTGACCTTTCTCAAAGTAAACCATTTATGTGTCTACATAAAGTTGGGTTTACACATCCCCCTCAGGCAAGATTGCATATAAAGGGCAGTTTACACAGCCATATTCAGCACACTAGTTGCCCGGGGGATTGAGACCAAAGAAAAAGCCCAGAGGCAATGGAATATTCATAGCTCGGGGCAGCAGCTATTAGGAGTGTTGAGGAAAAAGCGTGGGTCATATGTAAACCTGACATTTTAATTCTCACACTACGAATAAGAAGAGAAAATGAGTTTTCATTTTAAAATCCAGACACTAAGGCGAGAATAGGGTTGTTTGCCAGATATTGTTTCTGAAATAGTGAATATTGTTTCAATTTTTATTTAAATATGAAAATATTTTAAATAAAATTTGAAATCAAGTAGTAGCTGAAATTCTAGACAAGTCAAACAAACATAAAATACTTTATACAGAGTAAAAACAAACGATTGAGAATAATAAACAATAACAAGTTAGTATGTACATAAAAGTTATGATTTATTTTTACCAGTTATTTGTTTATTTCAGGTATTTTTTAACTTAAGTTCTTTGGTCCAATTTCTGATGTGTATCTTTTTAACACCCTTACCTAAGTTTGAGTTTGATTGAGATGAAGCTAAAGTGACACATATCTTTCGTAAAAGCGTGTACATTAAAACAATTTTAAAACAGTGCAGGTTTTGACTCTACTTAAGAGCGCTGTATCTCGGGATTCAGACCCACTATTTTTTTATTGACAGATTGAAAATATAACAAAAAAAAAGTCGTACTTAAAGGTAAGAAAATGACGTTTGCGGCCGTTAGATTAGGAAACCTTGTTAACCGATTTTAATTTGTAGCATTTATTTAGTTAACAAAGAGAGACTAATGTGATATATAACATTTCTCTACAATGTAGAAGTGTGTTCTCCATAGCTCTCATTTTCTTAGCTGTCCACATATTCAGCTCCATAGCTCTCATTTTCTTAGCTGTCCACATATATAAAAACGGTCACGTCATACCTCTTCACCCTCCGCCAAAAAGTTCAAAACCACAATTTCAGCCAAGAAAATCATGGCATCCGTGTTTTGGGACTGTCAAGGCATAATTTTAATTGAATATATGCCTCAAGGGGAGACCATCAACTCTGCAAGATACTGTGAGACTAAAAAAATTGCGGAGGGCGATTCAGAACAAGAGGAGAGCTTGCATGCTTACAAAGGGAGTCTGCCTGCTGCACGACAATGCCAGACCACACACGGCCAACGCCACGAAGGAACTGCTCGCCTCGTTTAAATGGGATGTCCTGAACCATCCCGCGCATTCCCCTGACCTAGCACCTTCAGATTACTATCTCTTTACCTCCCTGAAGCTGCACATGGTTGGAAAAAGGTTTTCAACCGACGAGGAGGTAAAGGAGGAGATGGAGAAGTGGACGAAGGGGTTGGCGGGAAACTACATCGAGGAAGGCATCAAAAAGTTGATACCCCGCTTCACCACCTGCATTGAGAGGAATGGCGACTATGCCGAAAAATATCTTACATATGTACTACGGTAACCACGTAATTTTTTTGTTTAAATAAAAAAAATTGTAACCTACAAAAATTCAGTACACTTAGTTTCTGGATATGCCTCGTAATATAGTATAACGTTATGTTTTATTGTATACAGTACCACTTGGCTCGCCGTTTTTCATTTGGCAATTACATCCAACCAATCAGAAATATGTCAAAGAAACATTATAAGTGCAAACCAAACTGGAACCGTTTTTTTTTTAATATAGGTTCCAATGAAAATCTTCGATGAATCTTTTTTTCCATAAAATTCTGACAACCTCTTTGGCCTAGTTGATAAGACGTTTATCTCTCAACCATGAGGTTGTGGGTTCGATTCCAGATGGATATCAGATTTCAAAACGAAAAAAAGGACTCCAGTCTGTTTTTCACTTGAGGTCTTAGCTGTTAAGCTGGAAGATAGTAAACTGTTAGCTGGAAGATATTGCAGCATTGTAATAAACCCGACAGGTTGTACTGTTTACAACGTAAGTGTAATACAATACAAAATTGAACTCATAATCGTTGGGCTGGAAGACAGGAGATTTAACAACTAAATCACGGAGATCGTCAATATTTTGAAAGTAAAATTTCAAAATGGCTATTTGAACAGGATTTTGTTTAGTTTTAAATTTCTACATTTTAATTCGTTTCTGTATCAGAAGCATAAATTATTAATTATGCGACATGTTTCCAGTAGCAGGCGACATAGACCCTATCATTCGTATTAATCAAGTCTTGCCCAGATTATGTAGTCCTGATGTTCAGACAAGTCATTAGTTCTGAGTCATGTATAATTCTACAATCACACTTAATACTACTTTCGGTCAAGGAAAGCCTTTCTCTGCATGTTTACCTTACATCTAGTCACTGCTACTTCTCTGCATGTTAACCTTACATCTAGTCACTGCTACTTCTCTGCATGTTAACCTTACATCTAGTCACTGCTACTTCTCTGCATGTTCACCTTACATCTAGTCACTGCTACTTCTCTGCATGTTCACCTTACATCTAGTCACTGCTACTTCTCTGCATTTTCACCTTACATCTAGTCACTGCTACTTCTCTGCATGTTCGCCTTACATCTAGTCAACGCAATCTATCCAGGGCTATTTTAACTGGTCAATGCTTTTGGTTACAGAGTACCGTCTTTTTTCAGAACTCTGTCAGGTCTTTTTTTTTTCCTTCAAAATCCCCTCTAAAAGTGTTTGGAATCTTAAATCTTAAGTAATTATTTGAAGAATCTTAAACTGAACAACAGGATATTAAGAAAGCGGTGTAAAAACTTTATAAATGCAACGTCAAAGAACTCTTTTGATACACAATGTTTGTTAATTCTTTAGAGAACTCAAAGACGTTTAATTTTTTTATTTATTATTTGACTTCATTCTTCGCCATTAGTTAGTTGCATCGTCTCCGTTTGCGATGTAAATTTTTAAATCCAAGATTTCTTGCTTTCTCAACTATAATAAAATAAAATAAAATTTTATTGTCTGCACTCTTTACGACGAAGAGAAAAGCATAGCACTTTCTACAGTACTAAAACTCCAGCATTCATTAAATATTGAAGACGGAAAACTTTTACAAAAGGCTCGTGTTGAATTGAAAATTGGTGCTTGGTTAACTTTTCATTTTGAATGTATAATTTGTCTTTTTGAATAGTGGCATTTACATGTTTTACTTTTGAAATTTGAAAAAAACTTTGACGCATTAATAGTGTATTATTTGTGAATTTTACATTTTTTAACGAGATGGGTTTTTGACAAAAATGATGGTGATTTTATTTTAACGTATACGTTTTCAGGCCGTGTAAGCATGGGGTTCGTCCACGGCAGCGAGTGCCTTGTGTTTGTTAACAACATTAAATTTTAGTATTTATTGGTTTAGTTCAGAGGTCGACAGTCTTTCTAGTGAGAAGAGCCAAATATTAAGAAAACAGAATCTCAAAATTTTCATAGAGCCGCAGACTAAATTTTCACTGTGGCTATATATGTTACATTTTAATGACGAAAAAAAACGACATTGAATCCAGATTTTTATTTTAAACTCAAATACAAAATACAGTCGTAGGCCACTTAGAAGAGTATAATAAATTGGAGTTATAAGCTTCAGGAGCTCAATGCGCTACTTATAAAACAAGAAAACCTAAATAATTAAACACTAATAAAACATTGTTATTTATTTTTATCAAACACTGTTTATTCCACTTTTTTTAAACGGTGTAACCCTACCGGTTTCAAGGCTTTCACCTCATCTTTAGGAGAACACAAACAATTATTGTTTGTGCTTCCCTGAAGATGAGGTGAAAGCCTTGAAACTGGTAGGGTTATACCGTTACAAAAAAGTGGAATAAACAGTGTTTGATAAAAATAAATTACAATGTCTTTAAACCTCCACAATGTTAATGCCTTAACTATAAACAACATACTAATAAAACAATTTTTGAGCTTTGTAAAGTTGACAAGTTAGAACGGTGACGTTGCATCGCTTTCAAAAGTTTTGCTATGTCTGTCAAGTAACCACTTGTTTTCAATTAAAGACATGATTGTAAATTATTGTTGGTTAATTTGATTCTTAACTTATTTTTTATTTGATTCATGGAAGAGAATGTTTGTTCGCATAAATAGGTAGAGCCAAAGATTGTAAGAAATGCAAATGCTAGTTATTTTATTGTGTCATATGTTTCAGGCAAACTATTCCATGTATCAAATATAATTGTTCTATTTTAGGCATTTGTTTCGCAGCTGTCCACTTATGCCGAGAAATCAAATTGGATTTCTCTCTTTCGAGCTCTTCCAAGCGACGACGAAAAAGACTCGATCGAACGAACGGCGGCGGAGTGATTCGGGCGAGGAGAATCGAGTGTTCATGCTCTTCTGATGAGGCTGCGGAGTGGAGGTGAAGCTGGAGTTGAAGAGCCACAAATGTTTATGAAAAGAGCCGCATGCGGCTCGCGAACCGCGGTTTTCCGACCCCTGGTTTAGTAAATGACATACTCCATTGAAGTATTTTCTAGTATGTCAAGTTATGGTCATCATAAAAAAATGTACATAGTGACATCAAGTTATGGTCATCATAAAAAAATGTGCACAAACAAGTCAAGTTATGGTCACCGTAAAAAAATGAGCATAAACACACACAAAAGTTTCAAAGCACCATTTACTTGTAGAGAGAGAAAAAACAGATTTTCGTTTCTCGACACACATACTTCATCTTTTCTACATTCGTACATCTCGTTGTATAGCTCCTACGATTTATCTTACTTTTGAATTCGTCTTTCAAAATATAATTTACTCAATCTAACAATATTTTTTTATATCTTCCACTACCAGTTATTTAACTCAAATTTTCACTATAAATGTTTTTGTTATTGTTTATTTATTCAATCGTTCCACATGCCCCATTCATCTCAAAGTGGTGCTTTTCATCTTACTCAAAACATCATCCTAAAGTACACATGCATCCTTAATCACGTTTAAATACGTTTTTTTGCATACATTGTCATACCGTGTATTTTTCTAAGCACATATATATAACATATGTTCGGATCCTTTCAGTCTTTTTCTACATCCACGTTTCACTCCCATACATCAAAGTTGATACTTAAATACTGTTGTCGACTTAGTGAATTTCGATACTATCCAATGAATGTATGTTCAAATGAAAAAATCTGATTTATGAATAAATAAACCCAAAATTATAAAAATAAAATATTAAAAAAAATATTTATTTAATATGTACGAGTATAATACATTCTATAAAAGCCAACAGTACCACAGCAATCCTCTAATCACTGCCCTGGGGGCTTACGATAGTAAATTCAACCCTTTCCGTTATAAGCACAGGCTTCCGAATTATCATCTGTTGCCTAACTAATCCACCTGTAGTATTAGCAGGGAGGACCATGGACAGAGTGAATGTGATGGAATGCAAGTAGCCTGAACGAGTGGAGATATAAGTGCTTAATAATAAGTTGTAAGAAATGTTATCTAGTTATAAGTTAGTATATAGATTAAAACTATTTCTAAGAAATTAAATATTAAGATCATTAAAAATAAAATTACATATATGAGTTTAAAATTAAGTTAGTTTATAGTAAGAATATATAAATTAGATACGTTCTTAAGATATACATTTTTAAATAGGCATAACCTTTGGCAAATGTTTGAATTATATTAATATATATTAAAGTCAATAAATTGTGTTAATAATAAAGGATATACCAGAAGAACTATATTTTTCATGAAAAAAGATTTAGAAGTACTCTTTTGTATTAAGAGAAGGTTGGAATACATTGAGCATTCGATGAGAGGAAACAAATATGAAATCATCCATACTGTTGGGGAAGATATAATTAAAACGATGTGTAGGAAAAAGAAGAAACTCCTGGCTGAAAATCCTAAGAGGGTGGTTCCACTGTAGCACGGAGATATTATTCAGAGAAGATTTAGTTAAAATATGCATAATGATAACCAACTTCCAACGTAGAAAAGAACGTTTATAAGAAGATAAAACTATCAAAGAGTTTAAATTTGATTTTCATAATTTGAAGTGGAGTTTTCAATGGGAAATTGACAACGTCAATAAGGTATAAGTTGTGAATCGTTAAAAATTTGGTTTAACCTCTTCATGAATAACTTCCAAATCCTTTTTAAACTTCAAAACAAGTGTTTTAATCCGATTCAGGTCGATTAAATGACAGATATACGTGTTTACTCTCAACTGGATACGTGTTAACCCGTCTGAGCTAAGGCTCGGAGTAAGTTGTCGGAGCCAAGACCTGGAAACACATGATATATTCATATAATCTGTTTAGTCATCTTGTTGAAACTTTTTTTTTGTTCTTCTTCCTTTTGTCTTATCTCGAATAAAATTTAAATAAAATCTCTCGGAAAAGGAGAAGTGTCACGGTTCCAGAGCGGCTTTTAAACGCGAAACATCAAAATGTCTTTACACGCGGGGGAAACTTTGCACAATTTGGCCACATTAAAATGCGAGAGGAACCAAACTTGTAACATTTGCCGTCGTGTGTTGCCATACAGAAAAAAAATATAAGGTGTTACCGATTTGCATGTCACCCCCTCATTTTTTGTTACTTTGTAGATTTTTTTTATCTTAATTTGTAAGAAGAGTCACAGAAACTTAATTTTACTCTTGACTTGAAAATATTGAAATATTTTGTATCTAGAAAGCCAATTGTCACTTAGTTGGAACATTTTAAGAAAAGCGAACCCTAAAATTTTACTGAAAATTCGTCTACAAAATATCTGATATCCAGGCGGTCGGGCTCGCTCTATATTTATTTATTTATTTAATTAACGACACAACAGTGTCTTTTATATACAAATGAACATATGACAAGTTATACAAATACTTAAAATTATTGACAAAAAATACAAAACTTTGTCTTAAACTGATATGGAGATACAAAGAGAGTAGTAATAATAAATTGCAAAGTCATTGTTTAAAATTATTTAATATCAATATGTATATTTAATTTCAATATATGTATGTACGAGGCGTATCCAGAAAGTAAGTGTACTGAGGCTCTCACGACCGGATGGATTTTATTTTCGACATGTTGGCTACACTTCCGTGTAGCCTGACCCTTCCCCTCCGCAACGAGACCGGTTCGAGGCCAGTAAGTTGAGAAGTGTCGATGCGACAACATGTTTCGTGAAAAATGTAAATCCAATCTCCCGCCAAGTGCGAAATACGCGGCGTCATCCGTTATCTCGTTTGGAAGGGAAAACCTCCGGTTGAGGTGAAATAATAATGAAATTATAATGAGGTGAAAACTGCATATGGTGATAAAGCTATGAATCGTACGAGTGTGTACAAGTGGTGTCGCGAGTTTAAAAACGGTCGTACGTCTGTGCATGATGATCAGAGGAGCGGAAGACCTTCAATTGTGACTGACAAAATTGACGAAATTGTTTTGGGACTGTCAAGGCATAATTTTAATTGAATATATGCCTCAAGGGGAGACCATCAACTCTGCAAGATACTGTGAGACCCTAAAAAGATTGCGGAGGGCGATTCAGAACAAGAGGAGAGGCATGCTGACAAAGGGAGTCTGCCTGCTGCACGACAATGCCAGACCACATACGAAGGAACTGCTCGCCTCGTTTAAATGGAATGTCCTGAACCATCCCGCGCATTCCCCTGACCCAGCACCTTCAGATTTCTATCTCTTTACCTACCTGAAGCTGCACATGGATGGAAAAAGCTTTTTAACCAACGAGGAGGTAAATGAGGAGGTGGAGAAGTGGACGGAGGGGTTGGCGGGAAACTACTTCGAGGAAGGCATCAAAAAGTTGATACCCCGCTTCACCACCTGCATTGAGAGGGATGGCGACTATGTCGAAAAATAGCTCACATATGTACTACGGCAACCACGTAATTTTGTTTAAATAAAAAAAAATTAACCTGCAAAAATTCAGTATACTTACTTTCTGGACTTACCTAGTATATCACAAAATATTACCAAATTTTACCAACTAGACTTACGTTATTGTCGAAGACTTGTTTTATAGTGGTAAAGAACTTAGATTTGTTTTTAGTGGAACAACGCTTACATAGAACAAGAATATTTGTGGGGTGTGTCTCGGACGAGGGGATGCTATACGATAAGCTCAGACCTTTTGATACCTTTTCTCTTAATTTTTTTATATTTTTTTGATCTTGAGATACACGAGCGATTTCGGAATTTATATATACATTTACATACTATGTTGCTATCAATAAACGTTTATTTATTTAAAATTTAATCTTAACCCCAACATAAGAATATGCAAACAAAACTTGGACGTAGCATAAAAAAGGGATACAATTAATTTTAGTTAAATAAACGATATGCTAGTAGCGAGACCTTTTCGTAAAATGAAGGAATTAACAACGTATGAAAGAATAAGGAATGAAAACAAATGGATTGAAAGAAGATGCAGTGTTTATACATATAATGAAAAAAAGAATGTCGAAATGTTTTAACAAGGGGAAAAGAATGAATGATTAAATACAAATAGTATAGAAAGCACGAGATGTTAACATTTACAATAGAATCAGTTGAATTAACACAGAGCTTACGTGTTTTAAATACTACTCCGCACGTGAACAAGCAACAACACTCGAACACGTTAGTGTTTGTAATTATTGTTAGCAGACGAACTCTTCAAACTATTTTTTATTTATGTATTTTTATTTTAGAACTATTTTTTATGTATGGAATTAAAACTTAGAATAAAGACTGATAATAGCAGAATAAATGCTATATAATTGCGTGCTCTGCAAAAAATACAAACATACATATATATCATCGCACCGTATCTCTTGGGTAGGCAGATATACGGTGCGATGACATATAGAGAACAGATATCCAAACTTAAAAATATAAGGTGCGACAATATATGACATAATTCGAAAATAAGTGATACGATATGAATGTGAACTTAAAGCTGGTGTGTTCAGTATGATGAAGAAGAGTGTTCAAAAATAGTTTGGGCATATAGAATGAATGAAGAAAGAAAAAGCTGAGAAAATAAATATATTTTTCAAAATTCAGTGAAAAGCGTGAGAGAGGAAGACAAGTATGGTTGAATCAAAATAATGATATTTTAAAAGAAGGAAATGTAGAAAGTGAGAGAACCCGTAAGAATTGTATAAGAACGTATATAGATAATGAAGAAGTAAAAGATATGTATTGAGATAGGAAAGTCTGACACTCTGTTCTCCGTGCATACCCTTACAGCGAAATGGCGTGATGATGTATTATATATGCATATGTATGTGTGAACGAACTCTTCTTACCAAACGGATATCCTTTTTTTTTTGGCACCATCGGGAACTGAACTTAAAACCCCCAAGTGTAAGTCGAGCATCTTACTAACTAGGCAACGAAGGTCGTGCATCAATGATATTTTAGGTTATTAATTTTTCAATTCGATGCATATACCAGCCAACGTCTTTGGTCATTTTTTTAATCCCAGCAACATATTAAATATTATACACATTGTCAAAGAGTTAAGAAATAAATAAAATTGTGAAAAAAGACCCGGTTTGCAGAAGAAAAAAATCATTTTTCATCAAGACAATGCACCTGCTCACACAGCTCAAAAAACTATCGCGAAAATCAGTGAATTGGGGTACGAATTGTTGCAGCATCCACCCTATTCGCCAGATTTAGCTACCTCTGACTTCTGTCTGTTCTCACACCTCAAAAAATTCCTTCGTGGAAAGCATTTTTGGGGTACGAATTGTTGCAGCATCCACCCTATTCGCCAGATTTAGCTACCTCTGACTTCTGGCTGTTCTCACACCTCAAAAAATTCCTTCGTGGAAAGCATTTTTCATCAAACGAAGAGGTTATAGCCGTCGTAGAGGAGTATTTTGCAGGCTTTCCAGAAAGTCACTTCCGCGATGGGACAACAGAGTTGGTAGATCGTTGGACCAAGTGTATTGATCTTATGGGAGACTATACTGAGCAATAAAAGTGATTTCCCCCCAAAAAAAATGTATTTTCATTTCCGCTTTCAAAACTTTTTGACTAACCTAGTATATATTTACCTCGAAACATCGTCCTTATTTGTGAAGCCATTAATTAATTTGGCGAACGCTTTCCTTTCAAAGATATCCAGATTGACTGCCTACCAAAAAAAAAATCAACACGCCCTTTATGCTTTGTCATAAATTCGAGGCCAAAAAATACGCGAAACCTTCAGTATCTGATGGGTAGGTACTTGCTTTTAACTTTCCCAGGGAAAAATTTCAAAACAAAGCCAGATGTTCACAACTTGGGAAACAAAAAGGAATCATTAATACACACGACCTTCATCAAAACAGGGTGTTTGTGAATTAATTAAGGTATTCATTTTAGGTAGAATCCGAAAATATAAAGAAATTCGATGGTTCAGCCAAAAAACTGGAGGTAGTCTAAACACGTAAATATTTCTCGTCATCCCATGGTAAGTTTTAATATATGTTTCAAAACATATGCAAATGTGAGGAAGTATCTATTCTAGTGGTTGCAACTAACACATTCATATACTTGCACTAAATTTATGTATATATATTGTATATATCATACATCAATCTACCCTTTTTTGATCCACTGCTGAGTGAGGACACCTCTACGATTACTATTTTGTGGTTCTCGCACTTGTGCATCTGGTATATCATGTCAAGTTTTGTCATATAAGAGCATTGGCTTTCTTTCTGTCATACAGCTTTGGAGGACACCTTGTGATTTGGTCTCAGCATAGCGCCACATAAATTGTCATTTTATTATTATTGACGCCACAAAATGAAACAAATATGTTTTCTATGATTCAAGAAGTTTGATTTATTTTAAGTTAATTTCTTTGCATTGCGATATGGAGGGGCGGTAAATTTTAACTAAAAACTCCGAACATGAAAAGTAGGTATTCTGTCACAAACTTTCAAGATAAGGAGCCTGCGACTTATTCTGAAGACTTATCAATCAAACCTGTCTTAAAAAGAGATTGATAACTGTGTAATTTTGTATTTCCGCTATGTTAAGAAACTGGAAACTCTTTATCGTTATTGTTTTGAGCTGACGGAATCATATCTACGGGATGGGCTGACCAAATCTTCGCAAGTCTGTATTAACTTAACTTCGCAAGTCTGTATTAAATTAACTCACGTGAATTTTCAATTTTGTATCGTAGAGTTTTGCTAGCATTAAGCCTCATTTTGACCTTATTTTACTTCTTTGACGAAACTACTACGCTTTGGTGACATATTTGAAATATTAAAATCTGTAGTATACGGACTCTTTATATGACATGTACGAGCTAAATAATAAATATTTAAATTATTAGTTGTAAGAAATATTATCTAGTTATAAAACGTATAGTTAGAAGTAGTAGGTTCTAAGAATTTTAGTATTAAGATTTTTTTTAATAAAATGACAAGTAGGACATTAAAAGTAAATAAGTTCATAGTTATAATATAAAAATTAGATATAAAGATGTACAGTACCCGGCGGTAAGTAATACACATCGGGTTTAAGAAAGAGACTGTCGGCCATACTCGTCTAGCTTCGGCTTTGTAGAGCGTCATCTCGGTCGCGCGATGCGCTAACAATCTGGTATCTAGAAAGAGCTAAACGACTGACAAATCGCGACGGAATACGTACTCGTATATGAATGACAGAGACGACGCTCTACAAAGCCGAAGTTACCCGATTATGGCCGGCAGTCTCTTTCTTAAGCTCGATGTGTATTACTTACCGCTGGGTATTGTACATAGGTATTGTTTGTGGCAAATATTTGTGTTAGTTTACTTTATTTAATAAAATAAAAAAACACTGTTGTCAATTATTTAAAGTTTATTTATTGAGTTCTTAATTAATTTACTTGGAAAATATGATAACAGGAGAACAACTTCATCGGCCTTCTTTGAGGATATTTTAAATAGCGCCATTTTGAGAGCAAACTCTTTCAACGGCGAGAATCCTAAATGTTCTCTGCGTAGAGGTGACAATGTGTAAATTATCTTTGCATGTTCACTGTGAATTGAACATGCAAAGTGAACATGCTAATATGATGTTTCTTGAACTAAAACAGCATTAAATATGATTGTGAGGTTAAACAAGCCTCACAACATACGCTCACTTGTAGCAATAGGTTTAAGGTAAGACCTAATGGATGCGAATGATACCGTCGTATATTTTGCTACCTTCTGAAAATAAGTGTCATGATAAAAAAATTATGATATGAACACGGAAATAAATCAATTCATCTATATTTTAAACATAATAGTTATTTTGGACCCATAAAATACAAAACAACGTGAAAAAATTAAAAGTATTACCAAACTGTAAAATAATCAATATGCGAATTCCTCAACATATCCACATCGATGAAAACACATTTTGAAAAACGTGGTCTTAAGACTATATGTAAGTAGACATGCAACTCAAAGTTAGTCGTTGTATGTGCTGGTTGCATACTACCATACATGAATAAATGTTACTATAACCTCGTCGACGAGCTTATAATGCGACTGAAATCCTTATTATTTTTGTACTATCAGAAATTGAACTTGAAACAACAGCGTTTAAAACAAGTATCATGCCAACCAAGTTTTAAACTGTCATCAACAGACAAATATTTTAACCTTCAATCTGGAGGCTATATTCAGGCTAAATGTCTGTAGAGACCCTCGGATAGATGCTAGAAACCCTTATGGTAGAAATTATTTTAATAAGTGGAATAACCAAGTAATTTACTGTTGAATATTCTAACACAGAATTACACAAAATTAAATCCAAAACCTTTGATAAGCAAAGATTACTGAATCTAAAAGATACATACATATGTAGGGAATACCGACGTCCCTAAATATTGTCAACATGCACGGTCAACGACCGATGAATCAACCTTTGAATATGTACAAAGATCACATACCAGAACTTCAATATTGTTTACACGAAAATAATATTTACGTCGCATTCCACGGTAGAAAGAGAGCGCATCGCGTTGTCTCACCGTTTCGGCAATAAATATTCTACCCACTATATCATTGGCAACGTCTGCGACCACCTCGGCACGCACAGGAGTGAGATCAAGATATACTGCGGACGCATTCACGCGCCCCGTTCTGAAATTGTATATATACCTACTTATCGATGAATAAAGATCACTTATTATTATTCGCTTGACCATTCATTGCTGTTTACTATTTATTGATTATTCACTCTCACTTCCCGCATTCCTGAATCGACGTATTTTATTTTGAACACAAAACGAATCAAAATCATCACGACGTATCAATAAAGCAATTCCGCTAAACATAAATATCATCACGCTAAGTCCCTGGTGAGGTAGGCAGAGAGAAAAGATCGTCATTTTTTATATCCAAGCACACAACTATCGCCTCCTCCACATTCATACATCTCGTCTTGCACAATATGCATACTTCTAACTTTACGTTATTTTACGAAAATATAATCAATTTGGTTCAGCGACGTTTTCCTTGGTCCACCTATTCCACGCACACCTTACACTTCTGGCTTGTAAAGAGTCTTTCAAATTGAGCATTTTTTTTAATTCTTGGATAAAACACAGATGACGTCGCAAACTTACCTGGTTCTTGTGACATTTGAGAAGTGTAATGTATGACATTTATAAAAATGGAGTCGTATACAATACAACAACGCCTTTAAATTGTTGAATTATTTTAAGGATTGTAATCTCCGGAAACGGTGATGTTAATTGCTCACCAAGATCATGTGATCTGACACCGTTGGACTATTTTCTCTGGGATTACGTGAAAACCCAGGTCTATAAGAATGACCCCCGATCAATTCCTGAGCTTAAGGACGAAATTATTCGCGTAATTGGTGAGTAAGAACCGCAATTATGTCAAAATGTCGTCGAAATTTTTGACAAAAATATGGACATCTGTGGAGCTGCAAGAGGTGGACATTTGGCGGATATTGTTTTTTTGTGTTTAAATGTCATACATTAATACTTCAATGACCAATAAAAAGTTTTTTTAAATCTAAACAAATTGTGTGTTTTATTCAAGAATTAAAAAAAAAATTTATGAAAAAAAACGCTCAATTTGAAAGACGCTTTATAATACTCGTAATTATTTCATCATTCAATCTCTTTACGTGTCCAAACCATCTTGAAGCTATTTTCATCATATTACATGAAACATTCATTTTTCTTCTACATTCATTTCTGATGTCTTCCTTCCGCCTTCTTTCAGAAGAGTGTTGAACCTAGAGAGAACATTTCTTAACGAGTAAAAAAACCTTTATTCTTAAATAAATCCGCTAGATGCATAATTTCTAATATGACATAACGCCGTTTCTCTATTACATACTTGTCCGACGCATATAAAGCTTATATCAAGAACATCGATTAAACCTGTTCGATACCAACGGGGCGCCCTAATGACATCGGACCTTCCATTAGGTAAGCAGAGATGACAGAGTGCCAGACTTTTCTATCACGACAAGCATATTTCGCCTTTCTTATATCTATTCACCTTATGATTATGTAAATCCTAAAAAGTCTTTTAATTTATATTTTTTTCTTTCAAAATATAATTCACATGATCCAACCATGCCTAACAATGTTAACAAAGAAACAAAATAATGTTTACAAAGAGATGGCCACCTCCATGGCCTAGTTGGTAAGACACTTGTCACCCAGCCCGGAGGTTACGGGTTCGATTCCTATTGGAACCTAGATTATTTTAAAAATGATTCCAGTTTGGTTTTCGCTTAAGGCATATTTAACATATTTCTGGTTATGTTGTTTATAGTTAAGGCATTAACGTTGTGGAGGTTTAAAGACATTGTAATTTATTTTTAACAAACACTGTTTATTCCACTTTTTTATGTCATAAAAAAGTGGAATAAACAGTGTTTGTTAAAAATAAATTACTATTTCTGGTTAGTTGAAAGGTATGGCCATATGACAATAAGCCCGCCAGGCTGTACTGTATACAATGAAAGTGTAGTATAATACAATACAATCATACAATACTTCATATTATTCGGAAAAGAAAAATTATACATACCATCACACCGCTTCCCTGCTGAGGTAGGCAAAGAGGACAGAGCCCTAGACTTTTCTATCACGACACACATTTTTCGCCTCTCATACATCAATACACCTTCTCACACAACGATTTAACACGTTGATCGCCGTGTCAGCCACCGGTGGCCGACACCGATGTATTCCAATTGGGCCGTGTCGGCCACCGGTGGCTGACACGGCATACCTAACTTCAGAGTGTCATCCTGTCCGTTGGCTACGCGCTCTGTATTAAACTACTATTAAACTTGGCCGACATGGCCCTTCTCTATCTTACTACGATAT
Source organism: Odontocerum albicorne (assembly GCA_949825065.1). Lineage (NCBI taxonomy): Eukaryota > Metazoa > Arthropoda > Insecta > Trichoptera > Odontoceridae > Odontocerum > Odontocerum albicorne. Next base: position 8,854,341 of record OX463856.1, read on the forward strand.
GGCCTTAGGATATCTTCACGGTTCTAAAAGATATACTCATGAATGTGATAGGTAGGTTATATTAAATTAAAACCCTAAAAACGTAATCATATTTTTTGGACATTTTACGAAAATCCTATTGGCGATCAATGTGTTAAGTATTATTCACTGGATTCCACCATGTTTTCTTAAGTATTCCTCTTAAGTACCTTCCACTCACATTCGCATTACATATTTGATTTATAAGTCCCTTCCTATTCTCTCTTCATACTTGCTCAAATCATCCCTTATATTCAACTCATCAGCCTTAAATTCATATTCCTCCCTAATCACTTTGTTCTGTATTCCGTCATTCTTTGTCACCTCATGTATTCTTCTCATTACACACATTTCTACAGCATTTATTCGGCTCCGTTTAGTATTTTTGCACGTTCACATTTCACTCGCATACATCAAATATTTTATTTATATTTTCTTCTGTCAAAATATCATTCACTTGATCCTACCATACTTACATTGGTATTCGTCTACCATGCCTTCCGCTCATATTTGCACCGTATATTTTTTTATATATCTTCATTCATTCGTTCTACACGCACAACCCATATCTAAACATTATTACAAAAAATGAAATTTAAACAATAATTATACACAGAAAATATATATCATTATAGAGAAAGTATAAAGGAGTAAATTCTCCCTATTTTGGTTGCAGATACTGAATTTTGCAACAGTAAATCTAAGCACTTACAATCAATCACAATCCATATTAATTATCTCCCCCAGTAGTTTCACAGGTACACGGAAACTTAAGAAATGGACCGACTTTTTCCGCAGTAATTCCTTTAAAACTGCAAATGGCGGTAACAACGCTTTGAAAAATACGTTTCGGAAACCGACGTTACGTGGATATATTCCCCCGTGCGTTGCCGCCACAGAGTCACGTAAACGAAATCAATTTTCTCGGAACAAAACTTTAATACTTTCGTTATGTATTTTGTAGAAAGTTCATTCAACCAACTATAAAAAAAAACGTTAAATTTAAACCATAATTCTATTGTTCTGTTGGAGTAGGCAGAATATACCGAGCTCCTAATTTTGCAACAGTCAATTTGGACATATTGCTAGAAAGAATAATGACAGTCTGCAAAAGCTGGCGATCACAGGGACAGTGGGAAAACGAACCAGAGGAAGATGTCTTAGGAGATGGACGGATCAAATAAACAAGTTACTCTTTGAGCGTTGCAAACAGCATGACTAAGGACCAAGAAGGGAACATGTAATACGCCAAGTTCAAGACAGCAGAGAGCTTCGACGCTCAGCATTGAGCAAACGATGAAGAAGAAACAGAACTGAGAACTGACTACTTAATCAAGGCATACTAGTTTTGTTTCACAACGCCAATACATCTCACACAAGTCGTTCAGATTTTACTTTCGCCACTGGCCCACATATTGAGGAACTATGGAGATAGAACATTTCAAAATACGTAGGAACCCGTCGTATACGTCAGACTCCCTTGTCCGATTGACTACTCTAATTTTACAGCAACTAAGGGTAGTTTAACAGCTTTCTCCAATTTTGTAATAAATTAAGTGACTTTCTGAAACCTCATGTGACCCAAGTGCACATATTTCAATATTTTGTTTTGGGTTTTTATTATTTTCTTAAATTTTATTTAAAGTGGATCTGTCCGTGGTATCTGACATGCTGGTGTCACCGCTATTCTTTTCATCCTGCAGTGTAACGCCAGCAGGGGGACTTTACCAAGGGACAGCTCTGTCACCAAAATATGACTGAATCTACAATTATTTTCTTACAAACGTACAATCATACTGCAAGTGGCTTTAATTCGTTTCTAAAAAGGGTTGTTGTGGAGGGGAAAGAACTATATAATTCTAAAAAATCTTCAGCAGTCGATTTCTTTAAATTTCCTTATTCTCTAATATTCTAACACTTGGTCAAATAGTTCTTTCTAAATAATTCCTCTGCCACGACTCACACCCATGATCTCTCCTTATTTTTTTTACTAGCCGTTCATCACTAATTCTTTTCACATACTAACCCATTTCAAAGTTATCACAACCATTCTTAAAAATCGTTGTTTTTTATTCATTCATTCATTCAAATTATTAATTCAGACATATTAAAGAGTGTGACTGGCAGATAACATTGTCTTCAGCCCCATTATTTATGCCTTCATGTTACTGGAATGGGCACATTATTCGTTGTTCGTAATTAACGAAGTAAAGTTCACAACTAGTGAGACAGCAATAGTTGCACACTGTGGCGCGTAGCGAATGTGATATTACCAGACCAATTATTTTACCAGAATAAATTCATTTTAATTAAAAAAACGGCTTCCATCGGAAATGAAACTCGGAACCCTAAAGTGAAAGCCAAACGTCTTACCAACAAGCCCACGTGGGATGTCGTTTTTTTATAAATATTTGAGTACAAGGAAACAACATGTAGTAGAAAAGCATTGTAGATATACATTTCAAAATAATTCATTTGTTTTAGGTATAAAAAGGTATTATTTATATGTGTATACACTTCCATCGTATACGTACATGTACGAGTATATCCGTTCACACTTTCATCGTACACGAACATGTATATCCGTTCATACTTTCATAGTATACGTACATGTATATCTGTTCACATTTTCATCGTATTCGTACACGTATATCTGTTCACACTTTCATCGTATAGGTACATGTATATCCGTTCGCACTTTCATCGTATACGTACATGTACGAGTATATCCGTTCACACTTTCATCGTATACGTACATGTATATCCGTTCACACTTTCATCGTATACGTACACGTATATCTATTCACACTTTGATCGTATAGGTACATGTATATCCGTTCACACTTTAATCGTATACTTACATGTACTCGTATATCCGTTCACACTTTCATCGTATACGTACACGTATATCTATTCACACTTTGATCGTATAGGTACATGTATATCCGTTCACACTTTCATCGTATACGTACACGTATATCTGTTCACACTTTCATCGTATACGTACACGTATATCTATTCACACTTTGATCGTATAGGTACATGTATATCCGTTCACACTTTAATCGTATACTTACATGTACTCGTATATCCGTTCACACTTTCATCGTATAGGTACATGTATATCCGTTCACACTTTAATCGTATACTTACATGTATATCCGTTCACACTTTCATCGTATACGTACATGTATATCTGTTCACACTTTCATCGTTTACGTACACGTTTATCTGTTTACACTTTCATTGTATAGATACATGTATATCCGTTCACACTTTCATCGTATACGTACATGTATATCTGTTCACATTTTCATCGTATACGTACACGTATATCTGTTCACACTTTCATCGTATAGGTACATGTATATCCGTTCACACTTTCATCGTATACGTACATGTTTATCTGTTCACACTTTCATCGTATAGGTACAAGTATATATGTTCACACTTTCATCGTATACGTACACGTATATCTGTTCACACTTTCATCGTATAGGTACAAATATATATGTTTACACTATCATTGTATACATATAAACTGGCACACTTATTGCAATGTATTTATTCCAAATAACATGAAAAATTGTTTGATAGTATTATATTAATTACAATTTCGTTGTACACAGTACAACCTGGCGGGCGAATTGCCATGTGGATTTTTTTTCTAACCTACCAAAAAGATGTTAAAGAGACCTTAAGTTAAAATCAGACTAGAATCCTTTCTGAAAGAATGGATTCCAACGGGATTCGAACCCGCTATCTCCGGGCTGGGAGACCGGCGTCTTACCAATTAGGTCACGGAGGCCAATATGTCAAAACATCTGGGATATTTTTTCTCAATCTAGAATCAACCAAAAAAATAAATGGTGGGACGGGACTACTAGGCCATATAACTTGTTCGTTTATTTATTTAATTAAAAAAATATCTTTATACCAATTATCATTAACGTATTATCTTAACTTTATCTTTAATTTTGAATCTGAGAACTAACATGTTTGCACTTCAACAATACTTGAATCATCTTTTAGATATAAAACACAGACAACTATAATTCCAAATCCTCTTGATTTTATTAATACTTTTTGGTATTTTGTTAAATATTAAATTTATGTCGTAGTACATACAGCTTACTTTTTCTTTTTCTTTTTGTTACATTGATTTTCGGGACATCTCGTGGGTATTTACGTATCCTTCCTTATTGTACATCACACGTTTTCGGATAAGTGACTGAAATAAAAAATAAAAAATTTTCCTCCACGAATTTATTTATTAAAAAATTACGATGTTTTGACATTTGACCGACAAATATCTCATTTTTGCGCATTCGCCGTCTTATCTGCGGTGATTAATAACAGTTTCGCAATGAAAACGAAGAAGTTTTATTTCATTTGATTTACAAACACCCTGTATATTCTTTCGCTAATAAACAGCTTGTTAACTCAAAAACAAAATTACTCTCAAACTTTTTAAACTTATTTTCAAAAAATATTTAAACGTTCTTTTTTCTTATTTCACGGATAAAGAACTTTTAATGTATTTAATGTATATAGGGCATTATATTACGAGTATAATAAAAACAATATTAATGAAGTAGCATTATTAAAAGCTTAGTAATCATTATTTTAAAGCTGCGTATAAAGATGATGATTTGTTCAAAAGACAATTTTGAGAATTTATTCATTTGACAACTAAATTTAGACAATACCAAACAAAATATTTGTAATATTTGCGATTCCACGTTATCAGCAGTCCATGGACCAGAACGGAGAAATTGCAGGAATCAAAAACATCCACATCTTAACTACGAATACATCTTAATGATGTTGAATTAATAACCATTTAAAGTGTATGTATATAATTTTACGGAATATCATGTTTGGTACATTCAAAACACATTTATATATTGTGTTTTTCACTCCAACATTAACAAAATTTATTCCTTACTTATAAAACACGTAGAGAAAATTTTCTACACTTTTGGCTTTTTCAATACTTTTTGTCAAATTTTGGAAAATTCGTAGTAAACGAGTAAGTGATTATTATTTGACTTATTGTCAGTATGGTTTTTGGAAGCTGAAAGTCATGGCGATTTATTGAGGAGTAATTAAAGCTTCTTATTATAATCATATAAATCAACCATGGACAGTCATTGTGATCTAGTGACAGCAGAATCCTTTACGATTCAGTCAGCTTGACTTGTGGACGATTTTTCTGGCTCAATCAGATGTGCTTTAGTCGATATTTAAAAGTAAATTAAAGAAGCATTAATGATCTTAAGATATAACTTTAATTTCTATAAAATTCTCCTACTAATCCCTATTTTCCTTGAGATTTATCTTTTTAAAATAAAGAAAAAAAATATTTTAAGATGTCTTTTAAATAAATCAGAACATATTATATAATAACGTTTTTTTTTTTAAAGAATAGATATGACCGAAGTCATAGGTGTCCTTAATACGCGGCCAGCGTATTACCGCGTGGCCATGCACCTCATAACTTTGATGGTGCTTGCTATCTTTGGTGTATGGAAGTGAAACTTGGACTTAGTAGTAAAAAGATACTGGTGATGAAGGTTAGATCAATGACGAGAGTTCTATGTGATATGAAAATTCCAGTAAAGTTAAAAGGAAAAATATACCAAACGATTATCAGACCCGCACTCCTCTATGGCTCCGAATGCTGGACGATGTATAACTCTTACTCTAGGCAACTAGAAACTGCTGAAATGCGTATGCTAAGATGGTCAGCTGGTGTGTCCCTAAGAGATAAAATAAAAAGCTCACGCATTCGTGGAAGCCTAGGTGTTACAGACATCAACAGCAAGATGGAGGAGAGGCGATTGAGATGGTATGGGCACGTTGGAAGCAGAGCACCCGATCACATTGTGAACCAGGCAATCTCCATGGATCTTCCTCGAATAACAACCAGAGGAAGATCAAAAAATTCATGGGTGGTGTAAAAAGATAACCTGATGCAGAGGCACGGCCTGGGGGACGTAGTCCGGGACAGAAGAGCGTACAACCTGCGGACGAGGAGAGCTGACCCCAACAGTCTTCGCAGACAGTGAGTTGGGATGGAGCCAGGGAGAAGAGAAGAAGATACGTGAAATAAGAGAAGTGTGTGAAATGTAATTTAATACAGAAATTAATATTTTATAAGTTAGGAATAAATTTAGTTAATGGTGGAGGGAAAAAACAATATACTCGTATAAATGGGTTTTGAATGCACCAAACATGATATTCCGTAAAAGTATATACACTTTAAATGGTTTTTAAATCGACATTCATTAACATATATTCGCATTTAAGATGTAGATGTTTTTAATTTCTGCAATTTCTCCGTTCTGGGCCATGGACTGCTGATAACGTAGAAGCGCTAATATCACAAATATTTTATTTTGGTATTTGAACGCATTCTTTTTGAATGACTGCTCTCAATTAATTAACTGTGTTCAGTTTGTGCCACAATCGTTGACGAGTTCTCATAAAAAACTCAAATAATTGTCAGATTTAGGGTGCGCGAGGGATATTCAATGCTACCTTTACTTACAATCCATCTGTTTGGCAAATTTTCATCAAAATATGCTCTCACATGATAATGGCAGTAGAAAGGTGACCTGTCTTGCTAGAAAGCGAAAATATTATTATGAAACACAAATATTTCAAAATCTGTGAAAGTTGTATCTACATACTATATACGTTAATATATAAGATATTTAGATATCTGTGAAAAGTTTTATCTTGGAACTGTCACTTCAGTTTGTGAATCGCTTTCCAATAATTTTGATGTAAAGAAATTTCTGCCTATTTATTTACCCCTTCAACCCTTATTTTGATTCTTGCCAATTAAACAAGAACTTTGACATTTCCAAAATAATCTTATTCTTGCGAAAAGTACCAATAGAGAGCACTCTTTAGTCCGCGTAAACAGAAAAACTAAATTCAAAATTCCTTTTGTGTTTTCCTCTAATATTTTAAAATAATCCGTGAGATTTTCTATTTGTTTTTTTTTTCTCAAACTCATCGGGTAAATTTTCAATCCTCATTTCCGTTTTATAATTAATCATTTTGATTTTATTTAAGTTTTAAGGCTATATTTGATCGCTTAATATTATTTATTTCGTTTTATTTCACAACATTCAAATTAAATTACTTTTGATGTTAAATTAATATAATATTTAGAATTATTTAAGGACGTGATTCTTCCTCAGATATTTTTGTTTACTTTTTTATTTTTTAATGCGTATTTAGTCCGTTTAATGCAGAGGGGGGTAACTTGTTTGTTGTCAAGATCGACTTTTTATGTAAAAAAAAAATCGCGATCGACATTTTACATAAAAAAAATAGTAGCAAGACCTGTAGAATTCACAAGAGTTAACACATAATGCCATGTTGACACGAGCTTAGTACTTGTCATTAGTACTTGTCACTCGCACTTGCATCCACGTGTAAACAAGCATATTAGTACTAAGCATTAGTAAATCTTAGTACTAATATGCTTGTTCTCACTAAGCAGCTTAGTACAAACGATAAGTACTAACAACAAGTACTAAGCTCGTGTAAACAAGGAATAACACACATGTTAAAAAGGATAACTACTTTATAACTCAAAGTATATTTTTAAGTATGACCGGAATTTACTTCCCTTTAAATATTTTTAAAGAAAAGAAAACTTCATACATGTTTAATAACAGATGTGTACATACATTTTTTTGGACTAGACATATAAGTATCTATTTAATGTATCCCTACCAATGCTAATATGCTAGTCTTATCATATACTCTTATCCACATCCAATAAATATTAATCATGCAAACCAATGTTAAGCTTATCAATGTTAACCATATCTGTTCAATGTTATCTACATCCAATAAATATTAGTGTTATCACGTGTATGTCAAACTTAACTCAATGTATTATGTTTAAATTTGTCATCAGTCTGAATTATCACGAGCGGCGATATATCCAAATTCAATAAAGATTTCATATCACTAAATGGAAGTAAGCAGCGAACGATACATTCCAGATAAATCGCCTGATATCAATTTGACCTTAAGGGCAACGATAACATACCCGACAAATTCCTTTTTAATCTATCTAAGGGTCGTGCGTATGGTTATCTTTGCTTTAAATAGGACGTCATATCAGAGGCAGCAATCATTATTCTTAAAGCCACTACGATGTTAACATCATCGTTATTATTACTTCTGTAATACTGTTAATATTATACTTCAATGTAATTCAACGATTATACAAATAAAATTACACAGTTGAAATTCTAAAAGTGTTTTCGTTGCAAAAGGCCATAACATCTACATAAAAAGGATAACTAATTGACTGCGTTGACAATTGTATGCGCGCAATGAGACTTGGCAAAATCACACTCCATATTGTAAGTTACGAAGCCGGCCGTGATTGACCAAAAACTGCTTCACGATCGGCCTGTTGGCTATCTCTGGTCTGAATCATTACCTCAGAACTTTTTTCGTTAACAGCCTCATTTGTTTTACTATCCTGCGTGTTGTATCGTACAACAACTTGGGATTCAGGATACGCTGATAATGATTTGTTTGTGACGAGTACTCAAATTATTTTGTCATATAGTAAATAGAGAATAAACGTTGCGTTGACTGAATGGTTTAATATTTCAAAAGGAATTAAGCAAGAATGTGTCATGTCACCCTCGATATTTAATATTTAAAGATTCGTGTGTGAAGGAACTAAAGAAGTCAATGAGTGTCATTCAAATGTCGATTGGGAATGTTTGCAGATTGCAATATGCAAATTATATGGTACTTGTAAGTGAAGAAAGAGGAGGAATCAGTATGTTAAACAAATTAAATGTCAGATTTGAAGTGAAAGATCAGAGAATGAGTGTTTCAAAATCCAAAGTAAATTTCAATGCGTTTTTCACTTAAAGCTTCTTTTAAAAAAAACTATTTGCTTGGAAGAGGTTGCTCAACGGCAAGTAATCCACCAGTTTATACTGAATAATAATAAGATTGAAAAATATTACGTAATAAACAAATAAGTTTAAACATAAGAAGGGGTTAATTCGGCCATTAGATGAGGAATTTCCCTGCATCTGCATTAATTTAGAAAAACATTTGATAAGAAAACTGTAAAAAAATACCAAGGAAATCACGAGCTATAAAAAAACTAAGTAGATCTTCTGATGTGCGATAGTAACATATTTGACTTGAGGTTGAGTGTAGTGAATTTATGTAGTGTTCATATGTATCATATACGTATGAAGTTCGTGTTTCCCTTGTTAATGATAACCTTGTTGATAAAACGTTTGTCTCCCAAACCAGGGTTTCTAGGTTCGATTGCCGTTGGAACCTAGATGTCTATAAAAAAGATTATGGTATTGTTTTCGCTCAAGGCTTCTTTAACATATTTCTGGTTGATTGTAACAGATTTCTAGATGGCAATAAACCCGCTAAGTTGTTCTGTATACAACTTAAGTGTAATACAATATAATATGTAATGTTAAAAAAGACCGTCTTCAAATACTTCTCAAAGATGCTCACACTACCCACATTCACATAGTTGGAAGCAAACAAAGTTGCACATACTACCCACATTTATATACTTGGAAGCAAACAGGGATGCACACACTACTCACATTCACATACTTGAAAGCAAACAAAGATGCATACACTACCCACATTCACATACTTGGAAGCAAACAAATATGCACACGCTACCCACATTCACATACTTGGAAGCAAACAAAGTAGCACGCACTACCCACATTCACATACTTGAAAGCAAACAAAGATGCATACACTACCTACATTCACATACTTGGAAGCAAACAAAGAAGCACGTACTACCCACACTCACATACTTGGAAGCAAACAAAGATGCACACACTACCCACATTCACATACTTGGAAGCATTATTCATTTTCTCGAGTTGTATTTCAAAAATCATAAATACGTCAAATATAACGCAACAACATCAATGTAATAACAAAATAAACAAGGTAAAATGATGTGAAAGACATTGCCAAAATTGACAAAAAAATATTAAGAAATATGCTACAAAATTTTGTACACTAGTTCAGAAACGCCCAAATAAAAAATCAATATACAAATAATTCGTAATACAATATAACACCCTCGACGATTGAATAATTTATTGAGGGATTACTTGCAAACATTATTCAAGCTATTTTTATCGCCTCTTATGCTCTGACTTTTTATAAATTCAAAAACAAACAGATCGTGTTGTGAGATTTAATTGCGAAGCGGCGATCAGCATATATTTGTTAAAGCAATCAAACACTATCAGAATCGTGTCAATCTACTCAGTTTACAGTTTATTTGTAGAGTGTGTCATGTATTTTACAATTGATTATATTTATACACATACAGTGCAATGCAACGAGACTAACAATCAATGCAAACAGAACGTCAGGGCCTTACTAAGTACAGGATCGATTATGTGTATTCGCCGAAAACATTGAGTCTTTGTCATAAAATTTGACAAAAAAATAAAATTATATTCATACATACAATTACAAAGTCAGTAGATCACTTAAACTTATGTACTAGAACCAGTGTGAAAATCTACTAATATGGTAGTCCACAACAGTATTTTAGTACCAGATTAAATTGTATTGTATAACACTTTCGCCACCTACAGTATTAGCTGGGACGACCAAGGTCTGAGTGAATGTGATGGAATACAAGTGGCCTGAACGAGTGGACTTGTTTTTGCTAAATAATTAGAGTAAGAATTGTTATCTAGTTATAAGTAGTATGTAGGTGTTAATTATTTCTAAGATCTCATATATTAAGATTGAATAAATAAAATAAAATAGTATGTAGGAAAATAAGATTAAGTAAGTGCATAAATTATAACATATAATTAAGATTAGTTAAGTAATAAATTTGTATATAGGTATAGCCTTGACAAATGCTTGTACAATAATTTACTTTGTTTAATAAAAAAAAAAACTTTCGCTGTGTACAGTACAACCTGGAGGGTTTATTGCAATTATAGCAATATCTTCCAGCCAACCAGAAAGATATCGAAGAAGACTTAAGTAAAAACTAGACAAATCTATATACTCGTAATATAGAAATTATATTAGTTTTTAAATATATGTATCATAGATTTTTTTTATTTGATACTTAATCAAATAAAAAAAAATATTTTTTTACTTCATAATATTCGCTATGCTCTTCTCCTTGCATTTGTTTTTATTCCTGAATGTAGACCATGAATTTAAAGCAAAAAACTTTGCAAAAAAGACAATATTGTATTCAAAAGAACACTTTTTTATGTCACCAACAGCACCCATGGAGTAAAACCCCCTGAAAACAAACCATTTTCTCTGGTTTAAGACAAGTTATGAGTTTTTTACTTCAACTTTTAAGAAATTAAATTTAATTTAGTTTTATGAAAATCAATTTTATGATGTTAAGGCATACATGCTGTATGTTGATTAGGAGGAATAACAGAGTTTGGTAAGCAAATTGTATGAGAGATGCGAAATGAGAGACCTGGGAATAAATATTGCGAGATTCAGAAAATGGAATACCGACACGAAACATGTTAATGGGGCAAACAAGATTAGTTCTTAAGTTACAAATCAGGACATTTAAGTAAAACCTTAAGCAAATCTTCGTATTATAGATAACTTTAGTAAATATAAAAATTATATACATCGTTAGTCTCTTATAAGGATTTAATTAATGTTTTAATGTAGATAATGCACTTTTGTTACAAAAACACGTTTTTTTTAATTCGCATGAAAAAATTGTTAATGGATTAGAGAAAGATAATACTCGTATAATATGTGAAAATATCCATTGAGATGTTTGTGGCCACCCCTGAAATGGAATGCGTGTGTGCAACGCACACATTATACATGTATTTATAGAAAATATGGTCCTGTAGAGTGGGGCATCAGTTTCCATGCAAAATGCACTCAGACCAAATGAGAGATTGATCTCATCAGAATCAAGGAAAAACTAAATATTTTTTTTTATTTGCGAGCAAATAGAACGATGAGATTCTCACTTTGAAAAAGAAACGAGAATATAAATCGTTAACTGTAGAACAAGTTGATAAGCATATATTTTGAATAAGAATATGGTAATAGATTTATATCTTACTGTGGCGGTCGTCGCACACTCAGTCGCATACTCGGAACACGGTGGGCATCCATACACACGGTCAATGACCGATGAAGTGACCTTTGCATTCCTCGACAAATCTAAATAAACAAGTCCAAAGTTCACACGCCGGCCATTCAACCCATAGCCCGGAGCAGACCGCATTCCATACTAGAGCGAGAACGCACCACGCTTGTCTCGCCAGTTCCGTATTTGAATTATACCTACATACAACATTAATCGTTTTTGCATTCGCAGAAATGAGACGTAGGCATATCGCGAGCGCATTCCCGCGCACATTCTAAAATGATATAAATACCTACGTTACTAATAAAATTCCTCTCTTTCCGCATTGCGATCTAACGAGTTTTATTTATCAACAAATCATCATCATCTCTACCCTTAAGAACTAGCTCCTAAATTACCTTCAGAAATATCGTTTTTATATCTGATGATTTATTCAAGTGTTTACATAATTCTTATCTACTCAAGAAAAACGATTAAAATTAGCTATTTCACAAGACTCGTTGCCTATTCTGAGACACCTAACGTAAACATACAAACATACTAATGCTAATGCACATAAATAATGCAACAAGTTTGAACTGGAGTCGGTCATAAGTTTCGACAACTCTCGGCAAATAAATAATCGGACAATTAATTAACACATCCAAAAATTCGGCATATTAATATTTAGGTAAATCAATCTAAATGTTTTTTTTTTATTATGATAACTGTATCGGACGTGTGCGGTCACCCTTGCATGTGTATTGATGTAAAGTCTTATACTTGATATGTGGTATAATATGTAAATGTTTGATATATATTTGTGTATAATTAATGTATGTGTATTGATCTGTATTTGTGAATATGCAATAGGTAATCCTTATATTTGATATGTTTGCTATATGTTCTTGTATGAAAAATGTTAGTAAATTTGACTCCGATTGCGTTCGCGACCGCAATGTAAATAAATGACTTGCGGGCGGAGTGTCGTGAGTAGGTCACGGGCTGGTTGGCTTAAGCAGCGCTCAAAACCCCGAAAGTTGTTGTATTTCGCGGGTAATGGGCGCTTGTGATGACCGACTGACCATTAATATAGAGGGTCCCCCTTTAGCGAACAATTAGGAAGAACCGTCATGAACGCGCTACAGTGCACACGTATCACCGCTCACACAGTCGCTCTCCTGTCCGTACAGTTCGCAAAACAAATTTCACTCGCAGTACAGTTCGCAAAATAAATTTCGCCCGCAGTACAGTTCGCAAAATAAATTTCACAAACAAATACAGTTCTACCAAGTTTGTAATCGCGCATCTCTCTCGCGCTACGACGCGGAAGAGCCGCGACCAGCGCATAAGTTTCACTCACTGACACCGCCACGCACGCCCACCGCCATTGTCCAGCTCGTTACTCGGTATTCGGTACTTCACGCGTATATGGAGTTGGCCTCCACAAATCATATTCGAGTGACATATCCGTTCTGAGTGCCGGTCGATGACAGCCGCTCGCTACTTTATTTTGGTAAGCTACTGACTGATATTGTCCTTACTCACACTTTCACTTCCTCGGGCGGGGTTGAAAACCTGAATAAGGTCGACAGCTCTTCCCATCCCGTCTTCACTTTCACTCACTCATTTTTATCATTTTCTCACCCACTGTTGCGACATTTATCATTTATTATTATCTTTATTATTATTATTATCATTATTATTATTTTTATTATTTCAACCGCACTCGTACAACCCATATCTCCCCCTCGTCAAATATAACTAAAAAAGAAAAATGAAGCCCACTTAGTCGGACTTTTTTATTAAAACTCCTCGTACCATCATCGTAAAGGAGTCACTCTCGTCCACTCCAGTGCCAGCACCTCGCCGTCCACCACCCTCGCCATTCCCCCCCCCCAAGCCGAACGTCTACTCCTCGGAAAAAAGAAACGCTGACGCCCATCCCCGAAACCACACCGCCTGCCGCCCGCGCCAAGTCACCGGACCGCTCGCAATCTCCTGAACCGAACATCTCGTTCAAGGAGGCCATTGATTTTATCCATTCAGAGTCAATCTCAAGGGAAGTGACTCTGAAATTGGGAAGGCTTTTCCGAGATCTCTGCCGCAAAGGACATCTCGAGTTCATCCTCAAGAATCAGCCAGCGGACCCACCCACCGCCTTGCCTGCTCCGTCAGTCCCGACATCACAAAACCTCACCCCCACTCCCAATGTCCCACCCCCCCCGCCAGAGCCTTCCACCCCGGATGTTCCGGACATGGAATGGCAAACAGCTACCACCAGCCGCAAACGGACCCTCAAATCCCCTGAAAGCCCCCCCCCCTCCCGCCCCCCGGTAAACCCCCAGCCCATCGTGACTCCGATAAACAAGAGAATGAGAGGTCCACCCAGTCCTCCCCTTCCCACACTCCCCGAACCATCATTACCAGAAATCACACCGACCCTACCACCGATCAAAAAAGACCGCATTCCCCCTATTATCCTCCACAAAACCGACCGATACGGAGACCTGAGAACGCAACTCAGGTCTCGGAAGATCGATTTCTCATCCAAAATCATGCCAAACGGAGACCTCAAGATCTCCACCGAGACCGTCGAGGCCTACCGCACCCTTGTCCACATCACGGACTCCCTCGCCATCCCTTATCACTCCTTCCACCTCGAAAGCGAAAAGCCACTATTAGCCGTCATACGTGGAATACCTACCTCCATTAGTGTCGAAGACAACGCGGAGGAACTAAAATCAATGGAATACCCGGTTTTGAACATATACCGGATGAAAAATAGAAACAGAGTTGAACTGCCAATGGTTATAGCTAAATTAACCAGAGATCCAGCCAGCAAAAGGATCTTCACCGAACTCCACGATGTCCTCGATATTCGAGTCACGGTGGAGGAACTCCATAAACGAAAAGGAATGGGGCAATGCCATCGTTGCCAAGGATTTGCCCATTCAGCCTGCAACTGCCACGCTCCTGCCACATGTGTGAAATGTGGCAGAGCGCACCATACTTCCGAATGCAGGAAGCCCATCGACACTCCAGCCACTTGCTGTAACTGTGGCGGCCCACACACGGCCAACTACAGAGGCTGCCCGCGCTTCCCTAAACACAGCCCCTACCAACCTACATCACCCCCCCCCCCCCCCCGCCCCCACGCAAACAATACCACCACTCATCGTACCTTCGCCCCCTCGAGTGCATTGAGACCAGTCACTTCAAGCGTTTCATACGCCAACATTGCAACCCCACGCCCCCTGTTATCTTCATTCATACCTCAAACACACTCATCACCCTCCTGAACCCAAAATGGCGACTACATTATAAATAATATTAGATCAGCCATCACCGAAGCCATAAACTTCCTCAATATCATCCAAGAAAATGGCTCGCACATTTAAACCTTCCCATATATCCGCCGCGTTCTGGAATGCAAACGGTTCCCTCAGAACGCACAAAAACGAGATCGAGGATTTCCTTCTCGAGCACAACCTGGACGTGATGCTGATAACGGAGTCACACCTCAAACCGAGCTACCGTTACAGCATCAAGAACTACTTTTGCTACAGAGACGACCGCCTTACCGCCCGAAAGGGCGGCACTGCGATTCTCATAAAAAGCACCATAGACCACTGCCGCATCTCCTCCCTTATCACCGATAACTTAGAAGCTTCATGCGTCATAGTAAACACTAAAAAACCACGGCCCCCTCAAACTGTGCGCAACATATCTCTCCCCATCTTCCCCACTTGTCGAGACCGAACTGGACTCATTCTTTGCCGATAACATCCCCACCATCATAGCAGGAGATCTCAACGCCAAACCCCCCTTCTGGCACAGCCACACTCCCAACGCGCATGGCAAAACGCTCGACGAAATCTCTTCTCGTAAGAGATACTTCGTGGTCGGACCTACGTCCCCCACACTCTACCCACTAAACCCCAACCATCGCCCTGACGTCATCGACATCATCGTGCATAATGACATCCCCTATCAAACAGATCTCACGACTATTCACCAGCTTCAATCCGACCACTACCCGGTACTACTTCACTTGACGGATGGCTTTCCGCCCTTCTCACCCTCACCCCCACCGCGGCACATCACCTCGTGGGGTGACTTCGCCACCTACGTAGACAACTGCATTAAAATTCCAACAACTTTTCCAGACACGAATTCCATCGATACTGCTATATACGACTTCACAACCACCATAAAATCCGCTCTCACGTCCGCTTCAAAAGTGAGACCCGCCGACAAACCCGAACTCCCCCTTCCTCCACACATCAAAACGCTGATTGTGGAGAAAAATAAAATCCGAAAGCTGTGGCAACGCACAGCTGTCCCTTCGTATAAAGCAGAATATAACAGATTAGTTAAAAAAATAAAATTCCACTTACAACAGATCCGAAATGATAAATGAATACAATACAACGAATACAACGAAGAATACAACGAAGGACTCAAATGGAAACTCACACGTTGCCTCCAAAATACGCCCCCCCGCCCCGGCTCTCTCCAAGGGCCAAACGGCACCGTCTTCTCTGCTCGCGACTGCGCAGAGACCTTCGCCGACTCTCTAGCGAATATCTTCTCGCCAAATACAGATCTCTCATACCCCACTCACACAACAATGGTCGACAATGCAGTTGTCAACATACTCAACGAACAAACCCCCCCCCCCCCCCCACCTCAGACTTCTTCTCATCGCGAGAAATTCAAATAATCATAAAAAATCTAGTCAATAAAAAAGCCCCCGGCCCCGATAAAATCAACAATTTCACTCTCAAAAAACTCCCTAAAAAAGCCATCTGCACCATTACAGCCATCGTCAATGCCTGCTTTCGACACAAATTCTTCCCAACCCCGTTCAAAAACGCCGATGTCATTATGTTCCCCAAACCGGGCAAAAGCCACGCCATCACCGAAAATCACAGACCGATCAGTCTGCTCTCCACCCTAGGTAAAGTGCTCGAGAGATTAATCCTCGACCGTCTCTCGACTGAAATATACGCACGCAACGTCATTCCAGAATCGCAACACGGATTTATGCCGATGCACTCGACCAACCATCAACTTCTTCGCGTTGTAGAGCAAATCATCAAATCCTTCAGAGTCAAAGGGCTCACGACCCTCCTTTTGCTAGACGTGGCCAAAGCCTTCGACACCGTCTGGCACAACGGACTCGTATACAAGCTACACAAGACGGGTATTCCACTTAGACTAGTGCAAATCATCGCCTCCTTTCTAGAAAATCGCTCCTTCTCCGTCAAAATAGACGGAATAAACTCCTCCCCGCGCCCCATTCTGGCAGGTGTGCCCCAAGGTGCACTCCTGTCCCCAATCCTGTACAATATATATACGAGCGATATGCCCCAATTTTCTAACGCACACTGTATCACCGCGCAATACGCCGACGACACAGCATTCCTCTCATCATCCAAATACGAGTCCGATTCCCACAACCGACTGCAAGACTTCATTCCCATTCTGGAGCAATGGTGCACAGAATGGAAGATGAAAATAAATCCCTCCAAAAGCACCGCAGTCCGCTTCGCCCGCAAATACATCGAACCCGTCAGAACTCTTAAACTCTTCGGCCAGAGCGTCCCATGGACCGACCACGTGAAATACTTAGGCCTCACCTTAGACAGTAGACTCACGTGGCGCAAACACGCCCTCATTGTAAAAGCAAAAGCTCTCGGAACTTTAAAATCATTATTCCCATTGGTCGGTAAATTCAGTAAATTAAGTCCGCGCACTAAACTCCATCTTTATAAAGCGATCATCAGACCGCAATTGACATACGCCCTTCCGGTATGGGGCTACGCGCCGGTAACCACGATAAATCACATTCAAATCGTCCAAAACAAAGCCCTCCGCATGATATTCAACGCGCCCTACATAGTTCGTAACTCTAGACTCCACGCGGACACCGCACTCGAAACTATCCCCGATCACATGCGCGCTCTGGCCGAAAGGTTTTACAGTTCAATATCAAGACATCCCAACCCCGTCATACAAAATCTCGGAAACTACAACGCGAACACCAATTACAAGCACCCACGTCCAAAATCTATTCTCCGCACCCGCCCACCCGCAAACGCCCCCCCAACTGCAAATGACCCCGTCACTCTGAATGCCCCCCCGTCTTCTACACCATTTTCTACACCGACACCGATACCTCCAGCGGCAGACGACAGCCTCCCACCATAGGCAATCGCGTATTTCCCATATTTATGTATTAATATATTTTTAAAAGTCACACACGTCTCCCCAAATACCCATATTCATATACAACATCCTATGATTTACTCACCATCATCTCACCTCCATTTCTTTCTCACCACCCATCTTATATATATAAGCGTGTGTGACATCGCACATCCACAAATATATGTATATTCGTATGTAATATCATTTATATAACATCACATGTATACAAGTATTTAACGTCTTATTATTTCTCATAATCATTCATCAAAAACTACATAAAACTATCCCTCCCCGTCTCCTAAAACAGGAACCAAAATATCCAATTAAATATCATATCAGTCAGAACTTATCCGATGAAGGAGTAAGGCGTCCTACCATTGGACCGAGACTCCGAACGAGAAATTCATCACTTGGGTTAGCGAACAATTATATTCTCAGTAACAACCGATTCTACTGTGTTTTACTTTGAGACCCCCTACTTCGACCTGCCTGAGAGGAATCTCTCCACCCCGCTACCTTCTACTTCTTCTGGATATTTGCTTTGGGATTCGCTACCTCGATTCTCTGAGCGCGGCGCAGCAACCAACGTACCTACGCTACAGTCTATTTGAACCGTGTGCGGTACAATTACACATGGCAAGAAATATACATAATTTGCGAAAAAACAACAGGTAATTTAATTTAGACATACATTATTTTAATGAATCTGGGTTTGTCGCCTTTCATTTGTCGTATCCCCAGCAAACTAGGCTTTTGCCTTACTGAGGATTATTAATTTTGTATCTTACTGAAGATAATTAAATTAGGTTTTGTAGTTTTATAATGCATATTAATGCAAAAGATTAATAATACTTTTTGTGACGCAAATAACCATTTTTTTCCTAAATGTAGTCAATTTAATATAATCAAATCTCTATTCATTGGGATTCCTTAACTATGTGATAAAAAAAATAAAATAATTTGTTCTCGAATAGTGTTTGGCAGTCGTCGCCAAATCACATAACTTTGTAGGGGTAGACAGAAAGGACAGAACTTAAGACTTTTCAATTACAATATTAATCGGGCCTTTCTTCCTTGTATACCAATTAACCGACTTATGGGTAGGTCAATACTCAATCTCTTCCAATCAAACGAACGTTTATACAAGTCGCAAAAAATATTCAAATTAATATTTATTTGCACAAAATTCATTAACGATATACATAGTACCATAAAAATAAAAGTGAGATGTTATCAATCAAGGTAAAAAGTATGGGATAATGGAGAGGAAAGGAAAATCGGGAATGAAACACGTTACGTTACTAACTTCAAATTAAGAGTCTTCTGCTATAGGTATATATTATCTCATGCTGCTCTTTCAGTTTCTCTGACATGTCACATGTCTGATACTAAAATTTGTCGAACTATATGCTTTTTTCGGACTCATAATTTTCTGCCTTCCGTTTTGTCCAATGCTGAAGATCTTTCTACACCTTTTCTGAAATCGTCTACCATCTAAAATTTACATTACAGATTCGTAAAATTAATTTAAATACACTTTCATTGTACAAAGTAAAACTTGTAAGATTTATCAACACATTTCTTCTAACTTACCACAAAACCTGTAAGATTTATCAACATATTTATTCAAACTAGCCAAAAAACTTGTAAGATTTATCGACATATTTTTTATCACTTACCACAAAACCTGTAAGATTTATCAACATATTTCTTCTAACTAACCACAAAACCTGTAAGATTTATCAACATATTTCTTCCAAATAACCACAAACCCTGTAAGATAACATATTTCTTTCAACTGACTACAAAACCTGTAAGATTTAGCAACATATTTCTTCAAACTAACCACAAAACCTGTAAGATTTATCAACATATTTCTTCCAACTAACAACAAAATGTGTATTAAGTGAAAACTAGACTCGAACACTCTTCACAAAATTGTGTACGAATGGAAAATAGCCCGTAATCGAATCAATAATTTCCCAATCAAAGAACATGCGTTATACCAACTAGGACACGAGAGGTCATTTTGTATTGTCACCCTTGTAAACATCTCATTAAGGATATCCCTAAATACGCTTGTGAGACAGAGGAGGAAACCCTGGGCCACGTTAATAATTATAATAATTAAAGGATAATTTATTTAGCGCAATATAAATTTAAAAAATATGTATCATTGCTTGTAATAAAACACTGTGTTGATATTTTATCTTAGCAAATTTTGACTCTGTCAGGTTCGTTAGACTTTTTTTTCTCCATCGCTACATTCCTTTCAATATTTCTCTAATTCTTCCATCATCTGAGAAAATATTGCTCATATAGCAAAATTCTTTAATATTTCATTGTTCACCCATATATTTTATAGTTCACCCAACCAATGCAGCACTTTAAACCATTTTCTTTTTAGTGTTTTTTTTATTATTGTAACTTATTCACTTAAATAAGTAACAATAATCAGAAACATACAGGAAATTAGGAGAAGACAAGTAAATCTAATTTATTTTTTTCACAGTTTTCTATCTGTCTCTGATTATTGTTACTTATTAAAATAAACAAGTAACAATAATTAAAAGAGAAACAAACATTTCAAAAAAACATAACGAAAGTTAAAATAAAAATTAAGGTTAAAAATGATACTTTGGTAACCAAAAAACCTGGTTCGCTTTCAAGATTTCCACGATTAAGACATTTAAAAAGATGACGACATGAATCTACAGCATTTGATACGAAAATAAAGAAGGGCGGATAAAAATTAACAATATAATTAACGGTAATTAAATTGAAGCGAATATCCTTAAAGCGAAGGGTCTACAACCAGTGTATATGTATTCTTCCAGTACTTACGTATGGCTGCGCGACATAGACGCTCACAGTAAAGAACACACAAAAGCCCCAGACTGCACAAAGGGGCATAGAGAGATGCATGTTGGGATATACTAAAATAGACCGTAAACAAAACACCTGGATTCTCAATATAACAAAGATAGAAGACGTTATAAAGGTGTGCAAAAGAATGAAGTGGCAATGGGCAGGACACGTAGCCAGAATGTCAGACTCCGGATGGGCATCCGAAATAATCCAATGGTACCTAAGAGGCATAAAGAGGCCCAGAAGAAGACCGAAGGTACGCTGGATAGAAATCAGGAAGCATGGCAGCATCACATAGCATCAACGAGCAAAAAACCGAACTATTTGGAATCAACTTGGGAAGACCTTCATCCAGCAGTGGATCAACCCTGGTTGACAATGTTGATGATGAATTAAATTTAATATAGAATTTAAAAAAAACGAAAAACCATTTATTATATTGTTCATTTATTTAATGAATAAAAAAATAAAACTACATACTTTAAAACCGCCAAACTCCACTATTTGTAAAAATGAAACACGAAATCCGGGACAAGTTTAAAAGGAATCCGGGACAAGTTTAAAACCGCCAAACTCCACTATTTGTAAAATCCGGGACAAGTTTAAAACCGCCAAACTCCACTATTTGTAAAAATGAAACACGAAATCCGAGACAAGTTTAAAAGGACAAAATGGAAATATATGGCTAATGAATTAATGTATGAAAAATAATTAAAACCTGAAACTATGTTATTGCAACCGCCAAACTGCATAACTCGATTATGTTATTTATCGAGATTCGAATAAATGTAAAATTTTCACCTGTTAATTTGACTACATCAAAACTTCAAGGACGGCACATTTCACGATAGGAAAATTCGTTTGATCGCCATTTTCAACAATTTTTCACAATTCAACATCCCCCATTTACGTCACGAGTGTAACCCGCGAGCGGATAAGCCTGTACCAGCAACTCGGCTCAGTCGGCGACCAATCAACTAATTGATTGAAGGCGGTGGAAATGGTTGTGGGATAGAGAGAAGGGGTTGTGTACAGAGTCGGTCGGTGATTGCGACTCCGCTGCAGCTGCGACCCACAGTTGGAAAACATCTGCGGTTGTTTTGAACTAAATGGACGACGCAAGAATCAAAGCAATTTTTTATCGTATTAAATAAAATTAAGACACGGTTACATTGTTTTATTACACTATATTTATTGCAAATCACAATGTTTTTCAACACTTGCTGTGTCATCATCAGGTGAGTTGTCAAGAACTGAAGTATATATTAACCTTTCCCTTTCTGTGCTAAAAAAATCCGCCCGTTCCGTTGCTGTGTATTCAATATATAGTACATCAATACACATGTAAAAGTGAGCGATTTAAAATCGCTTAAATTAATTAAATTTGAAGTCAAAAGTGATAATTGTTAAAATTTTATTGCTGAAAACGTGAAAAAATATCGGCCGATGTTCACAAAATGGGCAAAGATACCACTTCAAATATATGTCATAAAGCTACTGAGAGTTGAGACGGACTAACACTGTGTATGTTATACCTCGAAGGAAGAAACTCAACTGCAAACTGAGATTCCATTTCTTAAGTAGAGTGAGAGTGAGACGTGAATAGCGTCGCTTCCTCACCCATAACGGTTTTTTAGAATGAATATACCTACGTCACACACTGGCACACGTTTGATTGTATTGGTGAATTTATTCCCGATTTTCACGAAGTTTTCTGATGTGGCCCATAAGTGCTAATTATTATTAATATTATTTTTTTCATTCAATGTGTAAATGTATTACTAAGGAATACCTAAAATCTGAACCCAGTATTTATTATATTTACAGAGATATTGAAGTTTTTAGAAGTAATGTGTACTAGTTACACATCACAGGGAAGAAAGGGTTAATTACACCATGATGTGTGTAGTATAGTTCACGATATGATAGAGTAAAAGTGTCTTTACTATTTATTGTTTGTGGAACTTAGGGGGAATAGGGAAAGAAGCAGAGAAGAGGATACATTTTATTAATAATTTACGATTCTTTTATTTTGTTTGTTTGCTTTATGTATTTCAATCGTGTCTGGATTTTTTGTTATGTAATATACTCGTATGTTGGACATGTCTAATATTTTTGTGTTTATTTGGTTTGAAAACGAGTGATCATGTATACTAAGATCTACAGCGAACTTTAAAAAATACTTAAATTAATTTATTTTATTTATTTATTATTACACATGACAAGAAATATACATAATTTGTGAAAAAACAAAAGGTAATTTAATTTAGACATACAATTTTAATGGATCTGGGTTTGTTGACTTTCATTTGTCGTATCCCCAGTAAACTAAGTGTTTGCCTGTATCTCACTGAGGATATTAAGCATGAAAAAATAAATCGATACTTCTTTCCGATTTTTGATTACACAAAAACTAAACCCCGTTGCACGTTCTCATCAACCTGACAAACAGTGACACTCAATTACAACTGGAAACATCATGCGAAATTAAACTCCTCACACATCATCACTCCAGAAAGACCAAAAATATTCATCCCACAATATACCGCACAAAATCATAAGAATAAAAATAAAAATTAAAACAAAAATATACAGAAACACAAATACAAAAACAACCAAAATTAAAACAACAAGAAGAAACCCACACTCACGAGCCCACACAAATCTTTTCCACACGTCATTCATCCTGAAAGCCCAAGTACTCAAAACCCTGTCGCAATAACAACCACGCTCCGATCGACTGTCTAAATGGTTTCCTACCTTTACCTTTATTGAATTCGGCACGCCATTGTATGTAAATAACCAAAATCAATATGCTTTAGTTGTATACAGTTAAATCAAACGTGTTTTCCGTCTTGTGATAATCTCTTCCATATCAACTAGAATATTTAGAGATTTTTTTTATAGATTTAATGAATTTATGTTTACCACTTAATGTAATGGTTTAACCTTATTGGTTTAAAGGTGGAGCACAAACAAAAATTGCCTTGTTTAAGACCCCCTAATGATGAGAAGAAACCCATGTAACCTGTATGGTCATGGCATTATACAAACACACATACCATCACACCATTTCGCTGTAGAGGTAGGCTTAGGGAATAGAGTGCCAGACTTCCCTATTTAGACACAAAAATTTTAGACTCCTCTACATTCATATACCTTCTCATACAACTTCTGCGATTTCTCTGACTTGCTACGTTTCCTTATTTCAGAATGTCATCAGTTTGCTCTAGCCATACTTTCATTGGTATTTTTCTCCCACGCCTACCACTCACATTTGCACTACATATCCATTTTTTTGTCTTTCTCTATTCGTCAAACATTCGTTCGTTCCACACGTGCTCTTCATCTTACTTTTCACATCAGCATTAAGTTCACATTAATCTCTTTTTACTTTATTCCGTATTATATCATACATTGTCAATCCATATAGTCTTCTCAATACACGCATCTCTACTGCATTTATTCGGTTCTTCTTAGTATTTTTTCTCGTCCACGTTTCACTCTCATACATCAAAGTGGGCATCAAAATACTATTGTGGACTATCATCTTTGCAGATTTTGATACTGTCTTGTTCGAGTATACTATATGTTTAGTGCCCCATTGACTTTGTTTCCTAATGCTATACGCTGTTCGATATTCCTCGTCCCTCTTCCATCATCTGAAAAAATACTTCCCAAGGATAGAAAAGTGATAAGTTAATTGTAATGTGATTGTTAATTAATAACCTGTAAGAATAAATATTATTTTTGCTTGACTAAAAGCTAAGTAATGGAACTCAAAAATCAAATTGCGGTTATAATATATCTGTGAAAATTAGCAAAGTAAATTTTATCAAAATTAAAAATATTTATATCATATCAACAAAACAAATAAACTGTCTGAATGTGAGTGGAAGACGTGATAGATTAAGATCAAATAAAGTATGAATAGATCACGAATAAGATATCTGTTCATTTATTTATTCTTATAATTTTTACAATATAATATATACTATTGTTCGGAAATTCTAGGATGAGTCCTGTGACAGCTTACAAATTTGCCCCAATACAACTTTATGTAATGTATTTACCTAAATAACTTGCTATTTAATAGTATTGAGGCTTATATTGAAGTTGATAAAATAATTTAAATTACTGAACATCGTAACAAGGTTGTATTGGGGCAAATTTGTGAGCTGTCACAGGACTCATCCTAGAATTTCCGAACTATAAGTAGTTTTCTGCCTAACTAGGTATATGTCCGTCCTAAAGCAGATTGTTTACATAAAGTAAAGCAAAATAAAGAAACACATACTATATACTCGTATAGCAGCACAAAATAAAAATAAAAGGCCACGATATAAAAATTTATAAAAAACCAACCATTATCATATTATACACAAAATAGCATGTAAATTAGAAACATATATTTAACAAAGAATCATTTTCTGCTTTGTACACATAAAGTGGCATTTATTTTGAAAGAATGAAATGTAAACAAAACTCTCTCTTCTATCTGCCTACCCCAACAGGGAGACGGCGTGTGTCTTGGAACACACACGGTCTGTCCAATGGGAAAGGTGACGGATTTTATTTTCGCATAACCACCAGCGCTATCTGTGGATTAATAAATGAGTTAATTAGCGATACATTTCGACTATATTTCGTAAAAGTTTCAAAGCGCTGGTTCATTCGTAATGACGAAATAATTTACAGTACCTTCTGAGTCTCGATTAAAAAAGGAACGATGCAGCAAACTGCCAACATTAAACTTTATTTTAAATTGGATAAAAGTGCCATTGAAACATGTAGATCGAGGAATGAAAGATTTGAATGTTCATTATATAAGTTAAAGATTGTAAAGATTCGTGAACCGTTGTAGACGAGAAAATAAATAGCATAGCGAGTCATGCTCAATCAGAAATTTTGCGTACATCTATTTGGGTGTTCTGTGTGCAGGCTGCTCGTCAGGCATCTGACGGCGTGGCTCATCTCATGTTCACCCCGTGCGGGGTGGAACTCGGTGAGGCTGCAGTCAAAGGGTTGATAGAACCTCAAAGCAATCAAGATGAATCAAACATATATTATAATTATAAAACGGTATTGAAAAATATTGTTTTGAATAAAATAAATGAAGTACATGCATACCATCACGACATCAGCTCTATACAGCATTTCGTGGCCGAGTATAACAAGTAAGTAAGGCTTTTGTACCGCGAGTTCTTTGTGTAACCCATAATGTTAATTTTATGACTTACACCATTTCTCTGCTTGGATATGCAGAGAGGATAAAATTACAGACTTTTTATCTCGCTTATCCTTTCCCATGTACATACACCTTCCCATACAACTCATACGATTTCTAGATTTTATTTACTTTCTTCAAATAACAAAATTCGTCAACTCGCTAAAATATTATATTGTTCATCTATTAATCGCTTTTACTTTTCCGAAATCCTGCAATTTATCTTATTTTTATCAAATATTACTTGTCACACTTCATGCGTCATTGACTTCTCAGAAGAATTCTCAAATTACAATTTCAAAAGCACTTAATTAAAAAAATTATGAATACAAGTAATATAAATGCAAAATAAACAAATATATTTTGAGATATTCCTGGAATCAATTCAATAAACAATACGATTATATTTGAGTTATTTTATGATATATTGTGTGGAAATATAAATAAAATATATAGAAAAAGTGTTTTGTTATATTTTATGGAAAACATATTCTTAAACAAATTCCCGTAATGAGTTTTCAAAGATTCTCGTGCCACTAAAAAAATTAAATAGAATCACAATTGTTATGTGAAAAAATTCAAGGACATTTTATCCAGGATTTCTAATTTAAGGACATACCTTCAGGGTACGTTTATTCCTTCATCTTTACAAATCGCTTTAGACAAGGAATTGAAAGGAAAATGGGATTTTTTGTGTCTTTCTAGGAGAATAATATTACAACTTTAAACATAAATGTATGTTATATGTACGAAAATAGAATGGAATAAATTTATGTTTTCTTTCTAAAATCAAAAATCTTATATAGTTTATACAAAATGTTTCTGAGATGATTTTATCCGAAATTCATAACGATGTTTTTTACAATATATAAATTTCCCTTGTGATGTAAAAGTATATTACGGTCTTAAGTATTATTTTTTTATTAATAATGACCACATTTCCTTCTATGTATTTTAAGATCTAGTGAATTTTGAGTGGTTTTAAAAGACTTATATAGTAAACATCGCAGAAGTAATTGTAAAATTAATGATAACTTATCATCATCAATAATTCAGGAAACAATCATAAAATGTGCAAAAAAATACTTTTGTATAATACAACATGGAAAGTACAAAAAATCAAACAAAATGTATTAAAATTGAATTTTAAATACAAGACTTGAGTGCGAAAAAATAAAATCGATGAGAATACGTGATTATATCACGAGCTACAAAATCTATGAGAATATGTGATCACTCGTATATCACGAACAACAAAATCTATGAGAATACGTGATTATATCACAAACTTCAAAATATATGAGAATACGTGATTATATCACGAACAACAAAATCTATGACAATACGTGATTTTATCGCGAACTACAAAATCTGTGACAAATTACTTAAAAAATCAACACACTTCCAAACGGAAACGGCGTATTAAATGATCAACGTATGATCCAATGCTGAAAAAAATACTTCAATGGAATAAACGAAAACATAACGATAATTCATTTACAAAAAATTTATAACAAAATATTGATAGAATAACCGGGCTCCGAGTCAAAACCTAAGATTGAATAAATGCCGTAGAATGATAGATACTCCTAAACTCGACAACACCTAGAATAAAAAATATACTAAACTAGGCACATACAAATGCTATATAAACAAACCATCACGTTTTCTCCCTGTCGGAGTAGACAGAGAGTGCCAGAATCCTATCTCAACACTCATATTTTACCTCTTCTACCGCCGTACAACTCTTACGATTACTGAGACGGAAATAAATTGGACAGATTAGAGGCCCTAGAAATTTCTAAGTCAGTTTCTAAGTCAGTCAGATCGGAACATCTGTTGAACAGTTATTTTCCAAAAATCTCCCCGCTCTTCGCCGAAATTGTCCCGTGCCTCTCTCACCCCCCAGTTTCCAACCGTTGAAGCGTGTATATCGGTACCAGTTCGAACAGCATTTAGTCTTGTTTGCGCTCCCCTGAAGATGAGGTGAAAGCCTTGAAACCGGTAGGGTTATACCGTCACAAAAAAGGGGAATAAACAGTGTTTGATAAAAATAAATTACAATGTCTTTGAACCTCCACAACGTTAATGCCTTAACTATAAACAACATACTGAGACATTTTATATTTCCTTCTTAAAAAATATCCTATGCCTGATCCAATCACACTTTCCTTGGTTTTCCACTTCCACGCCTACCACTAACATTTGCGCTACACATTTATTTTGCCCATCTTTCTCTCTTAATTCATTCCACGTACCCAAACCATTTCAGAGTGTTCTTCTTCATGTTATTTAACACTTCAATGTAAATACAATCTGACGGGTTTATTGTCATTAATGTCTTCCAACCACCCAGATAAAATGAATTAAGCAAGGTACAGGGCTGCTAAATATATTCAAAAGATTATTCATATTTGTAAAATTTATAGACAGAAACATATTGAAGTAAATAAGAGATAATATCAATCAAAGGAAAAGAAAGGAATGGTGCAGATCAGGGTTTCACAACCCCGTGACCGCGGGCGCATGTGCGCCCGCTACAAAATAATTAATTTTAACAAAATATACAATTTGATCTTTACAAAATATACAATTTAATCTAAAAAGTGTTTTTCTATTAATATTGTTTAATAAAATTGTAAATATATTGTGGCGGTCGCACACTCGGTCAATGACCGATGAAATGACCTTTGCATTCCTTATCAATGCAAAACAAACAAATACAAAGTCTACGCGCCGGTCATTCAACTCACGCGGATCGCATTCCATACTAGAGCGAGAACGCACCACACTTGTCTCGCCAGTTCCGTATTTGAATGATACCTACATACAACATTAATCGTTTTTGCATTCGCAGAAACGAGACGTAGGCATATCGCGAGCGCATTCCCGCGCACATTCTAAAATGATATAAATACCTACGTTACTAATAAAATTCCTCTCTTTCCGCATTGCGATCTAACGAGTTTTATTTATCAACAAATCATCATCATCTCTCCCTTAAGAACTAGCTCCTAAAATATAAACATTTATGTTACTTCACGAAAATGTTTTAATTCCACTGTAATTGAGTTCAAGGGTTACCAGTGCCAAATTTCTGCAATGGTGTCGGTATGTATTTTATATGCTGGTAACCGGTTCAGTCTAAACGCAATGTTGCGCCATATCACGTATTGTCACCGCATTTGATTTTTCCTAATAAACATTTTACCACAAAATGAGTAATCCAAGTAAAAAAAACAACGAACCTATTAATTCAACAACGATTAAGAAGAATACTCCTGTTTTATCCAAACTAAGGAGAGATGTGTGTGATTTTTCTTTAAATGCTTTTTTTGTAAATGCCTTCACAGGCGTATAATTGTAAAATTTACATTTATACTATAATGCTTTAGTAATTATGTAATGAATTTAACGATATAACACTTTAGTAATTTTGTAATAAATTTAACACAATAATTAAACCTTGTTTTTTTTTTTTTAGAAATTCGGCTTTCACCCTCGACTATTTTCCTAAATCTCGAGTGCGCCCGCGACCACAATTAGGTTGAGAGCTCTTTGAGTAAAGAAAATCATAAGTGTAACACGTAGAGTAAAGAAAATCATATTACTGAATATAAATTAAGAGTTTTCCGTCACTTTTTAAAGCATGCCAAGGACGGTGCGAGTCTAACATCGGTTTGTAACTGGTTCCAGAGTCTCAGTGCATGGACAGTAAAGGACGACGTAAAAAAACAGTGAATTGGGAAGGCCAATTACAAACTCTGCCTGAGCGCATCGCGAGTCCGTGGATCGGAAAGATGCTGAAAATTTTAGGCGAGACAAGAATTAACTTACATACATCTTACTCAACACGTTAGTTTTAAGTTCACATTTATCCATAATTACTTAATTCTACGAGGGTCATCCAGAAAGTAAGGTTACAACATTTATGTAGGATCGAAAAATGCTTGTATTTAATTGAAATTCACAGGATACTTCACAAATATATTAAACTATTTTCCAAAATAATTGCCGTCAAGATCGAGACATTTATGTAGTCGGGGCACCAGCTTTTGTATGCCAGTGTCATAGACCTCCGCCGCCAGCTCTTTCAGCCACTTCTTCACAGCTTCCTCGACCTCCTGATCGTTGGAAAATTGTTGGGGTGTAGTGACACACCCACGTCTCATCTCCCGTCACGATAGAGTCCAGAAAAGCTTCTCTATCTTGTGCAAAACGATCCAAAAATTCACGCGCGGCGGTCACGCGATTTTGACGGTGCTCCGGTGTGAGCATTCTGGGCACTCATCTCGCACACAACTTCTTGTCCCCAAGTTTTTCCGACACAATATTACCAAGGAGACTTCGAAAAATGTCAGGAAATTCTTCGTGAAGGTCGTCAAGCGTCACACGGCGGTCATTTTGCACTTGTTCTCCAATTTTTTGAACAAATTCGTCAGAAATCACTGTCTTGCCTCGTCGTGAGCATCAGTACGGCCTTCTCTGAACAACCTAACCCACTTCGTGACATGTTGTCGACTCATCACATCACTACCATAAACTTCCAAGAGCTTCCGATGGATATTCGCGGTGGTATGGTTCTGCAAAGTCAAAAAACGGATGACCGCGCGGGTCTCGCACGGACGAGAGGTGGCGGGAGCCCGCGACGACCTCTCCATCGGAAGAATTTACTGTGACTGAAAAAAATGTCCGACAAACACGCGAGATCAAACAAACTGACCGTTAGGATCCCCCCTATACGCCAGGTGCGCCAACTTTGAAACAAAAAAATTTCCCCGGCCTCAGGAGCCTTTGTAATCTTAGTTTCTGGATGACCCTCGTATATTTTGTCATACAATGTCCATCGTGCATTTTCCACTCTTTTTCCACGTGCCGTTTATCTCCCATACATTAAATTTAGTACTTAAATACTGCTATAGACTCTTCACAGATTTTAATTCTGTCCAGTTCAAGTATCTATGTTTTAGTGCCAGATATGAAACTACCTAATTGATTATTTACAATGGGGTATGCGGGTAATGCGTTGACGCCAAGGTGCGTTATAAAATTTTAAAAATGTATCGCTATTTTCAAATACCATCATATATTCAATTATCCTTTACTTCACTGCTCACCTGTGAAATTTCACATGTCCACTGTTCACGTTAAAAATAAATTTAATCTCCCATATTTGCTTTCAAAACCGGCCGCTAGGCGCCTCACTCTAATCACCCGTGAAGAGAGTTTTCCAAACAAACAAGTTTTTTGAATAGAAACATAATGTAAAGCTGGTGGATATTCAAAGAAAACTGAAGATTTAATTTCCATTCGAGACTAGTCGTACAGAAATTTCCGTGAATACACGTATAATTTTGGTTATGTGAAAATTCACAATGTGAAACGTGATATAGTAAAATGGGGAAATATATTATTTTGGATACTCGAGCATAATATTCGAGACCTTTGATGTTACTCGGTCTAATTTCCACAAATTATGGTAGGTGTTCCACATGTATATCTAATTTTAAAGATATTATCTTTCCTTATGTCAATATCACTCATTTTCCGCGACAAGGTCATAAGTTAGGGCGTCTCTGATTCGATTTCTAGTAGGATCTGGAATGGTTTTACTTTTTGTTGCTTGCAGGAACATGCTGTTGTCCTTACGCTCCCCCCCCCCCCGTTCCCCCTAGTGAGCGTAACCTCTGAAGATAATTAAATCTAGTTATACTATACTTTGATGAAAGAGCTATCCCCGGAAGGTATATTTCGAAAATGTTTGAACAAATGGGCGTTAATTGCCTATTCCAATTGTTTTTAAACAGAAGAGTCGATTACATTAGTTTCCTAACCATGATCTTGAAGTGTTGCCATACAAATTAAATAATTTGTTAGAAGGTTAAAATCTCGGGTAAAATTTAATATGTATTAAGAGAACTGTTACCTCTTTATGCAAAGTGTTATTTCTAACACGCACGATAGCGAATCATGGCTTAATTAACTACATTTTTTTGCATAGAATTGCTTGCATAACTATATAATTAACACACTCTAATACTGTACCACTAGAAACTCAAAAATATATCAATCAAAAATGCAAAAAATATATAATCAAACAAGTTTCAGAGCATTTTATTATTTCAACTATGAAAACAATTTTACTTTTCGTACAATTTCGTACAATACTTTCGAATAGTCGAAGTGACTCGTTACATCCGAAATGGGTCCATGGGATTTGTTACATCCGAAATGGGTCCATGGGATTCGTTACATCCGAAATAAACATCAATACATTTATAATATTAACGCTCAATTATTTGTTGACGCATTTATTATTCTTACTCACTCTACGTCGTTTCTTTTCAAATCAATTTATTTGATGTTTATTTTTCACACACACTTTTTTTTGTTAATATATACAAATTTTTCTTGTTTCCATTCAAATTAAACAATATTAAAGATTTCCAGTTTCATTCCCAAAACCGATTTAACTGATCGTTTTGTTACAATTAATATAATATAAAAATTAATTATTGATTGTTCCTGTGAGATGATTTTTCTATTTAAAATATTACAAACTTATAATAAGGGATTAAAATGATTTGTTGTCTGCAAAAAGAGCCACATACTATATGCTAGCATGTATTTACATTATTTTACTTAATGCATAAAACCTGTCATAATCGACGGGCTTAAGTTAGTTTATTTTGTAATGTATTAAGCTCTAAAATATTCATTTTACCAGTCTTTATATGTATTTTTTTTTATTTTTTATGTTTTTTACTAACTGTATATTTTAATATAACATGTGGTATTCGCCATATTATTCGAATGCAGGGGAATATTTGGGGTTTTCATACCAATTATATTTTCCTTGGCGTACGAGATATTACTCGATCTAATAGCCACAGTCACCACCTGCTAATATTTCCACTGAACTTGTTTTATTTTTCGTCCATTCTCTAAACGGTGCTTTATGAATTGCCCTTTTTTTATTCATATGAATGTGTTTTACTCGTATATGTAATGACTCGATAAGAACAAAAAGGAAACAATAAATCTTCTGCTGGTAAACAAACGTTCTATAAAAGTATAGTGTATCATGGTTAACAATTTGCAGTGAACAGAAACTGGACATGAATTTATTCTGTTTTTGCGCTCCAAACTGACAGCTTCTCGAGTGCCGAGCAGGCTGGTTCTGTGGTCTGGCAGAATGCAGCTGCCCCTGTCAATGGCCAGTTTTCACGAGAACATTTCTTTGTGAAAAAAATAAAATTGAAATTCTTTTGAGGTAAAGCAGTTTTTCTGCAGGTTTTTTTCCTTTTTTTCTCTTTATACGGACATGAAAAAAGAAGCTGAATAAATGTTGTAGAAATGCGTTTATTAAAAATAATACATCAGGTGACAACGTATGACAAAATATAGAGAGAGGTGATCAAGGGATGGATGAGAACTAAAAGTGTATGTGTTGAGTAAGATGAAAAATGATCTTTATATCCAAACCATCTCAAATTAAGATTTTGGGCATGGAGATCGATTGAGTAAAGAAAGAGTATAAAAACAAATGTAAAGGGTAAATGTGGGTGACAAAAAAATGTAAAGGGTAAATTGGGTGACAAAAACCAATGTAAAGGGTAAATTAGAATAATATAATGAGAACGAACATGTATCAATTACAGTTAGGCTACTAGATAGTGACTAGTAATATTTACTAAATGGGTTCTAAGAAAGAGACCGCCTGCGAGTGTGTCGTAAATAATGATACAAGATCATATGTTTTTCGGTTGTCTTTTACGTGACTGATTTGATTTAATACCATATCTCGACCGCGTCTAATAAATATTGAGGTTCTTTTTTCTTTTCAACTCGAGAATTTTTCAAAGTTTGAAGATATCAATTTTCTAAAATTGTGTTTTTTTTTTTCTCATTTATCATATTGACTTTTAATTTCTTAAAATGACGTTTTTTTCCTCATTTATTATATCGCATTGTTGATTTTGAACACAACACATCCTAGTTTCGGTAGATTGTCAAAAAAAATGTTTTTATTTCTCATTTATCGTATTGACTTTTAATTTCTTAAAATGACGTTTTTTTTCTCATTTATTATATCGCATTGTTGACTTTGAAGACAACACATCCTAGTTTCGGTAGATTGTCAAAAAAAAAATTAAAGAATAAAAAATATCTTGGTTCTGTTAACGCACACGTTCAATAGAGTCGTATATTATCCAAATAATTTTTACAAAAATACGAAAAGAAAATTGAAAATTGGGTACAATAAAATATCAACACCTTTTGAAAATACTCGAAACTCTTTGAGGAAAACTAACACACGTATTCCCAAAACAATATTCATCAAAGACAAAAAAGCACAAAGGAAGTAAAAAAAATCAACCTATTGCTGATTCTTTCAAAGAAGTCTACACGTGCGACAATATGTGTATAACAGATTTCGAGTTTCCGTCAAAAAATTGTAATATTTACCTTAAATATAAATTGAAAATATATTATTTATAGTTAAGGCATTAACGTTGTGGAGGTTTAAAGACATTTTGATTTGTTTTTATCAAACACTGTTTATTCCACTTTTTTGTAAAAGTGGAATAAACATTGTTTGATAAAAAAAAAATTTAAATATATGTTGTTGAAAATGCATTTAACCATCGATATGCATATATCAAGGAAATCACGTTTTGGACAATATTTAACTTATTTAAGTTGTGTGATTTTTTTACTGCTCCGCTTTAGGATATACTCAATGTGTCTCTGTCAACTAGTTTATTCCTGAAGCCTGGAAATAAGTCTTTTGTATCTCATTTTTAAGTCGTGTAATTAAAATGAGTTTTCAAATTACAAACCTATTTTTACATAATTATACCTCGAAGGAAGAAACACAACTGCAAACTGAGATTCTATTCCTTGCGTTCCCATATACCGAAGTAGAATGAGAAATGAATAGCGTCGCTTCCTCACCCATAGCGGTTTTTTTAGAATGAATATACCTACATCGCACACTGGCACACGTTTGGTTGTATTGGTGAATTTAATCCCGATTTTTTACAAAATATCTCCGATAAGTGCTAATTATTAGGAATATTATTTTTTCATTCAATGCGTAAATGTATTACGGATGAATACCTAAAATCTGAACCCAGTATTAATTATATTTATAGAGATATTAAAGTTTTTAGAAGCAATGTGTGTCAGTTACACATCACAGGGAAGGAAGGGTTAAACATAAGAAAATTAATAACAAGGGCAATATAAAAACCCTTTGGCGATTGACTAGCTTTTGTTTGATGTTCCAGACATTAATTTACGCCACCATAAGCTAAGATTGTTTTCCGTACCGTATAAATAAACTGAGCTGTCGAGAACATCATCAATCGCACATGGATTGACCCTGTTGAACAAATTTTCCAATATTGATACCTTTAATATCTCAGTATTGTCAGGCATTTTAATACATTTTAATTTTAAAAATGTTGT
The DNA here is from genome assembly GCA_949825065.1 of Odontocerum albicorne. Taxonomy (NCBI): domain Eukaryota; kingdom Metazoa; phylum Arthropoda; class Insecta; order Trichoptera; family Odontoceridae; genus Odontocerum; species Odontocerum albicorne. The sequence goes on from OX463856.1 coordinate 8,890,286, forward strand.
ATACGGTATATTAATAACTATTTGCAATGACAATCCTGTACCCTTAAAATGTAATAATCGAATGCAAACAATTCTGAAACACAAGTGCAATACACACTTGTGAACATTATGGCATGCCTTAATGTCCAAACTCTTAATTAATAAATAAACTTCACCGTTCCAGCTCACCATTAAATACCTCGTTTCACTTGTCCGTCGTCAGTAGCAAAGTTTTTCATTAATATTTGTTTACTATGTTAAATTTAATTTGAAATTAATAGTTATGAATTTTAATCAACTCTTAAAAAATAATGTACGAGTACATACATAAAAACACGAAACTTTTCTGTTTTGTATTTTAATATATGTACACATTTATTTTTTGTTTTAACTTTGTGTTATTTAATACTTTCATTATATGGTATGTTTTGATATTTGTTTCATCCCTATTTTCATTTCAATTTTGTTTGTTTTCGTTTTGACTTTCATATAATTAAAAAAAATATATATTTTTGTTAAGCCTGTGACCATTAAAAATAAATAATTTAACCCATTTTGCAGAATGGATATTTTGAGGTAAGCTTTTGTTTATATATTCTCGAATAGTTACGTAAACATTCTATATAAACATATCGTTTAACACGGTAAATTGTTAGTCTCGGGAGATTTTCTAAAAATGTTTTTTATTTTATTTCCCTTTCATTGTATACGAAACAAGCTTCAAAAATTTCTTCCAGCAAACCAAACAAAGCAAATTAACCTGTCCCCTGTGATGTGTAACTAGTACACATTACATCTAAAAACTTTAATATCTCTATAAATATAATAAATACTGGGTTCAAATTTTAGGTATTCCTCCGTAATACATTTACGCATTGAATAAAAAAATAATATTAATAATAATTAGCACTTATCGGCCACATCAGATACCTATATTTTGTAAAAATCGGGAATAAATTCACCAATACAATCAAACGTGTGCCAGTATGTGACGTAGGTATATTAATTCTAAAAAACCGCTATGGGCGAGGAAGCGACGCTATTCAAGTTTCACTCTAACTTTACTTCGGTATATGGGAACGCAAGAAATGGAATCTTAGTTCGCTCGCTTCTCTCACTTTAGTAGCTCTCGGGTATCCTCTTTGCCCGTTTTGTGAACGTCGGCCGATTTTTTTTCATGTTTACAGCAATTAAATTTCAATTATTATCACTTTTGACTTAAAATTTAATTAGTTTAAGCGATTGGCTATGAATATTCTCATTTTTCCGATTTTAAATCGATCATTTATACATGTGTATTGAATACACAGCACCGGAACGCGCGAATTATTTTAGCACAGGAAGGGAAAGGTTAAAGAAGGTTTTTATTCCACGATTTTCATTTAACCCGCTACACATGCTTCTACCTCCTATCGTGAGGCTATCTTCATCTTCAGGCAGAATAAAATCTCAGAATAGGAAGTAGAGATAAGTGTATTGGGGATTGGTATTATTAAAGGAATGACTAAGTTATTTATTGTTTATTGTTATAATACAAAGTTTCACTAATTTAAAGCCCTACACTTTGATAAACTATATAAAATTATTAATGTGGCCTAGTTTGTAAAAATGAGTTCCATGGTCTTGTTGGTAACACTTTTGTCTTCCAACACAGGAATCCAACCAGGTTATACTGTGTTCAACGAGTTCTGACCTGTGTTCTAAGAAGTACGAGAACAATTCCCATTGGTAACCAATTTTATAAAAAAAGGGATTTCAGTCTGATTTTCACTTAAAGTTTTTATAAGCTGGAAGATATTGTTACTGGAAATAGCTAGGACGTACTCTGTTGGATTGACTAGACAGACTAATGAGTAAAAGTCAAAATTGTTAAAGAAAACTTTAGTGAAAACCAAACAAGGGATTTTTTCCATAAAACTAAAATACTTTTATGCAAATAAATCTGGTGGGTTTATTGTTTGAAAACAATTTCTTCCAGTCTGCTTTTATAGAAAAGTGTGAAATGAAAAGTTAATGCGACACATGGGTGAATTATTAAAGACAGGGTCGAGTTGATGAATTCTGCTTTTAGGGTAACGTAGTATTTTATCAGATGAAGTATTAAGAGAGATATCGAATGACGTGTAATGTTAAAGGCTTTCCTTTTTTTCGTTCTTGCTGACATTTAACCTGAGGTGGTATATGTTGGTTTACTTTTTATTTTGTTTTCTGCCATTGTTTTTGTTTTATTATTTATTCTTTAATCTAGATATGCGGGGGTGTGGGATAGAAGCCCCCCAATGCCCTTGCGGTCGGGCTCGCCCTACATTGGCGGGGTGTATCTTGGCCGGAGGAATGTTTGTGGGATGAGCCCGGACCTTTTAATGTCTTCTCTCTTGAATGTATTGTATTTTTTTGTCATCTATTTATTTTGTGTTTTTTTATCTTCTTGTTCTACGTGTTCAAGGGTGTGGGCTGAAAACCATCTGGTGTCCCCGTGGCTAGGTTCGCCCTATATTGGGGGGGTGTATCTTGGCTGGGGGATAATATTAGATGAGTCTAGACCTTTTGATAGCTTCTGTTTTTTAATGTATTCCCTTTTTAATGTGTTTTTGAAATGTGTCTAAATGTATTACGAGTACATACTATGTTGCTATCAATAAACCTTTATTTATTTATTGATATTTATTTAATAATAGGAAACAAATTTAATAAGACACTTAAACATATATAAATCTGCAAAGGTGATAGTATTTTAGTACCAAATTTGATGTATGGGAGGGAAACGCGGACGTGGAAAAAGACAGAGAAGTCAAATACATGCTGTAGAAATGCATGCATTGAGAAGAATACATGGAGGGACATGTATGACAGAATACGGAATGAAGTGACAAGGAATAAACGTAAACTAAAGGGTGATGTGTCAAATAATATGAAGGAGGAATACGATGAGATGATTCAAATATGTAGAATGAATTACTTAATAAATAATTAAAACGGATATATTGCGTTGAAAGCGTGTGAGAGGAAGACCAAACAAAGTTTGGTTGGATCAAGTAAATGGTATTTTGAAAGAAGAAAACGTATCAAGTCAGAAATATAGTAGAATTAGCATGAAAAAGTGTATGGATGTAGAAGAGACTAAGGATGTGTGTCAAAAAATATGAAAACTTTGCACTCTGTCTTCTCTGCCGATTCCCACAGGAAAACATCGTGTTGGTATATATGTACAAGGATCACACGATGACGAAGAATGATTGAAGACTATCAGGGAACAGTATTAAAACTTAAGAAACTTCAAATTGCAAATAAGTAGAACAGATCCCAATTGAGTTGAATTCAAGGTTTACAATAAGATTAGAAAGGAGAACAAGTTAATTGAAATAACTTACATTAAAAATATATACAATTACATTAAACTAAAATCTAGTTCAAACATTAACAAACTCATTAGTTTGTTATATTTCCTAACGAATACGAAGAGAATAAAGTTTTAAACCCTTTTTATTTTTAACGTAGTAAGAAATGTTAAGTTAAAATTATGTTTCATTATAAATGTACAAATATCAATGTCCTAATATTGATTATTCAAATACTTATGTTCATAAAGCAATGGTTTAAAATACCAACAATAGCAACTGTGTAGAGGCCATTGACTTGGGTCGTATTATGAAGTCCTACATAGTATGTTTCTCTCGAAACGACAGAAAATTGAAGACGAAAATCGAAATTTACATTTTGATTTCATTCAGCGCCTGTCAATAAAAATTCAAAAACCCATTTCCACGCGTTTTTCGCCAAATTATTCATCTCGAATATTAATAAAATTCCTGGAAATACGAGGCTGGTATAACATTCGGGTAGGTTTATTATTTTTTGTGCGAAAAACTTGAACAAAATCGATTTAAATATTTTTTATGTATAAAATATTTTTATATGTTGTTTATAGTTAAGGCATTAACGTTGTGGAGGTTTAAAGACATTGTAATTTATTTTTATCAAACACTGTTTATTCCACTTTTTTGTAATTGTATAACCCTACCGGTATCAAGGCTTTCATCTCATCTTCAGGGGAGCACAAACAACACGGTGTAACGTCAATCAAACATCTGCGAGGTGTCTGGTGGCAAGAAAGGGACTATACAAATTCCCATTAATCATTAGTTTTGCAAAAATTATCCTATCCATTTGAATTCTGTATGTCATATGCTGGATACGAATTAGACACTTTCTGATAGGAAATCACATTTATGAAATCTATAGAAACTAAAACCTTACCTGTGTGTGTGTGTGAGATAGGCAAGGAAACTTTTGACCACGTTTTCTTTAAGTGTCCTCTACGCCCACGTCCGTTTAACATATTCTACCAACTAGCACTTATTTATCTTCTAATTTATAGTCACATATTTGAATGTATTGTCCAAAATCCCTTTGATATTTAGTACTATAGTTCGGAAATTCTAGGATGAGTCCTGTGACAGCTCACAAATTTGCTCAAATACAACCTTGTAACGATGTTCAGTAGTTTTAATTATTTTATAAACTTTAATATAAGCCTCAATTCTAATAAATAGCAAGTTAGGTAAATACATTACATAAGGTTGTATTGGGGCAAATTTGTGAGCTGTCACAGGACTCATCCTAGAATTTCCGTACTATACAGTAGTTTTCGTACATTTTTTACACTTCTTCTTCTTTCCTTTAAATTTTCATTTTCGCAAAGCATCTTCTATAGTATATAGAAAGGGTCTTTCAAATTGACCGTTTTTTTTTAATTCCATTTTTTATGACCGTTTTTATTTCTTGAATAAAACACACAATTTGCTTTTATTTCAAAAAACTTTTTATTGGTCCTTAAAGTATAATGTACGAAATTTAAATACAAAAATTAATATCCGCCAAATATTCATATTTTGCTGCTTCACAGATGTCCACTCTTTTATCAAAAAAATCGATGACATTTTGGCATAATTGCGGTTCTAACTCACCAATAATGCGAATAATTTCGTCCTTCAGCTCACAAATTGATTGGGGTCATTCTTATATATCTGGTTTTTTACGTAACTCCAGAGAAAATAGTCTAAAAGTGTGATCTTCGTGGCCAATTAACATCACCGTTTCCGGAGATTACAATACAAAAAATAATTCTCAATTTGAACGCGTTGTTGTATTATATACGACTCCATTTTTATAAATGTCATACATTACACTTATCAAATGTCACAAGACTCAGGCAAGTTCGCGACGACATCTGTATTTTATCTAAGAATTTAAAAAATTCTCGATTTGAAAAACTCTTAAGTGAGGAATGCTTAACTAATAAAATCATTTATCAAATGTTAAGAGTGGCTGCAGCTCGGATATATTGAGAATTGCTCAAGCGTCTGAAAAATATTGCTTTCAAACTTTATTCTTTGTAATCCAGTTCATTAATGAGATGTCTCCACTTTAACTCTTTGTAATCCAGTTCATTAATGAGATGTCTCCACTGTATTATATCTCTTGCATCTCTGTGTATAACATATTCCGATGGAGAGGTGTAAAACTTTAAACATGATTTTTTTTTCATCTAAAAAAATATTATTCCAAATCAATCCAATGAGGTGGGGTATTATGATAGCTTTTGCCATTGCTGATCCTGTGGTGTGGATGGATATGCTACATCTTAGTGTTAGAATTAAGGGTGGTCTGTGCAGCTTAAGGTTACACACGAAGACAAGCCTTTTTGAAATGTCATATTGGAATGTAATATGAACACTACACCTAAATCCGAATTTATATCCCAAACCGAATCTCATATCGGAAGATCTACTAAAGTTTCTTTAAAGTTCGTCTTCCCTTGGTAAGTTTTCTGTGGTTTTCTTACCAAACATATTATTCTGAATATTTGTACATGTGGGAAAGTATCTAATCTTATGACCGCAGTCACATCCTTCCTATCTTTATACTGTGTATATTTATTTATCCTTCCTATCTTAATCACATCCTTCCTATCTTTATACTGTATTTATATTTGTATATATTTATTTTGTAATATTTTTTATTTGTCAATAATGGAGAGTTTATGTCCGGAGTCACAACGCCCTTAAGGAGAGTAATTGTCCTTTTATTATTATCATAATTATGTTTTTCTGTAAATTTCGTCAACAAAATTCTCAGTTTAAGGTTATAAGAAACCTATCTTTCACCTCTGGAGTGGCATCATCGATATCCGTCGGTATCCATTTTTTTAAAAGAGTACCATGCTGACTCATATTTAGGTGAAGGGTCTTTCAAATTGGCCGTTTTTTTTTTAATTCTTGGATAAAACACAGATGGCGTCGCGAACTTGCCTGGGTCTTGTAACATTTGAGAATTGTAATGTATGACATTTATAAAAATGGAGTCGTATACAATACAACAACGCGTTCAAATTGTTGAATTATTTTATGTATTGTAATCTCCGAAAACGGTGATGTTAATTGGCCACCAAGATCATGTGATCTAACACCGTTGGACTATTTTCTCTGGGGTTTCGTAAGAAACCAGGTCTATAAGAACGACTCCCAATCAATTCCTGAACTGAAGGACGAAATTATTCGCGTTATTGATGAGTTAAAACCGCAATTATGCCAAAATGTTAACGAAATTTTTGACAAAAGAGTGGACATTTGTGGAGCTGCAAGAGGTGGACATATGACGGATATGGTTTTTTTTGTGTTTAAATGTCATAATACATTATACTTTAATGATCGTTAAAAAGGTTTATTGAAATTAAAGAAAATTGTGTGTTTTATTTAAGAACTAAAAAAAATAGAATAAAAAAACCGCTCAGTTTGAAAGACCCTCTATGTTAAAGATATATTTGTTAATTGTAAAATATTGTCACGCCGCAATAAATCCAACAGATTATACTGAACACAAGGGATGCGTCATACTAATAATGCATTATAATATTCAATAAATAAAGTCAGTTTTCTCACAACAAGGAATAAGCTTAGAGAAACAGCTGATCAAGTTGCTGATTTAAGTCGAAATATGTTAAAATTAATTTACCCACCATGTTCTGTAACGTACATGGGAAATATCATTAAATAATAAAATGACAACATATTGTAATAGCACTATTTAAAGAGCAGATTCTCTTTAATAGTGATCTTGCTCGGAAAACGAACTCACCCTTGTAAAAATATCAAAAAGGTCACAAAAATATTTTAAGGGGGTATTATCATTTGGAATTTTCAAAAACTCAATTTTTTTTTCTTTTTTTTTCTATAATCCTTTCTAAATAATTTCCAGTAAGAAATGTTCAAAAATCTTGTAAATTCGAAAAGTTATCAGGGTTTATAGTTGAGCGCGCGCCGGTCAAAAAATTACCTGAGCTTCGCAGCCGTCGGGTCGTCTATTGTTATGGCAGTAGCCTTATTTTCCAAGAATTCTCGTCCAATAGAATTTCTTGGAATGATGAATTGATATTTAGTTTGAGGATTTTTCAATAAACTTATAATGCTCTAGAATTGCTGATTAACAGTTAGTTGAAAATATTTACTTTAATTCGTGTAAAAATAGCACTTGAAAATTTAAACACGTTTCCTGAAAAATCACTTTTTTTAAACTATTCCCGTAATAACTCCAAAACCAATAAACTGAATTTAATCAATAAGTACTTATTCTCTTTATTGTACCTCTTTCTAAAGCCGATTCTAGAATTATTTGAATCGATTCAATTTTTCGATTTTTTCATACCTCTAAAGACAAAAAAAATGGAAAAAAATTGTTTTTTAATTTCAATAAGCCGCAATTTTTTTTCTAATTATTATCTTTGTATTATTCTAGTACCGCCCATATCCACATGCTTTTTGAGTAAAAACTGATTTTTACGTTTTTTTTCAGACGAGTACAACAGTTACAATTACGTGCATAATGGACCCCCTTCGTGTAAGGGCGGCCTGGCCTTACTTCCGACTTAATAACAACAAAAACATTATTTTTTTTATTCTGAAATTTACTGAAAATGTTTTTAAAAGATAAATAAATATGTCTAAAAACTACATTTACAAAAATTATATGTTCACCGAAAAAAAAATCATCGATTTTTCGGCCCTTGAAATGAGAATATCCCCTTTAGATACGGCTAGAATGGTGGCGACTGTGGGGGTTAGATAACATATTTTAATAACAACATATTAGTAAGGAAACCACAGAAAACTTACCAATGGAAGTTGAAATATAAAGACACCTTTGAAGATATTCCAATATTGATTCAAGTATAATACAAAACATCACAAAAGGTAGGTGTTTATACCGTTCTTAGATAAATAGCCAAGGAAGCAATACAACAGTTTGAACGAAACGGCTGGTTATCGATATTGTCGAAGGTACTGAATCGCATCGTCTAGAACTCAGTGAAAAAATTAATTCATATTTATTTTAATATCTCTGTTTAAAATTCACATAAATTCTCCTCTCTGAAAATAAAAACCATAAATAACCAAACAACTATTGAATAAAAATCTTTTACATATCAAATATTTCTCAAATGTTTTTTATCAGGCAATTCAAATAAAGCCTTACAAAGAAATTATTGCAGAGTCTCTTCATTCTACTTTCAAGTAGGTAATTTTATTTTCATAATAAGAGTCGAGTTTCAGATTTCAGGTTTCAGACACAAATGAATGGGAAACCTCTATTAAAGCATTTTGATTTAGATGTTTGTTTGAAGAATTTTGGAGGCTTTTCTTAGGCGGTTTGTTCTGTTTCTATGGATACAACACAAGAAAGGTATGTTTTTTAAATTAATTTTAATGTTGTCTTTGGTACTTAATTACATCGTACAATAAATGGGATATTAAAATTAATAGAGATTAACTCAAACAAAATAATTATTGTAACCTAGTTAAGTTAGGTCTAAGAAACTTAATTTTAAATACGAGGCATATCCAGAAAGTAAGTGTACTGAATTTTTGTAGGTTACAATTTTTTTTATTTAAACAAAAAAAAATACGTGGTTACCATATTACATATGTAAGCTATTTTTCCACATAGTCGCCAGTCCTCTCAATGCAGGTGGTGAAGCCGGGTATCAACTTTTTGATGCCTTCCTCGAAGTAGTTTCCCGCCAACCCCTCCGTCCAATTCTCCACCTCCTCCTTTACCGCCTCGTCGGTTGAAAACCTTTTTCCACCCATGTGCAGCTTCAGGGAGGTAAAGAGATAGTAATCTGAAGGTGCTAGGTCAGGGGAATGCGCGGGATGGTTCAGGACATCCCATTTAAACGAGGCGAGCAGTTCCTTCGTGGCGTTGGCCGTGTGTGGTCTGGCATTGTCGTGCAGCAGGCAGACTCCCTTTGTAAGCATGCCTCTCCTCTTGTTCTGAATCGCCCTCCGCAATTTTTTTAGTCTCACAGTATCTTGCAGAGTTGATGGTCTCCCCTTGAGGCATATATTCAATTAAAATTATGCCTTGACAGTCCCAAAACACGGATGCCATGATTTTCTTGGCTGAAATTGTGGTTTTGAACTTTTTGGCGGAGGGTGAAGAGGTGTGACGTGACCGTTTTTAAACTCGCGACACCACTTGTACACACTCGTACGATTCATAGCTTTATCACCATATGCAGTTTTCACCTCATTATAAACCTCAACCGGAGGTTTTCCCTTCCAAACGAGATAACGGATGACGCCGCGTATTTCGCACTTGGCGGGAGATTGGATTGACATTTTTCACGAAACGTGTTGTCGCGTCGACACTTCTCAACGTACTGACCTCGAACCGGTCTCGTTGTGGAGGGGAAGGGTCAGGCTACACGGAAGTGTAGCCAACATGTCTAAAATAAAATCCATCCGGTCGTGAGAGCCTCAGTACACTTACTTTTTGGATACGCATAGTATATTAGAACTTTTTTTACTATTTAAATAAATATCAGATAACTTACTTTTAATTGTATGTATTTATTTTCTCAAAGGCTTACAAAGTTAGGTTTACATTTTTTTAAGAAACTTAAATTTAAATAATAGTACATGCACTTAGTCGCGTCTTCAATGTGCAGTAAAGTGAAAATATGGAGATCTTGAAAATCTGGAAACCAGCTTCAGTATCCGGGATCAATATGAATAAATGAATTTGTAGAATCTTCTTAACAAGTTATGGCGATTTTGCCAACATTATCTATTGCAGAGTGTTACATTTTACTCATTACAGATGCGCTGGGTCTTACTTCTCTTATTGTGCTTTGAAACAAACTCATATATATTTTGTAAATTCTGTTGGGTATTTCGTTTTTGTCAGTTGATGGAATACTTATCAATATATGTTAAGTCAAGTTCTTCAATCTTTTTACTCCTGCAGATCAGGGATAATAGGAGAAATGTTTCTCAGACCAGCTGACGACTACGACAGAAGAAAAAACACATATTCTGTACAAAAAAAACAGTAGTTGTGAATGCCATTGGATACATTTCGGACACAGACAGCAAAGGAATATCAAAAACTATGAAAGAATGTCATAAATTGCAGATATATGTAAAAAGGGTGCATTTAAGTACAATGTGTTGTTAAACTCTAATCCAAAATCAATGTATTAATTGTAAAATATATCAAGGAACCAGCAAAACTATCAAAATTAACATAGATACCTTAGTTCTCGCCAAAATTAGTGTTTTATCACAATTTACGCTGGAATGCTAGAAAATTACACACCCTCCGATGATTTCGTTTCTAATTGCTCAAATTTTGGTTAAACATATGTTTTTTTCAGTAAAACGTTGACTTAAAGCATAACATGTGTTATAAAACTACAATTGTAATATGATTTTATCCAAAAAAAAATGTATTTGTAGTTTTAAATCAACGTTATTTCTGGTAAAATATAGCACACAACCAGAGAAACTGTAGAAAGATAACAGATAAACTGAAGTTTTAATAAAAATGTGTGATTTATTACAGTTAACGCTGAAATGCTAGAAAATTACATACATGTGCATATACACAATTATATAATAATGACATTTTATGCATTTCGGTTGAAGACAGCAAAAAGGATATCAAAAATTATAAGATAATGTGACAAATTATTCATCGTTTAGTAAAATGTATTAACCTTTGTTTATAATTTTTTTCAGGTTCTTTGCAGATAACAGGGTTCCCTAATTCGTGCAAGGACCGAACAAAACGTGTTTAAAATAGTTCAACGAAAGGGGCAGATTTGTTGGTAAAAAATAGTAAAATTCATGCAAACTGAAAAATTTCAGTCTATTTCTGAGAAATGTGCTTACGTATTTAGCACCTTCGGACGTTTTTTTATCATAATTAACGCAAAGCGTTTCTTTTAAAATTTTGTCTTGATTCATTGATATTCCTTACATATTGGTACGAAAGTGGTAGATTTGTTCGTTAAAAGTAGTAAAATTCATTCAAACTGAAAAATATTGACACAAAAAGTTGAAATTTTGCAAAATTAGAGGCGTGAGACGAAAAACACGAAAACACGTTAAACAAATAATAATTATGTAGCGATTTTGTACATATATTTGTAAGCTTGGTCGTCAATGGCAGTTTTTCAATGTTTTAATAGCAAATGTAGCAAATAACCAGTCAAACAGTCAAAAGTTAACAGACAAACCGAAGTTCCCGCAAAAATGTGTGTTTTATTACATTTTTTGCTGAAATGCTAGAAAATCACAAACTTTTTGTGAATTTTGTCTAAAATCGCTCCAATTGTGACTGAAATGTATATGTTTTACGTAAAAAAGGGCACTTAAATTATTTTAAGGATTTTGTTTCCTTGAATTTTTAAATGGTTTTATCCATAACACAAGTTTTTCTACAAAAGCCATTAAAAGAAATTGCGAACTTCTAAATCAAGATTTTAATGGTATCATATAGCAATCAACCGAACTATCAAAAGTTAACAAAGAACCCGAAGTTTTTGCAAAAATGTGTGTTATATCATATTTTTATCAGAAATTTTACAAAATTACATATTTGTTGTAATTTTATATATTGGATGTTAACATAAGTTGTGTCCGTTTTTTTCCAAATGAAGAGAACTAGAGGACACAACAAAAAAAATTGCAGCAAATTAGTCAATAATTTTTTCATCATTATTATACAACAAATTAGTCAATAATGTATTTTCCTTCATTATTTACAACTTCTTGCCAACACGGGCACAACTTATGTTAACACCTAAAACATACTCGTACGTGTATACTCGTATAATAGCGGTAGCGTTGAATGACATTGGATGCATTTTGAACAAACACAGCGCAGAAGTATCAAAAACTATAAGATAATGTAACAAATTTCGCATATTTAAGTCAAATGTGTGCGCATGAGTTACATTAACCACTTAACAGTTTTGCCCGAGCGGGACTCGGACAAGAAGTTTCTTTTTATATTGACGAGCCCGAGCCTCGTTCGGACAAATCTAGTTTCCACTTGTTGGGAATGTTTCTTCCAAGCGTCGTTTGGGCAGATCTTGTTTGCTACGAACGGAATATTTTTTCGTATAGACTTTTTTCGTTCACAGTTCGTCATTGTGTTACGTCGCGTGTTAAAAATCCGGCTGTTAAGTTGTTAAGGAGAATGTATTGGAAAACTAGAATTTTATATAAAAAATATTTAATTCATTAAGTAGGCTTTACCATCAAGCTTAGCCATCCATTTCTCATTCAATGAAGACTCTACTGCGTCAGATTTTGCTCTCGCAGAAATGGCTTTACAATGGAGAGGAAATGAAAAAAGAATAAGGAAAGAAACACGTTATTTTACTGACTAGAAATTAAGTTTTATCAGTATCCAGTGTGATCCCTGCACTTGAAAATACTCATCCACATCATTAAATATCTCTGAACTAGTGGTCCTTCCAGATAATTCAAGGCAACAAAGAAGTTCTTCCCTTAAGTCTTCATCTTCACTTTACCTTACGAAGCAACATAGGATATCAAAGTTGCACACATCAGTTGATTATTCAAATTAAATCGCAAAACATTTCGATTTAATTTTTCAACAAGCTTTTCAATATCGATAGCCATATCAACTTTTTTTCCTGAATGATTGTCTCCGAAAGCGATATAGCTTCCAGTTTTACAGTGCCTTGAGGGTCCAAAATTTCTCGTACGACATTTAAGATGCATCGCTTTACTTAGTCCACACCAATAGTAAACGGTTTTTTTTTCACTTTAGCCATTTGAAGAGCAACTAAATAAGACGCTCGAAGTTGTTTACCAAAATACCACAACACAATATAAGAAAACAATATGGACGAGCGCGAAAAAGACGAGTCGCACAACACAATATAAGCCGTGCTGACAGAGACTGAGATACTGACATTCGGAGGCCGTGCACTTTGCCTATACTTCGGGCGCTTCATTGTCGCGTGCAGCGTCCCGCTCGCCCCGCAACAATGTAGCGCCCGAATCACGTAGCCGCTACATGATTAGAGGGATTTTTTTGGTGATACGCCAGCGAATTTTCGCGGACCAGCACCAGTCCACGGTCCACAAATTGAAGAACACTGCCTTAGAAGATCGTTTCTTAACCTATTAATAATTCACTCTACCTTCTTTTAAAATCTGGTCCATTTGAACCAGCCACGTTTTCCTGATCACTTTATACGTTCCATGAGGAATACAGCGATGTCCTTAAACTCCTCCATCCCTGTCAGGAAAACACGTTTCTCCCCTAAAGTTAAGTCATCATCAGGCTCTAACGTTTAAGAAAATAATAGCAATACGTGATAATTACATGGCAAAATTGTTTTGCAGAACTCGATGTTTGTCTTACTAAGGTAAGATCAAGCCGCCTCGCATGTTCGCTTGCTCTGCAAACAACCCAAATAACTGTTCGCCCAATTAACTATAGCACACGGCTAGAGCTTCTACAACTTTAGGGAAATTTTCGCTGAGTTAAGTTTAATAACATATAACCCAATGACCTTTTACTATTGGATATATTGCGCTACGCTCATAAAGTGGAATAAACAACGTTTTATGACAACAAATTACAAAGTATGCTTATCTTAGCATAAGAAGATGCGGGGAAATTCTAAATCTAATAGCCGAAGTCATAACCTTCATATCCTTACACTCGACTTGTTTTATCTGTCAATAATACAATAGTAGGTACGAATCCTGAGTAAAAGCACTCTTGAGTAATGTTTAATATCAGAACTGCGGTATAAATTATAGATTATCATTATACGAGGCATATCCAGAAAGTAAGTGTACTGAATTTTTGTAGGTTACAATTTTTTTTATTTAAACAAAAAAACTACGTGGTTACCGTAGTACATATTTAAGCTATTTTTCGACATAGTCGCCATTCCTCTCAATGCAGGTGGTGAAGCGGGGTATCAACTTTTTGATGCCTTCCTCGAAGTAGTTTCCCGCCAAACCCTCCGTCCACTTCTCCACCTCCTCCTTTACCTCCTCGTCGGTTGAAAACCTTTTTCCACCCATGTGCAGCTTCAAGGAGGTAAAGAGATAGTTATTTGAAGGTGCTAGGTCAGGGGAATGCGCGGGATGGTTCAGGACATCCCATTTAAACGAGGCGAGCAGTTCCTTCGTGGCGTTGGCCGTGTGTGGTCTGGTATTGTCGTGCAGCAGGCAGACTCCCTTTGTCAGCATACCTCTCCTCTTGTTTTGAATCGCCCTCCGCAATTTTTTTAGGGTCTCACAGTATCTTGCAGAGTTGATGGTCTCCCCTTGAGGCATATATTCAATTAAAATTATGCCTTGACAGTCCCAAAACACGGATGCCATGATTTTCTTGGCTGAAATTGTGGTTTTGAACTTTTTGGCGGAGGGTGAAGAGGTGTAACGTGACTGTTTTTAAACTCGCGACACCACTTGTACACACTCGTACGATTCATAGCTTTATCACCATATGCAGTTTTCACCTCATTGTAAACCTGAGGTTTTCCCTTCCAAACGAGATAACGGATGACGCCGCGTATTTTGCACTTGGCGGGAGATTGGATTGACATTTTTCGTGTTATCGCGTCGACACTTCTCAACGTACTGACCTCGAACCGGTCTCGTTGCGGAGGGGAAGGGTCAGGCTACACGGAAGTGTAGCTAACATGTCGAAAATAAAATCCATTCGGTCGTGAGAGCCTCAGTACACTTACTTTCTGGATACGCATAGTATTCGTGACAATTACCAATGAATCACCCTATTTTATAAAGACTTAAGAGCCATCTCCATTTTTTTCTAGCATTTCACCTTTATTCTGGTAAATATATGTACCATGCGCATGAAATAATGGTATTTGTTTATCATATAAATAAAAAGTAACATTTTTTTCCACCTAATTTATATCAGCATTGAAGCCTGAGCCCAAATCTTACGGAGGTTTTTGATTACTCACCCTCCCCTGAATATTACAGGTATCCGAGATGATTTCACACGTGAAGTAGAAAAATACTGAACTCTGATTGATTAATCCCAAGGTAGGGAACGTCACACTAGCTCAGACCTGTGACAGCCAGGGTTTGTACACTCACTATTGACAGATACTCTTAAAAATGCCACGGGGGGTTTCATCACCTGATTCATTAAACCTTTTATATTTTTTTAATATACACAACACAACATTTACAATTTAAGTCATTTTAATAAAAAAGCGAATCGTAGAATATAAATACATAACAATGCAAAAAAATCCCCATTTTCAAGATACGAAAAGTTACTTAGCTAAGCATGACCTGTGATAAAGTAGTCCCATTCCTTAATATAAATAATAATGATAGTCCTAAATACTAAAACACCAAGCTGAATGTTTACACCCTAATGGATGTGAATACAATAAACGATTTAATATGTGTATTTAAGGGACATTGAGTGCCTCAAACTCATTTAAAAAGGTTCTATTGAACCAATTTTTAAGCGAAATTTCAATATAATCTCTTAGAGCGCTGTATAAGGGATCTTTAGTAGATCGATATATACCACCCCAGTTAATAATTTCATTTATCATCAAACGCCATTTTTAACTGTATTGATCTTTATGTCTGGCCAAATATCAGAGGCAGCATGGCGGTGCCTATGGTCTGGTGGAAAAACACTTGTTACTCTTTTTCTAAACATTAATCAACCACAATTTAAACTTAATGGGAAAAATACTCGTATAAATAAAATATCAAAAATAATTATAAATTAATTTTAACCTAATAAAACTATGTGTATAGTTAACACTGAAGAAATTTAAGTTTATTCAAATGTAAATAAAAATTGAATCACTTATTTATTCAATTTGAAAAAATATATATTTAAACCAACATGATTTAAGTCATATGCGACTCATCTTCATAAGTACTCCGAACTGACTGAATGTTAAATGAGGACAATATCACAAATAAATTTAGTCAGTTCTGAGTATTCTTGAAGATGAGTCGTACATTATTTGAAAAGTGGATAAAACAGTGTTTCAATTTTTAATTATATTTGAACTACATTTACACATTGTTTCACTTTTTCTTCTTCCCAGTGTCATGTCAGGTCCCCCCAACATTGAATATCACTTGAGAGTAGATATATTTGTCCCCGGCAGCCCGAAAAAGATCTCCAACGCCCCTTATGCCAGTCCAATCACGTATATTGCGGAGTCAGGAGATTTGCCTCCTGCCAACACCTCTTCGGCTCTCTATTTTGACTTGGATGATCAGGTGCAGTAATTTGTACTTTGCTCCTCTAAGTACATGACCCAAGTAGGACACCTTTCGGATTTTAATATTAGTCAGCAACTCTCTATTGGCTCTTTGAAGAACCCTTGTGTTGCTGGCCCTATCCGTCCAGGGTATCCGTAGCATTCTCCGGTGCATCCACATTTCGAATGCTTCCAGTCGGTCCATACTACTAACTTTGAGGGTCCATGATTCAACTCCATGCAATAACACTGACCAAACGTAGCATTTGACTAACCGTTATCGAAGTTTCAAGTTTAGATTATCATCGCAGAATACGCTTCTCATTTTATTAAAAGCCGCACGAGATGATTCAATTCTGCAACGTACTTCGGTTTCTGGGTCGAGGTCTTCCACTAGGATACTTCCGAGGTATTTAAAATTTTTCACTCTCTCTATATCAGCACCGTCCAATGTAAGACGTGCTTCTGCGCGATCCTGCCGGCCAAACACAAAACATTTTTAATTCAACAATTTTTAAATGTTTCCTTTACTTAAAACAAGCAGACAACGAAAGCTTTGAATACTCTCGGCATGTTTCATACTTTGGGCATTATGTTTGAAATATTGTAACCTATACTAATAAGTAATTTTATCATTATAATTTGTGTTTTCAAACACTGTTTATTTCACTTTAAGTTACTTTATGTAATGCCTTGTTTATGCTCCCCTGATGATGAAGTGAAAACCTTGAAACCTGTAGAGTTATACCTTTACATCAAGTGGAATGAACAGTGTTTGATAAAACAAATTACAATGTCTTTAAACCTCCACAATGTTAATGCCTTAACTATATCTCTCTTCACTAAGTATCTCGCACTAAGTAATCGCGACTTGTCGTTGGGTAATTATCAACCCCCTTACACCTTTTTGGGTATCCTTCAGCAACAACTTATTTAATATCTTAAACGTTTACGCTAAGAGATTACAAAATTAAGATCATATTACCGTGCATGTATCTAATTTTGAAAATATACCCTTAATTATTTTAACTTAAATTAAAAAGAATCCTGTATTCTGAACCTTCTCCCTGGCTCCATCCCAACTCATTGTCTGCGAAGATTGTTGGGGTCAGCTCTCCTCGTCCTCAGGTTGTGTGCTCTTCTGTCCCGGACTACGTCCCCCAGGCCGTGTCTATGCATCAGGTTATCTTTTTGCACCATCCATGAACTCTTTGGCCTTCTTCTGGTTGTTATTCGAGGAAGATCCATGGAGATTGCCTGGTTCACAATGTGATTGGGTGCTCTGCGTCCAACTGCCCATACCATCTCAATCGCCTCTCCTCCATCTTGCTGTTGATGTCTGTAACACCCAGGCTTCCACAAATAAGTGAGCTTCTTATTTTGTCTCTTAGGGACGCACCAGCTGACCATCTTAGCATGCGCATTTCAGCAGTTCCTGTATTCTGAACCAAGTTTCCTTTATTCCGTATTGTGATAAAATAGTTCTTTATTTATATATTCTCATGCAAACGCTTTAGTTTATCGGATACATCCTTTCATTCTTAAAAAAATCATTAACCTCTTTTATTTTCTAGATCATTAAGATCGTCTCAAGAGCGCTTCATAATTAACTCAACAGAAATGAGAGAGATTAAAGGATAACAATATCGCTAAGAACAGCACTATCGGAATATCTACCATATAAGCTACAGAATAACATACATTTAGACTTAAAACGATCTAAACGTACAACCAATCCGGAAGAGAAACTGGGGCGTCTGCTTGCTAAGCATGAATCTTAACCGTTATAAAACGGTATACAACATTTGGTTCACCGATACTTCCCTCAATTTTACACAACTGAATTTCATTGCTCAGAAAAAGAACAATTTAACAAGAGTTCAAATATAGTATAAGGAAAAAAACACTTTATTTTTTACCATTTGTCGTAAACAGTACAATATAACAGATTTATTGCCATGTAGCAATCACTTTCAACCAACCAGAAAAGAAAGACTTTTATAAAATCTTAGATGAAAACCAGATTAGAATCTTTTTTTTTTAACTCTGGGTTTCAACGGAAATCATGGCTGCAACCTCCGGGCTCGAAGTCTTATCAATCAGGCCACAGAGGTCTCGTCAGTGAAGAGAGATATAATATTTTAAACATTTACCAAACGTTGATAAGACTTTTTGTAAATAATGTTATTGAGGAATCAGACAAGAGGTAACTTTATATTTTGGATGAAAAAAAATCGTTGGTCCTGGTTTTCACAAAGAGATATACATAGGATACATAATGATATACATAGCGTTGGAAACATTTACCATAGTCAATATTTGGAAACCCTGATTAAAACAATCAGGTTAAGGGGACTGGGTCCTTTGAAACTAATGAACAGTGAAAAGATAACGAAGAGACTTCACAATGAAAATATCAAGAGACCAGGAGACAATGGATCAGTCTAGATAATACTTATTGAACAACCGAACTTTCAGCGGCTGGACGTAGCGATCAAAAACTTTACTTTCTAACATCTCATTAAACCATCTTCCGAAAAATAAAAGAAATTGAGAAATTATTTATCAGACAAAATCCTTAAAAAATAATGAAATTTGAGGGTTGAACACTATCTTGAGGGTTGAACACTATCGAAGGATCTTCTTTATCATGTACTCAATGCTGAGCGTCGTAGTCTACGTCACAATCTTGTCACACCACCTGTCTCCATCCTTTCTGGTCCTGGTGATCCATCCCTTTCGGTCACATTGAATGCAGCGCTTAAAGAAGATCCTGTTTCATCTTCCTTTTGCTCGGCTTCCCTCCATTGTTCCCGTTTTCACCAGCTTCTCCACACTTTCATATGTGTTTCTAATAATATGCTCAAAATATATTATGATTATCTTTTTGCATATTGTTGAAAATCTTTCTGTAATCTCCAATTCTTGAATAATAGAGATGCTGGTGCGCTTTTCGGTTCATAGGACACGAAACATCCACTTCCAACACCGCATATCGAAGGTATGTACCATTTTTATTTATTTCATTATCTTTGTATATGTTTCTACTACATACAGTACTATGGAAAATACTAGAGACTTGACCAGACAGATTTCAGTTATTCTCTGAATAGACAGGTAAGTCCATCTATTTGTTTATACCATTGCAATTTGTCTGCATAACTGAACCAATTCAAAGGAAAACGCGAGTATCATTGTTCTTGTTGTTATAATATAAGATTTACACTTTTATTAAATTGAGTTATGTTATTTCAATGAAGTTGGATTGAACATGTGCCAAGTGGAAAAAACATCAAGCCGTGATATTGTAATTTATAATTTTGGGAGTTGAAAGTAAAAGGGACTTCTCATGATTGTTCTAAGACTAAGTTTGACTTTGTTTTCAATCCTCATGTTTCTATTCTGAAAATTTAAATTTTCAGTTTTGTAACGATTCACAACCCTGTTTCAGCATAATACAAACAAAGATTGGTTAAGAAAACACACAGAATATTCATGTTTCAGGCGGTACTGAATGTTGGATAGTGGAATATTTCCGATCCCAACTTATTTATTTTCGCGAAAATCAAATACGTTGAACATTTCACAAATCATAATATCCTTTAAGAATAGCATATTCAGAAAATATTTATTATGTTAGATTGAATATTTCACAAACCTTAATATCCTTTAAGATTCGCATATTCAGAAAAGATCATTCCAAATATCATCATAGCAATCACACCATATTGAAGTAAGTGGAGACAACAGATCTCCATTTTACTCTATCCTGGCACACGTCGTTTGGTTCAACCATGTACATACACCTCTTCATTTATAACCTCATATTATACGTTTTTCACTCTTTTAGAATTTTATTCCTTTCACCGTGCCACATTTTTTATAGATCTCCCCAAAATTTTCGTAACTTCTATGTTACTCGTATTGATGATATTTGTAAATTTTTCCTCATCCATTTTTTATGTCGTTGAACAGTCTCAGTGCACCTTTTTTATGTCTCAGGTTCTGCATCTTATTTAAATATTTATTCTTTCAAAATGTTCTCATTCTTTATTCTTTCATACATTGTTTTTCCACTTATTCTTTGCAAATGCATTTTAAAACCTAACAGTCACTATACAACTTTGATGGTAATATTCTTTCAATATCGCACTTCGCGCGGCCGTCCGATATGGGCATGCTTCCAAAATGCTATTTTTTATCTTGGAAGTATACGTCGAACAATTTCAATGGATTTTTCTTTATCTTTAGTAATGCACATTATAACGATTTGATTTTTTTTCTTCGTGTACTCATCCCTAATTCTACCATACATTGTTATATTACACATTCACACAACTTGGCCAAGGTAAGTTGCGTACAATGTGTGGTAAAACTTAAATCAATGATAAACTGACCACTTGATGTGTGGTAAGGTAAAGAATCAGTAGATTCTCAACATCTCAAATGATTACTACTTATCAACCATAGTGCCTATAATAAATTACTGATAAATAAAATTTATTTAATAACCATACTGGGTTCATAAACGTTTTAATATACGAAGAATTTACCTGTACTAAATTAATCAAAATGTCAAATTAGCAAGGTGTCAAAATGTCACTGAGGCCTGGATAGAATGAAGTGGGCATATATTATATGGGCATATGTATGTAAAGAGGACCCAACCCACGTATTTACTATTCTTAGATCACGTCACTTCTTATGGGCATGTACAGGAAAAAAATAAGTAAGGAATTTAACTAAAGACCGATTTAACTAATTCGAAGTTTATGTGAATGCAATATTAATCTGTCCCTTTTCATATTTCTAAGAAACCAACAGAACTGTGGATTACGTCTTTTTTACATATATACTTTCAAAGGTTCTCTCTTTTAGCTCCAATTGGAGACATGGCATGATAGTGATGAAAATGGTATCATTTAAAATCAAAGATTGGAACATTTTTATTAAATTTATTTATTTAACATTTAATACAGGTTTAATGAAAAGACATAAAATAACGAGAGAATTGTTTAATTGTTAAAAGTCGAAATGCAGCATAATAACAACAGGAATAGTGTAACTCATGCTTTCTTGTGAAGTGGCTCAGTTGTACCAATAAAATTAATGAAGAAATTCAATCCTTAATTTATCCACCAAGATGTAGAAAATGTCTGTATCAAAAAAATCATCAAACAAAGTCATTCCGTGTAAATTAAGATGCTCGGAACAGATCAGTTCATAAATACGGCAACTGGAAAATGGAACATTGCAGCGAGGAGAGAATATGTTGTATCTTGAAAGCATTTCCACATCAGATAGCCGCGTCAAGTACGATATTGAAAAAAGAATAATATAGTTACTCTTAGGTAGACAGAATAAGGAATGAGAACATTAGAAAAGGTGGTGCATTGAAATATGAGACGGGACTTAAGATGAAGATAGAAGTATATAGACGATGCTTCAGATAGAAAGAATGAATGATGCGAGATTTAGTGGTATAGAAGGTATAATCAATTTTGACGAGCTTAAAAATGTGTTATACAAGTCTAAGGACACAGACGAAGGCCACTTAACAGACCGATACAGAGGCTTCTAGATAACGTACAGTAGAATCTTGGAAAGCTAAGAGTGATGGAAGACTGAGAGGACACAACAGGGGATCGATCATCTTGGAGTAAAATATTCTGGGAAGAATAGTGCTCTACATGAGACATATGGCCATCTAAAAAAGAAAGATTATGATATAATCGAAGATTTTTTTTTTTTATTTTAAAATGAAAACCACTTACACTATTTAACAGTATCTGCATTACCATATAAAATAACGTATACCACAAAGTAAAATAATGTATACTATTTAACAATATCTGCATTACTTAAGGTGAAATAAGTAGTGTACACTGTACGAGTATTGCCAAAAAGAAAAAAACAACAAAGTATCGTTTCTATCGAATCTAATGGAATCTTTTGTATTATACATACATATATGGTTTGTTTTACCAAATGTAGTAAAATTTTAACATTAACCAGGGGCTGCGCCTTCTGGCCGCTCTTCGGACTCACCCTGTATTCACGTACGCGGAATATTTTAAATGGTGAACACACATACAGTTATTTTAAAATTGATGCGATAATCATTAGAAAGTAATATACATATGAAGAATATATTTAACTCAAAAAAATGAATTAATAGCACAGGTAAAAACACAAATTTCAAATATCTGTAAATATCATATTTTCTAAGGGGGCGCGCGGCGCCAATTTGGAGTGGGGTCGCAGAGCGACCTAATGTAGAATGTTTACCATAAAAATCAACTCAATTACACAATAAACAGCATGTGACATATAGTGAGAGTAAGTTGAGGAGGAGGGAGAGGAAAATGGTAAATAATAGATGAATAGATTACTTTGTATATTTTAAATCAGCTAAAGATCGCAATTCGAAGCTGAGGACTGAGACGCAAAATAAAAATAAAAAAATATTTTAAAATGATGAGTTTTGTACGTGATTTTTTAATCACCAACTCTTTTCAATGAGGAATTTCCGTGAATCCGAAAGGACCTCTCCGCATCCGAATCCTTATTAGAATCTGTCATAGTTAAGGCAAAATAATTGAAATTATTGACTGATTACACGAAATGTAACAAAATATTTATTTGATAACCTTGAAATGAGGATTTTGTAGTCTGTTCTCTCCCTTTAAAATTACCAAGTGGGCGGAACGGAACACAGCACCGAAATGTCCTTTCAGAAAACAAAGGATTCTACAAAATGGATTCGGTTTCATGTTGAGCAATCATGAAGAGATTATCAATTAGAAACCATATCCTAATTAATAATTAAAAATTATTTTCAAGGCGGACGAAATATAAAGGACATTGGATATTCAAGCGTTTTTCCTGGAAACTTAATGAAGTCTTCAAATATCACCACTCTTGAAGTACTTTTTTCCTGGAATAGTATAATTATTTTAATGATATATATTTGTTATATATGAATTCTGGATTTCGAAAAAAAAGTCCATTGCATGGATTGCAAAGTACGTGTTTCCTGTGGGCTAAAAAGCGAGATAAGATCGCCAAACTTTTCAATATAATAATAATAGGGCATTTAATATAGCGCCGTTTAGAGATCAGACTCCTGAAGGGTAAATGTTTCGCCGTTTCCACATTCGTACATCTTGTAATTCACAATCTTTGATTAATTCACTTTATTCAGTCACCTTTTCTAAGACCTTTCTCTTCTGATTTGTATACTCGCTTAGTTATTATTTTGTCATTCTTGATCTACTTATGTCCAAACCACATAAATGTTTCTCTCTCTATCTTATTTAAAACGTTATTTATCCCAAGAATTCACTTTTAATGTTTTAATTACGCCTTTTTTTTATACATTGACACCACACTTTTCTTACTGCACTAATCTTCAAAGCTTTAATCTTACATACAAACTTTCACTTCCATACGTTAAGGTGGGCACAAACATACTATTATTTATCATCAGTTAAAATGTTATACGTCTACCCTCAGTTGTATGTTAAGTAGTCCTGATAAAAGAGATGTTGTTTCGTTATATTTTGAAATGTTATGATTATCCTTCCGTTATCAAGATTCTTTCAAAATAAGGGAAAACCGTACAGAAAATAAACCATTATTGTCCACATAGAATCTTCTACATAAAGTGCATCTAAATATGTTTTAATTTCTGCCGGACTTCATCCTTCATTTGAAAGAGATAAATAACCGTGAGATATATATTTTTAACATTTCAGAATACGACGAAACAACACGTCTTGCTTCGGCTGTAGTTGACTATTGATGATACATCAATCAAATTTTAACAGTAACATATTTTAGGAACGATTGTTCCTTAAAGGAGAGATGATGAGGATAATTGTTGATAAATAAAAACTTGTCGGTAATCGGAATGTGTAAAGAGGAATTTTATTGACCAATTTCGGTACTTATAACGTTTTTTGAACGTGTGCGGGAATGCGCACGAGATATATCGCTGTCTCGTCTTTGCGCTTACAATATGTTTATTGTCGCGCGTAGGTATCCTTTTGTTTTGAGAGACAGCGCGAAAGATGTGTTGCCCTCTCCTTTCCTCATGGAATTCGGTCTTCACTGGTAGTGAGTTGAATGACCGATCGCGTGGACTTTGGAATTGTTTGTCTCGCATTGTTAAGGTGTGCAAAGGTCGTCTCGTGGGTTCAGTGACCGCGCATACGGTCGCCACAATATATTAAAATACTCTGAAACATGTTCAGACTGGAAATATTTAGACCTTAGTGTATATATGTTAGTATATTATTTCTTATTGTATGTTTGCATAGAAATATTTAAATATGAAAGTTTACAACGTTAATGCTGAAATATTTTGACAAATTATTTGTTAATTTAAAAGACTCTCAGTTAGTAAAAACAACAGCCGCAAATGTATTTTATCCTCTGTTTGATTCGTTTGGACACATGGGCATATACATATTTCAAGATGTCAGGAAACATGGCGGAATGAATGAAAATGTTTTCCCTCTTGGTGTACTTTATAAATACAAAATATGTACAGCATTGCATTGCAGCGAAATGTTTGCGCACCCTTTTAACCGTCAGAAAATGCAATCTTTTTGCAAGTCCACTTCTGCATACTTCAGATAATAAGCTTACTCGGGCTTTGTACATTTCGATTTCTACGACTTCGTGGAGAATTTAAGACATTTAAAAAACTTCTTTGTGTGTATATCTCTTGAAAGAGAATTCCTGTTTTGTAGTTCACTCTGAGATATTTTCTATTTTGAGCCGTTTTGTTATTTAATAGTTTATTTGAACCACCGTTTGAAATACCAGTAATAAAAATAAGAAAATAATTTCTTAGTACTAAAATGGATTTAATGATAAACATATATTAAACAATAACATTTATTACACAAGGCAGTGGTTTTCAAACTTTTTCGTTTTACGGCACACGAACCTTTTTTTTTTATTAAAACAAAGTAATATATTGTACAAATATTTAACAAGGCTATACCTATGTACAAATTAATTACTTAACTAATCTTTTTGATATATTATAATTTATGAACTTAATTAATCTTATTTTCCTACATGTCATTTTATTTTTATTTTTTACAATCTTAATATATGATTTCTTAGAAATAATTAACACTTACATACTACTTATAACTAGATAACAATTGTTACAACTAATTATTTAGCAAGAACCTAACCAATAAGTTAAATGAGTGAGCCTGTTGTAAACACAGTTTCTGAAATCTTTATTAATCTATTTATTAATATACGGTACAATGTCTACTATAAAAATTACAATAATTATAAACCAAACAGTTCTGATATATGAAAGTAATACATTTGGCTTTGGGTTGAGACTGTAGTATATTGAATATTTTAAATTCATAGCCTCAAAAATGTTGATATGGCCTTATGTAGAAAAATAATAAAATTACCGTTTATTTGGTGACATTTAGACGACAGACTTTCAAAGGCACTCTTACTAAGAATTCGAGCTCTCTATTATTGACAGAATAAAAAAAAATACCAGAAATTTGATATATGATCACTTGGGATAATATTTGTGGGAAAAGAGAGATGAGAAAAGAGCTCATAATAAAAATCTTTAATTTTTTGAAGATTTGTCCGTGCCGTGTGCGGTCTAACAATATTATGGTGAAACAAAATCTTTAAGATATTCACTAATCGCTAACGTTTTTTTTTTAATAAACGCTGAGTTTAAACGTGAAAGCTGTTGACAATAGATATCTACATTAATACTTTGATTAGGTTTTAACAGTTCAAAGCCGATGACACCGTATATACTCCACCAAATAGACAAAAATAACTTTTTTGGATGGAATTCCTCATTTGTTGTTGATAAGGGCTTTTTATCCTCATCTATTTACTGTCTTTTTTCTTGTGGTATTATGATACAGTTTTCACTTTTCATCACCTGTCACAATGCAGTCAAGAAATTGCTCGCGTTCAAATTGGGTTGAGAGAGAAGGAGAGACGTTTATTAATTGGCTTTCAATAGTTTGAAAGCTGTTGAGAATAGACATCTACATTAATTATTTGATTAGGTTTTAACAGTTCAAAGCCGATGACACCGTATATACCCCACCAAATAGATAAAAGTATCTTTTTTTAATGCAATTCCTCATTTGTTGTTGGTAAGGGCTTCTTATCCTCATCTATTTACTGTCTTTTTTCTTGGGATATTATGATACAGTTTTCACTTTTCATCACCTGTCACAATGCGGTCAAGAAATTGCTCACGTTCAAAGTGGGTTGAGAGAGTAGGACAGGTGTTTATTGGCTGCTGTTAATTGGCTTTCAATAGTTCGAAAGCTGTTGACAATAGACATCTACATTAATTATTTGATTAGGTTTGAACAGTTCAAAGCCGATGACACCGTATATACCCCACCAAATAGATAAAAGTATCTTTTTTTAATGCAATTCCTCATTTGTTGTTGGTAAGGGCTTCTTATCCTCATCTATTTACTGTCTTTTTTCGTGGGATATTATGATACAGTTTTCACTTTTCATCACCTGTCACAATGCGGTCAAGAAATTGCTCACGTTCAAAGTGGGTTAAGAGAGTAGGACAGGTGTTTATTGGCTGCTGTTAATTGGCTTTCAATAGTTTGTGTTGCACCCACTTTCCAAGCTTGGATACCTTTTATATCTCCTTAACGTGATGACATACTGTTGTGTGAGATAAATTAAACCTTCTGCAAGCTAATTCCCCGTCAGTTCTGACTCTGAATTCACAAGACTTTTTAGAGCGTTGTTGTCAAAATGAATAGGATGTCCTGACCAGAGTTCATCATTAACACTGATTTGTTCATCTTTAAATATTTGAAACCATTTCTGGTAAGTACTGACACTGATACTCGTACCGTTCTCACTATAAACCCTATGTTATTTTTTCTTCTGCGAAACTTACATTTTCACCATTAAGAAATATAAATTATAGAATGTACCGTTTATACTGATTATAAGTATTTATTTTCGATGAGCTCTTATTTACCGCGTATATTTACAAAAATCATTGATAAAATGACCACTTGAGTGTATATTTCAAGATAAGATACGACTTGTTTCGAAGTGTATTGTTCTGCGAAATAAGTTATGGTGAATCATACATATGACATCAATACTCACGAATTTACGCACTGACCTGATACAATAGAGAAATCCCATTAAGATATTTGAATACAAATTGACAAAATTTGAAACCAATCCTTACACTGTTGAATCCATTGATTTAAATTAATAAATAATAGGTTTATTGATAGCAACATAGTATGTACAGATTATATTTAAATAACACTTCTAAAACACATAAATTGTAGATAATACATTAAATACAGAAGCTATCAAAAGGTCTGGGCTCATCTAATAGCATCCCCTCGACCAAGATACACCCCACCAATATAGGGCGAACCCAGCCACGGGGACACCAGATGTTTTTCAGCCCACACCCTATTTAATCGTATCATGTAATACATACACCATCATGCCCTCTCCCTGTCGGGATAAGCAGAAAGAACAGAGCACAAGACTTTCCTATTTCCTATAATGATCGATTTTTTGCCGTTGCTGGTTCTTTAGCGTGGAATGATCTACCTCTTAGTGTTAAATACGTAGGTAGCGTGTGCAACTTTAGGAAATACTCTAAGAAAAGCAATTTTGAAAGGTTGTAGCAAAATGAATTACATAACTATACACATACACTACATATCGTAATGCCTATAAAAATTGTAGTTCGTCTTGCCCATGTAAGTTTTCTGCGGTTTTCTTACCAAATATCGTCGTTGTTCTGCGAAAAGCATTTAAGTCCAAATATAGAGTTTTGAGATAAATGCAATTTAAGTTTCGGAAGGCGATGTGAAATCAAGTTTTTAATAAAGTAAAATACAAACAGATGTTCTTTAAAGACTGATTATTTATTTATAAGAATTATTCCAAAAAAATGAGTAACTTAAAAACATATTACCTAAAAATTTTAAATATGACACCTGTTTTGGACTTAATGCTTTCTTGGATAGATTTTTGATAACAGCGAAATCATATAACTTTTGAACATAAATATTTTTTCCATGTGTCTAGATATCTTTATTTTTAGTAAAATGGCATCAAAAAGTCATTTTAAGCAAAAAAGGCCTTAAATGCTTTTCGCAGAACAACGACGATATGTTTTAATGAACATATACAAATGCGAGAAAGTACCTAATCTAATAACCACAACCGCTACTGTTATTTTTTCTGTCAATAATAACATTCTGTCAATAATAATAGCGTCCTAGAGGAAATTTCACTATTTAAACCGCGCTATATAATTTGTTATTTTACTGTTATTTTTACCATTCGTAATGCCTATTTTTCAACCCTGAAGTTATGATTTACACTGGTACCCGATTTTTTAAAAATAGTGTCCTAGTCTTCTTTTCACTTAAGGCCTATCAAAAAATAATTCCGGCTGGTTGTAAAAAATCCACAAGGCAACTTTTCAGCAGTCGTGGTCTAACGGTAAGCATTCATGCCAACCAAGTGGACAAATCAGGTTGGATTCCAGGTGGATTCACTTCTGAACTGACTTTACTCTTAGACCAGTTTACTTCCTGAACTTCTGAGTCTCGATGGTGCTCTTGTTAATGACACTGAAATATTTTAAATTCCATTATTCATTTATTTAATAGATTGGTCTAGATAAGAAGTGTTACTGAGGTTATTACAATAGTTAGAAAACAGCACTATACAAAATTATCTAAGGAAAAGAACCACCAGACTTCAACAAAATTGTAAGACAAAACAATACTTTTTTCCCTTAATGTCAATATGGGCAACCTCCGTGGGCAAGTTGGTAAGATGACTGGCTTCCAGTCTGGAATTGGTAAGATGACTGCCTTCCAGTCTGGAATTGCGAGTTCAATTCCCATTAGCATCCAGATTTTGAAAAAGGGTTGCAGCTATTTGTCACTAAATGTTTGCTTAAACACCTTTCAGTTGATCAGAAAAGATTGCCACACGGTAAAACACCCACCAAGTTGTGTTTAGAAAAAAAGTATTTGAATAGTACATACCATTACCAGCTCCAAAACAAATATATAAAAGACACGTTTATATATATACAATACAAAATTACAGTTGGCACTAAAATGCCACTATTAGTCATTAATTAGCATATGTTTAAACTGTAAGATATACTTTTATTTTACATACTTTAAACTCGAAATGAAATCACTGTGAAAAATCTTTTACCCACTATTTAAAATCAAAAACCGCCACCTCCGTGGCTTACATTTGAGTAATAAAATAACACCACATCCGACACGTATTTATCTGTCACATAATTCGAGCTCGCGCGCAGCCCGGAAACGTGGCGGGTGGAGGCTTTATCGCCATGACCTGACGCAACACGCCTATACCCAACCCCCGCGCCAGCCACAGAACCGGAAGCGGCGAAGCGGGGGATGCTTCAACTTCCTGTTTCCTTATCGCGGTATCATTGTGAACGTGAATTTTAATTTAAGTATTGGTTTCCCCCTGTAAATTTGTGTGGCTGTAAACTAAAAGCGCGAATCTATGGTAACTCTCAATTTATGTTGAAATCATAAACTATTAGTCATTTCCTATCGCGAAGAATTTATATCGAGATAGGAAAGTGTGGTGTTCTGTGCTCTCCGACTACGTCAACTTGGTCAGTTTCGTGGTACAGTCGGAGATGTTTCTCTATAATATTTATTATATCGTATATTAACGACGTCGATGACGCTCAACTTCCAATTGGAGGTTTTGGATTCGATTCCAGGTATGACAAAAAAAATAATAAAGGAGAACAAGTCTGGTTAAAGAGTTCATCTAGTAACTCTCGTGTGAGCAAACGTTGTTGCATCTTCATGTGCGGAGTAGTATAGTCAATATGTGTGACGATGAACTGAGAATTCAAACCTACCAGAACTTTAATAATAATAATAAAGTACAACTTATTAAGCGTTATTTAGAGAGCAAAAATCCGCTCTAACTCGAGACTCGAACCCTCTATTTTTGACAGAAAAATAATATTTCCCTTGTTGGAAAGTAACGACATAGAAATTTTAACTCGCTAAGATTATGGAAGCCTGAAGGACCCTTTGGTGCTCAAAACGTTGTTTAATTCAATGATCCGTAGCAAACTAGAAAGCAATGCTTGCATTTGGAGCCCGGTGGGGGCGCAGAACTCGCTTATGGTGGAGAAAGTACAAAAAAATATCTAAGATATCTCTATACGAGAGAGTTTGGTGTCTATCCGTGGCTTTATCCTACTCAGTTTCTGCTGGGCATGCTCGGGTATAACTCCTTGAGCGTAAGAAGAGATGTGCGTCTCCTGGTATACGTTGTTAAACTCGTTCGTGGAGCTGTGAGCTGTCCACCATTACTACAAAGATTAGCGTTAAATGTTCCTAACAATTACACTAGACTGCGTCGGCAAGAACTGTTCTCAATAACATACGCAAGAACGGGTATGCCAGCCGCTATGCCTGTTGGAAGGGCCTTAACTCTTCTGAACGGGACTGCTTCGGATATTGACATATTTCATATCACATTACCAAAAGCAAAAGTAAATTTTCTTCTTAGATTGAGTGTGTTAGAAAGCACTCATCAACATACTTAAGTGACTGAATATATGTGTATCATATGTTTGTTTGTATATACTCGTTTGTATGCATATGCATTATTTTTTATTTTATATAATTTTTTAATTTTTTTCTATGTAATTTTTCTTCTTTTTTAATGTCTTGTATTTTTCAAAGTAATTGGGCTAAGCCTGTTTTGAAAAAAAAAATATATATATAACAAATTGTCTATCAGAGGATAGCTTGCAATCAAGAAAGACTCCAAGAAATTTAATAAGTTGACCTGATCGATCCAAGTGGCCAGCCAAAGATTTCTTATTTTTTTAAAGTTAACACCATTTCCTTTTCGGTATTTAAAAGTTAACACCATTTCCTTTTGGTGTTTAAAAGTTAACACCATTCCCTTTATATCTTATCTTATAATTAATATGACTACTGAGCACGTTTTCAATATTACTGTATTGTACTACACTTTCGTTGTGTACAGTTAAATTTGACGGGCGTGTTACCATGTGGCAACCTTTGTCAATCAACGGAAAGATATTTTAAAAAGAAACTAAGCTAGAAGGCGAGAATCCTTTTTTAAAGAATATATTGGTGCCATCAGAAATCGAACACGGTTCTTCATATTGTATTTAGATACAATATAACCTGGATCTTTACCTCGCGTCCACCTGGTATTGTATTGTATAGTATTATGTTTTTTGTTATGTACAGTTCATTCTAGCCGATTTATTATCATAAGACAATATCTTCAAACCCATCAGTAATATGCTATATAGGCTTTAATGAAAACCAGACTGGAACACTTTTAACTTACAATTAGCTAAAAGCTAGAAGACAGATCATGACACTTTCGTCATACACAGTACAATCTGACTGGTGTATTGCCTTCTGACAATACATTTTAATCTCACAGAAAGATGTTCAAAAGTTTTTAGAGAAAATCAGACAGAAATTATTTTTTAAAAATATCTGGGTGTCAACGAGAATTAAACCTACAGCCCCTGTGTTGGAAAGCATATGTTAAGTCTAACTAACTAGGCCACAGAAATCATTAACAATAATTTATCAAAAAATCAGTTTTTGCTTTGATGAACACTGTATTATTATATTTAAGTATTATTAATTATTTTATAATTTGTAGATATGTTATCTTTGCCTACCCAGCAAGGGGCACGGTATGATAAAATATATGCATGTATGTAAAAAATCTTTCCATTTACTCAACTTTCGCCTCCTCTACATTCATACATCTCGTTATGCACAATCTTCTACAATTATACATCTCGTTTTCCACAATAATTTATACTTCTCAGTTCACCTTCTACAAAAATCTGGTCCATTCGGTCAGCCACGTTTTTCAAGGTCTACCTTTTCCACGCGTTCCTTGCACTTCTAACTTGTATACTCACTTGGGCATTCTTTCGTCCTCTCCACATATCCAAACTATCTGAAAGCTGATGTCTTTATCTTACTCAAAACATTTATTTTATCTATACATTAATTTCTGATATTCTCATTCGACCTTCTTTCATGCATAGACACTTCACAAATTTTCCTGAGTACACGTTCCACAGCATTCATCTTACTTGTATCATTCTTCTTCCAAGTCCAGGCTCCTTTTCCACACGTCAAAGTGAACAGGAACACACTCTTAAGTATTAGCGTTTTTGCTACTGTTGATATTGCGCGGTTGCTGTTGCGAAGTGTTCCATTTACCTCGTTCCCTGCCGCTACCCTTCTAATTTTACCCTTCGTATTTTCAACGATTCCATGTTAAGTTTAAAAGTAACTTTTGCAACTTAGAATAAACCAAAGAATGAAGAGTTTCCGGGAAAAGTGTAAATATCCGGACAAGTGTAAACTTCTACTTAGAAACTTAAAAAACATTATGAAGGCACTTTGTAAAAGTTGTTATCTATGAAAAAAGTGGTTAAGGTTTACTAATCTGAACATTATTTGTAATTTTTGTGCTTTAAAATCCGCTTTGATTTTAATTTATATAAAAGGTGAATAAATATTCAATTTATAACATTTATCTTTGTATTTATTCGTGATGAAAATAAAATTAATAATAATATTATAATATTTTACGATAAATTTCTTTGTTATTTGTGATTTAATCTCCATTATACATGTTTCTTCATACGTTATTCCTCCAAAGATGTGTTTCTACCTCTTATTCCGAGGTAAATTTCCGCTTCAGAATAGGAGGTAGAAACACGTGTAACGAGGATTAATTTAATTAGTAGAATAACTAAGTAATTGATTGTTGAAGATTCTATATAGATTTCCACTAAGTTAAAGTCGAAAACTTAAATAAATAATAATCTCGTTTATTGATAACAAAAAGGCAACACAAAGAAAAAAATATAATATACATT
Source organism: Odontocerum albicorne (assembly GCA_949825065.1). NCBI lineage: Eukaryota > Metazoa > Arthropoda > Insecta > Trichoptera > Odontoceridae > Odontocerum > Odontocerum albicorne. Next base: position 8,923,879 of record OX463856.1, read on the forward strand.
CATATAAGAAATAAATAAACCAGGTGCAATCAAGAAGTATAGGCTCATCTCGTTCGGGATTCGACCTCACTATTATTAACACATTAAAAATAATATAAAATAGATATATATGAGTTAAGTGTAAGAATAAAAAGGGGGTGGCTGTAGCCATTACATTAGATACCGACATCTGTATATACCATATTAAGAAAAACATATTCTGCAAGAAACAGCAAAACAAAAGGAGACAAACTACGAACAAATCATTGTTGATCTTTAAATATGTGATAGAAACACATTCGACTTTAGGTGAAGTGTAATTTATTGTATTCTATTACTCTTTTGTTATACACAGCACACCCTGATGAACTTATTGCCCTGTGGCAATCTTCAATGTTAAGTTAAATGTTAAAGATGCCTTAAGTGAAAATAAAATTGGAACCTTTTTTTAAAAATCGGAGGAAAACGTTTGATCTCGAAAGAGTATCGTTGCCGAAACATTTCCAAGGTCTGCGGACCGTTAAATCCGTTTTTCACACCAAATTTAATGCAAACTCGTTGATGCACAGTTGATGCCATTTTCAAACTTGTCAAAAATCGAAAACACGCACAAAGGTAGATGTACTCAGTACAGCGTAACTTTTACAAATGTCAAGCTATGACGCTGAAATTTAAAGGGAAGTGTCAATGACAGATGTGGTAACCTAGCAAAAAAAAAGAATTCCAATCGGGTGACTGACAGTGCCGCGCCACACGGTGGCCGGTCCTAAAACTTTTTGGTCAAGGTGGTAGGTGTTGTGTAATGTTCATAAATTATCACAAATTTTGACACGAGTCGCGAATTCCGTGTCTAGTCAAATGGCTCTTAACCCTAAGACTTTAGTAATGGAGATGGAGACAGTATTGTCTCTCGGTCATGTTCAACATATCTCAATCACAAATTGAGATTTATTGATAGATACCACATGAATGACTGATTTTTGAGATGTTTGCCAAAAAAGGCATCAGTTATGGTCTTGTTAAAATATTTGATTGAAAATATTCGAATGCCATAAAATTTTCTCAATAACGTAGTTTTATTTAAAACTATCCACTTTTCTTAACTTTAAGACACATTTTTTTCCTATCCGTGTGTTTGGATGAATATTTATACTGTATCACTGTTTTTTTTTAATTTGTCATACCCACGACCTCTGTGACCAAGTTAATACGACACCGTTTGAAAAGAGATTTCGTGAACACAAATCCGCCTTAACAAATCCTCTAATTTATTCTGAAATGGCTAATCATTGTCACCGTGAAAACTATACTTTTTCTATCGATGATGCCAAATTCTTACATATCAGTAGTAACGGAAATAAATTGGACAGATTAGAGGCCCTAGAAATTTCTAAGATAGTACATCGATCCGAACATCTGGTGAACAGTTATATCCCAAAAATCTCTCCGCTCTTGGCCGAAATCATTCCATGCCTCCCTCAGCCCCCAACCGTTGAAGCGTGTATATCGGTACCAGTTCGAACAGGTCTTGTTTGTGCTCCCCTGAAGATGAGGTGAAAGCCTTGAAACCGGTAGGGTTATACCGTTACAAAAAAGGTGGAATAAACAGTGTTTGATAAAAATAAATTACAATGTCTTTAAACCTCCACAACGTTAATGCCTTAACTTTAAACAACATAATACGACACCTGTTGACAAAAGGTTGCAGGTTCAATCCCTGTTTTTTTTTTTCATTAAAAAAAAGGATTACTAGTTGGTTGGTTATGAAAGATTTCAACATTTTAATAAACCCGCATGGTTGTATTGTATACAACGAAAGCGTAATACAACACAGTGGAAAATCGAACTATGAAAAGATCACCACGTAAAAACGTCACGTTTCCTATAAATTTTCAAACCGTGCAACAAAAGAAATACATCTATGATTTAAAGCTTATTACTCAAGATAAATCGTCATAACTGAGTCGGTTAGACTTATCCACCTCAACATAGTTCAAACTTTAATACACAATCTCGTGAGCCACGTCATTATATTTTGTTACATATACAAACACAAATCTACCCTTGTGGTGGGTAAAATTAGTTTAAAATAATAATTTGAACTAATTTTAACCGAGTTTACCAATATCCGAGAGCTTATATTTACACTTTTTTACAATATTTATCGCTCCCATAACCTTTGAAACAAATAGACAACGTAAATTCCGGACGCTTTCGATCTTTTTACTTGAAGTATTTTGTTAAAACTTTTTATCATAAATTGTTAACAAATTTTGTTCCTTTGATTTTTGAAAGCCCAAAGTCATCACGCCTGCTCGTAGGGTAAAATATCCTTAATTAAAATCGCACCTTTTCGAGTATATTTTAGCGAAATAATATTATGTAACTTAAAAATTTAGATCAAGACATTACATTTCTTTTCCGCACATATTTAGTTTACAAATTATATCCTTAATATTCGTTTAACTTAATTTTAAAACAGTTGTCATCTCTTTATTGTGTACAATTTTAAAGTAAGACTTTTCTCCTATAACTTACTTCTCAACATTTAATCATATTTTAATTAAAATGCTTCAAATGTCATTAACATGATCCACCGATAATTTCCCCGCTTTAGATTTACCACGAATCTTTATTGTGTACAATTTGAAAGTCCGAATTTTCTCTTATAACCTACTTCTCAACATTTATCCATATTTTCATTCGAATGCCTCAAAAGTCATTAACTTGATCCACCAATAATTTACCCGCTTTACTTCTCCCATGAATCTTTATTGTATACAATTTGAAAGTAAGACTTTTCTCTTATAACCTACTTCTCAACATTTATCCATATTTTCATTCGAATGCCTCAAAAGTCATTAACTTGATCTACCAATAATTTCCCCGCTTTACCTCTCCTACGAATCTTCATTGTGTACAATTTGAAAGTAAAACTTTTCTTTTATAACCTACTTCTCAACATTTATCCATATTTTCATTAAAATGCTTCAATAGTCATTAACTTAGTCCACCAATATTTTCCCAGTTTTACCTCTCCCAAGAATCTTTCTAACTTTCGAACTGTAGATTTGTTACATCCTTTCATCACTAATTCTTTCGACATACCCATACCACTTTAATCATCTTCCTTAATTTACTCCACGACTTGTTGTATACTGCACGAACTGTCAGACTTATTGGCATACAGCAATCTCTTACAACGAATCAGAAAGACATGTAAGAGGCTTTAAATGGAAACCTGAATGAAATTATCTTTTTGAAAACTCTCGATTCCTTTAAAAATTGAACCCTCAATTTTTGGGTTAGAAAACAGGTATTTTACCATCAAGGACACGGAGGCTTCTTCTTTCTACTTCATTCTAAGTTTTTAAAACATATATAAATATGGAACATTTTTTTAAGTTATTTATTTATTGTATTACACCGCGGTCTTAAATTGCCAGCAGTTTAGGCAGTGAGAAACCCTCTTCTTATTCTGTACAATTTCCGCAACATGCACTGCCCCCATAAATAAACGCATCCTTAGGGCACTTACCGCCTTAACGGCAATCTGATAGCACTCAAGTGCCTCACATCCTCTTATCAAGATTCCAGTTTACACTTGCTATGCAAACTGTCGGAAGTGATAACTCGCTAGATTTTAACGGCAGTTAACTGTGGTTTCCTTTTCTTAACTATGCGGAAAGTTAATAAACAATTGAGTCTATTACTTCCAAAAAGATCTAACTATGTGTAAAGTCTAACAACGTTTACTATTTATGGTTCAACACCAACTATTTTGTATTCTCCTTTCCTCGCGGTTTTCTAAGGTTGGATTCGTAATTGGCTTCATCAATTATTACTTGAGGATGTGCGCCATCATCTATAAAGCTGTTGTTATAGGTGCAATGTCGAGAGAGTGACATAAGAGACCTTATTTATAAAGCTGCTATCTATACCTTAATTTATTAAGCTGCTTTCTAGAAAGTAAAGATTACTGACACAATTCCAATTTGTCTCATATATTTTTCATCTTTTTTTTTTAACAATTTCTATTCAGTTTAGTTTTTACCACTTTTCTATTTATAAATATTTACCACAAGCCCGGTTAAAAAACAATATTCTAACATAAATACGGCGTATGGTCGAAACACAAGAATATTATTTTTGTTTGTCACAAATATGTATCAACTAGAGAACAGATATTTGAATAATATTTTGTTTCGGCCAGCTAGATAACTATAGATCAGGCCTTCTTAAACTATGGGTCGTGACCCAAAATGGGGTCGCGTGGCAAAATTCTGGGGTCGCGAGAGATTTAAATGTCAAATATTTCAATTTTTAAATTTAAAAAATATAGATTTTTGTATGTTTCTAAACGAATTCTAAAACTATATATTTTCATATGTATATGTATATTGTTACCTAATAAATAAATCATCAAAAAATATTTATTTATCTTTCTTTTATATTTATATGCAATCATAAATGGGGTCGCCAGGAAACTCGCAATCATAAATGGAGTCGTGAATGAAAAAAGTTTAAGAAGCCCTGCTATAGATAGTTTAAAATTACAAAGGGGGTAAAACAAGAATAAAGTACGAAAGTCATCCGGAAAGTAAGGTTACAACATTTATGTAGGATCGAAAAATGCTTGTATTTAATTGAAATTCACAGGATACTTCACAAATATATTTAACTATTTTTCAACGTAATTGCCGTCGAGATCGAGACATTTCTGTAGTCGGGGCACCAGCTTTTGTATGCCAGTGTCATAGACCTCCGCCGCCAGCTCTTTCAGCCACTTCTTCACAGCTTCCTCGACCTCCTGATCGTTGGAAAGTTGTTGGGGTGTAGTGACACACCCACGTCTCATCCCCCGTCCCGATAGAGTCCAGAAAAGCTTCTCTCTTGTGCAAAACGATCCAAAAATTCACGCGCGGCGGTCACGCGATTTTGACGGTGCTGCGATGTGAGCATTCTGGGCACCCATCTCGCACACAACTTCTTGTAACCAAGTTTTTTCCGACAAAATATTACCAAGGAGACTTTGGAAAATGTCAGTAAATTCTTCGTGAAGGTCGTCAAGCGTCACACGGCGGTCATTTCGCACTTGTGCTTCAATTTTTTGCACAAATTCGTCAGAAATCATTGCCTTACCTCGTCGTGAGTATCAGTACGGCCTTCTCTGAACAACCTAGCCCACTTCATGACATGTTGTCGACTCATCACATCACTATCATAAACTTCCACGAGTATTGTTCTGCAAAGTCAAAAAACTGATGACCACGCGGGTCTCGCACGGACGAGAGTTGGCGGGAGCGCGCGACGACCTCTCCATCGGAAGAATTTATTGTGACGGAACAAAATGGCCGACAAACACGTGGGGCCAAACAAACTGACCGTTAGGATCTCCCTTACACGCCAGGTGGACCAATTTTGAAACAAAAAAAATTCCCCGGCCTCAGGACCCCTTGTAATTTTAGTTTCTGGATGACCCTCGTATATATCCCTGTTTGGTTATTAAAATAGTTTAAAAAGTTCATGTGCGACGGATCAACAGAGGCATCAAAAAGTTCAATGTATAAGGCATGTACTTAAGACTGATGTATGAAGTAAGATCAGGGATAACACTATGAAATAGTTTGAGAAAGAAGAACGAATATATGAAGAAAGCCTAACATAAATAATTTACAGTGCTAACATGAGTTTGTTGGATCAAGTGAATTATATTTAAAAAAGGAAATGTAATGCAACCAGAGAGTTATATGAAAAAGTTTATGGGTATAGAGAATGTGAAACATACTTGTATGTGTCGTGACAGAAAAATCTGGCGCTCTGTGTTCTATGACTTGATACTAACTACAGAAAGCCATATATCGTTGCTGTTCAAAAGTCACTCAAGCAATTATTTTAGCGCATCCTTAAAAAAGCATAGAAAGACATCTTGTCACTCTAGACTAGCATAAGTAAAGCAGATAAAGGGAGCACAGTTGGACGTTCAAAAAAACTCAATGATTGAGTTGGCGCAGAACAGAGTCAGATGGTAAGATGTTGTGCAGGCAAAGAGACTCCGACATCTCTAAGATAAAGGAATAAATATGAACATAAAGCTTTACTTTAAAAATCAAGAAGATTTAGTTGGATTTAACACGTAACTAGAGCAGAAAGTGGCAGAGGTATAAAAGCGGCTATTGAAACGCTGGGACTCGCCTGATTACGAAGTCGAGAGATGGTGGTTTGAAAAGAACTTGCTCGGCATTGGTGGTGCTGGCTGAGATTGCCTACATTTTCCAGCCTGCTTATGTTAGATGGTCTGGAACACCAAGCTTATAGGTAAAGATATACAACTTTAAGAAATAATGTTAAACAATAATCTAACAAGGTCAGTAAAGTGAAATATCATCTGAAAGTGCCACCAGCTCTAACAAATAGTCAACGAACACGCCAACTGTTTTATTTTTGTGAATAATAAGTTTGGATAGATGTGTGATCACTGGCAAAGTCCAAGGACGTCGCACATGGGGAAGATTTTGGGTCAACGGTGCAGTAAGTTATCGGGTGTATCAAGTGTGAAACGACACTCGAAGATGGTGTCTGCTCTGGAAGGCCGATTACAACTAATGACGATGAAATGAAAGCTTTGATCGAGAATAATCAGCGTTCTACGACACGAGAGCTAAGTTACTGAAAATATCCAAAATAACCCCCCCACGAGTATAACATATATGACGCAATTTTGAAATTTACTTTAAAATACGACTTACTTTCCAAACAACCTGTGGCGGTCGCACACTCGGTCAATGATCGGCGATCCGACCTTTGCATTCCTTGACAACTCAAAACAAACAAGTACAAAGTCCACACGCCGGTCATTCAACTCATTGCCAGGCGTGGAGCGCATTCCGTGCTGGGGCGAGAAGGCACCACATCTGTCTCGCCAGTTCCGTATTTGAATGATACCTACAAACAACATTAATCGTTTTGCGAATGCAGAAACGAGACGGCGGCATATCGCGAGCGCATTCCCGCACACATTCAAAAATGATATAAATACCTACGTCTACCAAATAAATCTCTCTCTTTCCGCATTGCGATCTAAACGAGTTTTATTTATCAACAAATCATCATCATCTCTCCCTTAAGAACATATCTCCTAAAAACCCAATATATCATCAAATCCGTTTGAGATTTTTTTCTATATTATGTGTTTTATACTCGTATATAATATTTGTAATTTCATGTACCTTATAGTTCTGAATTGCGGGTTCACCAGACTTGGCTCCATCCGATTACTACTTATTTGCATCGATGGGACACGCACTTGCTGAGCAGCGCTTCACTTCTTACGAAAATGGCTCGATTATTGATTTGCCTCAAAAGAGCAACAGTATTTTTGGCGTGGCATCCACAAATTGCCAGAGAAATGGGAAAAATGTGTAGCTAGCGATGGGCAATGCTTTGAATAAAATATTTTTTACCATTTTCATACAATAAATGTTTATTTTCTATAAAAAAAAACCCGGCTTCATAGGTACAGACCTTAACCTGTAAGCTAGTGAGTTATATATGAACAATATGTACCCAGGAGTGAGTTTTTAATATATATTTTTACATATTTTTTTTAAATTTAACTTTTAGGTGTATTTTATATTTTTCTTGGATATTAATGTGAAACGTACCGGTGCGTTCCTACTAAATTTAAATAAGTTAGGCTCACACGCATCCGTGCGTTCATACTCGCTTACAGGTTAAGTTGTTGATGTTTAAACTTTCATCTTTTGGAAAATAAAGTATCTAACGTTGCTTTAATTTGTAAAGTGCGTCGTATATATTCTCAATAAATTCATTAATAACATTAATTAACTAATCATTGACCCGAATCTCAAAAGATACAGTTAATTCCATAGAGACTAAATAATCTCAAGCATTCTTCTCATGCTTAACCGTTAAATATATTTTTTTTCTTAATTTATGATTGGAACTACCGAAGGAGTATTCGACTCGAAAGCTTGAACTAAGATCAGTCGATTAAACCCAGTTTTATTTGTATTCCACGTTTCCCTCATTTTTGTGTATTTATTACTAGACCGCGACGTTCTTTGTGGAAATTCTCGTAAATTTCGTGGATCATGAAACCCAAAATTTATATTTGCTGAAGCTGAGCTGGGCTGCGACATTTACACAAGCGTTTTTTATTTATTAAAATCCGATAATAACTTTTCCTGGATTAAAAAATATACGTATTAAGCGTACCCGAAGTACAACAAAAAAAAATTAAAGCCCACAAATCGTCTTATTAAAAAAATGAATGCCCACAAATTGTCTTATTAAAAAAATAATGAAAGATCTTTTATCATCACCATCAAGCCATGTTCATATTGGTGTACGCAGAGGAAATAGGTCTCAATTTGATTATAACCACGCTACGCGCATATATAATATTTTGCCATGTCTATACATCTCGTTATGCATATTCTCCTATTATAAAAAGGACTTGACATTTACCTCTTTCAATTTTTTATTAATTTGGTCAAACCTCGTTTTTTTAAGTCTTCCCTACTATTCGTAACTTTTATAGACCATGTTTGTAAATGTTCCATCATTCTTTCCATGAGGCCAAACCATTTACGTGTTTCTTTCTTTATATTAAATTCTGCATTAATTTGATTGCGCCATTTTATTTTCTTATTTCTTATTCTGTCATACATTTTTCCACACATTCTACGCAAAGTTTTCGTTTCTAACGCAAATTTCTTACTTTCAATAATGTCCAAGATTCAAATGCACATCCTTATATAAGTGCCAAAACACCATTATGAGTAGCCATCGAAACTTCATTATGATTATTTTGTTTCTCTTGAAAAGATTTAAAAAATAATTTGTTTTTTCTTCGTCGTCTTCACCTCATTGCTGACGAACGTAACCCACACTGAGAGTGCTATAGTTTGCGTTCATTATACTCCAGTCCTTTCACCACTCGGCTGATCGAAAAATGTGAAGCAAAAGCAAATCCGTAGCATTCTCCACTGGTCGCTCCAGCGCATAGGTCTCTGATCCTGCGAGCCTCCACAATACTTTTAACTATGAGTCTCTCCACGCTCTCCTTACGAGAAATGTGACTAAAAAATGTGATAGTTGCACTATTCAAAAAGCCTCTCTGAGATATTAAGCTATTCCAAAAAAGAGACATTTTGTCATCACTCCATCCCCTCAGCAATCGTTTCTAGCACAATATTTCGAAAGAATCTATCGTTGGATTTTCTTTGAACTTAACTGCAAGTTTCTGAGGCATACAGGAAAATTGAGGAAATCGGTTTTTTTACAAGATGTATCTTCCAGGCTCAACATAGCAAGCACACTTTGCCATACCAGTTCTTCTCCTGATTTCAGTTTTACATCCACTGTCATCAACAATTACCGACCAAAATAACCAAAACCATATACGATCTCCAAATCTTGTTTGAAATGTTTTTACTGTATTTCACTGTTCCAGTCAATAACCACGATTGTTGTTATTGATTTTTTGTGTCCCGTTAATTTGTTTTCATCTTCTACTCAACACTAACATTTCATTGAAGGTCTTGGCAAAAAATATTGTATCGTCTGCGTAATGCCATGTTTACACGAGCTTAGTATTTGTCATTAGTACTTCTCACTCGCACTTGTATCCACGTGTAAACAAGCATATTAATACTAAGCATTAGTAAATCTGGCAAGTGCAAGTGAATAAGATGCCGACTTATTTACTAAGCGACAAGCAGCTACCCCCCCCACAATTCAACTAAGCACTTGCCGCTTGCAGAGTCGTCTAAACAGCCGCGGCAAGTGTTTAGTGACAAATTGAAACGACTAGTGAGCGCACGTGTTCATTCTTTTTTTGGTATTTGAACACATTTCTCAAAACAAGGCGGTGCTTGTCCATTCCGGACGGATGTCGTGCTACTAATACTTATTCCTAACACCAACGTGTAAACGATTTCTTCTCACTTGTCACTAAGCAGCTAAGTACAAACGATAAGTACTAAGCTCGTGTAAACATAGCATAACGTACTTTTGGTGTGTGATGGTCCATGATCTGTACTCTTCTTTCCCAGTCTTTCAGTGACCTCCTCATTATATATTTACCATGTAGGTTGAATAGTGTTGAAGAAATGACGCATCCTTGACGGACACCTTTCTACACTTGAAACTGTTTTTATTTTATAACATTCACCTTTATAATTACAAAGCAATTATAGAGCATTTTTACTAAGGATACAAGATGCATTGATACATCTATCTCGACAAGTTTCTTACATTGTTTGTTCTATTTGATGCAACCTAATACTTTGTAAAACATAGTAATGCTGGTATATACCATAATAAATCTCTCCTCTTTTCATTTAGTTAACGAATATTTAAAATCTATTCGCGATCTTTTTCCTTTATCAAAATCCGCTTGTTCATTGGTAATTTATCTGTCAGTAAAGTATTCAGTCGCTGGTTAAGAATTTGCAGCAAAACCTTGCTTGTGCGGGAAATTGAACAATTTTTAAAATAAATTCAAAAGACATTATGATCGAAGCTTTAATTTAACTGAACCATGGAATTAATCATCATCTAGATACATTTTTATCTGCTTTCAGGATTTGTAACTACATTTATCTACCTGCGGCGCCTCATTTTCAGGAACGAGAATTAACTCCCACGCCATAGCAGTGGAAACATTTCCATGCGAAATTCGATTTCCCAAATCATTATCAGTAAACAGTTTCTGAAGTATCCATATAATGTGCGCATACTGTAGCATTTAAAATTACGAGTACCTATATGGTTTAATTGGTAACACAAGACAATTTCGACTTATAGGTTGTTGATTCGATTCCCAATGGTTCACAATTTATAAATAAAATGGTATCTGGTTTTCAGAACGAAACGTGCCATAGTTAATTACACGCCATCTACCAGCCTGGGGGTCGCGGGTAACAAGGAAATTATAATTTGTAATTTGTTTTATCAAACACTGTTTATTCCACTTTTAGTAACGGTATAATCCTACGAGTTTCAAGGCTTTCACGTCATCATCAGGGGAGCACAAACAATACTTATAATTCATTACAATTAAGAAATCGAGCTTCCTATGACTAAGATAATCGGTTGTTCTTCAATTGTCATTTGGCGACGTGCTTTGGTAAGAATTTTGACTTCCACTATTCTATTGTCGATGGCAACTGAAAATAGGGTAGAAGTTTAGTAATAGTTTGTCTGGTAACAATAGTATCTCTTAACATATAAGATTGTTTCTAACACGTGCGATGACGAACTACTCGTTATATGCCTACTCTTGTAGTTCTTAAACCGAAAGCTTAGTTAATGGGGTCAAAGACTATGTCTCCTGACCACGCTCTTCAATAAGTTGACAGGAGATTTTTTTGTTTAGAAGCGGGAACCAAACCCAAACCCCCCGAGTAGAAGACCAGCATCTTTCCTACTAGGCAAGGAGGTCGTCTGCTGCAGATATCTCTCATATAAATACTATATATAAAGAGTATATAATCCACAAGTCGACCCGAATCGAACACTTCAATGCTTCCGAATTTCTCATCCTTCCGCCAGTTTCACCCTATTTTCCAGTTTCTCGGCATTTGAAAAGCTTGCAGCTGTAACATCCTGGTATCTATCTTACAGATCATTGCACAGATGCTGACCATGGTGAAATTATTATCCTTTGAAAGTTGCTTACACTATTTTTAATTTATCTGAATAAAAAAATATTAAATTAGCGCATGCGTGATGAATAAACAGACCTGAAATAAATTTTCCGAAGAGAATATTTTTATTTTAACATAATTATTTAAGAAATCATACAAAATAGATTCGGGGAGGGTTACATACTTTCTCATCTTATTTTTAACATGTACTCGGGGGTGATTTCCAAGGAGCCATTGAGTGGTGAAGATTCGAATTATGGGATAGTAATAAATGATATATCTGGGACATACAAGAAGACTGGGTGAGGAGAATCAAGATGCTGAAATTTAGAGAAGACAAGGCCAAGTCTGGGCTGCATTTGGAAAGCTGTCCTTTATTCAAAAATCTCCAAAATACGCAAGACATCTTAAAAAATCCGTATTCGACTCTTGTGTCCTTCCTGTGCTAACATATGGGCTGGAAACATCGGTGATAAATAAACAGATTATGCACAAGCTCATGGTGATGCAGAGGACCATGGAGAGAAGAATGTTAAATATCTCTCTGAGGAATAGGAGAACCAATTAATGGATAAGGCAGCAGACCAAAGTAGCTGATGTCGCCGAAAGAGTCGCCATTCAGAAGTGGAACTTGGCGGGTCACATTGCCAGATGTACAGATGATAAATGGACCCAGAGAGTGGTGGAGTGGCGCCCAAGACAGGGAAGTAGAAGTGTGGGCAGTCCTCAGACACGGTGGTCAGACTGCATTAGAAGAGTGGACGGGAGGAACTGGAAACGATGTGCCCAGGAAAGAGAGGAATGGAGGAGAATAGAGGAGGCCTATGTTCAACTTTGGATGGAGACGGGCTGATGATGATGAATAAATGATAAAATAATTAACAACATCTGATATACTGATAATACTGATATGCTGGCAGATAATATGAAAAGACAGCAAAGACGCATGAATAAAATCGGTGTGATATTCAGCAATAAAGGACTCTCAATAAATATTACAAAGATTGAATTCATGATTATCAGTAACGGGAATCGATAATCAGACGCGAAAGTTTGCCTGTATGGTATATTATGATTCATTGTACTTTGTTTAGGTTGTTCCACTGTTTATTCCACTTTATATAACGGTATAACCCTACCGATTTCAAGAGTTTCGCCTCGTCATCAGGGAGCACCAACAAGAATAAGTATTGTTTGTGTTATGCCTTAACAATAAATTGTATAATTATTATTAATTTGGTTTTTCAGGTGTTATATTCTATACATACTCGTTCGAGGAGTTGTGAGCTGTCCAGCATTACTACAAATATTAGCGTTAAATGTTCCTAACAATTACACTAGACTGCGCTGGCAAGAACTATTCTCAATAACATACGCAAGAACGGGTCTTCCAGCCGCTATGCCTGTTGGAAGGGCCTTAACTCTTCTGAACGGGACTGCTTCGGATATTGACATATTTCATATCACATTACCAAAAGCAAAAGTAAATTTTCTTCTTAGATTGAGCGCGTTAGAAAGCGCTCAACATACTTAAGTGACTGAATATATGTTTGTGTGTATATACTCGTATGTATGCATATGCATTATTTTTTATTTTACATAATGTCTTAATTTTTTTTCTTTGTAATTTTTATTCTTTTTTAATGTCTTGTATTTTTCAAAGTAATTGGGCTAAGCCTGTTTTGAAAAAATAAATAAATGAACATCAATATTATTTTAGTATATTATTTGATATTCTGACTTGTATTGCATTGCACCATTCTATACACTGTCTAAAATAAAATTATTATTCTTAATAATATTTAAACTAATCATTCTATATTTTTTTTAATATTTCCCGCTTTTAATCACCTTTATTTGTAAACTGCCATTAGACGAGTAAATCTATGTATACGAATATATGTATTTTTTTCTACGTCAAGCAACAAGAAAAGGAAAAAAAAAAGTTGTTCAGCATAAATGTAAAGTATTACCCACTCACAAAGGCGCCGAAACCACGATACGTGTTCTGAAAATATTAAGTATGGAAAATCCTTTCAAAGCTTTTAATCCTTTTCCTGCTCTAGCAGTTTCTTTCTTTGACCCGCCATTAACCGGCCCGCCCCTGTGCGCTACGTATGTATCGGTATAAGTTAAGGAACAAAGGCAAAATTATCTTGCAATTAGTTTGGTATATCTCGATAGGAAATTAAATAGTTTTGTTTTTAACAGGAAATCAGGATCGGATTGGTAAAATAATAGATTGTTTTATTTTCATTAAAAATAAATCAAGTAGAATTAAAATCTAGCATATGTCAAGTAGCTCATGATTGAGCACCGATACTCCCTCGAGGTCTCCTCTCCATCCATATCTGCACTCCGTTGTTCGAAGAGCAGTCCTATTGCGTATTTCACTTGGTCAGTCAACGCATTGGCACTCTTTCTTTTGCGTGTTATCCATCCACGCTTCCAGTGAATACAAATAATTTTAAAATGAAAGTCATACGGAATCCTTAAATATATCTTTAACATATAAAATACATAAAAACGATATGGTCTTTATGCTTATAGGAATTTCGTAAAAAAGTACTTTTTTTTATTGTATTTAAATTATTTTGACGTTTGTCTATTTGGCTTTTGAAAGCCGAAAGTAATTTCGACTTGGAGAAAGGGCATACGAATCAAAGCGGCAGATAAACGGAAATTAAGTTAAGATTTAATTCTAGACTGATATTATTTTTTTCTAACTAAACTTAATGAATTTAAAATAACTAGAAAATAATTTATAGTGCCCGGTGCATCAGCTCTACTCGCCAAGCGCGACGATATAGTAGCATTTATACATATATCACAGATGCGGACCTGGTATGTTCTTACGTGATGGGCAGATAAACTTATCCGATCCGGTTCGGTGTTACCATCTTTTCAACACGATTCCACCACAATAGAAATATCTGAAGATTTCACTTTTGATGTGGCTTAAAAGAAATTCGACCTTTTGAAAGCTTCGTAGAGCTCAAAAAGCTTCAGAAAGCTCAAAGAGATTTTAGAAACGTATTATCGTGTTTAAAGTACTATTATGATTTAATCTGTTTATATATGAACACTCACACACACACTCACGCGCGCCCACGAGCACGCACACACGCATACACACACATACATACACGCACACGCATAGACACGCGCGCACACACATATACGCGCACGCACATACATGCATACACATACGCACGCACACGTAACATACGCACACACACATACTACACTTCACCTAAAGTCGAATGTGTTACCCACCACACATCGAAAGATCAACAAAGTTTTCTTTGTACATAGTTCGTCTCTAACCTTGGTAAGTTCTCAGCGGTTTTCTTACCAAATATATTTTTCTAAACATGCGCCGATGTGGTCAAGCATCTAATATTATGGCTGCAGTCACCACATTCCTATCCTTACACTTTTTTTTTATATTTATTTTATAATATTTAAAATCTGTTAATAACCGTGGGTCATTTTCCCGAATTACAGCGCTCTTAAAGAGAGTCGGCTCTCTAAACGGTGTCATATACATTTTTCTTTTCAATATTATCATTTATTTCATTTGAAGAATTTATTTCATATGAATTTATTAAGTTACACTACCATTTAAATACACATTATATTATAAAAGACGCTGTAAAATGTCCAGCTGTTCCTCTGTAACATCCAAGTAACATACGTCCACAAAACATGTATGTAAAAAAACTATTTTTCCCGAAATAAATAGAATATCATATTTTATTGTATTTAACACTAAAGAATGATATGTCATATTCAGAAATTTAAATGTTTTAAAACTAATATATTTTTTTAAAATTATATCAATACTGAACTCATTACCTAATCCACATTTAAAAATATATTATTTTGAGTAATGTCACTCTTGTTTTAACACTTGATAATACTCCGGTATATGCCGATAATATATAGGGCGGCGCAACAAATCAAGAAATTTACTAAGAAAAGATATAAAGAAAAAAAACTAGTTTTTTTTTATGTTTATTGGTATCAATAGTCGCAAAGAAAAAATCTAAAGGGGTTAAACCACACGATCGTGGCGGCCAATTCTCATTTCCACGACGAGAAATTACACGGTCGGAGAACTTTTTCTACAATAAAGCCTTTCATCAGCAGTATGACAATCCTGCTGGAACCACGTGTTTTCCAAGTCCAAATCGTTCAATTAATACAAAAAAAGTTTGAATCGTATCACGATATCGATTCCCATTGACGGAAGGTATTATTTTATTAGGGCTGCACAACAAGAATTGCAATTTTAAATTTGTCGCCATTTTTCAGCTATCAAACGTATATTATTTATAATGAGCATACGTCATCTACATTATCCATAAATTAATTATGCAGTGGTACACGATTGAAGAACTTAATTTAATTTAAAAATTGAAGTTCTTGTTTCGCTAAAAATGCAATTTTAAATTTGCCGCCATTTTTCAGCTATCAAACGTACATTATTTATAATGGGCGTACGTCATCTATATAATTTATAAATTAATTACGCAGTGGTACACGATTGCAGAACTTAATTTAATTTAAAAATTGAAGTTCTTGTTTCGCTAAAAAATTGCAATTTTAAATTTGCCGCCATTTTTTAGCTATCAAATGTATATTATTTATAATGGGCATACGTCATCTACATAATCTATAAATTAATTACGCAGTGGTACACGATTGCCGAATTTAATATAATTAAAAAAATTAAGTTCTTTTTTCGCTACCCTATTATAACTTAAGAAGAATATGCGTCAATAGTTAAATAAAATAAGATAATTAGTATTTTGTTCAAAATATGCATGGGTCACTTTTTTTGTAAAATACAATGATTTAGTTTAATTGTAAACGATTCATTAATACCTTTAACGAAAACTGAATCCTTTGTCCCATAACCGTATTTTCCACAATACTGCGGTTGCAACTGGATTTTGTGGTTAACCAGGGAATTCGACTGGTTATGGGTAATATATCCTAATACCAAATGAATATACTCGTATTTTGTTAAATCTATCATGGAATAAAACGGTGTTACATATCCAAGATGATTTGGTTGGTTGGAAAAAGTAGCGGTATATCAATAAACCCACCAGATGTATAACGTTAAAAAGTAGCGGTATATCAATAAACCCACCAGATGTATAACGTTAAAAAGTAGCGGTATATCAATAAACCCACCAGATGTATAACGTTAAAAAGTAGCAGTATATCAATAAACCCACCAGATGTATAACGTTAAAAAATATACACAAAGGAATGAAAATAAAAATAGAATTCCACAAAAAAAGTGGAAGAGCAAGGTGCATGATAATTGAGTTTTCATGCTAAAGATCGCGGTATCGATTCCCGCGATTTGCTACTTCGCTCGAATGACAATTTTTTTTTCGAGCTTAGTATCTCGGTATATAAAAAAATGTATGACTTCAGTGAAAAATTTTTTTTCTATACTAAAAAAATCCTTCATTTTTCAATCCCAGATCCTTGAATCAAACCAGCTTGCTTCACAAGCATAATAAACCTCAGTGGCGTATTTAATAAAACGCACGTCTTTCAACCTGGAAGTTTCGAATTCGATTACAATTATCGTTAGTATCCAGATTTTTTTAAAAGCATTTCCAGTCTTATTTTTACTTAAGATTTGTTTAACATATTTATGGTTGGTTGAAAAAATTACCACATGGCAATAAATACGCCAGGTTGTACTGTTAAAAGGAGAGTGCAATAAAATGCAATAAACATTAATACATTGGCACCGACGCAAGGAAAAATTTGTAAGACTATTTTCTAATGACTTTATTTTATACTCTGTAGAGTTGTGTAGAGTATGACACTTTCATTGCATACAGTGTCTTCTGGTGGACTTATTGCTATGAAGTCATCTATTTTAACCAACCACGAAGACAATAAAAAAAATCGTAATTTTAAAAACCTGACCGGAACTTTATTTTAAAAAATTCAAGTATAAATGATACTAATAATACTAAAAGGACAGTTTATTAATTAAGGCTCTTTTACTCGGGATTCAAACCCACTTTTACTCGGGATTCAAACCCACTTTTACTCGGGATTCAAACCC
Organism: Odontocerum albicorne; assembly: GCA_949825065.1. Classification (NCBI taxonomy): domain Eukaryota; kingdom Metazoa; phylum Arthropoda; class Insecta; order Trichoptera; family Odontoceridae; genus Odontocerum; species Odontocerum albicorne. The sequence goes on from OX463856.1 coordinate 8,941,636, forward strand.
ATTTTTACTCGGGATTCAAACCCACTATTATTCACAGATTGAAAATGAAGGGTCTTTCGAATTGAGCGGTTTTTTTATTCTATTTTTTTTTAATTCTTAAATAAAACACAATTTGCTTCAATTTCATAAATATTTTTATTGGTCATTGAAGTATAATGTATGATATTTAAATACAAAAAACAATATCCACCAAATGTCCACCTCTTGCAGCTCCATAGATGTCCACTCTTTTGTCAAAATTTTCGATGACATTTTGGCATAATTGCGATTCTAACTCACCAATAACGCGAATAATTTCGTCCTTCAGCTCAGGAATTGATTGAGAGTCATTCTTATAGACCTGGCTTTTCACGTAATCTCAGAGAAAATAGTCCAACGGTGTTTGATCACATGATCTTTGCGGCCAATTAACATCACCGTTTCCGGAGATTACAATACATAAAATAATTCAACAATTTGAACGCATTGTTGTATCATATACTCCATTTTTATATATTTCATACATTACACTTCTCAAATGTCACAAGATCCAGGAAAGTTTGCGACGCCATCTGTATTTTATCTAAGGATTAAAAAAACGCTTTATTTGAAAGACCCTTTATAACCCCCGGTCGAGTAACAGACGTTTTACCAACTAGGCCACGGAGGTCGTCAATATTCATTACGATATTAAGCGTGACTAATCAGCTACAAAAACTGCAAGAATTTATAAAACGAAGTGAATATTCCTTCCAACCAAGCAGAAAGATTCAAAGTGAAACCCAAACTGAAATCCTATTAAAAACCTAGGTTCTAACGAAGTCGAACCTACAACCCCCTGGTCGGAAGAAATAAATCTTAACAACAAAACCACGGAGGTTGTCAAATCTTATTTTCACTCAGTCCAAACACGCTGTAAAATATTAAAGAAAATATAATTTCAAGACAACTTTAATTAATGGCTGTTGAAGCATATTTCCTTGGCAGTCTTTTGTAAGTGCATAAATTAATAAACATTAGCCGATACTCTTATATAACTTTTAGTTAAAGTAATATTCTTTCTGAATTAAAGCAGACATTTACAGTTCGGAAATTCTAAGATAAGTCCTGTGACAGCTCACAAATTTGCCCCAATACAACCTTGTAACGATGTTCAGTAATTTTAATTATTTTATCAAGTTTTATATAAGCCTCAATTCTAATAAATAGCAAGTTATTTAGGTAAATACATTACATAAGGATGTATTGGGGCTAATTTGTGAGCTGTCACAGGACTCATCCTAGAATTTCCGAACTATAACTCTTTATTCTTTAGAATACTCAACATGTTTAATTAATTCGCATTTATTTTTCATCATACAGTGACAACCTTTAAACATGTTCAAAAAACGTGACTCGAAGACAATTTTATTTTACGTACATAATATACCATCACACCATTTATCTGTCAAAGTACGCAGAGAGTACATAGCACCAGACTTTCCTATCATGACACACATCCATAAAACTTCTCAATAACTCCTACAATTAAAAAAATATATAGGTTTATTGATAGCAACAAAGCATGTATGATACACACGTGTATTTAAACGTATTCTGAAATTGAATATATGGTATTTATAGTTAAGGCAATAATATTGTGGAGGTTTAAAGACATCGTAATTTGTTTTATCAAACATTGTTCATTCCACTTTTTAGGAACGATATAACCCTACCGGTTTCAAGGCTTGAACCTTATCTTCAGGGGAGCACAAGTCTTGTTTGTCCTCCCTTGAAGCCTTGAAACCGGTAGGGTTATACCGTTACAAAAAGTGGAAAAAACAGTGTTTGATAAAACAAATTACAAAGTCTTAACATTTTTTATTGTTTTATACTAACATATGTGTATATCTCAAGGATGGACAAAGAAAATACATTTGAGAGAAAAACTATAAAAAGGTCTGGCTCATCTCATAATATCCATCCGGTCGAGCTTTACCCCAACTATCGAGAGCAAGCCCGACCGTGAGGACATCAGATATTTTTGGGCAAACACCCTTTGTACATGTAAATTGAAAAAAAAAGAAAAATGACAATGAATAAACAATCAATACAATCAATTCAGTAAGCAAAATAACCTTATTTTTTTTAAAGAACAGTTATGACCGAAGTCATAGGTACCCTTATACCTCTGAATATTAAGCGGAAAAAATCCTGTGTCATTCGAAGGGAGTAACACAGCGTGGGGTTCGAACCGACGACCTTCCGCACGGAAGCCCAGTGCGTTGCCGCACGGCTATGCACCTCACTACTTGCACACACACTTAGCACTTGCTTAGTCATTCATTCTGTCCAAATTTCTAAACTACCTTAAAGCGCCATTCTATATATTACTTAAAATTTCCATGCATACGTTTCTGATATTTCATTCCTTCTATAATATATTTGACACTCGATTTATTTTTTCTTATATCGCGTACCTCCATAACAATTATCTTTGTTTTATTATTTTCCTTGTAAGTCAAAGTTTCACTTTTATGCGTCAAGGTGGGCACTCACATACTAGTACGTATTATATTTTTTTGTTATTGCGATAAAAAATATATTTTTTTATCTTTCATAGAGGTGTAAAGATTTCCACAAATTTCAAGAGCTTACGACCGACGTAAACGCGAGAAACACTGAATGGTCAGTGTATGGACACGGCGGAATCTGGAACATAAAGTCCTTATATTGAAAATCTGAAAGTATACGTTGCTACGTAATCCACTCCGGTTTTGTACTCTCCTCGCCGATAGTAAACCGGACCAAAGTGTGGAGAAGAGAATTCTTCCGAAATGAAGTTCGCGACGTGTGAAATTGTTTTGGTTACGTGTTTTAAATACACTTGACTTTCAAAGCTTCTAGCGTCTGATATAAACATTTAAGATTCTGACAAAATCAAATAATGGATTTAAAACATTTTGAATATACGAGTATTTATAAAAAAAAATGAAATTATATTATACGAGTATATTAAAAATAGAATACATGTACGTTAGCATAACTTAGCAAAAGAAAATTTATTTGACATGTGTGTATGTTAAGTGTGGCTAGGATGTGTTTTGTTTTCGATGTTATTTTGATAGGCTATCCCTCGTGACCGAGCATAATGTCAACCATCCTATTAATGAAAGATACTTGTGCGTGTATAAGTTTATTATGTGTATGCTGTTGCACTTCAACTAGCACTTATTTTAGACAGATCAAGCCTAAAGTTTTGAACGAAAGGAGGTTAAACTTCCAAAACGATCGACAGGTTTAATATGTGGTCAGTTTTTGCTAAGCCATTTTATAAGTAATATACAATTACCTACTTCGATGCGAGTAATTTTTCATCTCTTGTGACATCTGATTTTAAGTCTGTCTTCGCAAGTATTCTTTTTACGCTCAGAAGTGTCCTTCATCAGAAGAAGAGTTCCTTTGGTTATATAGTTCCTTGTATATTTTTCTTATTGAAGTCTTGTTGATTTCCTTCATTCATTTTGCATGCCACGATCTCCGTGGCGCTGTTGATAAGATTATTGTCTCCGAACTCTGAAGTAGCGGGTCTGATTCCCTTAGAACCCAGCCTGGTTTTCATTTTAACGTCTTCCTGTTTTATTGGAAAATATTGACAATAAACAAGGCAATAAGCTCGCCAGGTTGTATTGTATACAACAAACGTTTAATACATGCTTAAACCCTCTCGAGTGCTCTTCATTGTCTTACTCAATACATTAGCCTTAAGTTCACATTCATTTCTTACTTTATTCCGTTCACATTCATTTCTAATCACTTTATTCACATTCATTTTTAATCACTTTATTCTATCATACATTATCACTCCATGTATTTTAATAAGTGGACGTATTTCTAAAAAAAATTTCGGTTTTTTTCTATCATTCACTTTTTTCTTCCATACATCAAACTTTGTACTAAAATACTGTTGTGGAATATCATCTTTTTAATACTGTCTGGTTTAAGTATATATGTTCGTCGTTATAAGAATAAGCAATACTACATCACATATTTATATGTGACAATATTAATCTCATCGACGGACTCAACATGATTTGACCCTTTTTTTATTGTTTTATAGAAACATGCGTTATACTTTTGTCTAGATTTATTCATTTACCGATAATTTTGACGACCTCTGTGGCTTAATTGGTAATATGTTGGTCTTCCACCCGGGAGTTTAAGATTAAATTCCCAATGACACATAAAAAAAGGAACTTGTCTGGTTACATAATTTATCAGGTACTGTTACTCACACGTACTAGATGTGTGAAAGTGTTGTTTTCTTACCATGTGCGACAAACTTCCAACAAGTGCTATAGCGAGGTGTAAGTAATTTATTTAATCTATTTCTTTGAGGTTTTTTAACACGAAGGCTACTTATACTAACTCTGAAGACGATGTCATCTCGGCCACGCTCTCTAATATGCTCGTATCATCAATTTGGATATATTAAGGAGTACCACACGAATGAATGAAAAAACCACTTATATAAAAAAATGGTTAATATATACCATCTTATAGATCCACTTGATGACTAAAAAGACACACTTTTCGTCTTAGATACATACAGCTTCCTTTTATCCAGAGTATAATATGATATCCATATAAAGTTCCTTCTTTTCACACAACCTCCTATCTGGAGTGGTAAAAAGGGGAGAGATATGTAAATAGGAGTAGTTCATGTCAAAAATCGCCCCCGGCATAAAATTCTATGCTCCCGATGCATAGAAATTGGTCCGTTCAATATACCGGCAGAAAGGATCTAAGGGGGAACATCTAAACTCAATAAAAACACCATTCCCCTCCCTCTGGACCTTACAAGAGATAGGGACACTATTAATCCAGAATCGGGTGAAGAGATTTCTTTGTTTTCCTGATTTTATATTTAATAATTTTCAATAAATTATACTTATAATTTTTCCATAGTATATGGTAATTCTTAAATAAAATTTCTGAGATATGAGAAGAAAAAGATCTGAGAATGATCGTTGCGTGATCCTGTCATAAAGAAAGAAAAGTGTGATAAGGAAAATATATGCGATATATGGATGAAGAATGAAAGATTAAAACGTTAGATAATTCTGCTATTTAGATAGTATTTTCTCACATAGGAGAAAATTAACAAGAAATGGAACAGCGGTAGTTATAGGAAACAATATCAATGGGGCATTCAAACATGTGTAGAGGAGCCTGGATGAGTATTCTTAAAGAACTACGGTAGCCAACTTATTTGCTATCGAGATCGACTTTTTACGTAAAAAAATAATCGCAATCTACCTATTGCATTCGAGAGATTTAACACATAACATACTGTTATTTCCAAAAAAGCTTGCTGTACAAATTCTCCGTCAGAAAATGAATTACATAGTTTTGCTTAAAGATAGCTGACTTTGAATTATGCGGTAGTCACTGCAAGTGATTTTAAAATGAGTATTTTAAACACATTTTGTTGTGTTCATTACATAGACTTGAACTCTTTAAATTTACTTCTAAAATCACTGTTTAACTGATATTTACTATGGAGAGATACAAAATGTCTTTCCAAATTACCTTTCTTAATTATGGCTACAGATAAATGGCATATAAATCAACGACATTTTTCTTTTACCATAAAAAAAGTAAATGGGCTCCCATTCTTCGTGAAAATGGTTAAGTTGATCGCACGTCATATTGTTAGATACGAAGACGGCCGCGATCGATCAAAAATTACCTCGCGATCGACCTGTTGGTCATAGAATATTAAAATTTGCGATGCAAGTATCCAAGTCATTTAAGATGGAAGGGTTTCCAGATTCCTCTCCAGTACGTTACTGGTACACAGCAAGTTAGTATGTGGACCATTGATGCGGAATCCGCGAGATACTCGTTATTCTCAAATGCAAGTGAAGGTCCAAAATAAATGTTTGCATTATCTCTACTTGCGGGAATTCGGTTTCCATCTGAGGCTCTATCTTATAAGGTATATCCTACACTTCTGAGCATAGTGAGATACTACCTTCTTAGCGTGAGGAGGAATGTTAGGAAATCTTTTTGTATTTTACAGAAGCAACACTTTTGTTTTTAAGTTCCAGACATTTTTTTAACATAGAGAAAAATGTATTTTTTTAAACTGACAATGAATAGACTTACTCGTAACTTGAGAATTTCGTTTCCTTTATTTCGCAGACGGTCTATTTTGAAAAGCTCCTTGGATATTGATATACTAAAAAATGTTCAAACCCTTAGATAGAGCGCCCTTGGTAAAAATCTACTCTCTAATGGGAGCTGTATAAATTTTCCTATTATTTTTTTTATTATTGCATATAAAAAAATACGAGTACATTTGGATACAAAAATTAAAAGATACAAAAAATTTTAAATAAGTAAAATATTAGTTTACTTATGGTTTCTGTTTTTTATTATTTAAAACAGTAATTTTATACACTAACAATAGTAAAAAAGAATTAATACATTGCCGTTTAGAGAGCAAATTTCTCTCAAACTTTCTAATGTATTTATCATATATTGGCGCCAATAACCAGTTAGATAGAATTTTAATTGTGATATTTCAGGATTAAGTAATATGGCACCAAAACTCTAGAATGCATGTGGTATAAAGACATCAAATGGATGTATTTTATGTCCGACAAACATCTCGTTCGTACTACAAAAATGGTGTTAATGGAAAAGTTAACGTGAAGCCCGAATCGATACAATAGAGCGGGGTATTATGAGAGGGGTCTGTTGGTCTTGTGGCGTGGAATAGAATACGTTTAAGTGCTATGGGTGGCGTGTGCACCTTTAGGAATATCTTGAAGAAAAACTTTGTGTTTTTCTTAGTATGTCAATATAATGGATTTGAATTCTGAATTAGAGCGCCTCTGAAAAGAATCTGTTATTTAAACGGTGCTATATAAATTGTCTTCTTATTGTTATTAAATATAATGAATTATTTATTCATAGTTAAGGCATTACCGTTGTGGGGGTTTAAAGACATCGTAATTTGTTTTATCAAACACTGTTTATTCCACTTTTTGTAAAGGTATAACCCTATCAGTTTCAAGGCTTTCACCTCATCATCAGAGGAGCGCAAACAAGAATGAATTCTGTTCGAACTAATATCGAGATTTTAAACATTTGGGTCGGAGACTCGGGACTGGGGGAGGTATGGGATGACCTCGACGAGCAGTGGAGAGATTTTTGGTATGTATGTGTTTGCCAGATGTTCACCTCGATGCACTGACTTAGAATTTTCTAGGGTATCCAATTTATTTCCGTTACTACTGATATGTAAGAATTTGACATCATCGATAGAAAATGTATGGTTTTCACGGTGACAATGATTATCCATTTCAGAATAAATTAGAGGATTTGTTAAGGAAGATTGGTGTTCACGAAATCTCTTTTCAAAAGATCTTCCTGTCTTTCCTAAATGGAAATTATCACAGTCAGCACATACAAGTTTATACACACCACTGTTGCTAAGTATTCCATTTTTGCCTTTCCCGTTAAACAAGAGTTTCCGGAGGTGAACATCTGGCAAACACATGTATACCAAGAATTTCTCCGCTGCTCGCCGAGATCGTCCCATGCCTCCCCCAGTCACCAGTCCACAACCCGAATGTTTACCGTTAAAAGCGTGTATCACGGTACCAGTTCGAACAGAATTCAATCTGGTTTACACTCCCATAATGATGAAGTGAAAACCTTAAAACCGGTAGGGTTATACCGTTACAAAAACATGGAATAAACAGTGTTTGATAACACAAATTACAATATAATGAATTATTTTTTAAATATATTCAATGCCTCGCACATCTCCCATAGAACTAAAACCGCTCCTGAAGTAAATCTTTCAATCCCCCTAGTTTTTTCCATACCTGTCATATTTGCTGAGGGCATACTTATTCCAGCTGTAATTCTGGAATCTCCTCCGGGTGGACATCGATGCAATGCGAATTTTACGCTTGTTTCTCCTATTCAGCTATACTTTGTCGGATCCTTAAAACGTCATCTGGGGAGCGATTTGTACCAAAAGGAATTGAGTTATTCAATAAAAGTTCTGAATAAAATAAAATCATTCATGCTCAACTTTCATGAATTTTCTCTTTTATAACGTACTTAAACTTTTTTGAGATATTTCTTTTCCCGTTATGAATTCATTTTATTCGTGTTTAATTCTTTATCCATCAAACATAAATTTATACTTATTTAATGTACTGTATCGTTTTGTGAGATTGTTTACTCATAAGCATTCATGGACAAGATAGATATTGTGAAACCTGTTAGTATATGAACAATTTTTTATGTTTTTTTAATAATATTGTAAGATTCGAAACCAGAAACTTCTCAACGATAATCGAACACTCTGTCACTTGACCACCAACTTTGTTCTGAAACCTAAGACACAACACAGTAACGTGTGTGTTAGTATTATGACGCGACGTCCAATTTTCAAATACCACAGAAATATGAAATTCACAATCCTGGTTAATTTTAAACAGATCAGTGGTCTCACGTAAACTAGACCAGAAAACTTTGATAACTAAGTTCTGTAAGCCAATAAATTCCCGAACCGCATCATCTGCCAAATTGTTGGCAAAATTTATCTCAGAAAATGTTGTATCTATCTCGATTTTCAAAACAACTTTCCCATAATTCTGCAACATTATGTCGAAATAAAAGACTCGTAACACGTTGTGTAAGTAGTTACTAGAATTGTTTCCTTTTCTCTTTTAATTAATCAATTAAACGTTTTTCTAGTTATATTTATCGTTGTTAAATTTGTACGTCGAAGTTTTCCAACAAACGAAATAAAAACTCACGTCAATTCAACTTGATTATTACAATTTTATTTATTCTGGTCGGCCTGATTCGCATTTTTTTTAAACTCGAGTCTGATTTCAATGCCGCTGCCAGGCTGATATATGGTTGTCATAAATATTTTTATAGTAGGCCGCTATTAAAAAGTTTACATAGGCTCAAGAGTCGCGAACGGATTTATTTCAAAATTTGTCTCTTTGTATTCAAGACCCTTAATGAGATGCCTTCATTGTATCTTTCAAAATTGTGTCTGTGAGAAACATTTCTTCTGAGAGGAATAAAACTTTTACTCCCATTTCGTCACCACCTAACAAATTGATTGTTCTTAGTAGATTCAATAGGGCAGTGTGTTACGATAGAGCTTTTGGCTCTCCTGGTCCTATGGTATGGAATGGTCTGCTTCTTATTTTTAGAGATATGGGTGGCGTGTACAGCTTAAGTAAGTATTTGAAGGCAACCCTTTTTGAGAGATCTTGGGTAAATTTATGATTGTTTATGAACATTTAGGGAATGTCCCTTAAAGGTATATGATGATTATGATTGTTGGTAAATAATAAAACACGTTAGATCGCAATGCGGAAAGAGAGTGAAATATAACATTTTAGAATGGGCGCGGGAGTGCGCTCGCGATATGCTTCTGTCTCGCTTCTGTGAATGCAGAAATGGTCAATTGTAGTATGTAGGTAACAATCTATTTACGGAACCGGCGAGACAGCGTGGTGCGTTCTCTCTCTAGTATGTAGTGCGGTCCGCTCGGCTACGGGATGACTGGCCGGCGGGTAATCTTTGGACTTGAATGGCCGGCGTATGAACTTTGGACTGTTTATTTAAATTTGTCGAGGAATGCGATGGTCGTTTCATCGGTCATTGACCATATGTATGCGACAATATCATGCGACGACCGTGGATCCCTACAAACACAACACTACACCTAAATGTGTTATGATAATATATCGAAAGATATATGAAGATTTTTTTTAATAGGATTCCAGTCTGGTTAACACTTAGGGCCTATAAAAACATCTTTCTGGTTGGTTGGAAGAGATTGCCACATGGCAATAAACTCGCCAGGTTAAAAAAAAACAAACCCTTTTTAGTTCGTCTTCCCTTGGTAATTTTTATGTGATTATCTTACGAAATATGACTCTGTTGAAAAAATGGAAATGAACGAAGATTTTGCAACGTATTTCAGAGACATGATCTATATATTACTTAGAATGGGGTTTTACATATGTTATATTCAATATTTTCTTGTATTATCTTACTTATGAAATGTTTTAGTGTATTTAATTATATTATGGTGTGTGTTGCATTGCACCATTCAGCTCATTGACAGAAATTAAATTATTATGACATCATTGTAAACATTATAATGTTTTTTTGTTTTTCAGTGAGAACAGTATAATTTTAAAAAACAAAGGATTCTTGTGAGGATTCGCGTAATATATGTTACATTGCACAGTATTTTAAAATATATCATATTACAAATTTACGAATATATCATCAACGTTTGATGAAATAATTTCAAACTATCTTCGTGTGTCATTTCTGCTATACTATATATAGCCGAGTCTTTAAAGAAAAAAGATAAACAATTTCTCTATGTCGCAGAGAGGCGTATACTACGGTGATCACTGGATGCCACTAGATTGCATAATATCCTAATTGAACTGGTTTTCGTAACAATTAAAGTGGCTCCAATAGTAGATAAAGACCGGGAAGCACGACTACGTTGGTATGGGCACGTGCAATGGCGAGATGAAGGGATTACGTTAATGACAGTCACGAATTGGGAACTCACAAATAGACACAGAGGGAGACCCAAGAAGAGCCTATATAACAAAAGGGAAGAGGACATGATAAGATTGGGACTATTCCCGAGTGATTGTTGAGATTGAGAGAGATGGAGGAAAAAGGTTTAAATTGTCGACCCTAAATGGATGGGATAAGGCAAGGGAGAAGAATCAATTATTATATACAATAAACTTATATATTTGGAACTATTAAAAATATGATTTCGAATAAATAACAGATGTAACGTTGAGCAAAATGCTTTTCTTCGAAAATAAGATAATATAAAACGATTCCGTACAAAAGTATTTGGACCCACGACCTTCCTCCTTCAGGGAAGCTTTTCTAAACACTGCGCTATTGCACTGTAAATATTCAATGATAAAATAACCTGTTTTACAATCAATCAACATAATTTGTTCTTCTTTTTATACACTGAGTTATAAAAAAAAAAAAATATGTATATATATATATATATATATATATATATATATATATATATACATATATATATATATATATATATATATATATATATATATATATATATATATATATATATATATATATATATATATATATATATATATATATATATATATATATATATATATATATATATATATATATATATATATATATATATATATATATATATATATATATATATATATATATATATATATATATATATATATATATATATATATATATATATATATATATATATATATATATATATATATATATATATATATATATATATATATATATATATATATATATATATATATATATATATATATATATATATATATATATATATATATATATATATATATATATATATATATATATATATATATATATATATATATATATATATATATATAATGTTGTTGATGGATTGTAGAATACCACATTTTTTCTGTAATTTTTAAATATTTTTCTGTAAGTACGGGTATTTGTTGTAAAATAATATTTACATGAGAATAAGAAAATAATATCTAAACAGCCTTCAAGAGTGTTACGTAGAATGAATCATGCAAAAGTGTTGCGTAGAATGAAGCATATAAGAGTGTTGCGTTGAATGAAGCATAGAAGAGTGTTGCGTTGAATGAAGCATAGAAGAATGTTGTGTAGAATACATAGAAAAACAATTTATGACAAAATAAAGAATGAGCATATCAGGAAAAATACGTATTGAAAGAAGATACAGTACTTAAGATGAAAAAGTATCATTTTGATGGTTCGGTCACGTAGAAAGAATGAATGATGGAATAATTACAAAAATAATCTATATAATTAGTCAAGAAGGTGCAAGATGTATGGAAATACCTAAAAAACGTGACACGACCAAATTAATAAAATACTGAAAGAGTGAAAAGCCTTTATTTATTTTATAGATTAGTATATAACATGTATACATGCATAATAAAAACAAGTAATTTCACGTGAATTCTCAAACTTTGTTGCGCGTCATTTGATCTGAATTATTTACCTGTCATTCGTCGTAAACCAGTGTCACAGATATTTTTTCTATATCTCAGTGAGGAGATATAAATATGACAAAAAACTTGATCCCTTTTTTTCGATTATTAATTATTATTTAAATTTTAATCAAAAATACTCATTACCTTGTTTAGTTGTGATACATTTTTGTGTGTGTATAATAGGAGAGCATTTATTTATTTATTTGATTCACAACACAAGTGTATTTTACATGATATAAAAACAAACGCATACAAGACAAGTTAATTTAAATACAGAAAATTATTGGCAAAACTCTAGGCATATGCCTAGGTTTATCTGCTAGCAAACGTGATTTTGGTTATGCCTTAATGATGATGACAGCGAATCATATAAGGAATATGTTTAAGAATGAAACATTAAAAAAAACTGTCTTAATTTATTTCACATACTAGTTAAAACGTATATACTATAAACGTGTATATGTGAGAAATATACTTTGTTTTTATTTCCTAGAATTGAGCATAGAAGAGACAGTAAGAGTAAAACCGGAGTACAAATGAAAAACAATTTGCCGTTTCCCTTGAAGAGGCTGAGCTGTAAAACCTGTATAGACGTTTCCAATTTAAAAGTTTTCCTCGCTTAAGGTGTGAATGTTACTCTGGAACACAGGACGGTATTCAGTGATTTTTCAATTTAATAATATTCAATGTATGAAAATAATATTATAGAAACAATGTTACCTTAAATGGTTCTATATAAGTCTTAACCTATATAATTCATAAGCTTCCTTAACTGACTATATATAAGTCATCAAAAATGATCGGACTACCATAAAATGCAAAGGCAAGCTTAAATGAGTTACGTCAAGAAGTGTAACATAAAACGTCTCTAAAAAATGTCCTTTTGTATACGTATTTTCTTTTTTCTCAGCAAAATTTTGGGTTTTAAATTCATCGAACTGTATAGATAATTAAAATCAAATAAAAGAATAGGTTCATGGCGGATATGAATACAAAAAAATAAAAAAACTGAAATAGAGATGCATGATCGCTTAGTAACTTGATACTAGACCATACAAAAAGTCGCCAGTTCGAATCCTGCGCTCTGTTACTTCCCTTGAACGACAGGCAATTTTTCATCGTAGTGCATATAAATGCTGGCATACATCATATGTTATATTCTTTGAAAAAAGTCAAATGTGGCTTTTTATTCCCTGCATCATATTTAATTACCGATTCGCATTCGCTACTTCCTATTCTGAAGTATTCATCCTAAGGTTTGTTTCTTTTGAGAGCATTGACTATTTCTCACTGGCATCGTTTTCCATAACAAGTTCGATAAGGTGTCCACTAATTGGTTCACTCTGAGGTAATTACGTTAACCCATTCGTCCAGAACAGTCTTGGTTTGTATGTTCCGGATAATTATCTGAGACAACGCACCCATAGATTGTTCTATCAACGTATAAGTCGGACCAACCTGCCTTTGGAAATGCCGGTGGGTAGAGCAATCACACTTTTTGACAGTGTGTATCTAGACGTGTTTCATGTGTCATTTATCTCCTTCAGGAAAAAAACTCTTCAATTTGGTGTTATTCTTGAAATAATTTCACTTTTTATATTATTCAATGAATTATATTTTGTCATAATGTATTAGTGTCATAATGTATAATATTTTGTCATAATGTAACATGTACATTTTTACTATTGTTGTTATCAAAAAAGTCTTAAAATTTTATTATATTATTTATAGTTAAGGCATTAACGTTGTGGAGGTTTAAAGACATTGTAATTTGTTTTATCAAAAACTGTTTATTTCACTTTTTGTAACGGTATAACCCTGCCGGTTTCAAGGCTTTCACCTCATCATCAGGGGAGCACAAGTCTTGTTTGTCCTTCCCTGATGATGAAGGGAAAGCCTTGAAACTGATAGGGTTATACCGTTACTAAAAGTGGAATAAACAGTGTTTGATAAAACAAATTACAAAGTCTTAAAATTTTTAATTGTTTTATACTGTTTTTAGTACTTGTTATGTTTGGTCCTGGTACGAATTAGAGAAACCTGTAATATGCAAAGGACCTGAAAAAGAAAATAAACAAATTAATTGTAATTTTATTTAGCCCAACACTGTGTATCCTACTTTATATAATGGTATAACCCTACCGGTTTCAAGGTGGCCTCTCATCATCAGGGGAGCACAAACAAGACTACACAAATAGTCTTGTTTACGCTGCCCTGATGATAAACCTCCACAGTGTTAATGCCTCAACTATAAATAATAAATATAATAAATGGAGTTTAAAGTATTGGCCTTTCTAGTTCACCGCTCCTCTTTTTTTACGTCGTACTTTACTGTCCATTCAGTGAAACTTTGGAATCAGTTACAAACCAATATGAGACTCATTCCGTCCTTGGTATGCATTAAGAAGCGACTAAAAAAAGCTCTTAATTTCTAGTCAGTAAAATAACGTGTTTCATTCCTGATTTTTATTTTCCTTTACTTTCCTCTCCACGATCCCTTCCTTATCTTTTGATTGGTGATATCTCAGTGTATGTGAAAAATAATGTTCAGGTAATTGTCCGTCTTTGTGGGGTTCGTGGGCATATGCTCACATATGTGTTTATGGATTTCCTGGGGATGGATAGTCATCTGAATGATTTATGCAATCATATAACTTGCTTCATTTACTTTTGTCTGGTTGATTGGAAGAGATTGCCGCCTGGCAATAAGCCCACCAGCTTGTATTTACAATAAAAATGTTTAGTAAATAAGTAAATAAAATGATAAAAAAGGATAATTGCTTTTTTTTGCTTATTCATCACTGATTTTTATGGTAATGTAACGGGGTTACGCTCCCATGATATTGTTGTGGGTATTGTGGCTTCAATTCTTTCCCCAACTGGATGCTATATGGAAGAGGCACCAATCAATTCATCACGTTGCAATGTCCTTCGAGTTATTCCGAGCTGAGTTGAACGTCGTCTGATTGAAGATGCTTAATCATCCTTTGAATATTTTCATTAGTGCAAATACTACGCGGTCTTTCGACTCGAGGTAAATCAACCATTGATCCTTGCTGTCGAAAATGTGTAATTAATCTTCTAGCCGCCGATCTTGTTGGATAATATCCATAATTAAAACAGCATAGATATTTTTACTTTTTTTATTTTCATTAAACAAAGTACTATATGGTACAAATATTTGTACAAATTTATTACTTAAATCTTATTTATATATTATAATTTATGAACTTACTTCATCTTATTTTCCTACATGTAATTTTATTTTTTTATTTTTTATAATCTTAATATATGAATTCTTAGAAACAATTAACACCTACATACTACTTATAACTAGATAACAATTCTTACATCTAACTATTTAGCCAGAATAAATTCACTCGTTCAGGCTACTTGTATTCCATCACATTCACTCAGACCTTGGTTATCCCAGTATAGGTGGACGATGCGAAATATTCGAATAATTGACTTGTATTTTTTTTATTTATTTATATTTTTTTTTTTTGCACATGACAAGAAATATACATAATTTGCGATAAAAATAACAAGTAATTTAATTCAGACACACAATTTCAATGGATCTGGGTTTGTTGCCTTTCATTTGTCGTGTCCCCAGTAAACTAGGATTTTGCCTGTATCTCACTGAGGACATAATACATGAAAAAAAAATCGATACTGTTTTTCAATTTTGGATTATCTAAAACCCCGTAGCACACTGTCATCAACCTGACAAACAGTGACACTCAATTACATCTATATACATCACGCGAAATCAAACTCCTCACACTTCATCACTCCAGATAGATCAAAACATTCATCCCACAATATATCGCACACAATCATAAAACAAGTGTATGACATTCTTCAAAGACCCTCTAGAGTGCAGAATTTCAGTGCGTGACGAGCCAATTGAACAAGCAACCCAGTTCAGATATCTTGGCAGTGAACTGCTCAGCTCTCATGACCTCCCCAGAGAAGTAAGGCCTCAGGTAGATAAAGCTACAGCTGTGGCGGGCTGCCCGAGAGATGTCATATGGAGGAATAAAGATATGAGAATGGATAGCAAGGTACGCATTTATAAGACCTGTGTGCGACCTATCCTCACATATGGCATCGAAGCGAGGGCGGACACTGTCAGGACAAAAAGTATGCTAAGGACAACGTAGATGAGAACTCTGCGCGCTATTGCTGGGAAGACTTTGCGTGATCGTGTAAGGAACACCACAATCCGAGAGGTCTGTGAGGTCCAAGTGAGGTCAGATGGGGACGACAGCGTCGACGATACTGGTACCAACATGTACAGAGAATGAATTCCACAAGAATTCCATTCATAGCTCTGCATGGGGTGCCGGATGGACGGCGTCAGCCAGGGAGACTCCCGAAACGATGGAGAGATAGCTTGAGCTCAGCATCACAGGACAATCCTGCAATAACAGATTCTTGAGAGTCTACAGAAAGTTTAAGAAGAAGAAGAAGAATCATAAAACAAAAAAAAATACATTTATCCAAAAATATAAATATAAAAAAACAAAATACTTGTATTGTATTATGCTTTCCTTGTATACAGTACAATCTGGCGGCCGTGTTACCATGTGGCAATATCTTCCAAGCAACCAGAAAGATGTTTAACACTTGCCGTACGGTGATGGATAGCGAGTGATCATGACTTATATTTTATTTAATTTCTCGAAATATACTGCTTGCAGGGTCTTCATACTTTATGAATTCCTCATCGAAACCTCTATGATTTGAATGATGTCATTAGGAAACAAAACATTCATAGTTAATTCAACAGAAATTAATGATTTTAAATCGCGAATTGACGAAATGTCAAACACTCATTCTTTTTTGACAGTTCGTACGTATAGCGCCCGTTCCAGGGGTCGTCACCAGTTTTATAATCCTGATTGCTATTTTTTATTTTTATCTGGTATGTTTTTTCTATTATCATTTTTTATCTGGTATGTTATATTGTACCATTACTCTTTTTATAATAAATGTACATTTTATTTATTATTTCATTTTCAAAAATATAATAATTGTGATGGCGGGAAATATCGACGGCGATGATAGCGATTTGGAATTTAAGGCGACAGGCAATATATCAGAATCAGAAGATTTTGTCGAGGTACAGGATGAAGTATATTCTGATTTGAAGACGAGTGAAGAAGACGAAGAAATATTATTTACATCAAAATATGGATTCGAATGGAGTTCATTACGAGTACCACCTCAATCTTCGAGGCTTCGGTCGGGTATCAAATATTCTCATCGAAGATTCTGGACTGAGAAATTCAAGTATAAATGTACATTCCATAAAAGATATGTGTTGTCTGTTTGTAAATGAAGAGGTGGTAAAAGTGATGTTTAAGAAACAAATCGTCATTTAAATCGAATTCATTCAGAAAAGAACCAACCAATATCAAAAGACGAGTTATATGAATTCATTGGAATATTGCTCGCACCTGGCAGAAATCGAACACGAAAGCTATCTTTGAGTGAATTGTGGATAAGTGAAAGTCCCTTTTGCCAGTCATTTTTCACAACAGCTCTGTCTCGAGATAGATTCATCTATATTTACAGTCATATTCGTTTTGATGATAAAGAAACCCGAGAAGAGAGATATCAGGGTTTTTTCAGATAAATTAGAACCAATTAAGTGGATTTCAAAAATGTTTATGGATATGTGCAAAAGCAATTATTCTCCATCTTCGAATATAACTGTAGATGAACGTTTGCCAAACTTTAGAGAGAATTGTTCATTTCGCGTGTACATGAAGTCTAAACTTGGTAAATATGGCATCAAAATCTGGGTTGCTGCCGACTGCGGCGGCATATGACGCATAACAAATTTACAGGCTTATTCTGGTATGATAAATAATCGTAGAGAGAGATAAATCAAGGTAACTGAGTAGTTATAGAAATGGTTCAACCGCAGTATGGCACGAACAGGAGGATAACCACAGGTATTTTTATTACCTCCATCAAATTAGCCGATAATCTTTTATTAAAAGGTTTAACTCTAACTGGCACGCTTCGAAAAAATAAAAGAGTAATCTCACTTGAATTTATACCGTCTAGAGAGAAAACAATCCATAGTAGCTGAAAATAAAATACTTGTTTCGTGTGTACCACAAAAAAAAAGCAGTATTATTATTATCCACTCAATTCAATGATGCAGAAATTGATTATTCAGAAAAACAAAAGCCACTATAGTAATTATACATCATTATAATAATACGAAAATTGGAGTAGATACGGGAGACCAAATTACTTGAGAGTACTCTTGCTCAAGGTCAACGAGAAGATGGCCTTTCCGTCTTTTTATGGAAATTATAGATATGGCTGCATTGAATGCATACCTCTTATGGATAGACAAATATCCAGAGTGGAAACAAAATAATTAATACCACCGAAAACATTTCACAAGAGAGTTAAGTTTGGAATTGGCAATGCCCAATATCTTAAAAATGAAAAATAGCAACAACAAGATGCTTTTAATACAGTTTTAACATATTGTGGCGAGTCAATATCCGAAACATTAGTAAATAATACCCTGTTGGCACCCCGTGAGGTCCTCAAAAGAGGAAGTTGTGGGTTTTATTAAAAACATTCGAGAAAAAAAACCAGGCTATTCTGCAATATTTGTCAAACACCTGCGTGTTTAGTAAGTAGAATATAGTAAAAAAAAGTGGTTTCATGCCCCAATTGCGATAACTTTCTCCACAGGATTAAACTTTGATTATATGATATGTTTGTCCTATTTTCAAATTTTCTGTAGTGTTTATATTTTCCAAATTGCATATATTTTATTGATTTGAATTTCGTGTTTGTTTATATATAATTTTGAATTTCGTGTTTGTTTATACTATATAAATTTCTCGCCCTAAAACCTTGATTTTTGAATTTATATATTCATTTTATATTTTGTTTATATGTTATTTATTGTCTTTATTCGAATTATGGTTTTATTGCCAAAAAAATACACGCTACATTTTATTGTATAATTTTATGAAAAAAAATTAAAAGGCTGGAAATCTCTTATCACGCATGCGCATTCTGAATGTTGCGCAGACCGAACGACGCAGCGTAAAAATAATATTCTTATAGAAATGCCTTTCTGTTTTAGCTCTTATTTTATCATTTCTTACCTTTTTTTATATTATTCGACATTTTATTACATAATAAAATGATGTTTATAGCTAATAACAAAAAATAACCTAGCAGATTTCGCATAATTTTAATTTGAAACATACATGTTTAGTGTACCCTCAGTGTCCAACGCCGTTACTGGCGTAATTTTTTAGCACAGTAAGGGAAGTGTTAAAAGGTTGGAGACCTCTTTTCAGTCATGCGCATTCTGAACGTTGCGCAGACCGAACGACGCAGTGGGAAAATTATATTCGTATAGAAATGTCACTTCTCTGTTTCAACTATTATTTTATCATTTCTTACACTTATTTTATATTATTCGACATTTTATTACACAATAAAATGATGTTTATAGCTAATTAAAAAAAAACTAATAGATTTTGCATAATTTTAATTTAAAACATACATTTTTAGTGTACCCTCAGTGTCCAACACCGTAACTGGCGTAATTTTTTAGCACAGTAAGGGAAGTGTAAAGGGGCCTTTAGTGAAAAACAGACTGGAATATTTTTGAAAAAGAATCTTAGTTCCAGCGGGATTTAATCCCGCAACCTCAGGACTGGGACATACGCGTCTTACTAACTAGGCCACGGGGATCGTCCACTCTTGATTTGTGAAATAAATTTCAGCCACTTTTGTTCGTTTCTGTGATATTAAATTCTCCATAATAAACGTTAAGAATTCCTTCTATATTATCAGAAAGAAAATGAAAAAAAATAAAACTATATTTTAAACTAAAGTATGACTGATAGACCAACTTAAATATACGTGTATCCAGAATTACTATATAAATTTTTATATAAGTTTTAATAAGAATGTATTATTTATATTTACTATATTTTTCTTAAAAAACACCTTAACCTGGCACTGTTCTTGAGGCGGAAATTCAAGTTTTATCTACGGAAAGGCAAAAGGAAGTGACTCCACTTGAGGAGCACTCTGCTGACACAGATATCAACCTTTCCGATATAAATTTCTGCCTACCGAGAATTTCGCTCTCCAGAAAACACGTACACTAAACACATCGTATTTTATAATGACGCAAAACCAAACAACCGTATTGTGACGCAAGATAAAAATCGTACAGCACAAAACCCCAAAAAAATATCATAAGACCACCTTAATAGTGTACTGCTTTTTTTTGTATTCCTATAGAAGTATGACTTATAATTAAGGATGGCGTACAGTGTTTGATAAGTAAATTGTATGAGAGAAACGGAAAGATAGATTGGAGAACGTATATTGCGAAATCCAAAGTTATAGTGAAAGAAAAGTTTGAAGCGAAAACAATTAAGTGTATTAGTACGCAATACAATATAAGAGAACAAATTAAAGAGTTCTGGTATTTAAGTAGTATTTACTCAGATTATGGAAAAATTACGAGAGATATCGAACAATGTGTAATGATTGAAAACTACAGCATTTAAGATGATACAATACCTGCTAAGATGATAATCTAACATTACCTGCTAAGAGAACAAATTAAGAAGTTCTAGTGTTTAAGTAGTATTTGCTCAGATTATGGAAAAGTTACGAGAGATATGGAACAACGTGTAACGATAGAAAACCACAATATTTAAGATGATATAATACCTGCTAAGATGATTATCTAAAATTACCTGCTAAGAGAACAAATTAAGGAGTTATGGTGTTTAAGTATAATTTGCTCAGATTATGGAAGAGTTACGAGAGATGTCGAACAACGTCTAACGATAGAAAACTACAATATTTAAGATAATATAATACCTGCTAAGATGATAATCTAAAATTACCTGCTAAGAGAACAAACTAAGGAGTTATGGTGTTTAAGTATAATTTGCTCAGATTATGGAAGAGTTACGAGAGATATCGAACAACGTGTAACGATAGAAAACTACAATATTTAAGATGATATAATACCTGCTAAGATGATAATCTAAAATTACCTGCTAAGATAACAAATTAATGCGTTATGGTGTTTAAGTAGCATTTGCTCAGATTATGGAAGAGTTACGAGAGATATCGAACAACGTGTAACGATAGAAAACATTCTAATATTTTTAAGATGATACAATACCTGCTAAGATGAAAATCTACAACAGTATTTTAGTCCTAACTTTGATGTAAAGGAGGTAAACGGTGACATGGAGAAAGTAGAGGAATACATTGGGTGACAATACATATATACGAGTACAACAGAATGAAGAATTCAGTGATAAATGTGAACTTAATTCTGATATGTTGAGTTATACGAAGAAGAGAACTTTTTTTTTTTTACTAAACAAAGTAAATTATTGTACAAACATTTGTCAAGGCTATACCTTTATACAAATTTATTACTTAATTAATCTTAATTATATGTTATAATTTATGCACTTACTTAATCTTATTTTCCTACATGTCATTTTATTTTATTTATTCAATCTTAATATATGAGATCTTAGAAATAATTAACACCTACATACTACTTATAACTAGATAACAATTCTTACACTAATTGTTTAGCAAAAACAAGTCCACTCGTTCAGGCTACTTGTATTCCATCACATTCACTCAGACCTTGGTCGTCCCAGCTAATACTGTAGGTGGACTAGTCGGGCAACAGATAATGCTTCGGGAGCTTGTGCTTATAACGGAAGGGTAGGTCGGATTTACTCTCGTAAGCCCCCAGGGCAGCGACTAAGGGATTTCTGTGATTTTGTTGGCTTTTATAGAACTTCACGGTCCAAGCGAGGATGTGGTGTTGTAGGGTTTCTTCTCGCTGTTCGGCGTGAAGTCGGGTAAGGTTTATTCTGGGATGGGTGTTAAAAGATGTCTTGAATGCCTTGTTCTGCACTCTCTGGAGTTTCAGGTGGTTCGTGTTGCTCACACTACTCCAAACAGATGCAGCATAGATCAAGATAGGACGAATAAGGGTTTTATAGAGGAGGAGCTTATTTTTGGGTGAAAGGAAGCTGCGTCGATGAAATATCGAACTGATAGCCCCTATGCCCTTAAGGCAAGTATGGTTGAATAAAGTGAATTATATATTTTTTTAATTTAAGGAAAAGTATGTTAATATGTATGTATGTCATATATTGACGTCGAACTGGTCAAATATGTGTGTTTGAAGACAGCCTCCTTCCATAAGATTTCATACCTGCCTACCCCAACAGGAAAATGGCGTAATGGTTTGTATACATGTATGTTATATAATTGTCATTAAGGAATTAATCACTTTGTCATCGACCTTGCCTAGTGAAATTAATCCTTACACACACGAGCTTGTTTATTTATGACTTTATTAAGTGAATTTATTCTTCGGTATATCATACCTTTCCATTCAACCGACATTTAATTATACATTTTTTAAAGATAAAAAAATCACATTAAACCTATTTATATCAAAACAGTACAACGAATACATCGTCTGTTTTCTTAAACATTTCCTTTTCAAATAAACTTTTCGACAAATCGGCTCAATATAACCACGATAAATGGCCTATAGTGCGCTCGGCGGAGTCACGCCTCTGACTGATGCCCCTATCGCCGATAACATACATGAACGAGCGAAACGTGACCGCTTACAGCATCGTCGCTCTATATATTTATATTTTTAGCGTTATTATTCGCCATTTATACTTAACATGTCTCTATTCGCCGAAATAGTGTTGCCATTTTGTAAAGACATGAACAAGTTTTTAAATTTCTACGTTTTAAAAAAACCGTGTCGTAAATTCTAGTTGTTTTTTTTGGTAAATGTACAAAGACCTGTAAAAAATCTTGAAAAAACCAAATACAAAATATGAACGTTTCAAAGTAATGAAAGAGGGTGAATAATGCTGTTGAAATGTGTGTAATGAGAAGAATGTGGCGACATCCGTGACCTGGTTGTTAAACCACCTGTATTTCAGCCTGTAGGGTTGTGGTTTTATTTCCCATCGCCACCCTGAATCCTTAAATAAGAGTCCTTGTCTAGTTTTCCTTTTTAGCTTGTTTAACATTTTCCTGGTAAATTAGCAAACCCTGACGGCATACACGGGCGAATATAGTAACTTACGATGAGCGATGGGCTGCACATAAGGAACGAAAAACGTCAAAAACATATTCTCAGTTTCTGGAGCGTCTACTATGTTTTTACTTACGACCAACTCCTACCTGCTAAAGAGGAATCTCTTCACCCTGCTGCTTTTCACCGGAAAATCATAAAGTAAACCGGAATCTCCGAGTATTGAGCGGCAGTCATCCACCTATTTTACAGTCTTTGTACCGGTGCTGTACACTATCTCTACACGCCGGTCAATTCAAATTCAAAGGACATTTTTCTTTAGCGTCATTTAGATAGCAAATTCTTCTCAAAGGCGCTCTAATCCGGGACTCGAACTCGTTATTACTAAACAAATAATGTCTGACAGCTATAGCAGCGTCCGAATAAATTATACATAACACTTTCTTTGTACACCAACTCTTCTAACCGACCAGAAAGTTAATCATGAAACCTTTTTTTTAATCAAAATTCTAGCGGTTATCAAACCCGTAACTTCCAGGTCAGACTTATACCAACTAGGCGACAGAGGTTGTCAGTTTCCTACCCTTAGTTTACTACCGCTATT
This sequence comes from Odontocerum albicorne, assembly GCA_949825065.1. NCBI lineage: Eukaryota > Metazoa > Arthropoda > Insecta > Trichoptera > Odontoceridae > Odontocerum > Odontocerum albicorne. Next base: position 8,965,445 of record OX463856.1, read on the forward strand.
TATTCCTAAATTTATATTAATAGATATCTCTCTTTTCTTATATTTGAAACGAATTGGAATCTATTTAAAATAGATGGAAGATTAAAGGTACGCGTTTCCATTACAGAAATTCCAAAGGAATAAAACATTGTCCTAATGCTTTTCACAAATTGCTGGCTCCGATCCAGGCTCTGTTTCCCGGCCAGGCTCTAAGACCTTAAGTACATCTTAATTGAACTCTTTGTTATATATTTTCACTTCATATGATTCTAGTAACTTTACCCATAACTCTTGCCAGTTGATATCGATGTGCAAGATGGTGTTCTAGTATTATAATGATTCATATTTCCCCCAATCTATTCATCTTAGTTTTTTCAAGTAATAGTTATCATAAGGCTGAGTCCAGGATTTGTTAGCAATTTATGGGTGAATAATGAAAGATAACTGTAATTTAAGAATTGAGTTTCGATAAATAAATAAAAATAGGTTTATTGATAGCAATATAGTATATCATCATCATTGTCAACCAGGGTCGATCCACTGCTGGATGAAGGTCTCCCCAAGTTGACTCCAAACAGTTCGGTCCTTTGCTCGCCTATGCCACGTGATGCTGCCATGCTTCTTGATTTCGTCCATCCAGCGTACCTTCGGTCTTCTTCTAGGCGTCTTTATGCCTCTCGGGTACCATTGGATTATTTCGGATGTCCATCGGGAGTCTGACATTCTGGCTACGTGTCCGGCCCATTGCCACTTCATTCTTTTGCACACCTTTATAACATCTTCTACCTTTGTTATATTGCGAATCCAGGTGTTTCGTTTACGGTCTTTTTTAGTATATCCTAACATGCATCTCTCCATGGCCCTTTGTGCGGTCTGGAGCTTTTGCGTGTTCTTTACTGTGAGCGTCCATGTCTCGCAGCCATACGTAAGTACTGGAAGAATGCACTGGTTGTAGACCCTTCGCTTCAAGGATATTGGGAGATTACTTTTGAAGATGTTGTTCAAACGTCCAAATGAGCTCCACGCCAGTTTTGTCCTTCGTGCTATTTCCTCCGATATTCCACCCACAAAGGAAATTAATTGGCCCAGATACACATATTCCTGGACAAGTTCTAGGGGGTTTCCATCTGCGTTTATTGGTTTTGGGGTAGCAAAGCCGTTCATCATATATTTGGTTTTTGAAATATTCAATTTTAAACCAACTCCTTTGCTGACCTCTGCCAATTCTTGCAGTTGGTGCTGAAGATCATTCGGGTTTTGTGAGAATATAACGATATCGTCTGCAAATCTCAAATGGCTCAGGTATTTTCCAATATAGTATATACATACTCGTATATACATATATCCTTAGAGATGCATGCCCGCGCGGTAATGCACTGAACTTCTGTACGGAAGGTCGTCAGTTTGAACCCCGTGCTGTGCTACTCCTCTCGAATAACGCAGGCATTTTTCCCGCCTAGTATTCGGTGGGATAAGGATACCTATGACTTCGGTCATATCTATTATTAAAAAAAAAAAAAGCATGCCGGCGTGCTCTGATCGTCACACTTCAGTGTGCCATCGGATCCAGAACAGCGGAACGGCCGGTGAGTTTGCTGGTATGCAACGGATGACTGACTTAAATAAAATATAAAAAGTCCAACACAACTTCGCTTTCCAATTGAATTAACGTTGGAATTGGGATGGGATCCTCGACTACGAGGCACACAATTATAATGGATCTGGGTTTGTTGCCTTTCATTTGTCGTGTCCTCAGTAAACTAGGTTTTTGCCTGTATGTTATGTCAATGAAGACATAATATATAACATGAAAAAATAAATCGATACTTCTTTCTGATTTTTTATTATATAAAACCCCGTTGCACATTCTTATCAACCTGACAAACAGTGACACTCAATTACATATGCATTCATCACGCGAAATCAAACTCCTCACACGTCATCACTCCAGACAGACCAAAAACATTCAGCCCACAATATACCGCACATAATCATAAAAACAAAAATATAAACATAAAAATTGCTTTTTATATTTTGTAAAATACTAGTTACATGTTGATATTGATATTTGATTGTTGTTTTTGTAATTTATTTGTATCAAAAAGGTTATTAGAGGCATTGAATAAATATATAAAATAACGCTTTATTAAAAGCTTTTTTCTTCGTTCTCGTATATTAGCTACGATGAACTCGATTGTACGTCTAACTGCTAACAAAGTCGCGTTTGCTAAGGACAAACCTAGACATTTATCTAAGAGCGTAATGTCAAATATTCTTAAATATGTTATTGTATTAAAAAATGTACAATTACGATTAAAATAAACGTTTCGTGGAAGAATGTGTTCTCTTCAGTTAGTATTTAAAATCTCATGAAAATCACGACGGTCCCATGATACAACTTAGCAAACTAATAATCAATAAAAAGATAGCAAATCTTTATCCAACTCTTAACATTATGTTATTTATTTAACATTTTATTGCAAATACAATCTGGCGGGCTTATTGCCAGGCGGTAATCTCTTCCAACAAACTAGACAAAAGTAAATTGAGCAAGTTACAAAAAACATTCAAATGACTTTCCATCCTGACGAAATCCATGAACGTATTATATATGTAAGTATACACGCACATTATGTTATTTATTTTACATTTTATTGCAAATACAATCTGGCGGGATTATTGCCAGGCGGCAATCTTTTCCAACAAACTAGACAAAAGTAAATTGAGCAAGTTACAAAAGAACATTCAAATGACTATCCATCCTGACGAAATCCATGAACGTATTATATATGTAAGTATACACGCACATTATGTTATTTATTTTACATTTTATTGCAAATACAATCTGGCGGGATTATTGCCAGGCGGCAATCTCTTCCAACAAACTAAACAAAAGTAAATTGAGCAAGTTACAAAAAAACATTCAAATGACTATCCATCCTGACGAAATCCATGAACGTATTATATATGTAAGTATACACGCACATTATGTTATTTATTTTACATTTTATTGCAAATACAATCTGGCGAGCTTATTGCCAGGCGGCAATCTCTTCCAACAAACTAGACAAAAGGGAATTGAGCAAGTTACAAAAAACATTCAAAGGACTATCCATCCTGACGAAATCCATGAACGTATTATATATGTATACTTATACACGCACATTATGTTATTTTTTTTACATTTTAATGCAAATACAATCTGGCGGGATTATTGCCAGGCGGCAATCTCTTCCAACAAACTAGACAAAAGTAAATTGAGCAAGTTACAAAAAAACATTCAAATGACTATCCATCCTGACGAAATCCATGAACGTATTAATATGTAAATATACACGCATAAATCCCATGAAGACGAACAATCACCCACTATTTTTTGTCATATAAAGTGAGATATCATCAATCAAAGGAAAATGAAGGGAGGTTGGAGAAGAAAGAAAAATCAGTAATGAAACACGTTGTATTAGTGACTAAAAATGAAGAGTTTTTTTCAGCCGTTTATTAAAGCATGTCATGGACGGAGCGAGTCTAACATTGGTTTGTAACCGGTTTTAAAGTCTCACTGCACGGACAGTAAAGGACGACGTAAAAAAGAAGAGCGATGAACTGCGAAAGTCAATAAACAATATTTGTTTGATAAGCGCTAGTCCACGATCGGAAAAACAGATAGAAATTTTTCAGCAAAAGAAGAGGGGGTGATGGGACAGATAAGGATATTATACAATAAAAATAGTATGTGAATTTGGCGTATGTTTCTCACGTTCAACCAGTTCAGCGCCTTCTGGTATGGAGTTATATATAATCGTACGTTTTTAAATTAAAAATAAATCTTAGCAAACACAATTAAAAAACTGAACGAAGTTATTCATTATTGAAACGATTAAAAACATATTTAAAACCCACGTCAAAACATAATAGACTAAACGCATTAGCCATTTTATCAATAGAAACAGACACAACAGTGAATAAAAATTTCAATGACATCGTAGATGCATTTGTGGAGATAAAATCAAGGCGTAAACTGTAGTGAGCGTCATAAAGTTATGAGAATCTGTAACGTGCCAAAATATCTGAAGCAATATTGCCGGCACTATTATTTTGATAGATGGTAGACTTGTTATTAACTAATAACATTCCCTTTTTTAGATAAGATTCCATTCTCCTTTTGAATAAGATGTCTTTATTATTTCAAAAAAGGATTTTATAGAAAGTTTATTAAACTTTTTTTAGTAATAAGAATTAGTTGTCTCGGTAAAACTATTATTTTATTTATTTCTTGACATTTATTATTGTTTTTAGGATATGTATCCTAGAGGGAAGAGATGATGAGGATGATTTGTGGATAAATAATAAAACACGTTAGATCGCAATGCGGAAAGAGAGCGGAATTTTATTAGTAACGTAGGTATTTATATCTTTTTAGAATGTGCGCGAGAATGCGCTCGCGATATGCCTACGTCTCGTTTCTGTGAATGCAAAACGATTAATTGTTGTATGTAGGTATAATTCAAATACGGAACTGGCGAGACAAGCGTGGTGCGTTCTCTCTCTAGTATGGAATGCGGTCCGATCAGCTATGGGTTGAATGGCCGGCGTGTGACCTTCGGACTTGTTTATTTAGATTTATCGAGGAATGCGAAGGTCATTCCATCGGTCATTGACCGTGTGTATGAATATCCACAGTATCCGAGTGTGCGACCACCACATGTTTATATTTATATTGAAGTTTTGTATGTAATAAAATATAATCAATATACGTCAAGATTTTAAAAAAAATCATAAACGGACTCGCATAATACAAAAACACAAGGGGTAAAAATTCTAAAATATGAAAACCGCTTGAAATACAAAATTTGTTTGATTACAAAAAACAACTAAAATCAAATGTAATCGTAATCATCGATTTCCTAGACAAGACCTAACATAGGGTTGGGGAAATCTGGAGAAAAACCCTCCTCTCTCAACAACATCTACATTAAAAATATCCACTAAACCAAACATGGAGTTGCCCAATTGTTACATTCTCAATTATTGAGCATTGTTACATTCTCAATTGATGAATTAAAAATTACTAAATAAATGTTCTTCACATATATAAATGTATAAACATTATTACTATTGTAGAAACTTGAACCCACAATATATAAGCAACGCACTATATTATGGTACTCGTATATTACACTTTCATTGTATACATTATAACTCAGTTTATTACTATATGGCATTCTCTTCCAACCAACCAGAAAGATGTTAAAAAGACCTTAAGGGAAACACCAATAATTGTACATTGACATTATCAATTGATACACAATCAAGCACCTACAAATAAATACATAACACTGCACACTTGTTCACACATGGCTGACTGTAGTTGTGTTTCTTTGGAAAGGGTTGATAGTATAAAGTACCTTGGAGTTTAGGTTGATCAGTTCCTTCGTTGGGAGGCCCATATTAACATTTTGAGCACAAAAATCAGAAAACTAGGATACATATTCCGTATGATTCGAAATGTGCTCAGTGAAAATATTCTTAAGAGTATATAATTCGCCTTATGTCAGTCAACACTTTCTTACGGTATATCAGTTTGGGGGGGATGCACCTTAACCCAAAAACACATATTACAGGTTTCCCAAAAAATGATTGTGTAAATAATTAATAAATTTCTGGCCGGTATCCCACGGCGGAGCTTTTCAGAGAGTATCGGGTCTTGAACATAGCCAATTTGCATCTCAAATCCATTCTCTGGCACTACCATCGAGAGGAAGGGAAGATGCAAACTCAGCAGAGACACATGACACGCATGGCAACTAATGAAATGTTCACCATCCCTAGAGTTAAAACCTCTTTTGCTCAAAGGCAATATGCTAATTTGGCTCCCATGACATAGGCGTGCCGAATTCAATAAAGATAAAGGGAGGAAAACCATTCAGACAGTCGATCGGAGCGTGGTTGTTATTACGGGAGGATTTTGAGTACTTGGGCTTTCAAGATGAATGACGTGTGGAAAAGATTTGCGTGGGCTCTTGAGTGTGGGTTTCTTCTTGTTGTTTTAATTTTTGTTGTTTTGTATTTGTGTTTTTGTACCTTTTTGTTTTTATTTTTATTCTTATGATTGTGTGCGGTATATTATGGGATGAGCAAGTTTGGTCTTTCTAGAGTGATGATGTATGAAGAGTTTGATTCCGCATGATGTTTCCAGTTGTTATTGAGTGTCACTGTTTGTCAGGTTGATGAGAACGTGCAACGGGGGCTTGTTTTTGTGTAATAAAAAATCGGAAAGAAGTATTGATTTATTTTTTCATGCTAAATATCCTCAGTGAGATACAGACAGAAGCCTAGTTTACTGGGGGTACGTCAGATGAAAGGGTACAAACCCAGATCCATTAAAATAATGTATGTCCAAATTAAATTACCTGTGGTTTTTTTGCAAATTATGTATATTTCTGGTCATGTGTAATATTATAATAAATAAATAAATTAAATTGAAATAAAATTGATTAATTAAAAATTATTAAAAAAATGTTATTCACATATTAAGTGTATGAACATTATAAATATTGTAGAAACTTGACTCCACAATATATGATATAAGCAACGTATTGTATTATATTACACTTTCGTTACATACATTATAACTTAGTTTATTACTTTATGGCAATCTCTGCCAACCAACCAGAAAGATATTAAAAAGGCCTTAAGTGAAAAACCAGACTGGAACCCTTTTTTGAGAAAATCTAGATTCCAGCGGGATTTGAACCTGCATCTTCCGGGATGGGAAACATACGTCTTACCAACTAGGCCACGGAGGTCGTCGTAAAAGTAAGTTTGAGTACAACTAGTAACTGGGAATTTATAAAGCTAGGAACATCTGTAAAACAAAATAAAGAAAAAAAAGGCGTTTTTTTATTATTTTACTAATATTTAAGTATTTAAATGAAATCTTTGAATTTCTGAACCTATTACCTTTCTGGGGTAATTTTCTTCCTGATGTAATCAACGTTGATACTAGGAAATAGCAAATACTAAAACATTTAGACGTGTATCCGCAAAAACCAACCAATAAGGTTTTATAAGAGACTTGAAAGAAAATCACTAAATATGGGGTTATATGTATTACACTTTCGATGTACTATATACAGCACAACCTGTGGAGTTTATTACCATGTAGCAATATCTTCTAACCATCAGAAAGATGTCCAAGAGGTTTTAAGTGAAAACCAAACGGAAATCTTTTTATAAAATCTGGATTCCAACGGAAATCGAACCCACAACCTCCAGGCTGGGAAACAAGAGTCTTACAAACTAGACCACGGAGGGTGTCAACACTGATATGTAAGCAATATAATACGATAAGAAAAAACAGTATAAGACGAAAATACAAGAATGCAAATCTATACAATTTAATCAATTCATCCCTATGAGAATAGCTTATTTACTGTACTCCTGTAAGCTTTCAAAGTCATATGAAATCTATACAATGCCTATATTGATAACCCAATTGGTATAATCTTGTTATCCAAGTGTTGTACAAATATTGAGTTACAACCATTTCATTATGAAACAAAATATTTTTCCGAGTGGGTTTACAAGGATTAACCTGCAATAAAGATGAAAAGCCTTAATTTGAACCAGAGCAATACCCTTTATAAAAAAATGAGTACCAATGGGAGTCGAACGCGCCATTCATGGGCTGGAAGACAAACGTCTTAGCAACTTGGCCACGTAGGGGTATAAATTACTAATTTAAACAAAATTTATGCCTTTGAAATGTGGTACCAGAGGTGACTATTTCATATTTCACAGGCAGCCAAAAGAACCGATCGATCGATCAATAATAAACTAGGAGAAAGAAGAAGAAAGAAGGATCTTAAGACATTTTAAAAGTAACCTACATGGACTTGTTGGTAAGGCGCATGACTTCCATCCGGGGGTTTTTGTTCCCGATGGTACCCGAAAAAATACATTTAAAAAAGTGCCCCAGTGTGGTACGAGTAGAAGAATTCGTGTGGTAACAATACTAACATGCACTAGACGTGCACGAGAGTTGTACTATCTTAACATGCGGATTTATATTGTCAACACGTAGACGTGAACAAGAGTTGTAGTCTCTTAACATGCGGATTTGTATTGTCAACACGTAGACGTGAACAAGAGTTGTAGTCTCTTAACATGCGGATTTGTATTGTCAACACGTAGACGTGCACGAGAGTTGTAGTCTCTTAACATGCGAGTTTGTATTGTCAACACGTGCTACGAGTATAACAAACCTTGAGTTTCGTGTCTACCGAAGTAGTTGTAAGCCTAAAGGTTCGATTTATAAAAGTTGTCCCCGGCCATGTTTCCTTTTCAAGCATATTTAACACCTTTCTGGTTAATTGGAAGAAAAAGCCAAGTTACTAGGTTGCGTTTTATACAGAAAAAGCGTTATAGAATATAATATTCAAAATAAACTATATTTTGTTGGTTGGATTATATTTGCATATAATCTTCAAATTCATCTCGAAGGTGTATTTATACTGGATTGCTTTCACCGAAATTGACTTTCCTGATAAAGTACCTACCTATAATTCAATTAAGCGATAAATGAGGGCTTGTGTTTCCATAAGTTTTCAATCCACAAATAATAAAAGGACAATTTATATAACACCGTTGAGAGAGCAAACTCACCTCAAGGGCGCATTAACTCGGACCTTAACCACTATTATCAAGAGATAAAAAATACTACAAAATAAACATTTATAAATTGAACGTAAGGATAAGAAATAAGTGGCTACAGCCATTATATTAAGTTAGGTTCTTTTCCGCGTGTGCAAAATTTCAGAAAAATATAATCTATAAGAAAACTGCAAAAAGCTTACCAAATAAGACGAACTTAAAAAAAACCTTCATACATCTTCTAATATGTGATAGTTACACATTTGGCATTAAGGGTGTATTCTACTCAAGAAATTTGAAAAAAAACTTTTTTTTACACATTCTTAAAGTTTAGACCTTTAAAAAAGGATTTTTTTAAATTCTTAATATTTACGAAGTTATGGCTATAAATGAGGCTGCAATTACGCCAAGCCGGAATGACTCCCCGACAATAATCTCAAAACTTTAAACATGTTTTTCTCGAAACTAATTTTTTCGACCTGGTCGACAGAAAATCTCAAGTTTTATTGAACTGATTAGCTTGAAATTTGAAACAAAAACTTTGATAGATGTGTTTACGTCGTCTCTACCTTGAAAATTTTAAAACATTTCTTTTTACTATTGTTAAAAAAAATTTAATTGGAAAAAAGGGTAAAAAATGAATTTTATGTTTTTATTTTTCTTTGGTACCAAATATAACGACATTATTTTGTATCAAGAAAATGTCTATGGTTTTTGTTTTAAAGTTACAGAAGGGTTCCAATCTTGTCGACCAGCTTACCCCATTTTTACGACAAGATATAACAGCTGATAACATCTTGAATTTTCATTTTTTTTTTTTCAAAATTTTTTTTGTAAATTCTCAAATCATCAATTAACAAACTGTAAAAATATATATAGAAAAAATATTTTTTGATTTTTTTTATTTAGTCTGAAAAAACACTCGAAATTCACGCCTGTAGAGTAGGATACCCTCTTAAGCGTAATATAATTTTCATAAACAATCATAACTTTTGATAAAATATTCCAAATTGTTTTGCCTTCAAAAGCTGTACACGCCCCCCATATACTCGTATATGACACTTAAAGACAGACCATTCTAGGCAACAGGATCAGCAACGGCAAAACAAGTACGAAAATGTTTATTTCCAAATGAAAAGTATTTCTTCTAAAAACTTAAAAAAACGTTATGTGTGTAGGAACTACGATCGTCGCTGAATATTGTCAACACACACGGTCAACGACCGACGAAACGACCTTTGGATATGTCCAAAGGTCGCATACCAAAACATTGAAATTGTTTACCTACAAATACTATTTACGATACACTCCACAGTAGAAAGAGAACGCATCACGCTGTCTCGCCGTTTTCGCCAACAAATTGTCTACCCACAATATTATTTGCGATGTCTGCAATATTTCAATCGACCATTTCTGCACGCACAGAAGCGAGATAAAAATATATTGAGGGCGCACTCCCGCGCCCATTCTGAAATGTATAAATACCCACTTACCGATAAATAAAGCATCATTAATTATTAATTATTATTCATTGATTCATTCACTCTCTCTTTCCGCACTGCTAATTGACGTATTTTATTTAAATACCAAACAATCAAAATCAACATCGCGTCCTTCAAGGACATTCCGCTAAATGTGCAAAACGAAACTCGGTTGCTTATAATAAGGTTTCATGGGAAATCCCACCCAAAATTTCTAGGTTGGATAAGTTACTAATATTGACAGAAATGTTTGTAAAAGCTGTTTGGGTTGGGGTAGTTCGATATAAATCTGGATCAGGAGTCTTTAACGAGAGTATTTTCATCATCTTTCTGATTCGTTGGAAGAGATTGTCGCGTGGCAATTAATCCACCAGGTTATATGGAGGACAACAAAAATTCAAAACAATACAAAATCACCATCCTCAGTCATTGTGAGTGGATGAAGAAAAAAAACGACATAATGCTTTTTCAATCCGTATTTCTAAACGAGAGAACTATTTTTAATGTAATTTAGGGAACAAATTTATACGTGTGCCTTTTAAACGTATAAATCCATCATCCCTTATGAATACAAAATATAATAAACAACAAGTAATTGCCAACCATAACTGATCGAGAGCCAGTTTTTCTGTTATTTATTTATTATTTTGTGTACATGGTTACGTATATATGGCATATCTGGTGGTCCTAACGATCTACAGCTATTTCATCCAATCAATTTGACCCGAAAAAGTAGTTTTAATCAATGACAGATTTTAAAAAAACGTATATGTTTAAATTAAATAGAAAAATTACCAATCCCCGAACAATAATGATACATATAAACGAAAAGAATTTCTTGTATTGTCCTATACAGTACAACCGGATAGACTTGTTTTTACAGTACAACCGAATAGACTTGTTTTTATGGAACATTCAGGATTTGTTAATATAACGCTACCGGGCTGCGATATACCATATTTATTCAGGTTCAAGTGGTGGGTACCTTTAGGTAACATTCGCAAACATTTGATAACACATGGATGTTCGTTCCATGGTGGCACCAAATGCTGGTGAGTACGAGTAAAAAGAAAGGTGGTGTGCTGGTTTGCAAAGGAGTCCCTCAACGCACTGTGTCATCCTTTCGTTTTACTGAAAATATGCAAACCTTTGTAGTAATTTTTTTATGAAATTATGAAGAATTTTTAAATTTGAAGAAGTTGGTTCTCTTTCAAAACCGCGACACCAATCAAAGTTCAGCTTTTGACTAGTAATAATATATTTATTTCAGATTTTAAAATTCATATACATCCTTAATTGTTTCGCCACCCCCTCTCATCTCGACGTAAATTTTCATTGTCTTTCCGATCATGGACTTACGCTATGCTCAAACAGAGATTGTTTATTGGCCTCCCCAGTTCACCGCTCTTCTTTTTTTACGTCGTATTTTACTGCCCATGCAGTGAGACTCTGGAACCAGTTACAAACCAATGTTAGACTCACACCGTCCTCTGCATGCTTTAGGAAGCGACTGAAAAAAATTATTAATTTCTAATCAGTAATATACTGTGTTTCATTCCTGATATTTCTTTCATCTCCACCATCCCTTCGTTTACCTTTGATTGATGATACCTCACTTTTACTTTTAATGTGTACATGTTCATAAATTTCATAAAAATGAACAATCATTTGAATGTTTTTTTGCGACCATCTAACTTGCTTTATTTACTTTTGTCTGGTTGGTTCGTTGCCAGATTGAGATTGCGGCCTGGCAATAAGCCCACCGAGGTGCGTTAGTGCGCTGAGCACCAACGCACCTCGAGACGCTGAGCGAATATGAAATATCGCTGTCTCACGGTTTACTGTATGGTATGTCTCCGTTTGCCCTATATGAATTTGCGTTTCCTTCCGGTGCATATTGGAGATCGCTCCGGTAGTATTGGGAAACTTAGCCGGTCAATTTGAAAGGAATATTTTTTTTAATATTTTTTAATTTTCACTTAAATAAAAATACTCGTACTATTTGTCAGTATTCTTGTGCATATTTAATCTGTACAGATATTTTACATTTTTGGAGGTTACATTTGCGAATGTATAATTTAATTATTGCGAATTATTTCTCCGGTTCAGCGCACCGACGCATCTCGAGACGCTGAGCGAATATGAAATATCGCTGTTTCACGGTTTACTGTATGTCTCTGTCTGCCCTATAGTATATGAATTTGCGTTTCCGTCCGGTGCGTATTGGAGATCGCTCCGGAAGTATTGACAAACTTGGCCGGTCAATTTAAAAGGAATATTTTTTTTTTTTAAATTTTATTTTCACTTAAATAAAAATAGTACTATTTGTCTCGATTCTTGTGCATATTTAATCTGTATAAATATTTAACATTTTTGGAAGTCATATTTGCGAATATATAATGTAATTATTGCGAATTAATTCTCAGGTTCAGCGCACCAACCCACCTCGAGACCAGCCGCCGCTGCTTGCAGAACAGGGACACTTTAACAAAATTAAAATATATATGAAAAATCTAATGAAAAAAATGGACGAGTTACTAGGACAAAATACAAACAAATTTAGAATGAATCAAGTAAAAGTCACAACTGGAGTATAGCTGGAGAAAGGGTTGAAAGAATCGACCATATATTACTCAGCCTTATGGTTTTTAATGGGGAAAGCCCCCTGGACCACATCTTTGGTGGCACATACTTTTCTTTATCTCGCACTCACCATCAGAGACATGAATTAATGCGTTCTACCTTCTGTAAACATGGTAGATGCGCTGTAGTGGTACGAGTTGCTGAAAATGTTGTAGAAAGTAGCTGAAATATATTTTATTTTATTTTTTTAAACATGGTATGTGTCTAGCATGAATTCCAGGAGAAGGGATGTTACGATGTCCGTGGACAGCAAGGCGAACTCCATTCTCGAAGAATTGAGAATCACCGACAGATTGTCGGCAATATACTTTCGACGAGTCCTCCAATTCTTTGGGCACATTGCTCGTGGTCAAGGAGACAGTTTAGAGAGGTTTGTGGTTACTGAAGGCGTGGAAGGACGACGCAGAAGAAGAAGAATCCCAATGCGTTAGACTGACCAATTGAGAGACGCAACTGGACTACCCTTAACGACTGCTCTTCGAGCCGAGGAGTACAGGGATGGATGGAGAGGAGTCGTCAGAGGCTATCATGGAAGTCACGATGTTCAGTCATGAGCTATATGACAGTTAGATGATGTTGATTTTTATACATGGCACAGGTTATTGTCATGCAATTTCTTTCAACCAACTAACTTTGTAATTTTTTTTTTTCATAAATGTAAAATATAAATTTTGTTAACATTTGTATTTAAAGAAGCATTTTCCACGTAGACTGCTTATTATTTTTTGACTCTGGTTTAAATCCACGAGAATTTATTCACTTTTACTTGAGCTGCCAGTTCTAGATACAAATTTAACTGCAGTTCAGTTCGATCTCACCACCACCCTACATGCTGTTATGGGGGGCAAAATATGTCCCCACCCAGAGAGATCTTCATTAGAATATTTAAATTTTCTTTATGTTTTTATAAGCGCGACGTCATATAGTGTCGAAGAACGAATTGTCCAAAGTGACTTATTATCCGTTGGCAACACATCCGAGTGTGAAAAGAATAGTAGCGACGGCGGATTAAAGGTCCAACATAACGGTAAATAGAAAATTACTTGCAGTGCAATAAATGAATGGTTGAATCAAATAAAGCACTAAGTACCATGGCCGCCAATTTGAGGAAAAGAAGAAATTGTGAATAATAACGTCAGATTAAAGCTTTTGTTGGATTTTTTTAGAGAAATCATTAGAGTATATCCAGCTATTATTTTCTTCATTAAAATAAAACTGAAAGCTTTATGTTCTTCTTCTAATAAAATTTGAAAAGCAAAATATTTGTCAACTCCTAAGTACCAAGTGTAATTTCCTATGAACGGCACTAAGTCCAAACAAGTGATGGATAGCTTGTTCGGAGTTTCGGTCCGATGGTAGGACACCTTACTCCTTCATCGGATAAGTTCTGACTGTTAAGATATTTATTGGAAATTTTTGGATCTTTTTGGGAATCGGGAAAGGATAGGTTTGTGGTAATTGTTTTGATTTTATGAATGATTATGAGAAATTATAAACGATTAAATACATATATAAATATGATGATATATACATAATATTAAATACAAATATACATAAATTTGTGTCGTCACACACTGTTTTATATTGAATGGGTGAAAAAAAAAAAAAAAAAAAAAAAAAAAAAAAAAAAAAAAAAAAAAAATGAAAAAATGAATTGTGAATAAATTATAAGAATGAATATAGTATATGTAGATAAGTAAATGAGTGGGGAAATGTGTGTGACTTTTATAAATATATTAAGGTGTAGAAAATGTTTATTGAAGGTGAGAAATGCGGTTGCCTATGGGGGTAAACTGTCTGCCGGAGGAATTATCGATGATGGGGTGTTCAGAGTGATAATCGGGGGGTCATTTGGGGGGATGATTAGAGTTAAATGCAGTTGTGGTTTATGAAAGCTAAATGCCACGCGCATTCTGAAATGTCAAACTGGCCTAGTGATGTGCCACTAACGTTAAAACGCAAAAAGGTATTATTTAAATAAACTCTTGTACACATTGTATTATTTTTCTTTATTTATTAAGTTTTTAACAGTAAGCTTATAATTTAATGATACCCTTGTGTGCATTAAAGTTTTTTTCAACCAGGATGTTTCACTTCAATGATTCATTACAAAGAATCATTCATGGCCATATTTTAAGTCAAAAAGTTAGAATGACATTTTAACTAAGGGATTAGTTTCACAGATACAGGCAATTCGGAACTTCAAAGAGTTATAACTCAAAAACTAACCTCTACTTAAAAAATGTTATTCTAGCATTTCAACTTAGAATTTGGTACAGAATCGCCCCCGAAGTTGATGCATTTACCTATACTGCTGAAACGTTTTGTGAAGGCTTAAATAAAAATAATATAATCAAACTTCTACTCTTGTAATACTCGTACAATTGTTGAACATACCTAACATTTTACCTTACAAAAAAAAATATATATAATAAACCTAAACACATTGTCCGTTTTCTGTTGACATTTTTTTCATAACACATATGATACAAACGTACATAATCATTAGATTTATTGGCAAAGTTGTTTGTAAAACTCTTGATGTTCTTCTTTTTTTAAGTATGGCACCATCTGAAGTAAGTCCTTTTTTTTAAGCACTTGAGATCTTGGAGGAGCTGCGAAGTTGTGGGATTACAAGTTTTTTTAAATCTGCTGGAGTTAATCTTCATTATTTTCAAGCTTGTAGAATTCACGGAATAATGTCAGTTTTTGGTTCTCACTTATTGTTTTGCAACTGTTGTAGCATTTACAGTTGATCTGGAAAAAAGCAGACCAACCATTAAAAAAGTCAAAATGATGGATAATTAGGGTGTTAGATGGAGCGACGTTGGATAATGCTGGCTCTACTTTACTTCCATTATTTATTAAAACCCCCTTTCTTCCCATATACTCATAATTAATTGATTAGTATGAAGATAATTACATACTTAAACATTAAAAGTGAATCAACAAAACATTAAAATAATTATTTGTTTATTGATACATACTGTATAACATCACTCAACGTGGTACATATATGAAAACAAAAATTTTTGTTTGAAAATAATATTTGAAAATTCTGTTCGACGCGCGAAACACCAACATTGCACATCACTAGCCCGGCAACATGGCGCGAAAGGGAACTTTACTCATTTAAAACAAAATTAATCATACCTCGTTTACTGGTAGATTTTTTGCTGGAATGATGTTCTGTGATGTTGAAGCATATGCCAGTTCTTGAGATTTTCTTCTTCTATTTGCACTGTATTCACTAAAACACATTTTTTTCTTGAGTTCTTTAGGGAGTTCACACAATGCACGCACTTCTTGGTCAGCCATTTTGTTACAAACTGACGTTATTCGCGCGTGGTATTTAGTGCCTTTTAAAATGACCATAGGGGGTGGCACTTAGCGAACTTGCAATGTTCAGACCAGTATTTTTAATAGAATGAGACTCTGCAGGAACTTGGTGCAATATTTAGGTTAATAGCCTTGGCATATAGAACGAAACTGCATACTTAGTTTCAAATTAATTTTTTTGGTACTTAGTGCCTATTTTACTTCCACCATTCAAATATGCTAAATTACTTGCAATGCAATAAATATGCTCTTAAATGTATTTTCTGCAGTTTATTTTGTTTGAATTTACTACGAGTATATATACATACTCGTATGTACACATTGTGATGCTGTCAAGGAACCTTTGTTTGTTTGTTTGAATTGATCTTAGGTGGTATTTGTGGATTTGTTTATTTTTCTGCAATCTATTTATTTTCTGTTTTTTTTTCTATTCTTCTTATTCTACATATGCAAGAATGTGGGTTGAAAAACATCTAGTGTTCCCGTGGCGGGGCTCGCTCTATATTGGTGGGGTGTATCTTGGCCGGGGGGATGTTATTAGATGAGTCCAGACCTTTTGATAGCTTCTGTCTTTAATGTATTCTCTGCAATTTATGTGTTCTTGAAGTATATTTAAATATAGCATGTACATGCTATGTTGCTATCAATAAACCTATATTTATTTATTTAAAGCCTGAAGAAATCCAACCAAGAATTCATTCATTCATTCGCATGGCACCCTTTAATATATCCGTATTGATGATGCCGGCACGTTTCAGAGCGTGGTTGGGAAACAATATTATATTATGCTTTATAATCGAGCAATGAGGTTAAGAACCACTGAAATACGCAAGTAACTCACAGTTATTCACCATCACACGTGCTGGAAATACGAGTACTATCGCACGTGGAAATAGAACAACATTAAATTGTTACCAAACGAACTTTTTTAACCAGAACGATGTATTTTTTTAGTTCTTTCTTAGGTACCATTAGGAATCGATTCCAAAACCCTCGAATGGAAGACATGCGCCTTATCAACAAGAACACAGAAGTCCTTGTTTATTTTATTATGATACACTGATCTAATAAATTTATTTTTATCGTTATATAAATTATTTTCTTCCCCTTGATATCGAGTGACTGGTAGAGCGGCATGCTGTGACGCGATATTTATCTTGTAATAATTTGTTTATCAGGAATTAACATTGACGATATTTGATGCTGCTGGAAAGTGTTTAAATTAATTAACATCAAATGCAGTGACGGGGTGAGGGAAGAGGATTTAGCACTAGAGCTTTCTTAAAACAATTATTCGATTTATTTATTATTTGTACATTATAACACTCAAAATTATTTCTTACATAATACAATCACGCGTTTCCCGTCACGCAAAGAGAAGAGAGTGCAAGAATTTCCGGTCACGACACACAGTATTCGCCTCTTCTACGTTCATACACCTTCTGGTGCATCTCCTCTATGTTGCATGCGAACAATGTATTTTTTTAAACTAACAAAACTTAAAATAATACACTTATCATAAAGAAAATGGGGACATGGTTGAGAATTTTTATTCAACATTTTTATTATAAATACAATCTAACAGGCTTATTGCCATGCGGCGATCTCTTCTAACCAACCAGACAAAAGTATATGAAGCAGGTCATTCAACACTTTTATTGCAAATACAATCTGGGGGGGTTTATTTCCAGGCGGCAATCTCTTCCAACCAACCAAGTTACATGGTCACTAAAAGGATTCAAATGACTATCTATCCCCACGAAATTCATAAATATATACGTGAGCGTACGCCCACAAACCCCACAGACGGACAAACACCCGAACATTCCCTTTTATACGTTTCATAAAGTGAGATATCATCCATGAAACGAAAAGAAAGGGATGGTGGAGAGGAAAGAAAAAAGAATAGGAATTTTATGAGAGTCAAAGACGTGGAATGATTTTAAAAACTCGTAAATAATCAAGCCGACTAAACCTAAAAAGATGATACGAGTATGTGACTTGTTGGTATACAACGATTTCTACCTCCACCAAAGTGAAGGTATATCTAATTTGTATCAGTTAATGCAATTTTTCACGCAAATACTGATGCCAAAATGGCTTGTTCAACACTCCAAAGAGGGTTAACAGATCGTGGAGATAACTTCGCTGTCCTATTTAAGCCATTGGAGTCTGGCGTGATATTCCACGCGGTAACGCTCTGGACTTCGGTGCGGGAGGTCAACGGCTCGAACTTCTCCCGTGTTTCTCACCTCAAGTGTCACAGGCATCTTTTCAGTCTAGTATTCGGGGGTATGGGGATATTTTGATCATATCAATTCTTAAAAAAAAAAAGCCATGCAGATGTGCTCCGTTCATCTCACTTCTGTATGCCATCGGATTTAGTTCAGCGGTGTGGCCGGTGAGTTTGCTGATGAGCAACGGCTTACTCATTTAAAATTAACTCCACGGCACAGCTTTGCTTTCCAACTGAATTGATGGCGAGGGAATCCTCGACTACGAGGCAAGGCAATGACGACGAGGATATTCGGACATATAATAATATTATTATATGTACATTAAAAATTTACTGAATACAAACCTTTTGGAGACTCTTCAGCCTACCTAACAATTCTTTATTATCAGCATATAGAAAACGTATATATCCATAATAAATTAAGGGTAAAATGAGGCTTTTGATTAACAAAATTCCGCTTTAGATAGGGAGAAAATTGCTTAATATGTTAAGAGAATATTGCAATAACACTGATGAACATTGTCACAAGAATATAATAAGATAATTGTTATGTATTAAATAACAACCTTTCACAATTTGCGATCCGTATAAATTAGAGACAATTTCAAAGAGAGTTCAAAGTTAAAATTTCACATAAATTACAGAAACTATGATAAAACAGTGAAATAAATAACAAAATAATGCAAAAAAATCACCTGTCACATTTTTATATACTTGACGATGAATCGTGACACCGACTAAACTTAAACATTGCTCTCGTTATAAACCGAGATCAGAAGGAAGGCAGAAATACGTGTCGCTGGGAGTAAAAAAGTAATTGATTATCAAATTGTCGAGACTTGCGTTATTCATGTTGTTTTTAATTTTCTGACTTACCAAGATTTCGAAAAAAACATATTTCTATTTCATTGTGTATTGAATGAAGAAATTTATTTGTTATTTATTTTTATCAAACACTGTTTATTCCACTTTTTTTGTAACGGTATAACCCTACCGGTTTCAAGGCTTTCACCTCATCTTCAGGGGAGTCTTGTTTGTGTAGGGTTATACCGTTACAAAAAAGTGGAATAAACAATGTTTGATAAAAATAAATTACAATGTCTTTAAATCTCCACAACGTTAATGCCTTAACTATAAACAACATATAAATTTATTTATTTTTATTTTTTATAAACGAATATTGTTTTAATTTTTTACGGCCTTGGGCTTCCTGAGCCTTGGCCTGTAAGCTTGTAATATATGTATGAAAAGGAGTGTACTTCTTTTTGATATTTTTTGAGTATGAGATAAAGTTCATGTTTATACTTTTTGTAACATAGTTTTGCGTTCATGTGCACTCTAAATTAGAATTTTGATTTAACCTGACTATTTACGCACCTTTAAAGATAGTTTGCTCTCTATACGGCGCTGTATAAATTGTCTATTATTATCACTTTTAATGGTCGAAAACGACCTACTTTTTTATTGGTGTTGTTTTTTATTTTTTAACTTTCCAAGATTTCGAAAAAACGCGTTTGTATTTCAATATGTGTTGAGTGAATACATTTATTTATTTTTTATAAACGGTACTTGTTTTATTTTTTACGGCCTTGGGCTTCCTGAGCCTTGGCCTGTGTAAGTTTGTAATATATGTATGGTAGGTAGTATACATGTCTGCACTTCTTTCTAATATTTTTTTTTAATATGAGTTATTGTTCATGTTTTTTTAATGCATTGATTTTGCATTCATGCACACTTAAATTAGAATTTTGATTTAACTCAACTATTTAAACGCCTTTAAGGAGAGTTTGCTCTGTATCATAAACATTTTAATTCATTTACTAAAACATCGTTCTTTCCACTTAAGATACACTGTGATCCTTTCGGATTAAAGGCTTTTATCTCACATCATCGGGGGAGTTCAAACAAGACTGAATTATCCCCGGGGATGGCACCAACAGACTAGACGCACCTAACGGTATTATGACTGGTTATTCCTTCGGCAAGCAGCAATGAGACATTGAAGACGTATGTGTTCACCAGAGGTTTATCCCAATGTACTGACATCCACATTTCCAGTGTATCTAATTGCTCCCCTGAGGATATGGCAAAAACCTTGAAACTGGTCGGTTCATATCGTTATGATAAATGGAAAAAGTTATTCAATTCAACACCCTATCAAGTAACTCATGACTGAATATTATGATTCCCATGATAGCCCTTGATGACTACTTTTCATCCATCCCTACTCTCCGCAGTTCGAAGATCATTTGTTAAGGATAATCATCGTGCGTCTCTCACATATTTATTCTAGCGCATTGAGACTTTTCATTTTATGCACCGTCCTTTCACGCGTCCAGCGACAATGAGCTTCTCCAAACTGCCTCCTTAGCTACGAAAAGTGTGTTACGAAAAAGCTACGCTACGAAAAATTAAGCTACGAAAAAATCGGAGGACTTGTCATAATCATACTGCCTCCAATATGTCGGTGAATCTCAGTTCGTCAAGAAAGGAAGCATTAGTTAAATCCATTAAAATGTTTTTTTAACCTCCACAGTGTTAATATTTTAACTTTAAATAATATAAAATATAAACATTTTGTTGTTGTGACCATAACGCGCAAAGTTCAAGGTGGTGAACGCGAAAATAAAGAAGTCACAATTTCATAACTCATTTCACTGAAACGTTTATCGGAAAATCGCTCGGCGACAACTTAACTCAAAAATGAATTCTAAAACTAAACTGCATTGCAAGCTTCCACGGAGGCGGTACGCGCGGCGCGGGTGCTACAGACCCCACGGCTTGTCATCTCTTGGGAAACTTTTATAAATGGCTGTAAGGCAGTAACAAAAGAGAAAAAAAACTACATTGAACGGTTTGTAAAATATGCGGAATAACCCCAGTGTTACAACAAGTGGAACAGTTTGAATTTAATTTAGTTTTTGTAAAAGCTAATTTAATTCTTAAAGAAGAAAAAAATTTAATGTTGAGGTTTAATCGTATTAGCGCGTTCGTTGAAATAAGTTAATGAAGTATTGAATTTAATGTTGTATTACGGGCTGGAGTATTTTGAGCCCTGACTTGTTGTGTGCAGTTGTAGTATTTATCATACTTCTTTTTGACTACTTTGAATTTAACATTTAATATAACATCTTGTATTTGTTAATAGTTAAGGTATTAACGACATTGACTTAACATATTACAATATCTTGTTTTTGTATTGGAGTGAACCGTAGACATGGAAAAATTCTGAATAGATCTGAATAAATGGCATAGAAATGCATGCACTGAGAATAATACATGGCATGACAATGTATGACAAAATGCGGAATTTAGTGATTACGAATAAACCTGAACTTAAGTTAATATGTTGAGTACGATGAAGAAGACCACTGCGAGATTTTTGGGGCATGTAGAACGAATGAATGAGGAAAGACTAACAAAAAAAATATATATAGTGCAAATGCGAGATGGTAGAAAAAAAACTATAAAAATACGGTAGGATCAAGTGATTGATATTTTTAAAGAATAAAAGGTAGAAATCCAGGGAAATCGAAGAAGTTGTATGAGAACGTGTATGGACGCAGAATAACCTAATGTACGTCGCGATCGGAAAGTCTGATGCTTTATCTTATTTGTCTGCCCCGACTCGGAATTTTTTTTTTCTGTCTTAAATTATGTCGTCGAAAACTTTCAGCGTCTTTCAGATTTGATTATTGGCCTCCCCAATTCACCGTTCTTCTTTTTTTACGTCATGCTTTAATGTCCATGCAGTGAAACTCTGGAATCAGTACAAACGAATATTAGACTCTCCGTCCTTGGAATGCTTTAAGAGGCGACTGAAAGCTCTTTATTTCTAGTCAGTAATAAAACGTGTTTCATTCCTGATTTTTTTCCTTTCGAACATTTCCTTTTCGTTTGATTGATAATATCTCACTTTTACTTTAATATGTTTATGTCCATAAATTTCATAAATGGGAATAATCTTTTGAATATTTTTAGCGACCATGTTACTGGCTTTATTTACATTTATCTGATTGGTTAGAAAAGATGGCAGCCTGGCAATTAACCTTCCAGGTTGTTTTTGCAATGAAATGTTAAATAAATACTAAATAAAATTATTAAACATGGTCAAACTTGACCATAGATAAATACATTAATGAAAGTTATAGAAACTTTGAGTGGAAAAAATGTGTATAAGTTTTAAATGTTCGAAGATTTTCATGACTGTTTTAAAATGTTTTTCAGGTTGGTATAATGTTGAATTGGCTTAATAATGGTCGACTTTAATGTATAAACAATATCAATAAAAATAACGAAATGCCTCTCAACGATACAGGCGACAAAACAAGTACGTAAATTCGTAATTTTCATATAGGGGACGTGCGCAATACGCTTTCGGAGTTCTGCGCTAGTGACTAAGCATGGCAAACAAGTGTTCACGTTGTAGTTGCGAGTGTGTGTGAATAAGTGGATTGTTCTTACAGGATTTCTATATTTGGTCAAGTTTTTTGACACTGTCTTGAATATATAGACACTTACTCCCTTAAAATATCGGTACGCTTTTGACCCAATTCGGCACGGCAACAACTCCGAAAAAGATTATTAACTAATTTATCTGTTTGTTTACCTTAAAAAGTCCTTTTTAAAATTACCAACAGTCGGTAATTGGATGAAGCTTCATTATCAATGATTCATTAAACGATTTACATAAAATCACAAGACTTCATCAACCGATTTACATAAAATGTGGAGCATCACTCCACATTGAATAATTTTATGAATCTTTAAGAAATCAGAAACACTGATAAAAGTTCTCAAAACTTTATAAAACACACAATACGACTGCCCTGGCCAAGTAAGTCTTTTACTTTATTCTGTTCTTTTTATTCATTCTTTTTGCTCTCTATAATCATCATATTCCATTCCTCATAATCTGTTGGAGTTGGTAGTGCAGGCTACGACGATACGTGTCCACACCTCTCACTCTCGTGCCGTTTGCACGGTAGTATACAGGCGTCCCTCATAAGGTGCGTAACGCACAGTAACGCGCTAGAAAGGTTACCTGTTCGAACCCCGCCCTTTGTTACTCCCCTTCAATAACACAGTTTTTTTTCCGTCTGATATTCGAGGATGTAAGAATGACCACCGACATATTTGTTCTTTTAAAAAAAAAGAAAAATATGCCGGTTTAGCATCGGGTCCAGTGCAGTGATGTGACTGGTGAGTTTGCTGGTGTGCAACCTTTATAAACGAATTCACTTCTAAGATATTTCTTGTTTCGTAAAAAAAATCAAAAGATTCAAGCAGCCAAACCCCAAGTGAATGGAATGGGACAAAAGAAAAAAATGAAAATCGAGAAATCATTTTATGACAATAAATCATCTAGGTAGCATTATAAAGCTAGAAATCATTGTATGACAATAAGTCATATAGATAGCATTATAAAGCAAGAAATCTACCCATCAAATATAAATGTGAAGAATGATAGAGGAAGGCCAAGAAAACTATATGTGCTGGAACAGAATGTAATTTTGAATGAAGAAAATGTAAGAAATCAGAGAAATTGATAGATTTGTAAGAATGTAGAAGAGGCAAAAGATATGTGTCATAAAAAATTGATCTAGCTGACAGGTAAATGTATTGTATTACTCTTCCGTTATATACAGTACAACCAGGCAGGCTTGTTACCATTCGGCAATCTCTTCTAATCAATTGAAAATATGTTAAAGAGATCTTAAGTAATAACCAGGCTGGAATGCATTTTTTTTAATCTGGATTACAACGAATATTGAACGCATAACTCCCGGGTTGATAGACAAGCGTCTTACCAATGAAACCACGAATGTCGTAAATGGCGACTGTTAAACGGTGTGTTCGCAAATGCAGACCTGATCAATGCAGCATTTGACTTATACTATGTTATTGAGGTGTCCCCAAGAAAGGAATATTTTATATCGAAGAAAGTTTCCAAACTTACACATTTTACTTTATTTTATTTTCTTACAGTGTAATGTATTTTCTTGAGCATTAAAAAACACAATAGTATGATTCAAAATAGAATTTTAAGTACGCATGAACATAAAGACAAGTTATCACTAATATCATATTACAAACATTTACATGAATAATATGCAAAAATATCAGACAACAACACGTACATGCATACTTCTTTATCAAACATAGAATATAAACTTCCAGGAACCAGGCCTAGGCTCAGGTGATCCAAGGCCCTTACATACAAAAAATGACAATCTGGAAAAAATATGAACGTATAGTTCATTAACAGACACATCCAACATCAACATATTTTAATTTTTTTTTAACCTGGCGAGTTTATTGCCATGTGTCAATCTCTTCCAACCTACCATAATGATGTTTTTATAGGCCCTAAGTTTTAACCAGACTGGAATCCTATTTTTTTTTAATCTGGGTTCCAGCGGGGATCGAACCCACAACCTCCGGATCGGCAGACAAGTGTCTTACTACCAGGCCACGGAGGTCGTCTGAGGTTTAAGAGAAAAGTCAATGAAAAGAAAGAAAAAAATATCAAAAGACGCTTTCTAAGGCAACTTTTAAAGGTGTTTTATGGTCACCAAATATGTCCCGAGACTGCAGCATAGCCATTACCCAACCGATGAATCTGGGTATAGGAGAATTTGAATAAAAGCTCTACAACTCTCGCACCAGAATATATCCTGCAATCTCGTACTTATCGAAATAATTCAGAAGTTAATAAATTACTGTATTTTAGGACAGCATTTTATTCTTTTTACTTTTCTGAAGAGCTGAATTGAATCCAAACTCACTCTACGATCAGAAAGTTTCATCAAGTTTAGGTGCGATGACAACATATTAGACAGCCAAAAAGTTTACGGGGGTTAAAAGACGCAAATATTCAAAAATAGGGTTAAATGTGAAATATAAGTTTTAACCGAGCTGTGTTTTCACAAACAACTGAACTTTCTGGAAATGGCGAAAGTTCATTTATAATGGCAGTTGGTAGATTTTGCCTGCATGGAGTATTTTCAAAACATTTAAACTTTGAACTATATTATTAAGAAACGACTGTTATTTTCCGTTCACTAATTTAACCGTTACATATGTAGGGTTAAACCACTAACGATTAACTGTTACAATTATAAACATAACCAATTTTATTTAAGGCTAGTTTAATGGAAACATTTTAAATGGAAAACTTATAGGTGGGGAAAAGAAAATTTAATACATGAAAGAGTAATTAAAAATAAGAGCATGTTGAAGAATTTCGCTATGTAGGAAGTATTTTCTTAGATGATGTAAGTATTACGAGGGATTTAGATCAACTTGTAGTGATAAGAAACAAAGTTTATAGGGTACTAAAACATACATACTCGAAATGGATAGCATCAAATTCTGCTACGATGATAGTCCTCTACAGTATTTTAATACCATATATGTTATATGGAAGTGATGCATGGACATTAAAAAATCCGATTAAATGCTGTGAAAATGCGTGCACTTAGAAAAATACTTGAAGGGACAATGTATGACAGATTACGGAATAAAGTTGTAGCGATCTTCACTCCCTGTGATCACAGCGTGAGCCGCGTGTTATTGTTTAGCGAGAACGAGACAGCGACATATCTTCTGCGCCTTTCTACAAATCATATAAATACGGGACGTGTAACAATAAATATTGTTTAGCGAGAACGAGACAGCGACATATCTTCCACGCCTTTCTACAGACATTCCAAATATTATAAATACCGACGTTTAACAATAAAATACCTCTTTGCATATTCCGATTTCAAACGAGTTTTATTAAAACAACGATCATCCTCAGCGTCTTTCCATTCGGGACAACCGTCCCTAAAAAGTGATCAGAAATAGATGTGATCTTAAGGCTTATGTTTTGAAGAAGAGCACTTTGAGATGGTTTGAACACGTGAAACGAATAAGTTAAAAAATACTAACAAAACAATTGTACAGTAGAAACGTGGCTTGGTAGAGAGAGTTTAATGAAAGTAAGATTTGTTAAAATAAATTAAATTCCGAAAAAAAGAAAAGTTATTGTAAAAGTAAGGGAAATCGTAGAACTTGTATGAAAATGCGAAATGTGTGTGTCGTGATAGAAAAGTCTGGCGAGTTTTCATATATACCTACCTCAACAGGGAAGCGACGTGATTGCATGCATGTATGTATTATTATGCTATTTTACTTTTCGAAGCAGACTTAAATGCAGTTTTCAGTCTGAAAATGTATATTTTTGAGTTTATTTACTTTCTGTGATACCTCATCTAGATATTTGCCACAATATTACACGCAAGAGTGAGAAACACAAACAAAATATAAAACCCCATTCACGTTATGTATAATATAACCAAATACCAACATGGTTATCACTGAATTCACTCAGTAGTTTTATGACCACGACAACCTCCTTGAAGGTTCTTCATGATGTGAGCGTGCTTACTCCTGAAGATCTAGAACTGAAAGCTAGAATACATTGATATAGCCGTTGGAGTGTATACCGGTGGGACACCACCTACCATGAGCCAAACGGAGATATTTTAATTGCCTACACACCAATGTGGATAGATTAAAATAGTTTATTTAATACCTTTAGATATCTCGTAAAAAGATTTTGTTGAATTTGTATTTTATTTGTTTCGTGATGCTAATGTAAGGGACTGCATCACCCAGTGCCCCAAAATTTAATGTCACCTGCACGTGGTGCACCTGTTGTTAACTGACGAGACCTTAACGATCGAGTAAAGGATTGTACCCGGACTATAAGGAGAATATCCGTTAGTGGAAACATCTTTTCACAAAAGTTAATGTCACCAGCACGCGGTGCACCTGTTGTTAACTGACGAGACCTTAACGATCGAGTAAAGGATTGTACCCGGACTATAAGGAGAATATCCGTTAATGGAAACATCTTTTCACAAAAGTTAATGTCACCTGCACGCGGTGCACCTGTTGTTAACTGACGAGATCTTAACGATCGAGTAAAGGATTGTACCCGGACGATAAGGAGAATATCCGTTAGTGGAAACATCTTTTCACAAAAGAAGAATGAAAAAACTCCACTCAGGCTCTGTAGATGGCCTTGTCATCTCAGTTCGTCTATGCCACAGTATAAGCACCGTCGAGTTGCAGCCCAAATTGGATCGAAAGCATAACCGGTCCACCATGATTAATTATACACAGTCGACAAATCAAAGATGAATCATTCGTATTGGACTAAATTGTCATCCGGAGGTAAAATAACCTCCCGTTCGGATCTCCGGAGGAGAGTGCCTATCCGAGCGAATCATCGCAAGTGACACACTGTGAAGAATTTTATAAAACCTTTAGCACTTGATACTAGTGACAAAGAATGTATTTGAAGTTGAAAATTGATCATATAAAGTTGTGCTTCTCGAACTTTTTCATATTACGACCCTCAAAATATGAAAAAAATAATTGCAAGGCTCTCCAAAAAAAAATAGTTTTTAACAACCAACAGTACTAAATTTTCCATTTATCATTATTTTACTCGTAGATATATTGTAGTACATTTTTACTATAAATAACATAAAATATAATTTACTTGCATAGAAAGTAAAAATTTCTAAAATGTAATGAAAATGTATTTAAAGTTTAGATACAACAGTTGCAGCCTACAAAACATTTCATCATTGAAATGTTTTGTAGGCTGCAACTGTTAAATACAAAATATGAATATGAACTAAAAATATGAAATCACACCCCCTCTCATGAGGGGGTGTAATTTCATATTTTTACATAACCAATCAACATCCGGTACAATGTTTGAAATGCTAATACCGCAGGCTTTGCTGCAAAGGTTCCGTTGAAAGGTTGTTATATTACATGCGTTTATTTTTTACTCAATTATTTCTGGAGGAAACAGGGGAAAATACGATCACTTCTATTGTATTTGTATGTATTAGAAAGAGATGAATAACATAATATTCTTTTTACTAAACATCGATCGATATGGTAAAAAAATGAACACCTGCACAAATGTCTCCAGACACAAATGACACGTAACATACTAATAAAGATAATATGAATTTTGTATGCCGTAATATTTTTTTAACTAACAAATGTAAATAATAGTTTATAAATATAAATTAATCTTATTTTTTAAATACAGAAATATTTCACGTCTCCCTTGCAGGAACTCTACGGCCCCTTAGGATGCCGCACCTCCTCGTTTGAGAAGCAATGGCGCAAAGGAACTGAAACCCTCTGATCGTCATCGTTGTCGAGGATCCCCTTGCCATTCCGACGTCATATCAGTTGGAAAGTGAAACTGTAGCGTGGAGTTTTTTTTTGGTTCTTTTTCCTTTAACCCTTCATTCCCTGTGATGTGTAACCAGTACACATTGCTTCTAAAAACTTTAATAACATATCTCTATAAATATAATAAATACTGGGTTCAGATTTTAGGTATTCCTCCGTAATACAATTACGCATTGAATGAAAAAATAATATTAATAATAATTAGCACTTATCGGCTACATCAGAGATATTTTGTGAAAATCGGGAATAAATTCACCAATGCAATTAAACGTGTGCCAGTGTGTGACGTAGGTATATTAATTCTAAAAAACCGCTATGGGTGAGGAAGCGACGCTATTCACGTCTCACTTTCACTATACTTCGGTATATGTGAACGCAAGAAATAGAATCTCAGTTCGCAATTGTGTAATAACAGTCCGAGATCGAGTCCCGTCTCAGCTCTTAGTAGCTCTTGGGCATCCATTTGAGGTGGTCTCTTCGCCCGTTTTGTGAACGTCGGCCGATGTTTTTTTTATGTTTTCAGCAATTAAATTTCAATGATTATCACTTTTGACTTCAAATTTAATTAATTTAAGCGATTGACTATGAATATTCTTGTTTTTCCGATTTTAAATCGCTCATTTTTACATGTGTATTGAATACACAGCACCGGAACGCGCGGATTTTTTTAGCACAGGAAGGGAAAGGTTAAATACGTGAGCCACTACACACCATAAACTCACCGGCCACACTGCTGTATTTGATCCGACGGCACACCAAAGGGAGACAATCGGAGTATGTATATCGGTATGTTTTCTTTATCTCTTTTTTGAAAGAATAGATATGACCGGAGTGATAGGTATCGTTATATACTCGAATGCTAGGCGTAACTCCCTGAATAGTTTCACATATAAACTATGCTCCCCAAATCTACATAATTTTTAAGTGTTTTTTTTTCCGAACAATGAGAATACTTTAAATTGTGCAAAATTTAAAAATGAGGTTGTTTATATAACATAGTTAAAAAAACACGTTAGAATTATGTTCATGCTTGGTAAACTATAAAAGATACATGTACGATAAAAATTTAATGTTTAAGTTTATATTTTAAGTTACATAATTATTTGTTTCTTAAGTACACTTAAAAAACTTAATGTTCAATAAAGAGGTACATAATTACCGTACGGGAAGTCACCGTGACTTTGGGCCTCCAAAAACTAAAAGTACAAAAAGTCTATATAATTTATAGTTTAAAGTTTCAAATTTTTAACGAAATATCAAGAAGTATTAAAGAAGCCGAGAGCATCCGGATTTTTTGTTGTCTGTGTACTTTATATGTTAAGTAAGGGTGGATTTAACTATTGTACAAATAAAAAAAAGTTATTTGGTGTTAAATAATAGACAAGGTTAATATTTGATAACAATCGTGCCATGTCCCTGTGTAGCAAGGCCGAGAGAATAGATATTTACTATATTAATTTAATATTTATGTTCCTAACGGATTGCTTCACGAACGGATTTTTATTTATTTTATACGACAAGAAATGTTCATAATTGGCGAAAAAACAACAGGTAATTTAATTTGGACACACAATTTTAATGGACCTGGGTTTGTTGCCTTTCATTTGTCATGTCCCCAGTAAACTAGGTTTTTGCTTGTATCTCACCGAGGACTGATTTCAAACTTTGTCTCTTTGTATTCAAGTCCCTTAATGGGATATCTCCATTGTATCTTTTGAATCTGTGTCTGAGAGGTATTCCTTCGAAGAGAAGTAGAACTTTTGAATCTGTGTCTGAGAGATGTTCCAACGAAGAGAAGTAGAACTTTTGAATCTGTATTTGAGAGCTATTCCCTCGAAAAGAAGTAGAACTTTTAATCTGTGTCTGAGAGGTGTTCCTTCGAAGAGAAGTAGAACTTTTGAATCTGTGTCTAAGAGGTATTCCTTCGAAGATAAGTGGAACTTTTGAATATGTGTCTGAGAGGTATTCCTTCGAAGAGAAGTAGAACTTTTGAATATGTGTCTGAGAGGTGTTCCTTCGAAGAGGAGTAGAACTTTAAAGTCGATTTCTTCTTCATCTACAATAATAAAATGGTTGTTCCAAATCGATTCAATAGAGCGAGGAATTTTGAAAAAACTTTGCAGTTGATGGTCCTGTGGCGTAAAATGGTCTGATTTCTAGTGTTAGACATGTGGGTGGCGTATGCAGCTTTAGGAAATGTTTTTCGGGAGGTATTATCATAACTTACATACATTATTTTTTTAATGTTTTAAATCTGTCAATAAAAGAGGTTGCCCTTTGAACGACGCGATATAAATTGTCCTTATATTATTATTCCGGTAGCCTCCGGGGAGATACCTGTCTTCCGACTCGGAGATGTTATGGTTTGATTTCCGTTGGAATCCAGATTTGTTATAAAAGATTCATTTTAAATAAATAAATAAATATAGGTTTATTGATAGCAACATAGTATGTACATAATATATTTAAGTACATTGCTAAACACATAAATTGCAGAAAATACATTAACTCTTTCCCCGCGGGGAGCACAAACGCCTGTGATCTGACGACAATCCAAGTTTCAAATCACAAATACTTAAAAAAAATGACACAAAACCGGAATAAAAATTGAACTAAAATTTAAAATAATCTTTATTCTAGCGACATCTCTAAAAACCTTGTCAAATAATATATTAGTTTATGAGATATTGTTGAATAAACAGAGCGCCGAATTTTTTTGGTTTCTCAATATTTCCAGCATTAACGACCTGTCGCGCGGATCGAGTCCTGCGATGAGTCTGTCTTACGTAAATAAACATTACTAAGTCTCTCTTACGTAAATAAACATTACTAGTGCTATATGCATTTGATTGGGTGAGTGTCATGAAGCATTGATTTGATCGTAGCATTCCTTTGTTTATTTTACGTAATGTTTAGTTTATCTCCTTTATTTAATGAGTCTCCTTAAGAGTAATGACTATTATTTATTATCAGAAAATTACTTAAGTGTCATGTTTACTTGGTGTTGTAATCAAATATCAGTGGTTCTAAACAAAATATGTGTTTAAACTTAGAAATTAAAAAACGCTGAAATTGTGCCGCGCACAGGATTCGTGGAATTTGATTTTTAACGCGGTGAACAGGTTAAAGACAGAAGATATCAAAGGGTCTGGGATCATCTAATGACATCCCCTCGGCCAAAATACACCCCACCAATATAGGGCGACCCCAGCCACGGGGACACCAGACGTTTTTCAGCCCACACCCTTGCACATGCAGAATAAGAAAAAAAAACAGAAAATAAATAGATCCACAAAAAAAAACAAATCCACAAATACCACCTCAGATTAATTCAAACAAACAAATAAAGGTTCCCTAACAGCAACATAATGTGTACATATACAGGTCTGTAAATATGAAACCAGAATTTGCTCATAGGTGGCTCTAGTTGTCAATGTAGTGACTGTCAAACCGCGTCATTGGCACCTTTTTCATGTGTTTACATTTGTCAAAGACTTTTAACTCACAACAATACAAGTTTAATACAACTACATATGTTTTCATAGCGTTGAACATATCTGTTTTTATGCCTGAAAACTACGATTTACGGACAGCACTGATTATCTGTTACCATTTGAAGAAAACTGCCGCAGAATCGCATTGAATGCTTGTTACGGTGAGCATGCTCTTGGTAAATCACAGTGCTTTGAGTGGTTTGAAAAATTCAAAAGTGACGATTTTGACGTCAGAAACAAAGAACATGGAAGACCACCGAGAAAGTTTGAAGACGCCGAATTCCAGCCATTGTTGGATGAGGATGACGCTCAAACGCAACATCAACTTGCGGATCAATTAAATGGGATACGAAAAGCCGTCTTCATACGTTTGAAAGCCATGGGAAAGATTCAGAAGGCTGGAAAATAGGTTCCATATGAACTGAATGAAAGACAGCAGAAACACCGAAAAACCACTTGCGAAATGCTGTTCGCGAGGTGCAAAGGAAAATCATTTCTCCATCGAATTGTGACTGGCGAAGAAAAATGGATATATTTCGAGAATCCTAAGCGTAAAAGATCATGGGTAACTCCAAGCAAACCAGCGACATCGACTGCAATGCCAAATCGCTATGGACGGAAGACAATGCTCTGTGTTTGGTGGGATTAGAAGGGTGTTATCTATTATGAGCGGCTAAAACTTGGCGAAACCGTTAATAAAGAATACTACCGACAACAAATGATATATTTGAACCAAGCATCGCGTGAAAAACGACCAGAATATCAAAAGAGGCAACACAAAGTGATTTTGCTTCATGATAATGCAACATCGCACACAGCAAAACCGGTCAAGGAAACGATTGAGGCGTTTAGTTGGCCAATACTTTCGCATGCGGCTTACTCACCAGACTTGGCTCCACCCGATTACTACTTACGAGTATTTGCATCGATGGGACACTCACTTGCTGAGCAGCGCTTCACTTCTTACGAAAAAGTACGAAAATGGCTCGATGATTGGTTTGCCTCAAAAGAGCAACAGTTTTTTTGGCATGGCATCGAAAAATTGCCAGAGAGATGGGGAAAATGTGTATACTTAACTTTGAATACAAGACTTTGAATAAAATATTTTTTACCATTTTCATACAATAAATGTGTATTTTCTATAAAAAAAACCCTGGTTTCACATTTACAGACCTACTCGTATATAATAAACTCATTCCGAGTATCACACATATGTTACATCTCAAAATAAACTGCAGAAAACACATTTAAGATAGAAGACATTCAAAGGATTCCTGTCTGGTGTTCACTTATGGCCTCTTGAACATCTTTCTGGTTAGTTGAAAGAGATTGTCACATGGCAATAAGCTCGCCAGGTGATGAATTTTACAATGAAAGTGTAATAATAATATTAAAAACTACAACTTTCATACACCTTTTGATATAATATACTCACTATTTTGAAGACTTCTTTCTTTCAAAATTTATTTCATTTAGTCGTAACACGTTTTTATTAGTCTGCCTAATCTTCTCATATCTTATTTAATAGTTTAAAATATAGTTTTTGTAAGTCGTAAATAGTTTATTTTTCTTACTTGACCAAACAATCTCAATATTCCTTTCTTCATATTTATTAAATCCATTTTCTTCCTTTTACTTTCTATTGTAGTTACTTAGATTAGAATTTAAATGGATCATGATAGAGTTAAATTTTAGCAAAAGTGTATTTGAGTAATCTGCAAAATTGGGCTTAGTCCTAATTTCTCTAAACTATATCGCCCATGGGTATTCTTCCTATTGAATCAGGGGAAATGATTAAACCCCTCTCTTAATACTTCCAGGAAAACTCAACTTAAGGGACATATTGGACTTTTTTTACATACTTTAGACATGAAAAACGACAATACAAGCAGAATAAATTTTCAATTGTTACTTTTAAAACAAACCATCTTCTTCAACAGTCGCACCTTTAAGGGTGTTGCAGCAATATTTGGTTCGCACCCTTAAGAGGTCAAGATTTGCTTTGTCATTGGCATATTTTAAAACTCTTTGATGCAACCGAAAAACTTTTGATTTCTTGTCAGTAATATAACGTGTTTTATTCGTGATTTTTTCTGTTCTCTCCACTATCCCTACCTTTTCATATGATTAATGATATCTCACTTTTATTTTTACTGTGTATATTTTTCACAAATTTCGTAAAGGTGAACGATTATTTGAAAATTTTTTGGCGACCTTCCTTTATAAACTTTTGTCTGATTGATTGGAAGAAATTACGTTAAATGAATAAATAAATTCAGATATTACAAGTTCGATATCCCTTGATACCAGATTTTTTACAAAAGAGTTGTTGGATTGTTTTCAGTTAAGAATTGTTTAACACCTTTCTAATTTATTGGAATAGACTGGCGTGTTGTAATAAACCCGCCAGATTGCACTGTATACAATAAAAATGCAATATAATACAACGTGTATCCTGTACAGATCTTAGATTTTATAAAAAGTGGGTTTAAGTCTCGAGTTAGAGCGCCCTTGAGGAGAGTATGCTTTCTAAACGACGTTCTGTAAATTTTCCTGTTATTGTGATTAAATGTCATTCACGCGCTACCTAGAAGTAATGTCACTAACTCATAAGTCTTATAATTTGAGATTTTTTAAAACTAAGTTTTAAAAAGACAATCCCAATGATATACTTGCATTTCCAATAACACTCTCCATCCATCGAAGCCCTGGTCTCCAATATAGTATATCAACGGCATTCCAATATGATATCCCAAAATACTCATCGGCGGTCGACCATTAGTGCAATGAATACACTTAATAATCTAAACTTTTAAGTTTAATTTAATCAAAACACCAAGAAATTCCCATATTTACCCACCAGTGGGTAAACTCACCAAATGTATATTTATCGGTATATTCTATATTATTTATCGCGCCCCACCAATGTTACAATATTTATTTTCTGGTGCAGTCTCTATTGCAGTATCACCGGTCCACATGGGAATTTAATATCTTCAAGGGGAAGTTTTCTGCATTCGGATAGATTTAGGACCTCCTCGCGCGGTGCTAGGGGTAT
Organism: Odontocerum albicorne; assembly: GCA_949825065.1. Classification (NCBI taxonomy): domain Eukaryota; kingdom Metazoa; phylum Arthropoda; class Insecta; order Trichoptera; family Odontoceridae; genus Odontocerum; species Odontocerum albicorne. Next base: position 9,000,602 of record OX463856.1, read on the forward strand.
TATATCACTTTAACGCTTTACCTGTTTTGATTTCAAAGGTCTTATGTTATGGTTCCAAAGAAATATTCACTTTAAGGAAGTTAACAACCCTTAAAAAAAATTATGTCGAATTCGCTTTTTTCGTAGTCATTTAAATAAAGATAACTAAAAATTTCGTTTGATTTATCTTTATTTGTATTATTTTAGACTGTGAATGATCAATATCTTAACAAAATAAGCTCAGGAGTTTCGGAGCAAATAGAATACGACATTTATCATTTTCAGGTATTATTTTTAAGTAGTCTGTAAGACACAGAAAAGGGTTTACCAAGAAAATTAGGATGAGCCGTTTTTTGGGTATCCTTCAGGTCTCGGAGCCGTTAGGTTAATTCCTCGGCACCATTTATCTCTTCGAAACTGGTTCGATCACGGCCTCGAAGTAAAAGAATCTCGAAGTGTGGACCTACCTAAATGGCGTTTTATATCCTCCCAGTGTTCCTGAAAGAACTAAGAGAGGAATAATAAAATAATGAAAAATGTCAAAAGGTTTAATAAATCAGACAGTTACTCAAATATACATAGCTTCAATTACTATTACTTTTTTATAAATTGATTTGATATTATTTATGTTCTAAAACTCTTTTTTTTTTAATCTGGCGAGTTTATTGACATGTGGCAATCTCTTCCAACCAACCAGAATAATATATTTTATAGGCCCTAAGTGTTAACCAGACTGGAATCCTATTTATAAAATCTGGGTTCTAGCGGGGATCGAACCCGCAACCTCCGGATCGGCAGACAAGTGTCTTACCACCAGGCCACGGAGGTCGTCATTCATTCAATTGTGAAAAAAATCTCAATAAATTGTGCACATTCTGTCGACTTTTATCGTTATTTCAATGTTAAATTATTCAATTAATTTTATTTTTCACATTTATAAGCCACGTATTGTAGATTGACAATATTTTTGGTGTGATCTGAAAATTCTCAATGTGGTTTCTTTTGGATATGTTTATTTCCTAAGCTTATTGTTGTATTTTTCCGGTGCAAGGGGAGGTCAATAAATTCGCGGAATGGAGAGGAAGAAGGAAAAAAAAACTATTTTTTATTTTTTATTTTCATATGTTCACCATTAACTCTTATACATTTTTCAGATCTTTCAATAGTTGTATTTATATCCACGATACATAAAGGATTTGCTTTTGCCCTCACAATGAGCAGAAATTGCACTTTTAACTTCGTCATTGTCTGTAAATTTCTTCCCTCGAAGTTCATTTTTCATATTTGGAAACAAATAATAGTCAAATGGAGCCAGGTCTGGGATGTGGGGAGGGTGATTGAATGTTTTGAAGCCACAGTTGTGAAAAGCAACCAATGCAGAATTTATTTTGTGCACGGGTGCATTGTCATGCAAAGCAGCACGCTTTTTGTCAATTTTCCTGTCCTTTTCTCCTTCACATTTTCTTTTAACTGCATCAGCAGATCAAATTAGTACTCTCCAGTTATTGTGATGCTCTTATCTTTGTAATCTATCAGCAGTATGACTTCCACATCCCAAAAAATTGTAGTCATAATTTTTCCAGCCGATTGTGACACTTTGAACTTCTTAGGGGGGCTGTGTGCCCTTTTTATGTCACTGCATGGACTCCTGCTTTGACTCAGGCTCATTATGATGAATCTAAGTTTAATTTCCAGTACATGGTCAATTGTATGTGACATGGACTTGAGGAAGAAATCATCAATTACTCAATGTCTTTGTTAAGTATACTCACAAACAAGGATAACTATCGCGGAACGATAAACAACAAACATATACGAGCAATGTAATCATCTAAAAATTGTTGCAGGAATAAGAATTAAGTTTAACGTGTTTAAAAGTTTTATTATGAAATAGTTTTTATTTTTCGAACTTTCAAAATACCGAGTCCATTAACACTTTTATATCCCGATCCAGTGTTTAAATATGATAAACCAGATTGGCGTTGAGTCCCGGTCCCGTGTTTTCACGTGATAAACCAGTTTGGCGTTGAGTCCCGTGTTTTCACGTGATAAACCAGTTTGGCGTTGAGTCTCGGTCTCGTGTTTTCACGTGATAAACCAGATTGGCGTTGAGTCTCGGTCCCGTGTTTTCACAGGATAAACCAGATTGGCGTTGAGTTCCGGTCCCGTGTTTTCATGTGATCAAATGGGACCACTTCTAAAAAGGACATATTACTGGCACTTAGAAAATGATTTTGCCAACAATTCTACTCTTAAAAGATAGTCTTCTGATTTCTTACACGAACAATTCTCTAGATAATGAAATTATGCATGAATTGATTTATGATGGAGATTCTGGCGTGCAGTGTATCAAATCTTAAATATTTTGATATATTTATCTGGAGATCAACTACATTATCCGGGTCCAAAGATAAATAAGGAATTTGTAGTGTTCTCCAAACAGATTGTCAAAGAATATTTCTAAACATGTGTTGATATGTATTCCATCAACTGAAAAAAAGAGAAATTCTTCAGAACTTGCAAGGACTCATATAACATATGCTAACCACAAGAAGAGAAGTGAGACCCGGTACATGGTGTAAGGAGTGTGATGTAACTCATCACAAAGGAGAATGTTGACTGAATTATCATGTTAAATTAAATAATCAAAGTATTTCAAACAAATGTTCTTAAAATTTACTAACCTATAACAAATTTAGTAAATTTGAATTCCTCAAAAACAAGCCGGGCACTTGAAAAATATGTAAGTATTTTAAACTACACGTATTAAATTTATGTCTGGCGTTTGAATCCATTCCATTTTCTTGAACTAAACCGTAAGTGTGACATTACTTAAACCATAACTATGACAACACCTATTGTTACACATGGTCGTACGTACAGACGATTTTATATTGTTTGATGATTGTTCGTACGTGGTTTCATAAACAAACACAGCTGTCAAATTTCGCAAGCAGTTGTCACGAACTAAAACGTGGGCCAATTAATGTTCCTATAAGTGTTTGAAATTCATTCATGTTGATTTTTACTAATACTCAGCAAAATGAGGTGTATTACATTTTCATTGTATACAACACAACTTGGCGGGCGTATTGCCGTGTGGCAATCTCTTCCAACCAACCAGAAAATTATTAAAGTGGTCTTAAGTAAAAACTACATGGAAAAACTTTATATCTGGTCTCGAACGAAATTTGAATCCGCAACCTCAGGGTTGGGAAACAGTCGTCTTACTCCTCCACATAAATATACTTTCTCATACAACTTCTACGATTTCTCTGAATTTCTACGTTTCCTTGATTCAAGATGCCATTCACTTGGTACAATCTTTTTTTCCTTGCTCAACTCAGCCTTATGTTCAAATTCATCGATTATCAGTGCATTCCGTATTCTGTCATACATTGTCACTCCATGTATTCTTCTCAATGCACGCGTTTGTACAGCATTTATTCAGCTTTTCTCATTCTTTTTCTACGTACACGTTTCACTCAAATACGTCAAAATTATCACCAAAATACTAATATAGAAAATACTATGCAAGGGTTGAAAAAAATATTGTCACCCGAACATGCTCTACAACGTGTCCGCATCATCAATTAGCAAATGTTGAAAAGTACCATACGAATAAATGAACATCCTATTTCCTTTTTCTGTATTAATTAACCTTTTTCTTGAAAGTTCCTCTCCTTTGCGGAAGTTTGGAATCACCATTGCTGTCTTGACACTTGAAGGAGAAGATTTGACCAAATATATGATGCCCCAGTAAACCACAGCCGTAAGTTCTTTAATCAGGAGATTTATTTTCTTCCCGCACTTCTTCTACCCTAAATTTTCCCATACAATGTCAGTTGAAGGATCTTATATGTCCAACGTACTCGAAATTCCCCCTTTTGATAGTAGATAATATTTCTTTAAAACATTAAAATGCTTTTATTTTCATTCTTTTACGTACATAGTTTAACATGGTACATCTAGCAGGATTATTGCAATATAGATTTTTTTTCAACACTTTACTATTTTGATCAATGACATTTTTTTTAAATATATATATATTTGTTTGAATTTAAGTGAAAAAAGTAAGAAATAACTCATCACTGTCAATAATGATAAAACTAGTGGAAAATAATTCGTTTAAGGGACAAGGAAGGGAAAAAATTAAATAAGGATGAAATGATATTCGGATTAATGTAATATATTTACGATTGCCTCTTAAACATATATAAGGATGGTGCATATCTGATGAATCTTGAAAGCTTGGTCCACAGTCGCGGCCGACTATACCGTAAGGCCACACAGGTAGGAGCCTCGCTTGATGCTTAGAGCTACGCTGCGAGCTAGGCGGCATAACCTAGCGAACCAACTCACCGCATACCTACTATCGCAATGGCCACACTGCACGCTTCGCGCCAGCTACATGACGATTAGTCACCTAGTGAGTCTCCTAGCGAACAGACGTGCTGGTTAATTTTATTGTGTCACCAAGTGATTTTACAAGATGGCGGAAGTTTTAATAACAGCTGTGTATAAATGGGAGCCTTTGTGGAACCCATCGAGAAATTATACAAAAATGTACCTGTAATAAAATCACTTTGGAATGTAGTTGCACAGGAAGTAAATAACGATGGTAAGTTCTAATTAAATTGGTTAGTTTTGAGAGTGGCATCGTTTGTTGACTTAACCGCTCCCAAATGTCAAATGAATTTGTGCGAAGCACTTTGGTGTGGCCTTAGCCTAAATGAAGATGCGTAAAATGTGTGACGTGTTTGTGTCTTAAGAAATCTCTTATCGCAACGTTCGTTTTCCGAAAAAAAAAACTGGAAGTTTTCGCGAAGACATGAAAGAGAAATGGGATTGTTAAATACGCAAAATAATGTATAAAAAATATGAAGGTTCCTTCGCTATTTAAAGGCATTGAAGGGAAAACTCTGACACGTACTTATCCTTCCTTAAGTGCCTTTCTCAAGTGAGGTGGTGCATGGTCGCACGGTAACGCACTGGATCTTGACTCGCGTGATACATGCATGTAATTGAATCGAAGTGTTTATTGAATTAGACCGTTTTCTTTAGACCACTGTGTGATTTAACTGAGGTCATAATTTATTTATTAAATTTTTATTTATTTTAAATAATCAATCATAAATTTAAATTGAGTTTATATTCTCTGACTTAATGCAGTACATTATTGTATTGTACTAGCGAGTAGATGAATGGAATAATGCTCCTTCAGCCATTTCCGTTTTAATAGAAAGCTCGGAATTAAATTGCAGTATTCTGTACTGAGCATTGGAAACGGAAATAGAATATGGTAAAGCCATTAACACATTGAATGCTTAACAAATATATTCTAAATTGTTTTAATATAACACACCAATAATTTTACCATTTATCGTTTTATTGTAATTATGGAAATTGTGATATTTCATGGCACTTAAAGTTAACGGGGTACTAAAATAAATACGAGTATACTCGAATCGGACAGTTTTAAAATCTGCTAAGAGATAGTCTACAATAATATTTTGGTGCCAGCTTTTGTGAATGGGCGAGAAACGTGGACGAGGAAAATAATTGATAAGAGCTAAATGAATGCTGTAGAACTGCACGCATTGAGAAGAATACATGGGTTGACAATGTATAACAGAACACAGAATGTAGTGATCAGGAAAAAATGTGAACTTAAGACTGATATGTTGAGTACGATGAAGAAGAACACACCAAGATGGTTAGAACATGTTGAATGAATGAATGAAGAAAATTTAGCGAAACAAATATAAAGTGCTATTAAACGAGTGGACATGTACTTGCTAAATAATTAGTTGTAAGAATTGTTATCTAGTTACAAGTAGTATATAGGTGTTAATTTTCTAATAAATTGTATATTAAAAATAAAATGACATGCAAGAAATTAAAATGAAATTAGTTCATACTTATAATATTTAAATTAGATTAGTTCTTAAGATATTAATTTGGGTATTAGTATAGTCTTCGGCAATTGTTTGTACTATATATAACTTTATTAAATAAAAAATATATATAGTGCAAATATGAGTAGAAGGAAGGCCTAAGTAGTATGGTTTGATCAAGTGAATGATAATTTGATAGAAGGAAATGTAAAAAGTCAGAAATATCGTAGTTGTTGTATGGATGCATAAGAGACACATGATGTGTGTCGATATAGGAAAGTCTGTCGCACTGTCCTCTCTGCATACCCCGACAGGGAAATAGCGTGAGGGTTAACCTTCATTCAACATGTTTGCTATGCTATCCTATGTGAAAAGGCAACCACACTTGCACACTTCTTGCACAGTATTGTAACAAGATGAACACTGCTAGACGGCAACCTTTTTTTTTCAGGGTTCCATCTAGTGCAGCGTTTCCTAACCGATGGGCCGCGGCCCTCTGGTGGTTCGCGGAACTTTTCTGCTGGTCCGTGAATGGTTCCCGCCCGTTTTCAAATACCTGTGAAAGAAAAGCATCATTAATAACAAGTGCACTGCAAGTTTAGTGTTCACATTGTGGTTTTGTTATTAAAAAATATATATGTTTTGAGAGTGGCATCGTTTGTAGAGAGTGGCATCGTTTTGAGAGTGGCATCGTTTGAGAGTGGCATCGTCTGAAACCGGTGGCGTACAATATGCAATGGTGACGTAATTTTTCCTTCAGTGTCACGTCAGCTCTTCTGTTGACAGGACGTCTTCAATCTGCGCACACCGTGCCGTAACCGAAACATTTTTAAATTGGCTGCACACATCGTTTGATAATACAGTTTTGTGATATTTTGGAAAACTATTTTTTGTGTTGAAAAATTTTAAACCTTGCAAAATGGAACAAAAGAAACATAAACAGCAAAACATTTTAACCTTCTTCGCAAATAAGAACAATAGCAATAAGAATAGTGAAGAGAGTGAAAATAATCCCGGAACGAGTACATTGTGTTATGAAGACACAAGGAAAAGTTAGTGTGTTGATACTTCGGAATGTGCGACAGAAACCAAAGAAAGAAAAGTCGTTGTTAAGTATTATAATAAAAACTTTTTAAAGCTTGGTTTCACTCAAGCCCCTGGAAGCGAACTGTCTCCACGGCCCTTGTGTGTAGTATGTTCCGAAATTCTATCGAATGAAGCTATGAAACCTTCCAAACTTGTTCGTCGTTTGCGTTCGAAGCATAGCGATCTTGCAGATAAGCCAGCAGATTTTTTTGAAAGATTACATAATCAGTTGAAAATTCAGAAAAATCAAATGAAGAAGATGACGACCAGTGACAAGTCGCTGCTTCATGCATCTTATTTAGTTGATCTTCAAATATCTAAAACGAAAAAACCGTTCACTATTGGTGAGGAGTTAGTGAAGCCTTGCATCTTAGATGTCGCTCTGGAAGTTTTGGGTCCTCAAGCTGCTCGAAAATTAGAGGATATTCCACTTTCGAACAACACTATTCAGAGAAGAATTATTGGCATGGCTATCGATATTGAAAAGCAAGTTATAGAGGGGATAAAGAAATCAAGATGTTTTGCGATTCAACTTGATGAATCAACTGACGTGAGTAACCATGCTATTCTACTTTGCTTTGTGAGGTATAGTGAAGCTGAAGACTTCAGGGAGGAACTTCTTTGTTGCCTTGATCTACCTGGACGTACTACTAGTTCAGAAATATTTGGCGCTATTGATGAATATATACAATTGCAGGGCTTAGACTGGGGGAAATGCGTTGGAGTGTGTACAGATGGTGCTGCAAGCATGACTGGATATCGCTCAGGTGTAGTGGCAAAAATAAAGGATGTTGCTCATCCAGAAATTTTGTCCACTCATTTATGATCCACCGAGAGCATCTAGCTGTAAAGAATTTTTCTCCTGAGCTAAACACGGTGATGAACGACGCAGTTAAGATCATTAATGAAATTCGTAGTCGTGCTATTCACTCCAGGTTGTTCACAACACTGTGCGAGAGTATTGACTCAAAACACCAACATCTCCTTCTCCACGCAGAAGTGCGGTGGCTATCCAGAGGAAGGGTTCTTTTACGCTTTGTTGAACTGAGGGAAGAAGTAAAACAGTTTTTGAGAGAGCGAAGCCCGGCCCTATTAGAGCCTTTGTTGGATGAGGAATGGATAGCTAAACTTGCATATATGGCGGACATATTTAATCTTCTTAATGAACTGAATATCTCTCTCCAAGGGTTTTCAAATATTTTCATATTAAGAAATAAGATAGATGCATTTAAAAAGAAGCTGGCTCTTTGGGATAATCGCATACAAAAGGAAAACACAGAAATGTTTCCACTTTTCGAAGAATTTTTATTTTCTGCTGACGTAAACCCGAAATTAATTTCAAACATAATTAGTCAACATTTAAAGACATTAATTGAAAACTTTAATCACTACTATCCCGATAATGAGGATCCTCGTAAAGGCAATCTATGAATTAATAATCCCTTCATGGAAGATGTCACTTCATGCGCACTTAATAATATACTCGAGAAAAACAAAACCTAATCGAATTGTCTTGTGATACCACTCTAGTGTCCAGACATAAAATACAAACATTGTCTCAGTTTTGGATATCGATGGAAGTAGAATATCCATCCTTAAGTTACAAAGCCATTAAAATATTGTCCACATTTTCGACTACCTATTTATGTGAGAAGGCTTTTTCGGCCATGTCAATAATAAAAACGAAGCAGAGAAACAGATTGGATGTCAATGCAGCACTTCGTCTCTCCGAAACAACACTGAAGTCACGGTTATCAACTATTCTAGCAAAGATGCAACAGCAGATTTCGCACTAATTTTCAAACTAAATATTGCTTACTTAAAATACGAGAAGTTCTCTTATTTAACAATTAATCTACTGATCGGTTTCTGATTATTTTAAAACACAATTTTATTTCATGTTATATTTGCAATAAAACCGTTATTTGTTTGTTATGTCTACCAGTTATAAAATAAGATTAAAAACTAATAAACAAAATACTACATATATAATACTTTTTATTCCTGTGTTATTGGTCCACGAAATATTTCGCCTATTTTCACCGGGCTGCGAGCGTAAAAAGGTTGGGAAAGGCTGATCTAGTGTAAATGCTCTAACTATGGTTTTTCTGACTGCACTGCTGATAACGTGAAATCACAAACTTCACCAACCATTATTTTTGTTGTTTGGCTACATTATCTTTCAATTGTTGCTCTCAATTCATTAACTGTTGTAGGTTTTATGCCATTTACTTATTCTTGATGAGTCTTATTTAAAAAAAGTTCATTGGCGTCAGCTTTGGGGAGCGCGGAGGGTATTCAATGCTACCTCTACACCCAGTCCATCAGTTAAGCAAATTTTCATCAAGACAGGCTCTCACATCACGACGGCAGTGGGGAGGTACACCATCTTACTGAAAATAAGAGTCCTACTCATCCCTAAACTCTTCACGAATGCGCAGTATGACAAATGTCTGCATCAAGTTCAGGTAAATGACACGGCATGAAAGTGTGTATGTATACATTGTTTTGAGATACCCTATATTTTTTATGTTAAAGATAGATTTAAGTATTGTCGAAGTGAGAAAAAATGTAAAGGTAAGTTCTCGGATGTAAAATGTAAGGAAATTCATTTCGACTTCCATGATTATGTAATTATGATGACCTCTGTGGCCTATTTGGTAGTTTGCTTGACTCTCGATGGGTTTCGGGCTCGATTTCTGATAATACCCAAAAATATATAAAGATGGGTCCCAGTCTGAGAAAAGAGTTCATAAAATACTCGTAACAACACTCGCACGCACCTGATACGTGTGCGGGTGTAGTTGTTCCTTCACGTGTTATAAGTTACCATAATTATTATTTATTATTATTATTATTACACATGACAAGAAATATACACAATTTGAGAAAAACAACAGATAATTTGATTTGGACATACAATTTTTATGGATCTGGGTTTGTTGCCTTTCATTTGTCGTATCCCCGGTAAACTAGGCTTTTGCCTGTATCTCACTGAGGATATTTAGCATTTATATAATATACTCGTACAATGACGAACCACGAGTTCCGTTTCTACTCCGTGGGTTTAGAAACCTGAAAAATCGATCACTAGGACTGAAGATAATATGGTCTCCATGCTTTACCTTTTAACGTGTCTAAAGATGCAATTCGGGCATGTTGAAGGATACTGTGTGAAAGAAATAAAAAAACAAATTAAAATAAGTTTATAATAAATTTTTATAAAAATAAAAAAAAATACAATTAAAACAGTTTTCTTCCTTCAAAGGTTTTATCTTTTACCTGTCCAGCAAAGTTTCAAAGGTTTTACCTGTCCAGCAAGCTTCCTTCAAAGGTTTTACCTGTCCAGCAGCAGCAAAGGTTTTACCTGTCCAGCAGCAGCAAAGGTTTTACCTGTCCAGCAAGATCGATGATTGTTTTACCTTCAAAGGTAAAACAGTTTTCTTCCTTTAAATTTTTATATAAATAAACAAATACAATTAAAATCGTTTTCTTCCTTCAAAAACATCCTTCAGGCATTCCAATATTGCAGCGGCTCATCTAACGAGTAATATCTAAATTAATCACCGACATTTCGCGGGATACGGCTCTGAGCCTTTTGAGCCCTGTCCTGTCGCATGATTGTATGTTGGTAGTAATAATTTGGCATGAGTTATGTTAATGTTTTAACCATTGTATGAAAGTTTCGCACCACCTTAAATTTTTGTATTCACTCTAAATTTTAACTTTGATTGTTAAAATCGACCACAGATTGTACAAATAATATTGCGTGTTAGGATAAATTTACATTATTTTACAATGTCTATACATTTTATGTTTGCTTACTTTTTTGTGCCCACGGGCACATTAAATTTGAATTCATATAATGTTAATATTTTTTAAGTCGATATTTCCTTACATGGTAAAATTAATTTAAAAAATAAGAACGCATGCGTACGTGAAATGTAACATACAAATAATTGGAGACCATATTAAAAATATGCTTTCATACACTAGAGCGATTTTCTTCTCATATTAAAGTAAATAAATATCTTTAAATTCAATTTAAAAGTCATCTATTTGACATTTGGAAAAAAATTACAAATTGAAGTCAGCGAAAATACGTATTTCGCAAAAATATTCGTTCTAAAGAAATGAAATTTCATTGATCCGTAACATTTCAAATTTAAAAATATTTTTTAATCTGAAGACTTCTTAGTTTAGATTCCTGTGAATCAAAAACTTTTATCTATGACTCCCAAAAAAAAGAAAATTTTATTGAGAATTTTTATAATTTATTTATATAATTTATTTATATACTATAAACAATAACTTGAATAAATGTCAATTTGCTCCGTTACAATGATCTCCATGAAGAAATAATTAAATAAAGCCGCTGCTGCCGTCGAATGCCGAAGTGTGGTCCGGAATAACAAGAACATGACAATAAACAGTAAGGTCGAAGTTGATACTGTTTATCCCGATCCCGTGATTTAACGTGATAAACTAAATTTGCGTTGAATCCCATTGGAGTGGCGGGGGGATCCTCGACTACGAGGCCTGGTAACGACGAACGATGATTATACTGAAAAAAATATCAAAGTCTGTTAAATAAATATAGTAAGTTACAATATTCCTAACATTTACTGAGAAATAGCAATTTTAGTATATACTATATACCCAAAATCAAAATTCCTCAAAAACCAACTGTGCATAGGAAAAAGTTGTATTGATTTTGATTGGGTCTTAAAGTGTTAATAAAACATATGTGGGGCTAATCACGACTTACGCAATAGAGTCAAGAGCAGATGCAACAAAAATAAAAAAGATGCTCGGAACTAATAAAACGAAAACTCTTAGAGCTATTGCAACCAAAACATTTAGAAATAGGTAAGGAACTCTCGTATCTCATGAAATTGAAAATATTGTGAGATGGTGTAAAGAGAACAGAAGACATCCCTACATGACAACGCTTGAAATATCTTGCAATTATCTCCCAGGAAGAACACTGAAAAGATAGGAGACTAACGAGCTCAAGTGTCGCAAACGGATTGATTTAACTTTGTCGTGTATTCAAGTCCCTTAATGAAATGTTTCCGTTATATTTTTCAAATATTTGTCTGAGAGATGTTTCTTCGAAAATGAGTAAAACTTTGGAATCGATTTCATCTTCATCGAATTAATTTATTGTTCCAAATCGACCCACTATAGAGGGTTTAATAAAAGAAATGTTGCCATTGTTGGTCTTATAGGGTGGAACAGAATGCCTCTTAGTGTTGCTACGGTTTCCTATGAAAGCGGGTTCGTTATATAGCGCACGTAACATGACGTGATGCTGGCGCGCCACCAGACGGCAGAAATGAGAACCCACAACTGTCAGTTGGAAACTTCAAATTTGATTCCACATATTTTGTTTCAACTGGGCTTTTCTATAGTCTTTGTTCTTCACATTACATAAAGCTTCACTATTTCTTACAAAATCAATCAATATTTCATAACTTTCGCTGGTCCAAATTAAATTACGTTTGCATCGCATCTACCTGTCGCGCCGCCAGACGGCAGAAATGAGAACCCACAACTGTCAGTCGGAAACTTCAAATCTGATTTCAAATATTTTGTTTCAACTGGACTTTTCTTTAGTCTTTGCTCTTCACATTATATAAAGCTTCATTATTTCTTACAAAATCAATCAATATTTCGTCATTTTCGATGGTCCAAATTACGTTTGCACTCATTTTTTATTTTAAAACGGTGTCCGCTACACGGGAAAAATCATTCCACGACTGTTTGCTCCGCTATCACGGCCATCATGCAAATGGCAGCATTGCTATTTGACATTACACTCACAACCAACGCACTCTAGGAAACCAACGCCATTGGTTTGCATAGACAATGTTTTGTTACGTGCGCTATATAACGACACAACTAACGCTCTCTAGGAAACCACGCCATATGGTTTGCATAGACAATGTTTTGTTACGTGCGCTATATCGAAACCAAAGCTTTAGAGAGATATGTATGTGACGTATGCTTTTTTAAGAAGCATTGAAAGACAATTATTTTGGGATATTTTATCAAAATATATGATCATACGTATATGAACACTACACACGTACACACATACACTACACTTCACGAAAATGTACTACTATCACGAGTCGAAAAATCTACGAAGGTTTATTTTGTAGTTCGTCATCTCTTGGTAAGTGCTTTCTGCGGTTATATAACCAAACAAGTTTTTCTTAACATATGTAGATGGAGGTAAGTACCTTATCTCATGGCCCCAGTCGCCACTTTCCTATCCATACACTCTACTTGTACGAGTATATATTAATTTCGTAATATTTTTAATGTCTCAATAATAGTGGGTTCGAATCCCGAGTGCACTATTGAGGAGAGTCAACTCTCTAAACAGCGCTATAAAAATGGTCCTTTTATTATTGTAATTGAAAGTAACATCTCAAAAGAGGCGTTCCTGATGATAACAGACCACAGATCTACCTTAGGAGAAAAAATAGATGAATTTTCATTCATAAAAATATTTCGGAATTATTCAGCCAAAATAAAATCACTGTACATCTATCCCCCCGTTTACGCGATCTCGGTATACTCAAATTCCCTTTTATGCGTTTTAGAATTGTAAAAGCAAAAAGTATAGCAATAAAAGATTCAGTGAATATAAGTTCATAATGTTTTTCTTCGTATAAATTCATCAGAAAACACTCATCAAAATGTATGTTTAAGTTGCCATTTATACAGGTTCTTTTTTTTTCAATAAATAAAACTTTTTTAACTAAGTAAAAATATAAAATCGAGAAATATGTAAAGAATCACCTATTTCACACATCATTCAATGACTACATATACGTGGTTTTCATTGACGTGCTATTTTTCTAGAAGGATTTACTCGCGTTAATGAAGGAATCACTACATACCAAATTTTGTTAAATTCATCGCATATTGAAAATCAGTTTGGGAAAGTTCTTGCAATTTTTCAAGCAAACGAGTATTTCAATAGATTTAGTGCCTAGACGAGATATTCAAAAATGCTTATTTAATTGCACAACGACAAAAAGCTTATGGAAGAGTTTATCATGTTTTATATTACTTTTTAAAAGATCACCAAAAGTTCATCTGTATGAAAAATTAAAAAAATAAATAATAGGTTTATTGATAGCAACAAAGTATGTACCGATTATATTTAAATAACACTTCTAAAACACATAAATTGCAGATAATACATTAAATACAGAAGCTATCAAAAGGTCTGGGCTCATCTAATAGCATCCCCTCGGCCAAGATACACCCCACCAATATAGGGCGAACCCAGCCACGGGGACACCAGATGTTTTTCAGCCCAGATTAGTTTTAAAGAAGTTTTATATATATAGTATAGATTAGTTTTAAAGAAGTTTTCAACTCAATGGATGCTGTGAATACTGCACTATACGAATATCACTAGACTATGCAATAACAAAAAAGACTATTCAAAATCACTTTAAAGACATATACCGCAATGAGAAGAATGCAGCCAGCAGTCTACAATGGTGATGAACGAAGCAAAAGAGAGGGAAAGATAATGAACACCATTTTAATTACTTTCATATGAACGAAGGTATATGACAAAGGTGCATGTTCACGCCAATTATGTTTCATATCAAAATATGAGTTTGTGAAGAAATGTGGGTTTTTTTTATTTACCTCACTGAGTTGTATTTTATTATACTTTCTTTGTTTGTACAAGTAGTAGAACAGAGTTGCTTCCTTACATAATGTTTATACGAGTAGTAGTGAAGAACAGAGTTGCTTCCTTACATAATGTTTATACGAGTAGTAGTGAAGAACAGAGTTGCTTCCTTACATAATGTTTATACGAGTAGTAGTGAAGAACAGAGTTGCTTCCTTACATAATGTTTATACGAGTAGTAGTGAAGAACAGAGTTGTTTCCTTACAAAATGTTCTTCAATACAACCAAAAAGACATTTACGTGAAAATCATCTTAAGACATTTTGTCAGTTGCCATCAGGAATTGAACACAAAACTATGTGGAAGTTATGTGCTGTACTATAAAGCTAAGAAGGTCGTCAGGCTATAGAAATAAATTCACTTAGGGGTTAGATTTAACATAAAAAGTATTAATTTGAAACTTTTAAATATTGAAAACAATTAGCATCATGGTAATCTTACCGTTATTATAACATTTAATCTTGTCAATTTTGGTGACAAGTAGGAGTAAAGGAGAGGGTTCTAATCTGCATATTATAGTAGAAGTTTACCCCATTTTACATAGTTTGTATGGAAATCAACCGGGCTACATCCTCCTTATGGAGAGAAGTTATCCTTTATAATAATTCGAATTTGGATATTAAGGTATGTCCAAGGGGCATAAGTGTGAATTGCAACTGTGTCTCCGGATTACGCGCACTTCAAAGCACCATTTTAAGGGTGCGGGGTTGTCATATCAAAGATAGTCAACATATTTTTCAAGAAAAACAATGAATTTTTTTTTTTTTGTTTTAAACACCATTTTTTGTTTTAAAAAAGCTAAATGATTTTTTCCAAACATTTGAAGTTAATTTATTGGATGGAGAAAAACAATTAGTTTAGTTTTAAAGAAATAAAGTTTAGATTAGAATATATCTGAAGTTTAGATTAGAATATATCTACAGTTTCAGCCAATCCATTCCCAAACTTGTGTAATATGTTGATAGTGTGGCGGTCATCGCATGATATTGTCGCATACATACGGTCAATGACCAATGAAGCGACCTTCGGATTCCTCGATAGATTATAGTAAACAGTCCGAAGGTCAAATGCCGGCCATTGACGCCGGCCGAGCTCCCGCACCTCACGCCAGAGAAAGAGAACGCACCACGGCTATCTCACCAGTTCCGTATTTTGATGAATACCCACATACGACAATGACCGTTCTCTGCATTCACAGAAGCGAGACGTAAGCATATCGCGAGTGCACTCTCGCGCACATTCCAAAAAGATATAAATACCTACGTTACTATAAAAATAAACACTCTCTTTCCGCATTGCGATTTAACGAGTTTATTTATTTACCAACAACTATCATCATCTCTTCCTTAACGACCGATTCCCTAAAATAGTAGAGTTGTTGTGGTAATTAGGTCTGATTTGGTATATTTTGTCTTATATTTTTAGCTGAAATATGTAACTTCAGCACTGTTTATTTACTATGATCCTTCTGTAGGACATGAAATTTTCGTTTTACACACAAAAATTACTTTTTTGAGTAAAGTTAAATAAAAAGTTTCACATTGACATAACGTAGAAGTTTATGCTCAACTTTTTCAATTATTTGATCATTAGAGTTATAATCTTCTTCTTCTTCCCAGTGTCATGGCAGGTCCCCCCAACATTGAATATCACTTGAGAGTAGATATATTTGTCCCCGGCAGCCCGAAAAAGATCTCCAACGTCCCTTATGTCAGTCCAATCACGTATATTGCGGAGCCAGGAGATTTGCCTCCTGCCAACACCTCTTCGGCCTTCTATTTTGTCATGGATGACCAGGTGCAGTAATTTGTACTTTGCTCCTGTAAGAACATGACCCAAGTAGGACACATTTCGGATTTTAATAGTAGTCAAAGTTATAATAAGAAGACCATATTTAAGATTTATAATCTAGTTGACTTCTGATCTTTGTCATCGTTGCTGAGCCTAGCGGTCGAAGATGCCCTCGCCATACCAACTTCAATACAGCTGGAAAACGAAGCTGTATTATGAAGTTTTCGTTTCTATTGTCTTCTTTTTTCTCTTCTTTAAATGAGTAAGCTATTGCACAACAGCGAACTCCCCGGCCACAGTGGTGCACTGGATCCAATGGTGCATCTGAAGTGAGACGATTGGAGCACAACGTCTATATTTTCCATTTTTTAAAAGAATAGCTATGGTAGAAGTCATAGGCATCCTTATACCCCCGAATACTAGGCGGAAAAATTGCCTGTGTCATTCGAGGCGAGTATCACAGCGTGGAGTTCGAACCAGCAATCTTCCACCAGGAAGATTGCTGGTTCGACCTCTAGTGCGTTACCGCGCGGCCACGTACCGTAAGACTTCTGATAAAGAAACTATAAATTTGTTTTGAATATTTTAAGAAAATTCATTGTGTAGTGCAATTGAGTGTGATTCCCAACAACTTCACATTTATTTAAATATACATAGACCATCACGCCCTTTTCCTGTCAGGTAAGCAAAGAGGACAGAGCGCCATACATTCCTAACTCGACATACATCGTTGGCCTCTTCCACAGCCATACACCTTCTCATATAACCTTTGAGATTTCTCTGAATACCTATTTTTCTTTCTTTCAGAATATCATTTACTTGATCCAACCATACATTTTTTGGTTTTCCTCTCAAACTGTTTCCACTCATATCTACACTGTGTGTTTGTTTTGTAAGTCTTTCTTCGTTCATTCGTTCTACATGCCCAAACAAACCATCTAAACGTATCTTATTGATATTACTTAATACGTCAGCTTTTATTTCACATTCATCCCTTATCACTTCATTCCATATTCTATCATACATTGTCACTCCATGTATTATTTTCAATATACACATCTTTATAGCAGTTATTCGGCTCTTCTCAGTCTTTTTCCACGTCCACGTTTCGCTCCCATACATCAAAGTTGGCACCAAAATACTTGTACATAAATACTGAATGGTGTACCATTAATCTTTAAAATTTCTATTTATCATCATCAAGCATGTACATAAAACAATTTTAATCTAGTTTTATATTCTAATATAAAGTTGGTTTTACATGGAGAATAACACAAAGTTAAAACCGAAACCTTAAATACAATATGATACCTGTATTTCATTCAAAAACTTGTCTTTAAATATACAGTGCTTGACGCTTAGATAAAAAAAGAACGTTTTTTGAATATGTCACTTTTCTTAAATTTTGAATGATCAAAGTGAAGTTATGAATTCCTGAATGTAATTTTAATTCTGAAACTTGACGACTGAAACGAACCGTAAAGGATATTCCCGCTCTTCTGAAGGTTTCTCAAATTATCACAACATTGGTTCTTTATCCTTGAATTCAAACCTTTTCATTGTAAAATTGTTTATCTGTATTTTTGTTCAAACCTGTTTGTTGCACAAAAAACTTTTGAGTATTTTAGTTCAAACCTGTTTATTGTAAAACTGCTTATTTGAACATTATATTGTAACATATATTTTTTAAACATTATATTGTATTAAATTTTTTTAACGGCTAATCCACCCAAACTAGGATGATTTGTAACACCAAATTCCAGTCATTGTGCAATTATATGAGTCAAAATAATAAAAAAAAATGTATTTATAATTGTGGACAATTTTAAGTTTCACCAGATTAAGCTTCAAAAATGTAACAAT
This sequence comes from Odontocerum albicorne, assembly GCA_949825065.1. Classification (NCBI taxonomy): domain Eukaryota; kingdom Metazoa; phylum Arthropoda; class Insecta; order Trichoptera; family Odontoceridae; genus Odontocerum; species Odontocerum albicorne. The sequence goes on from OX463856.1 coordinate 9,018,944, forward strand.
CGATCTATCAGTAGAAAAGTTCCACGAAGAAGAAAATAACGCTACATCATTGGACGCGGTAAAGATATGGTTTTCAGTAAATCAAATCTGTCTCGCGAAGGACAACTGTAAAATACATGGTCTATAGTTTCATCATCCAAACTACACTCGCAACCGGGATTATTCACAATATCCATTCTGTAAAGGTGACTAGCCACCACGCAGTGGCCCGTCCGCAAACAACACATGACAGACATTTCCATATTGTTAATTTATATTATATTAATATTAATGCAATGTTTTTATTATAAACCTTACAACCTGGTGGGCTGGTTTCCATGTGACAGATTCTTTCAATAAATAAATAAAAAAAACTAGGCCTTAAGTGAAAACTAGACTATAAACTTAAAAAAAAAAAACTGTGTCCCAACAGATATCGAACCCACAACCCCGGGCTAGAAGATATGCGTTTTACCAATGGGGTCACGGAGTTCGATAACGTTGATGCCAGTAAAATTCAATTGAAATGGAATTCGTTTGAAAATAACACCAGTGCAAGTATTTTCCATAATTACGACCTCCTTGGCCTAGTAAATAAGACATTGACTTCAACGCGAGGTTTCGGGTTCCATTCTCGATGGTACTTAAAAAAAGGAATAACCAAATAGTATTCTAGTCTGAATAGACAATGATATTGTTTTCTCTCGGCATAACCTTCGTGGCCTAGCTGATAAGACGCATGTCTTTCATCCCGAACTTTGCGGGTTCAAATTATGTTGATACCTATATATTTCTAAAAAAGGGTTCGAGTCTGATTTTTACTTGAGGGTTTTTTCACTCCAGAAATTTGAAAAAATATTTTTTTTACATGTTCTTAAAGTTTAGACCGGTAAGGATATGTTCTCAAAAGGAAATTTTAATATTCTCAATATTTACGAAGTTATAGCTATACTATAAATGAGGAAGCTAATACGCCGAGCCGGAATGACTTCGACAATAATCTAAAAACTTTAAACGCGTTTTTCTCGAAACTATTTTTTTCGACCAGGTCAACATAAAATCTCAAGTTTTATCCAAACCGATTGCCTTCAAATTTGGAATGAAACTTTGATAGATGTTTACCTACCTTGGAAAATAAAAAAATATTTTTTATTTAATTTAAAAAATTGAAAAAAAGGCTAAAAAACTTGAATTTTTTTTCAGACAGCCGCCATTTTACGATTTTTTTTTCTTTGGTACCAATTATAACGACATTATTTCTAATTAAGAAACTGTATGATTTTCGTTTCAAATTTGCGAAAGGGCTCCAATCATGTTGACCAGCTTACACCCTTTTTTACGATAAGATATAACATAACAGCTGATAACATCTTGAATTTTCAATTTTATTTTTCAAATTTTTTTTTGTACAATCTCAAATCATCAATAAACAAACTACTAGGTTAGTCAAAAAGTTTTGATAGCGGAAATGAAAATACATTTTTTTTAGGGGGAAATCACTTTTATTGCTCAGTATAGTCTCCCATAAGATCAATACACTTGGTCCAACGATCTTCCAACTTTGTTGTCCCATCACGGAAGTGACTTTCTGGAAGGCCTGCAAAATACTCCTCTACGACGGCTATAACCTCTTCGTTTGATGAAAAATGCTTTCCACGAAGGAATTTTTTGAGGTGTGAGAACAGCCAGAAGTCAGAGGGAGCTAAATCTGGCGAATAGGGTGGATGCTGCAACAATTCGTACCCCAATTCACTGATTTTCGAGATGGATTTTTGAACTGTGTGAGCAGGTGCATTGTCTTGATGAAAAATGATTTTTTTCTTCTGCAAACCGGGTCTTTTTTCACAAATTTTTTCGTCCAACTGGTCCAAAAGGTCACAATAATAATCAGACATGATTGTCTTACCAGTTTGGAGATAATCTATCAATAAAATTCCTTTTGCATCCCAAAAAAAACGGAGGCTAACACCTTCTTGACCGATTTCTGGACACGAACTCGCTTCGGAGCCAAAGTGCCTGGTTCACACCACTCCTTAGCCTCTTGTTTTGATTCAGGATCATGGTGGTAGACCCAAGTCTCATCCATAGTGATCAATCGACGCAGAAAATCCTTTTTATCCTTTCGAAATTGCTCCAAATGTTGCTCAGAAAGTCGCATTCGAACGTGTTTTTGTTGCATTGTTAGCAAATGCGGCACCCATTGTGCACACAGTTTTTTGAAACCCAAAACTTCAGCCAAAATATGCCATGTTGTTCCATGTGAGATGCCTATGGTGTCAGCTATCACATCCATAGTCGATCGATGATCTTCCAAAACCATATCCTGTATTTTCGCTATGATTTCTGGTGTTGATGCACTTTTTGGACGTCCTGAGCGTGGATCGTCTTCAACGCTTGTACGGCCACGCTTAAACTCCAAAACCCATCGGTGAACGGTTAGAAATGCAGGAGAAGACTCCTTTAATACTTTCACCATCTTTGCATGGATCTCAGTAGCCGATAAACCTTCCAAAACAAAGAATTTAATCACTGCACGATATTCGGATTTTTCCATTGTTAAAAAATACACTGACACGTCAACTTCAAATGCCTTGTAAACAAAGAATGAATTGACAGATCGAAATGAAATTTTGAGTACGTTCTTATGAAAGATGAAATATTAAAATGGCGTAGAAATTTTGGTTTTTCTACTGCTCCATAGATGTCGCTTTCAAAACTTTTTGACTAACCTGTATAAAAAAATGCGTAAGAAAAATAAAGTTTTAGTTTTTTTTATTTAGTCTGAAAAAACGCCCGAAATTCACGCTTCAAGAGTACAATACTCCCTAAAAATTTGTGTAACACAGTATATCCCAGTTATAATTTTGAACAGGTTTGTATCTTCTTTGTTATTCCACTCATTAATTACATTGATCCCCATTACACGTGTTTTTACCTCCTACATCGAGGCTCTCTTCAAGCGAAGCGGGGATTAATGTTATTAGTTGAAAAACAAAGTATTTTAATGTTTATATTCTAATATGGAGTTTGCCAACGTTCAAACCGAAATCTTTGATATATAAAATGTCTATCTGTCTATCCTACGCATATGAACCCTACAAATAAATTATTCATTGTAATAATTGTAACTTGAACCTTAAAACCAGTTCTATTCCACTGTGCCACAGAGGTTAATGTTTATTTGACGCAAATACTCCACGGCATAATTAGTTCAGCTCGAGCTGTCAGCCGAGAAACGTCCTCCTGACACAGTTTATGACAGTGGACAAGGGATTAGCACATATTTTCGATAATTAATGGAGTCCAGTCCAGCATCCATCACACATGATCTTAACGGTCCAGACTCCAAATCAATTTTTTTATTTTAGTTGTTATCAATTTCTTATTCTCACTACTTGATATGAATACAAGACATAAAATAACAATGTCAAATTATGTAGTCATCAAATAGAGATTACTTTACCATTGAAATATGTATACAGGTAGTCGTCGACTTACGACCGCAATCGGGTCCGAAAAACAGGTCGTAAGTTGATATGGTCGTAAGTCGGTTTATGCAATAATTTCGGTACACATGTGAATTATAGTGCGTGATGATATCATAACATAAGACTGTTTTCTATGTTCTTATTATAATCAGTGTATCACCACTGTCGTTTATGAGGTTTCTTTTTTTATTATTTTTCGAGTTTGTCTTTATCATTAGCATTCCTGATATTCGGATATCTTTACGTATTGCTTTGTTTTTTATTTTTACATTTGTTAGGATTAATTAAAAATATATGCTACAGTAAAACGGGTTAAATGTTACATGTATTGATAAAGCATGAAAATACAGTTATACATATAAAAAATTTATTGGTCGCTTGTTTGTCTAGATTGTTTGTTTCTTCTTCGTAAGTAACGTAAACCTTCGGATAGTCCCTTAACGGTGAATTTTCTTTCTGGCTCCTCCTCCTGTTCTTTTTCTGCTTCTCTTATTTCTTCTTCCGCTACTTTTTCTTCATCCAATTCAATAAGTTCTTCATTCGTAAGTTCTCCAGACTCGTGATCTAGTAATTCCTCGATGTCCTCTACCTCACACTCTAAAGACAGATATTTCGCTAATTTTACTACTTTTTCTATAACTTCAAGTTCTTGTTCACTATCGAATTCTTCAAGTATTTGCGTAACGCTCATCACAATTTTCCCAGATACCATTCATGCACTTCTTTGTCACAACATCCCAGGCAGGAGCGATATTTTTGGTACACCTAAGAAAATCGTACTGCTTCCTAAACTCTCGCAACGATAGCTCTGTGTCAGCATATATAAGTTATTCTGAGATAGTTAGCCTTAAATGTAGCAGTATAACCTTGGTCCATAGGCTGAATGAGTCGAGTTGTGTTTGGCGGCAAAAAAATTACTTTCACGTTAGGGTGAAGATCAGATACATTGGGTGGATGTCCAGGTGCATTATCTAAGACCATCAAAATATTAAAAGGAATTTTACGCTCCACACAATATTCATGAACTGGAGGAATAAAATAATTCACGAATAAGTCTTCAAATATGGTGTTTGTCAACCATGTTTTTTTATTGGAACGAAAGTACACGGGCAGTGTGTGCTTGTTTACATTTTTGAATGCTCGCGGGTTTTCTGGTTGATAAATTACTAAAGGCTTGAGTTTGAAACCCGCGATGTTTCCGCCAAGCAGCAGAGTCAACCAATTTTTTTAAGTTTGATTTTAGCTTCTATATGGATGTAAGCGCATGTTGGCATTCAGTTTACAGAATAATTCCGTTTCATCCGCATTAAAAATTTGCTCCGGTAGATAGTTTTTTTTCCTCCTTCGTACTGCTTAATTACCATCATTTTTGTTTTCAAATCAATAGCCTTTCATTGTTTCTTGGCATGTTGAGAAATTCACATTTTCCTTGTTGTAGACATCTCGGAAGGGTTTAAAAAATGCTTATAATACCGATCGCGGATTGTGGTCGTAAAGCCGTAATTCACGTAGGTCGTAAGTCGACGACTACCTGTATAACACATATAGTTGACCGCTGTCATTACTTGATATGAATACAAGAAAAAAAATATCAATGCCAAATTATATTTTTATTAAAAAGGAAGAATTTTACTATTGAACAGTAAATTATTAACATTTAATAAAAAAAAAACAGTCTGTAATGAGTTTGATAATATGACATTTGTAATATTCCACTCAATTATTAGATTCATATATAACTCTCACTAACTTTATACTATTTACTATTTAAAGAAACTAATTGGGTTGTTAAAAGTTTTCGATCGTTAAAATAAATATCGGGTTCGGAGTTTCATTTCATTCAAATTATACATTATTAAAGATTTCTAGTTTTATTCTGGAAACGAATTGCACTCGTAATTTTGTTAAAAAAATCTTAAAGTGTAAGTTTAGACATATTTATGCAAGATTAAATTTTAATTCAAAGTATAACACACTTTAATTGTATAAAATAAATCAGATGATTCCAAAAATAGACTCAGATTCTAAGAAAAAGCAAGCAAAAAACTCTAGAGGAGCAACAACACGAAGGAGCACACAGATAAGTACAGCATCAAATTGAAAAATATTGGGTCACTTCCGTCACTCGCCGGATTAAGTGGACCAGATTTTAAAAGAACAGAAATGAGAAGAATCAGTAATAGAAAATCGTATGTAACGACATGTGTGAATACGAAGATATGTGCTTGGATTGAAAAGTATGGTGAAATAACATATTCTCTTTGTCTACTTCGTAATGGCGTTACGATACTAATGTTTATACATTGAAATATAGGCAAAAGTCTCAGTGAGATACAGGCAAAAGCCTAGTTTACTGGGGATACGACAAATGAAAAGCAACAAACCCAGATCCATTAAAATTGTATGTTCAAATTAAATTACCTGTTGTTTTTTCACAAATTATGTATATTTCTTGTCATGTGTAATAATAAATAAATAAATAAAACATCATTATGTTCAGTGGAATGCATTTTATTGACCATTAAATAATGTCTTTTTCATCGACCATTAAAAATAGAAACATTAATAAAATTTTAATCAGAATTTAGAGTACGTATGAATACAAAATCAACATGTCACAACATTCGTCGTCATTGCTGTATCTCGTAGTCAAAGCTCTCCTCGTATGTGCCGTAGAGTTTCGTTTATTTCTTTTTTATTATCTTATTCATGTGAGTGATCCGTTGCACACCAGCAAACGCACCGGTCATACCACTGTACTAAATCCGATGACACACCGAAGTGAAACTATTGTTGCACACTGTCATATTTTTTCTTCTTAAAAAAAATAGGTATGACCGAAATCACAGATGCCCTTATACTCCCGATTACTAGATGAAAAAATGGCTGTGTCATTCGAGGGAATTACACAGCGTGAGGTTGAAGGTTGAACCGGCAACATAAAAACATTAACATGACTCATATACCATACATATGTTATACGACAGGTCAAGGCTCAGGATACATAAGGAAAAAATACAACACTCATTTCACATAAAAAAACACATATCGATATTTGAACATACTTTTTTTAAATTTGAAAAAAAAAGTCAACGAGAAGAAGAAAAAAGCAACGAAAGTCACACCGTACTAATAAATGTGTTCTAAAGAATAAACGAATAAATAAATTAAATGTCTCCTTAAATGGTTGGAGCCTCGTTAAATCTAGGAATGTCCAAGACAAGAGGAGTCATCCGACACCGGGCATTAGTCGCTAATGATGACGGAAAGAAGAAACTTAATAGTCTGTAAACATCAGCTCTGGCGATTGTGGTGTACTCTCATGTCTACATCCAGACTCCAGCTGTCTGGAAGGCTGCCCTATTTCTTAAATCAAGTATGAAACATCACGCCACTATTCTTTGAAGAACATGCCATGAGACAATGAATTACATACATATATGGTATACCATCACGCCGTTTCCCTTTGGGGTAGGCAAAGAGGAGAGAGTACTAGATTTTTCTATCGCGACACTCATCTTTCGCCTTATCTACTTCCATACACTTTCGCGTTCATTTCTCTGGCATTTTACATTTTCTTATTTCAAAATATCATACACTTGATCCAACCACACTTTCTTATATCTTCCTCTACTTCGCCTTCCGCTCTCATTTGCACTCTACACATATATTTGTTTTGTTAGTCTTTCTTTATTCATTCGTTCTACATGTCTTACGTTGCTATTATTGATCTTACTTAAAACACTAGCCTTAAGCTCAAAGTCATCCTTACCACATCATTCAGTATTCTGTCGTACATTGTCACCATATATATTCTTCTCAGTGTACACATTTTTACAGCATTTTTCTACATCTACGTTTTACTTTCAAACACCAAAGTTGGTCATGTGACAGCTCACAAATTTCATACACCAAAGTTGGTACATTGTCACCCTATATATTCTTATCAGTGTACACATTTTTACAGCATTTAAATCTGATCTTTACAGCATTTTTCTACATCTACATTTTACTTTCATACACCAAAGTTGGTCATGTGACAGCTCACAAATTTCATACACCAAAATGGGTACATTGTCACCCTATATATTCTTCTCAGTGTACACATTTTTACAGCATTTAAATCTGATCTTTGCAGCATTTTCCTACATCTACGTTTTACTTTCATAAACCAAAGTTGGTACTAGAATACAGTTGTGGATTATCACCTTAGATATGAACTTTTAAGAATTAGTTTAAAAGCTACGTGAGGGACAGCGTTCAAGATGTTTTATTCATTCGTATGATTCTCTTCAACTTATCTGGATTGGTAAATCAAACATATTAAAGAGAACGTAGCCATCAGACAACATTGCCATTGGTTCAATTAATGGAGTCTACGATCTTGGAGCCTTTAATGTAAACATGGCACTCGTTGTTTGTAATTGCACGTGTTAGCAATAGTACTACACGTAAAAAAACATCACTCGCACACGTCTATCGAGAGTGAATAGTGTCACCAGATGGACTCTTACCGGACTGGTGCCCTTTTTTTAGTTTTTGTACTATCGAAAATTTTACTCGGGCTTGACTCATATACCATACATATATTATACGACAGGTCAAGGCTCAGGATACCCAAGGAAAAATACAACACTCATTTCACATAAAAAAAAACACATATCGATGTTTGAACATACTTTTTTAGATATCTTTGAAAATTTGAGTCAAGCATCTTACTAAGGAAGTCAAGGAGCTTGTCCTGAGCCGTATTACTCAATTAGTGATGAAGTAACCGTGGTCCGTAACCGTCGTAAGTATTTATGTGTTATATTTCTTTGAATTAAAAAAAACTACACTTACAAACATTGTTGATACCCACTCCATCTTAATAATATTAAGCTGGTCCTTATGTGACACTGAAATAAATGAAGTGGTTCTCCCACGAAAAACTTTGAGCAGCACTGTTATAAAAAAATACTATAACTTATTGTTACAAAAAAATAATATAAATTGTGTCGTATTACACTTAGGTTGCCTTCAGTCTGGTTGTATTTGACGGGTTTAGTGTCATGTAGCAATATTTTTGAACTAACCAGAAAAAACGCTAGGATATGGTATTTGCGCCGAATGTTTGATTGTAAGACGCACCAATGTGTCCAACCTCCAGGATCTACAGGTAAAAAAAGAAGTTGTCAATGAAATGCAGAGAAGAATATTATCATACTTCAGGCATATCAATAGAATAGATGACAACAGTTTGGAAAAGATGATTATGACTGGAAGTTTTGAGTAGTGGCAAACTTGGTGACATTTTCCAGAAAGGAGGAAATACTTAATCAACTAAATATGACTAGTTATTCGTTGAATACTGCATTCATTATGTCTTAGAACCGTAAGGAGTGGTGGCAAATCATTCGCTCAGTTCCAAACCATTATGTCTTAGAACCGTAAGGAGTGGGGACAAATCATTCGCTCAGTTCCAAACCATTATGTCTTAGAACCGTAAGGAGTGGGGACAAATCATTCGCTCAGTTCCAAACCATCAAGGAACTACCTCACTCAGCCTTGAACAACACGACTAACCAAAAGAACTGAACAACAGACTTTACCATTAAAAAAAAATAAGTAGCAACAAAACTCGAACAAGCAAACCTCCAGGTCGGGTGTCGGTTGTCTTTCCAACTAAGCCACAGAAATCGCCGTAATAAAAGGAGTAATAGACATTTCTTTACGATCGAGGATGGACATCATTTTTTGGACCGATTTTAACATCGTATGTATAGATCTAGCCCTGATATGGATAGATGATGCCTTGGTGTGTATTGATTTATGTAAATAGAAATTTCTTTACGATCGAGGATGGACATCATTATTTGGACCGATTTTAACATCTTATGTATAGATCTAGCCCTGATATGGATAGATGATGCCTCGGTGTGTATTGATTTATGTAAATAGACATTTCTTTACGATCGAGGATGGACATCATTATTTGGACCGATTTTAACATCTTATGTATAGATCTAGCCCTGATATGGATAGATGATGCCTTGGTGTGTATTGATTTATGTAAATAGACATTTCTTAACGATCGAGGATGGACATCATTATTTGGACCGATTTTAACATCTTATGTATAGATCTAGCCCTGATATGGATAGATGACGCCTTGGTGTGTATTGATTTATGTAAATAGACATTTCTTTACGATCGAGGATGGACATCATTATTTGGACCGATTTTAACATCTTATGTATAGGTCTAGCCCTGATATGGATAGATGATGCCTTAGTGTGTATTGATTTGTGTAAATAGAAATTTCTTTACTATCGAGGATGGACATCATTATTTGGACCGATTTTAACATCTTATGTATAGATCTAGCCCTGATATGGATAGATGATGCCTCGGTGTGTATTGATTTATGTAAATAGACATTTCTTTACGATCGATGATGGACATCATTATTTGGACCGATTTTAACATCTTATGTATAGATCTAGCCCTGATATGGATAGATGATGCCTTGGTGTGTATTGATTTATGTAAATAGACATTTCTTAACGATCGAGGATGGACATCATTATTTGGACCGATTTTAACATCTTATGGATAGATCTAGCCCTGATATGGATAGATGATGCCTTGGTGTGTATTGATTTATGTAAATATGAAAGCTATTCTTCAGCATATAGCCTAGATGTGTCATACTTTACATTCCAATATTAAGAAGATCTGAGTTGCAAGATGGTTGAATGAATCAATCTACTGCAAACATCAATTGGCAATATTTTAATAGCTTTCATTTTTTGTTGACAAACTTCTTTTTTTCGTGAGACTGTGTTTATTGCAGATCAAGCGATGCTAGGCTAAAAAAACAAAGATATGAATGGGTCACAATATGACTTAAATCTTGCTGGAATTGGTCCACCAAAATTCAATAATCAATTAAAGTCACATCTAAGACAATTCAGGGTATTATGATTCAACAGTGATATCGATTTGTTCTTCCCTTCGAAGTCTGACTTTATAAATTATATAAGCGCAATTACTGGATCGCAGCAATTACGTCCAAGTCTGAAATTAACTGTTTAATGAAAACTGTATTCTCGAACACTGAAGTTAGTCTTTGGAATAGGATTTTCTCGAGAAGTTTATACTTAGTACACAATAACAAGACATAGCAATAGCTTTTCCGATCATCCGCCGGTTTCTTTAGCTTCAGAATTGTCAATACTCAAACCGTTCTCCCCAATTTGAGTTATTTGCCTGTTTTAACGCAATTCGAGAAGAGGTCAGTCAGCCATTGTCGAGTCCTATTGTTTGAATGCAATAAAAAATCTGCATGAGTCTATCGATAACCGCGATTTGTACTTCATAAATCGTGTCTATCTCGCTCTTTATAATTTGACCACCGTTAATCTGTGAGCTGCATTCCTAGTTTGACATGTTTAACACTTGCCTTACTGTGCTAAAAAATTCCCCCAACCACGGTGCTGGACGCTAAGCATCCAATGAAAATGTATATTTTAAATTAAAATTATGCAAAATCTGCTAAATTATTTTGTGTAATTAGCTATAAAAATCATTTTATTATGTGTTGAAACGTCGAATGATCAAATAAAATATAAGTCCTGGCCACTCGCTGTCCATCACAGGGGTGGCAAGTGTTAAGATCCCTTTTTTTTTTTAAATGTTAAAAGGCATTATCTTCTTGCTAAAAAACATTGAGATATGTAGGGGAACGAAAATGTTAAAATAAAAATTAAAAGACATCTTTTCGACAATATTGGATATTTTAAACCAAATACTTTTTTATCAAAAACAGATTCTGGATAGTACCAAGGTCCACATTGTATTGTAATGCCTAAAATTATGGTAATGTCAAATCCTTTCGAAAACAATGACAGTCTTGAAAAACAACTTATAGAAGATTTCATATTTATTTTTATAAGGTTTTTTTTTTTCAATATACATACGTAAGTTGAAATTCACTGACCAAACTCGTATTTCCATGAATACAATTCGTTGAAAAACAAACATTTTTCTATATAACCATATTCCGAATTAATGCCAAGAAAGATAATTTCAAGGTTCAGCGATCTGCTACGCTAAGATAGGACGTTCTCAAATATTCCCTTCGGGCTTAACTCCAGAAATATGTAAATAAAAAAACTGATTTGGGATATTACATTACATTTTGTCATTTCCAAAGTTATAATGATGTTCGTCAAGGACGTCCTGTGGGGCACAAATGAAAAGGATGGGAACTTTTATTTTTTTGGTATTCCAGCGTAATGTATCGATGCTGGTAATACAAATACACTCGACCTACTATTTTTATGTTTATTTATGTTGTATTAGTTAAAATAACTATACCAAATAATACGAGTACGCACGTTTTGTAAATTGACGTACAAATATATTGAAAGGATACACATTGATGAGACATATGATAGATATATTTTATTTTCTTTTATTTAATTTTGGAGTTTTCTGCTCAGTCTCAATCCATTGTCCTCCAAGATTCTTCTCCACTTTTCCAGACTATTTTGCAGGTCTTCATGTTTTTCACTTGTTAATTGACATGACAAATTAATTATAAATTAGCAAGAATGTGGCAGTTTGTAAAAATCAAATAATATTTGGTGACGTTTGTCAAAAGTTACTACGTTAGTCCGCATTGGCTAGGGATGGGGTATACGATAATTGGATTTTCGATGTTTTTATACCTAAAATGAAATGTTCGTAATTAGTAGTAATTCATTGTGGATCTTGGCCTATTTCAAGATAGATACAAATCGTAAAATGCATTAGAAATACAGTATAATGAAAATTAGGAATTAAAACGTCAGTTTAGAGAAAAACAATTGTTCGATTTATAAACAAACTATTCGATTTGTAAAAAAAACTATTTTACTCCATCCCTTTGTGACATGACGTTTTAAACGCCGCACGACTCATCCTAGACATTCTGAAGTATAAAGCATATCGATTGCACTGAAAAAGAAGAAAGAAAGTTAGAACAAAAACGTATAAAATTGCGAAACATTAAAAAAAGAAAATACACGAACTAAAAAACAAAAAAATAAAAACTAAATAATTCACTTTAAACGCAAATCAATCGATACAGGTAAATTTTAACGCATTTCACAATATAACTACGGCGGATAAAAATTTAGTATATCGTGTGTTGCTTTTACGTCCAAACAGATTTAAGCAATCTGTTTGGACGTAAAAGCAGCATAGAAAATTTAATATTCATTATTTAATTATTTAATATTTAAGAAAAATAAAAAAACAGTTAAAATACGAAATGAAAGAATCTGAAACGTCGAAAATGCAATGTGACATAACTGTCAATGAGAATTGTTTAGTTTGCGTGTGTCGCTGCAGGGGGCGCTCCCATTATTTCGTCTGTTTTATATACTTTTTTATATACAACCATGCATAATCAAAATATATAAACATGCTTGTATACGAATGCAACCTTTTGTCAAAATTTCAAAGCAATCGGTGAAGAATTTTTGGAGATTAGAAATTTTCTATTAACGAACATTTACATTTTTATTTATATAGATGCTAATAAATTTCATAAAAACAATATTTATAAAAAAACAGTAGGTAATTTCAAGTGCATACACAATTTATATGGATCTGGGTTTATAGCCTTTAATTTGTCGTGTCCCCAGTAAACTAGACGTTTACCTGTTGGAATCTTTCTTCGGACATTTAACATGGAAAAATAAGTTATTGTTTTTTTTCTGATTGTTGATTATACAAACGTCATTGTTGGACCTCGTAATCAAGGATCCCCTCGCCATTCCAACGTCAATTCAATTGGAAAGTGAAGCATGTTGTCCTCTTTAAGTGAGTGAGCCGTTGGACACCAGCTAACTCACCGACCACACCGCTATACTGGATTTGATAATATACCTGAAGTGAGATAATCGGAGTACCTTGTCATGTTTTTTCCATTTTTTTTAAATACTAGGTTAGTCAAAAAGTTTTGAAAGCGGAAATGAAAATAGATTTTTTTTGGGGGGAAATCACTTTTATTGCTCAGTATAGTCTCCCATAAGATCAATACACTCGGTCCAACGATCTTCCAACTTTGTTGTCCCATCACGGAAGTGACTTTCTGGAAGGCCTGCAAAATACTCCTCTACGACGGCTATAACCTCTTCTTTTGATGAAAAATGCTTTCCACGAAGGAATTTTTTGAGGTGTGAGAACACCCAGAAGTCAGAGGGAGCTAAATCTGACGAATAGGGTGGATGCTGCAACAATTCGTACCCCAATTCACTGATTTTCGCGATGTTTTTTTGAGCTGTGTGAGCAGGTGCATTGTCTTGATGAAAAATGATTTTTTTCTTCTGCAAACCGGGTCTTTTTTCACAATTTTTTTCATCCAACTGGTCCAAAAGGTCACAATAATAATCAGAGTTGATTGTCTTACCAGTTTGGAGATAATCTATCAATAAAATTCCTTTTGCATCCCAAAAAACTGACGCTAACACCTTCTTGGCCGATTTCTGGACACGAACTCGCTTCGGAGCCAAAGTACCTGGTTCACACCACTCCTTAGCCTCTTGTTTTGATTCAGGATCATGGTGGTAGACCCAAGTCTCATCCATAGTGATGAATCGACGCAGAAAATCCTTTTTATCCTTTCGAAATTGCTCCAAATGTTGCTCAGAAAGTCGCATTCGAACGTGTTTTTGTTGCATTGTTAGCAAATGCGGCACCCATTGTGCACACAGTTTTTTGAAACCCAAAACTTCAGCCAAAATATGCCATGTTCCATGCGAGATGCCTATGGTGTCAGCTATCACATCCACAGTCGATCGATGATCTTTCAAAACCATATCCTGTATTTTCGCTATGATTTCTGGTGTTGATGCACTTTTTGGACGTCCTGAGCGTGGATCGTCTTCAACGCTTGTACGGCCACGCTTAAACTCCAAAACCCATCGGTGAACGGTTGGAAATGAAGGAGAAGACTCATTTAATACTTTCACCATCTTTGCATGGATCTCAGTAGCCGATAAACCTTCCAAAACAAAGAATTTAATCACTGCACGATATTCGGATTTTTCCATTGTTAAAAAATACACTGACACGTCAACTTCAAATGGCTTGTAAACAAAGAATGAATTGACAGATCGAAATGAAATTTTGAGTACGTTCTTATGAAAGATGAAATATTAAAATGGCGTAGAAATTTTGGTTTTTCTACTGCTCCATAGATGTCGCTTTCAAAACTTTTTGACTAACCTATTATATATAAACGATGTCATAACTTTTCTTATATCCCTGAATACTTTTATTATTTTTATCATAATATTATTTATCATTGTGTATTATTATCATTATTACTGTTATCATCATCATTTTTATTTGATTTTTTAGTCCTTTTATAATGATCATTCTTACTATAATAATTATTATTACTGTGGAGAGAATGATGAAAGAATGACTAAGTAAGATTATAAGTCACTAAGGGAGATTACAAGTACGAGGTGTGCGTGGAAGAGATAGACCCAGGATAAAACGTATATAGACCAAAAAGGCAAGATTTTGAAAAAAATGTAAAGGGATAATTATGAATTACAGGAGATTATCCTTGAATAGACGTATGAATGTGGAGGAGGTGAAAGTCGTGTGAATGGATAAAAAAATTTGGAGATCTATTCTCTTTGTCTACCCAACGCAAATTGTCTACCCAACAAACATACATATGATACATACCATCTCACACCGTGAGATGGTATGTATCATATGTATGTTTGTACGAGTATTTATATAACATATGTATGCAACATGATTATTTTTTTTTATAGCATACCTATAAATGGAGCAAAATCCTATTTATAAAAAATATATCATATGAAATAACCAAAAATATTCCAAGTCACATAAAGCCAGCTTTTTACACTAACTTTAATCTCCGGAAACTCTTATTTAATGGGAAAGGCAAAAATGGAATACTTAGCAACAGTGGTGTGTATAAACTTTTATGTGCCGACTGATAATTTCTATATAGGAAAGACAGGAAGATCTTTTGAAAAGAGATTTCGTGAACACAAATCCGCCTTAACAAATCCTCTAATTTATTCTGAAATGGCTAATCATTGTCACCGTGAGAATCATACTTTTTCTATCGATGATGCCAAATTGTTACATATTAGTGGCAACGGAAATAAATTGGACAGATTAGAGGCCCTAGAAATTTCTAAGTCAGTATACCGATCGGAACATCTGTTGAACAGTTATTTCCCCAAAATCTCGCCTCTCTTGGCCGAAATTATCCCTAGCCTTCCTCACCCCCCAGCCTCCAACCGTTGAAGCGTCTATATCGGTACCAGTTCGAACAGCATTTAGTCTTGTTTGCGCTCCCCTGAAGATGAGGTGAAAGTCTTGAAACCGGTAGGGTTATACCGTCACAAAAAAGTGGAATAAACAGTGTTTGTTAAAAATAAATAACAATGTCTTTAAACCTCCACAACGTTAATGCCTTAACTATAAACAACATATTATTTTTTTTATTATTTATTATGGTTATTATTTTTAGAATAATTATTATTTATTTTTATTATTTTGAGATTTATTATCAATAATATAAAATATTGCTTACCATTACACGACAAGCACCGATTTATTCAAGTAAAAATGGTTACCACTTATACCGATTTCTTAATGTTCATTCGGTATTTGCAAACACTACTTTAAAATGTATTTGAAAATGAACGCTCGAGCAGTCACGATAAAAAAAACCGAATATCAACACCCTAATTTTGGGTGAACGACTTACACATCTCGCATCTCGCCAAGTTCTCTATGTCTGGAATATTTCATTTGAAATGTTGATTTTTATTCGGCGCTTTAATTTTATATGGTACGTAGAATGTAAAAATTTCTAAATTTCGTGTGAAAACTTCAAGGATATGTCCTTAAACTAAACTGATCCTGACCCAAACAATCAAAATTGATTCAGTCGAAAATTTCCTAAATCACAATTTTATTTTATATCATATATATTTTTTTCAATAATTCTCAACAGCATAATGGGTCGTCAAGTGTTAAACGAAAAAGAAATACGATAATGGGTGAACATTGAAAGATTGGAGTAAGTTGAAGGATTTTACTATTAAGGGAGTATTTTCTCGGATCATGGAAGAATTCAGATAGTTGGGAGAGTTTCTCAAATTATGAAAGAATTATCGAACAGAGTGTAGCGATAGGAAACAAAGTCAATGACATACTTAAAATAATAATCCACAACAGAATTTTAGTACCGAATTTGACTGTGGAAGTGTAACGTACCGAAAGATATTCTACCAAATTAATTCTATAGAAATGCGTGCACTGCAAAGAACACGTGGGGGGACAATTTATGACAAAATATGAAATGAAGTGATTAGGGATGAATGTGAACTTAAATCTGGTGTGTAGAGTAAGATGAAGAAGAGCACTCTGAGATGGTTTGAGCATGTCATAAGGGTTATATGAGGTGTGTGGATGTAGAAAAGGCGAAGGATGTTTGTCTAGATAAGTTAATTTGTTCAGACATCTTTAATCTTTGAGAAAGTGTTTGTTCACTTTGTGGTTTCATATTAATTTGTTGAGACATCTTTAATCTTTAAAAAGGTGTTTGTTCACTTTGTGGTTTCATATTAATTTGTTGAGACATCTTTAATCTTTAAAAAGGTGTTTGTTCACTTTGTGGTTTCATATTAATTTGTTGAGACATCTTTAATCTTTGAGAAGGTGTTTGTTCACTTTGTGGTTTCGTATTAATTTGTTGAGACATCTTTAATGTTTAAAAAGGTGTTTCTTCACTTTATGGTTTCATATTAATTGTTTTTTTTTTTAAGTTTAATTAATCCAATAAAATAAATATCTTAAATACTGGCTGAATGGTCTATGAGACTAGTATCAATAAATTGAAACCAAAAGTGGATATGGCACAAAGCTTCTTCTTCAAAATGCAAAATCGCTTATGTAATAAGAATTTCTATCTGAACTTACGTATGCAATTTTGCATTGTTGCACATTCTACATACTTCTCGACGGTGTTAAAGCATGGACACTTATTTATTTATTTATTTAACACTTTTATTGCAATACAATCTGGCGGGCTTATTGCCAGGCGGCAATCTCTTCCAACCAACCAGACAAAAGTAAATGAAGCAAGTTACGTGGTCGCATAAATCATTCAAATGACTATCCATCCCCACGAAATCCATAAACATATACGTGAGAACATGCCCACAAACCCCACAAAGACGGACAATCACCCGAACACTATTTTTCATATAAAGTGAGATATCATCAATCAAAAGGAAAGGAAAGGATGGTGGAGAGGAAAGGAAAAGAAAAATCAGGAATGAAACACGTTATTTTACTGACTAGAAATTAAGAGTTTTTTCAGTCGCTTCTTAAAGCATGCCAAGGACGGAGCGAGTCTTATATTGGTTTGTAACTGATTCCAGAGTCTCACTGCATGGACAGTAAAGGACGACGTGAAAAAAGAAGAGCGGTGAACTGGAAAGGCCAATAAACAATCTCTGTTTGAGCGTAGCGCTAATCCATGATTGGAAAGACGCTGAAAATTTTCGGCGAGATAAGAGGGTGCGGCGGGACAGTTAAGGATATTATACAATAGAGACAGTATGTGAATTTGGCGTCTATTTCTAACATTCAACCAGTTCAATGCCTTCTGGTATGAAGTTATATGATCGTACTTTCGTAGGTTGAAAATAAATCTTAGGCACACATTTTGAAGACGCTGTAATTTGTCCAGCTGTTCCTCTGTAACATCCAAGTAACATACGTCCGCATAGTCCAGAATCGGAAAGAGCAGAGATTGTACGAGTAAAATTTTGGTTTTAGTTGGTAGAAATCTTTGCAACACTTTAAGGGAATGAAGGCTGAAGAAGATCCTTCGGCTTACCTCATTTATTTGATCTCGCCATGAGAGAGTGTTATCTATTAGCACTCCTAGGTTTTTAACAGTTTTATGTAATGGTATAATAGAGCCATCAAGTAATATTGGAGGAAGTAAGTCAGTGTTGAATTTACCGAGAAGCTGAGGGCTGCCAATGAGGATCGCTTGAGACTTCTTAGGATTGATGAGTAAGCCATGCTCCCCAGTCCACTCCGAGATCGATTGAAGGTCCGTATTTAAATTGTTCAAAGCCGCGTGAAAGAAATTTGGATCAAAATGAATATATATCTGCAGGTCATCTGCATACAGATGATAAGAACATTTAAGAGACGATGTTATTGGGTTGATGAATATAGAAAAAAGGAGTGGACACTTACTCAGGCTACCACAAAGAAACTTCGAGCTTTTGAAATGTGGTGCTATCAAGTAATGCTTGGAGTCTCGTGGATCGACAAAATCTGTAATAATGACATTTTGAAACTTATGAATAAAGATAGAAAAGTATTATTTCCTATCCAAATGAGAAAGTTTGATTACTTTGGAAATATAATGCAAGGAGAATAATATTGAATCTTAGAGAATACGTTTGTTTCACTTTTTGGTGTTTCACGTTGTGGTAAAAAAACGGGCAATTAAGTTTCAACATTATAAGCAACCAAGTTAATTTCAATAATAGTCCTCAGCTAAATATGTTTCCAGTTCAAAATTATTATTCCAGTTCCAGTTCAAAATTCTTATTAGCCCTCCCCCTCTCATGTGCCTATAACTATTAGAAAACATATATTTTAGATATAATTTAGTTCAACTTCACCTGACGAGGAAAACAGAGGTCATCGAAACCGGTAGAGAACTCAAATAAAACAATGGTTAACACAAAATAAGTGTTTTATTAATTTTATTAAAAAAATACAGCTTAGTTTGGATTGGGTTATTCGACAAAAGTAGATATTTATAAAAGGTTGGACATGCAACATTATTAAATGTGTCAAACCAACAATATGGAGTCAGATGAACACGCTTGAATCATCTAAGATTTTAAGGGCGTCTAAAATTTGAGAAATATCTCGCTGTCCTTAGCGAATATCGTCTGAAGAATATTTTTTAAAAATGCGAACACTATTCAAGCTCAGAATAGTGTGAGACTTTTTTCTTCTAAAGAAGTGAGAACGGCGGAGTTCATTTTCGCAATCTTTTACGCTCTCTTCATAAAATAAATCATTATTTTACAATGTATAAGAAAATATTATAAGAATCGCTCATTTTCTTCAATCCCAATCCGGTTTCAAGGTTTTCACCCCATCATCTGGGTACCAACATACACGCTTCTAACGGTAAAAAATTGTAAAAACACCAAGCAAATACATATATTCCCAAGATCTCGCCGCTGCTCCCTGAAGTTGTCTCTTGCCATCCTCCACCCTCAATCCCCAACCCAATTTTTTACCGTTGAAAACGTGTATGTCGATACCAGTTCGAATAGAATTCAGTGCTGGTTGTACTCACCTGATGATGAGGTAAAAACCTTGAAACCGGTAGGGTTATACCGTTACATAAAGTGGAGTAAACAGTGTTTGATAAAACAAATTACAAGATCAGTATGTGTTAATTTTCTTATTTTTATACAATCACAATTTCCATCGATATCAGAATCGTCGTCGTTGCTGGGCCTCGTAGTCGGAGATTCCCTCGACATTATCACATCGATATCAGAATCGTCGTCGTTGCTGGGCCTCGTAGTCGGAGATCCCCTCGACATTATCACATCGATATCAGAATCGTCGTCGTTGCTGGGCCTCGTAGTCGGAGATCCCCTCGACATTATCACATCGATATCAGAATCGTCGTCGTTGCTGGGCCTCGTAGTCGGAGATCCCCTCGACATTATCACATCGATATCAGAATCGTCGTCGTTGCTGGGCCTCGTAGTCAGAGATCCCCTCGACATTATCACATCGATATCAGAATCGTCGTCGTTGCTGGGCCTCGTAGTCGGAGATCCCCTCGACATTATCACATCGATATCAGAATCGTCGTCGTTGCTGGGCCTCGTAGTCGGAGATCCCCTCGACATTATCACATCGATATCAGAATCGTCGTCGTTGCTGGGCCTCGTAGTCGGAGATCCCCTCGACATTATCACATCGATATCAGAATCGTCGTCGTTGCTGGGCCTCGCAGTCAGAGATCCCCTCGACATTATCACGTCATTTCAGTTGGAAAACAAAGCTGTGTCATCATGTTTGTTTTTATAAGTGGGTGCCCGTTGCACACCAGCAAACTCACCGGTCAAACCGCAGTACTGGATCCGATGGCACACCGAAGTGAGACGATCGAAGCACACCAGCATGTTTTTTTTTTAAGAATAGATGTGACTGAAGTAATAGGTATCTAGGCGGAAACTGTGTCATTCGAGAGGATCAGCACAGCGTGGGCTTCGAACAGCACAGCGTGGGCTTAGAACAGCACAACGTGGGCTTATAACAGCACAGCGTGAGCTTAGAACAGCACAGCGTGGGCTTAGAACAGCACAGCGTGGGCTTAGAACAGCACAGCGTGGGTTTCGAACAGCACAGCGTGAGTACGCGAAGGTCCAGTGCGTTGTCACACGGGCATGCACCTCATGCATCAGAATATTTTCATATTGACAGACTTTCAAAATCTAAATTGTTTCAACTATAATTCAACTATAACATACGTTATTTAGTCTTCTTCTACATGTACATCTTAGATCTGTTATGTTGCGAAAATAATTATTTATAAGTAAAGCACCAGCTATCTCTCCACCTTTTAGGGGAACTTGCTGGTATGCGATGTCCTACTGGGATTACGTGTGCAGCTATGTGTAAAATCCTGTTACTGTCCATTCTATCCACATAGTGACACCAGTATCATTTTCCCTTGCTGCTCCATCTAACAATATGTTATTATCAGCGTTGCAGGTCTGTCAGATGTGAGAGTTTTTAGTCCTATACCACGGTTTTTCTTAATATTCTCATCTCGAATGTTCAAAGATGGCTCGTTGTTCTAGTTATGTTGGCTCTGGTTTCAGCACTACAAGTCATGATTGGCCTGACAGATGTTTGTTTTACATTCTTAAACTTATTTTTATATTTTCCTATAAAAAATAGTTAAAATGTACATAGGAGATTCCATATAAAAACAGCTAAGATTTTCAAAATTGTCTTTTAGTGTAATACCGAACTAGAAAATGGCAAATAAGAATAATAATTTAAATAAAGTTCAAACACACACGAGCAAAGTTTACCTCCCTGTTCTAGCCCCAGGAACAATAAAAGCTAAGAGCAGGTAATGATTATTTTGCTAAGTATTACCCGAAATTAGGTCAGTCTAATCGCTTTTCTATGTAGTTTGATATAACCTTTTGTTCGCTGGAGTAATATTGTCATCCCCTATTAAATAACGGGTTACGAATTAATTAATTTGGGATAGTGTGAAACCACATCCATGGCTTGGTTCACTCTCTCTAATTTTCATCCCAAATAGAGCGTTATTCAAACTGTGTTACGTAAAAAAGTCTTACTATTTCAATAATTTTCGACCAATAATATATTTCCTAATGGTTTGGTTTAATCGTTTAAATTACATATATCCAAAATGGTGATACGAATATGTTGAAAAAGTAGCCGGGAGACATTTTTACTATCGAGTCTTCGTTTTAAGTCGCACTGTTGTATGCACCATCCTTGGAGAAGCCACAATGCTCGTACACGTGTAGCGCTTGCGAATATTACTATCGGACAACCGCTGATCAGACTGTGACCTATTTTTTTTGGAACCATTATGAATCGAATCCAAAATCTCCTGTTGGAAAGCAAGTATTTGGTCTACTGGGCTAAGAATATTACCTAGAGGTAGAATTCTTATTTCCCATCCATTGGTAACATTTCAGATGAAATACCAAAAAATCTTTGATATACCAAAATCATATTTAATAATTTATAAATATTTATGAGATTTAAATAAAAATACGAGGTTTGATAAAAAAAAAAACAAGGAAAATTTTCACTGGTGTCAAAAAATATTTATTTAATCATTACAATTATTACTATCCCCTTCAAAGTAGTCCGCAATGGACAAAATACACATTTTTGATGACGTTTTTTCCAATCGTTAAACATTTGTGAAACGCACTTTCTGGGATAGCCTTTAAGCTCACCCACCGATTTTGCCTTTATCTCCTCTACGGTTGCAAAATGTTGTCCTTTAAATGTCCTCTTTATTCTCTGGAACAGAAAAAGTCACAGGGAGCTATATCTGGTGAATACGGTGGATGCGGCATCGCGACGGTTTTGGTTTAGGCCAAATGGTTAAAATGAAAAAATCGCAAACGTGTCATCGCTCGGAATATCGGTCCGACTTTGAAACACCTTACTCATTCATCGGACTTATGAGACGGACGTGGGATATATGTTGGATATTGAAGATTGTTTGGAGAAAAACATGGCGGTAGAGAGGAAAGTATAGAAATGATATATGAATGTTATAAAATACATACATATTATACAATAACACTTTTATATTTTATGTGTCACACGCGTTTATATGTGTATACTGAGAAGGTAAACTTGCCAAAATGCGTTTTAAATACTTGCCTTTCAAACTAGTGTCACCGACGTAAGGAACAAAGATGGGCTCAATCAAAAACAAATAGCCCGTGAAATTAAAAAAAACTTGTTATTATTTGATCGAAACCATGTACTTGCTATTTTTATGCTGTGTTTTTTTTAATTAGCACAGTCGTATTTTACTCTTGAAGCATTGACAGAATTGTGAACTTCATATAATTTTATTTCTTAAATATTAACTAACTAGACGATAACTCGTGTCATGCACGGTATCAGATTTTTTTATCGTTTCTGAACTGTCATAAAACGGAGTTTGAAGACAAATAAACTAATAATCTATGTATGTTTTCTCAAAAACGAAAAACAATGTCTCTAAAAAAGGAAGTGTTGCCAGTTCTAGAACGGGTGGCATTTACAATTGAAAACAAATTAAATTGACGCCAGAAAAGTCAAGTGTTGGAGAAAACTTTAGCTTTCAAACTGTCTTTATTATCTATTCTGTTGTTTTCCACACACCTTACAACACTTGTCCTTTTTTATTTTTAATGAATTGTGATACGACTGCTAGCGAATATTCAGGAATCAAATGTACTAACCAGACCAGAGATGCCAATATGTAATTTAAACACACAAACACTGCTCCTGCGTGCTGCAAGACATAACACAACACTATTTACTAACCATGCTTTTCAATTTTCTAAATAAAAGACCACCTTAAACACGATAGTACCACCACGACACATCAACTGACTGACGGGTGAATGTCAAAACTATAATAGTAAATCTACACGAGCGACTATTATTACATTCATTCAACATTACATCAGAACGTGTATAAAAATAAATTATATTCATTGTGTAATTGTATGATTACGACACGAGCCTCATTTTATTTACAAAAGTAAAAATATTACGATATTTATTATTATTATTAAATATCAGAACAATCTAAATTATTACCGCAAAAAAGGTGCTATTTGGGTGACATCTGTTTTCGGGTGAACTTCAGAGCATTCCATAGGGATCCGAGTGTTTATTATTATAATAGCTAGGTAAATAGTTTCCTTATATTTAGAACAACATGGAAGGTAAAAAAATCAATCGTGATTATTCAAGTTTGTGGCGGTCGCCCACTCGGAACACTGTGGGCATCCATACATACGGTCAATGACCAATGAAATGACCTTTGCATTCCTCGACAAATCTAAATAAACAAGTCCGAAGTTCACACGCCGGCCATTCAACCCATAGCCCGGAGCGGACCGCATTCCATACCAGAGCGAGAACGCACCACGCTTTCTCGCCAGTTCCGTAAATAAATTGTCACCTACATACGACATTAATCGTTTTGCTAATGCAGAAACGAGACGAAGGATATCTTGCTCGCATTCCCGCGCACACGCGGAAATAGTATAAATACCTACGTTTACTAATAAAAACTCTCTCTTTCCGCATTGCGATCTAACGTGTTTTATTATTTATCAATAAATCATCCTCATCATCTCTTCCCTCTAGGACCGATCTCCTAAAAGTTCAACCAACAATACTAGAATATGTATGCTGAGGGAAATGTGAAAATATTTTGGAAGAAAGTAAGTCAAATTCGAAAGCTTTACTAGAGTGATAAAAGTAGTAAAAAATAACGATGAATCACATAACTATAATAAATGCACCAAGCTACAAAATTCACAATGAAAATATAATACAGTGCCATCGTCCTTGTTTACAGCCAAATATCCCTTAAAAGCTATTTGAAAACATAAATAGTTTGAAAAGCAGTAGTATATCCCACACACTTCCAGTTTAATAACAACACAACAAGCAGAAGTACACACCATCGCTCAAAACCAGACCAGCTGAGGGTATTATGTCAGATATTTGCTGACCAAACATAGTCAGACTCTTAATTGCCACTGCAGAATGTATAATATATTTCCCGTATTGTATTTGTTATATCTTCCAGAGATTACAGGAACTATTAAAAGCACTGCCGTATAAAGAAATTAAGTGTAGGCTTTTTTTATGTTAGGAACTTCAATAAACTCTTTAAAAGAAACGACCTCCTGGTAACTAACTGTCTTCGTGGTCTAATGGCTTGATTCCCAGTGGTGACCAAAGTACTTGTATAATTTACATGAGATGCATGGCCGTGCGGTAACGCACTGGACTTCCGTATGGAAGGTCGCCGGTTCGTACTACGCGCTATGCTACTCCCTCCGTTCGTACCCCGCGGAATACGAGAATTCCGTGGTCCAGTTGGTAAAACGCCTATTTCTCAACCCGGAGGTTGTGGAGAAATTCAGTATTTAAAAAAAAAGGATTTCAGTCTGGTTTTCACTTCAGGTCACTTTAATATGTATCTTTCTGGTTGGTTGGAAGAGGTTTCCACAGGCAATAAGCCCGCCAAGCTGTACTGCATACAACGAAAGTGTAAAATAATACTTCCCTCGAATAAAACAGGTATTTTTTTCCGCCTAGTATTTTATTTTATTTATTTATTTTAACACTTTTATTGCAAATACAGTCTGACGGGCTTATTGCCAGGCGGCAATCTCTTCCAACCAACCAGACAAACGTAAATGAAGCAAGTTACATGGTTGCATAAATCATTCAAATGGCTATCTATCCCCACGAAATCCATAAACACATACGTGAGCGCCCACGAACCCCACAAAGACGGACAATCACCCATCACCCAATCGCACAGTATTGGGGGTATATGATTTCGGTCATATATTTTCTTTAAAAAAATAATATGAATTTGCTTATTTCTTTCAATACACAGCGTGTCTCAAAAATATACGCACCCATTGAATTGTAAATTCAGTATTTGTTAAGGTATATCTAAGATTAGAACTACAAATTAAAGATGACAAATGTAGATTATTTTTAGTTATCACAAATGCTCAAATTATGATCATTCTTGTCCATGCACTGATGATAACGTGAAATCGTTAACATTATAAATAATTTGTTTTGGTATTTGGACGCATTCTCTTTCAATGGCTGCTTTCGATCCATTGACTTTTATGAAGCAGCACAAAGCAAGCGCATCGTCGTATTGAAAAACAACATTAACTTATTTAATAAATCAAAGTTGCACTTTTTTTATTTTATTGACAGTATGTTTGAAATAACGTCAACAGTGAAAAATGATTCATTGAAATCAGTGGATGTCACATTGCATTTTAAGAATGAAAATACCTAAACCAGAGGTAGGAAACCTTTTCATATTAGAAGGCAACGTTAAGTTAGCTGAGACTCATAAGGCCGCATTCAATAAACTTCAATTAATGTACTTCAAAATATACAATATTTCATAAATATCTAAATAACATGCACTAATTAATTTAAAAAAAATTAAATGGTTTGATAAATATTAAATTTCCTACGTTTCTGCGATTTATTTTCGAAATTATTTATGTTGATGTAAATAAAATGTATAGCAGAAAAGTTTTGTTATGTTTAAAGTTAATTAATTTAATCTTTTAATAATTGTTATGACTGCATTTCATAGGAAAGAATTTGAATATTCGGTTACAGCATGCGTTCTTTGTTTTAGAACTAAAGCACGAGCAAAGCTGGTGTCAAAATAGCCCTTATGACTTATTAATGTTTTATTTGTGGCCGACAGTCGGGAAAGATTGCCTATTTCAATGAATATGTTTAACTACAATATTTAATATTATAGAAATTAATAAAATACTGTAGGATACCTACCTAGTAAATAAATAATTGTCAAAATAATAAGTGAATTGTTAAAACACAAATAAATTAAATTAATTATTGTTAATAATAAACACACAGGGTCAATGACCGATGAAGCATTTATATAGTGTCGCACGCTACGGACAACAACAATGTTTACTATTTTGTAGTATTTGCGACTCGCCTAGCCATCTCCAAATACAAATAAATAATCTACCGCCGATCCATGCGCCAGAGCAAGACAGAATATGTATTGCGAACTGGTTCACTCATTTGTATAAAATACCCCGCGCTGAGAAATAAAATATATTATATTTGTCATTCATTCAACTGCCAAGACTTATTATTTATCGCCCGTTGTCACTTTCGCTTTTTTATATCCGCATTCCTGAGTCTATATTTATTGAATATAAAGCAAGATCATCATGACTTATCAAGATAAGCAATCCGCTATATTGATGACTCTGAACGAGAAGTAACGCAGAATCAACTAAAACGAAGAGCGATGTCGATATCAAAATCATCAGCACGTCCTAATAGGACACACGCTACATTGATAATGACCATCGTTACAATACGATATTTAAAAAATTATAAAAGAGGAACCAAAACATACTATTAAAAATAAAAGGATTTGTTCTACAAAATTTGGATTCATTCAAAAGGCCGCACTTAATGACCCACAAGGTCGCAAGTTATTCACCCTTGACCTAAATAGAATCTCATAAAAATTACGATCTCAATTTTCTTCTTTTTCTTTAAATAACGAATAAAAGAGTATTAAAATCTTCCATTCCTAGACAACTTTTCGGAAGAGTTATGATTAAAAAACACACCTCTTTCCATTCATTTCACAAGCGCCCTTTTGACCACATCCCCTCGTAACTTCAGCAACGTACCATTTTGGAACAATGCAATGTACTAAATTTAGTAAAAAGGGTACATTTCTATTGTTCTTTTTCTGCATATTTTAATTACGCATTCATGTATTAAGTCCACTTTTCTAAAATTATCATACTTAAAAGTTTGTGTATTTACGTAAAATATTTTACTAAGTCTAACATTTACCTGTAATTTAAACCCGTAATGAAGCAGTCAAAAGAATTAGACACGTGACTATACACAGGGGTTAGCAGTATTTAATGCCATAGATTAGAGAGCGGCTCAATCAAATGGTACACGAGGGGAATTCAAAACTATCTAATAATTGTGGTGGAGCGAACGCCACACCATCAGATGATGAAAAGGGAATCGGTACTCGCAGGTGTTGAAGGCGGGAGTCGGATGTATGGGCTGAGCTCTGCTGATGTTCCAGGACTCTGGAGCTTCGTTCGGGCTGAAGAGGTCGGTCACGGTGGTCGAAAACTTAGTGTCACTGGTTCGTTGTTGAAGAGTATTGCTTGCTATTTTCCCTCTTGGTGTATTCGGTGTCATCCGGATGACGGTCTGTGCCCAACTGTGGTCGTCGATGCGACTTGTTCGTCGCACCAAAATCGTTATAACTCGCGACAATACCATCTTTAGAACTCGCGACAATACCACTAAATCGCGCGACAGGGCCGGTAGCGATAATAGAGCGGCCCAATACCGGAACGATATTTCACGTCACGCTTTGGCGTGAACAAATTGAGCGAATCCAAAAGATATTTCTGCAGCCTCTCTGTTTTAGGGAATATTGATTTTACCCATGGATCTATCCCATAAATGTTTAAACAGAAAAAAAACAGAATTTCGTACCAAAATGTTAGAGGTCTCAATACCAAACTTCAATAATTCCGGGACAATACGCTGTTACAAAATGCGGACATAATAGCGCTCACGGAATCTGGTTGTGTCCATCTGTGAAGGATGGAGAACTATTTGAGACGAGGGCATACCATGTGTTTCGGAGTCACGCGGACGAGCGTGGGCGCAGGGTGTTGCTGACTGTAAACCAGCGGATCCCCTGTGAATGCATATTTGAATTAGAAATTTCAAAGAACCATGACATCTGGGTGAGGTGCCGGATAAACAATAACATATAACAATTTATATATGTGCAGTTTACTTCGAGTGCCGACGAAACCAGACGAAAAATGTATGACTCTATATTTGGACAATGTTAGGTTACGCTACAAAAATGTTTTAATTATAGGAGAGTTTAATTTGAATAACGAATCCACGGAAGTATTGTTGGATTATTACTGTTTTCTTCAATCCAACGATCTTGTCCAATACAGTTATATAAATAATGAATACGGCAATATGCTAGACCTAGTACTAAGTAATACCAACTGCAAGGTGGACAGATCATTGGAGTGCTTTGTAAAAGAGGATAAATATCACCCTACACTCTCCGTGGAGGTCCAGGTGAGGTGTGCGGGTCGAGAGAGGAACCGCAACTACCACCTTCCGCCACCCAGGGCTCCTCCCCCCTCCGCGCGCGACTCTCGCCCTACATATAACTACCATAAGGCAACTTATTTACTTTTAAATTACATTTTACTACATTTCGATTGGAACACTCTGTATAGTATAGATAATATTGACGAAGCCGTAGAGTACTTCCATGGTGTCATTTACGGAGCTCTAGATAGAAACACAATCTACCAATTTTGCCAAATTTTCCAGTTTGGTTCAATGTCGACATAATCCGAGATCTCAAAAATAAAACAAACTTCATAATAATTATCTTCAAAGCAGAAACCAGGCTGATTACTTAGAATACTCGAGGTTGAGAACGAAATTAAAAATTCAAATAAAACAATCGCGCCATGAGTATTTAGCCAAGATAGAGACCGACATTCGAAACAACCCTTCGAATCTTTACAATCATGTAAAGAATGGAAAACGAACAAAACTAGTTCAAATCTATGAAACTGGGAGACAGTATAATCGAAGACCTCCAAAAGATTCCAGAAAACTTTGCACAATATTTTCAATCAGTTTACCTAGATTCGACGACTAAATATGACCTAAAAAATATATTAAATAGTCCATCAGACAGCAGAATCATATCGCTTCATTGTATATCTAAGGAAGAAGTGTTGAAAAACATAAACTCCTTGCAAACCGACAAAGCAATCAGACCAGATGGGTTATCAGCCGACGTTTTCAAAGTCTGTGCGGAATACGTGTGTGATCCCATTTGCTACATATTTAACTTGAGCATAAACACTAATACGTTTCCCGTAAGCTGGAAAAAAATTAGGGTCTGCCCTATCTTCAAATCGTGAGACCCGTTAGACTCTCACAATTACAGACCTTTAGTTGTTCTCTCTATGCTTCCAAAAATAATCAAAATTGTACTGTGCAACCAATTGAGCCACCAAGTATCATTAAGGCTTATTGAAAACCAGCATGGCTTTTTATCAAAACAATCGACTGTTACTAACATCTCTCTCACACGGCAGATTGCGTCAAATTTAGACGAACTTTCCCAAACGGACGTAATATATACAGACTTCCAGAGAGCTTTCGACAAAGCTAATGACGATATATTACTTAAGAAAATGCATAACCTTGGCTTCAGCGATAATCAATTGGATTATTTGCATCACACCTAAAAGAAAGATCTCAATACGTAACAATCCAGAACAAGTCTACTGTGCAATTCATCGCATGATAAAGGTGATTCTATTGTGTCACTTGTTTGGTCGGTTTATAAAATAAAATATCTGTTGAGAGTAGAGAGTAGTGTTAAGGGAATCGGAGAAAAACTGTTAAAAATAGTTTTTTGCGTCCCTTGTTGAGTCAGTTCAACGATTTAGAGAAGAACCATTAATAGTAGTTTTATCGTCGTCCCTTGTTGAGTAAGTTTAATGATTCGTAGAAAAGCTTTTTAGAATTGTTCTGTTGCGTCTTCGTTTAATTAATTTAACAAATCAGAGATCTCCCTCTTCTGCACCGGCCTTTCATGCCTGCAGTTACCACACACCTGTAGTATATTAAAAAAAAACAAATAATATACATAGTAAAATTCATGAACAATATACTAAAAATAAAAGTGAGATACCATCAATGAAAGGGAAAGAAAGGGATGGGGAAGAGGGAAAAAAATCAGGAATGAAACACATAACTTAAAATTAAAAGTTTTTCAGTCGCTTTTTAAAACATGACATAAACGAAACGAGTCGAACATTCGTTTGTTACTGGTTTTAGAATCTCACTCATAGACAATAAAGGACGAAGTAAAAAATAAGAGCGGTGAACTGGAAAAGTCAATAAACAATCTGTATTTGAACGTAGCGCAAGTTCACTATCGAATAGACGCTGAATAGTCTCGTCAAGATAAGAAAGGCGGCGAGACAGTTATGAATATTACTCAGTAGTGTCAGTATGTGAATTTTGCATATATTTCTCACATTCAGCTAGTTCATATCCTTCTGGTATAAAGTTATGTGATCGTACTTTGTCAGACTATAAATAAATCTCAGACAAACATTTTCAAAAACGCTTTAATTTGCCAGATATTCCTCAGTAATATAATAACAAACGTCCGCATAGTCCAAAATCGAAAGATTAGAGATTATCGTTTGTTTTAAAAATATTTCGCTAATGCGTGACTCCCCCAATAAATAACAATACTCCAAGAAGAAGATCCAATATATGAGTATAATAACAGAAGTATGCACTCAGACTGTTTAAGCAGCAACCATTCGGTGACACAGAAACGTAATAGAGGATATATGAAAGCAATATGAATAATTAATTGGCCACGTGCACAATAAGGTGGAAAATATTTGTGAATGTTATGCTAAAGCAAAAAAACATCAAATCGATCACAATATTTTTGTGTAAATATTTAAAAAAACATTGATTTCAATTAATGGTCGATATTTACCTTCTTTGAGTATACTCAATTATAATTATTACTAATAGAGAAAAACTTCAGTTGAAACATGTAACACTAAATAAATAGTTATAGAAAGGCAGATTGTTATCGATTTAATAAAATGGTTAAACATAGTAAATAATATTTAAGTTTGCACTAAATAAACAAACTAAAAAAAATACTTGATGTAACTATACATTTTTAAAGTGCTAGTCGCTTAATAATAATTATAAATATGCACTTATTTAATCATAAGAATACTTTTCAAATTGCCTACATGGCTGCATTATTTTTATCATTGGTTGTTTGTTGTGAAGTAATGCACTATTAATTTGCAATTCTAACAATTAACCAACTTCATAACAATTAACCAAAAGTCATAAAAGCTAATGGGAGGCAACATATTTACCTATCTGACTTAATATATCATTAATACAGTGTATATTAGCCAGAGAACATGCCATCAAGTCAGCTAATGGTCAAACCAAAGACAACTCACTCGTGAACAATTCGCCATATGATTACAGTCAAGTTGGATTCCTCATTTTATATTTTATAACAACAAACATCAACCGATCAAAAACTTGCTCGCGTAAAAAATATACACCAACCTACGTAATTTTTACTTTAGTCAAAATAACTGTCAGTGAAGAATAAATACTACATTAATGTCATATTAAACGAAAAACATCTCCCAAAGGTAATATTTCGAAATGTCTTATGGTAAAATGTAAGCTTACTCTCATGTTCCATTGTTAAGTACCACGAAATAAAAAAAAAACTAATTATTTTTCAAAACTGGTAACACTACACCCCTTTGCATTCTGTCAAAAATTAGAAACTGTGTAAACGTCAAATGTATAAACAATCACGATTTGTCCATCAAATAATTTTAATTTTTAGTATAATTTCATTGCAATGGACGAAGAAATTGATCTTAAAGTGAAAATCATAAATGATTCTTATCAAAAATCACGCGTTTGTCGACTATGCCTTGGAAACGACGCGACCTTAAATATATTCGACGAAAAGTTGTTATTAAATGAAAAAATCCCGCTTTGTTGTACTTTAGAGGTAATTTCTTTACTGTTTTTATCTGGCCCAGTTCTTAAAAAAATATTTAATCAAATATTCAGTCAAATATATGACTTTTTAAGTTATTATTATTTTAGTTTCTAGCACATCTGTTATTCTTTTATATATTGTAATATAATCTACGTTACATCACGCAACAATGTAATTAAAAACTGTGTACGTATATGTTAATTTATCGTTAAATCTTTATGCAGTCCTGATGTTAAAACTCTCAAATGTATGTAGTAAGTATTTCAGGATTATCATGGAACATGACTTTCTACAAAAAACTATAGCTAACTATATCTTCTTTAAATCTTCTCTACTCTTCAGAGGCTGGCAATCAATATGGTTATCTCGACTTTTGAGGCAGCAGCTTTGAACAAACATATGGTACCATAAGGAAACCACTCCTGAAAGTTCTTCAACCAGGAGATGCATCTTCTTTCTACACCTCTTCTGCTCTCAATTTTCCCCTGTAAATCAGTTGAAGAATCTTAACATTTTTCTTTTTGCATTATGTGTCAAAAGTACTCGAACTTTTTTTTCTTTGCTTAAGAAAACACTTGAAGACAACTCAAATATAAACACTACACCTAAAGCTGATTGTATTACTATCACATATCAGAAGATTTACAAAGGTTTCTTTGTAGTTTGTCTTTTCTTGGTAAGTTTTCTGCGGTTTTTTACCGCTTTTCTGAAAATACAGAGATATGGGAAAGTAAGCAATCGAATGGCTGCAGTCACTATCTTCCTATCCTTACTCTCAAAGTATATGTTTATTTTGTAATATTTTTTATCTGTCAATAATAGTGGGTTCGAATCCCAAGTTGGAGCATCCTTGAGGAGAGTTTACTCTCAAAACTGCACTATATAAATTGTCCTTTTTATTATTATTATTAAATCCTGGAGAATGGGCACATTGGTGTACCTACCATGTTATGAGATGCTTAACATTAACCGGTTCACTGCCACGAGCGCGTTGACGCGCTCTCCGATTCAGTGCTCACCAGGCCGGCCATACAAAATGAACGCGTAAATGCGCTCTCCTTTGAACTTGTCACAAGCCAATATCAAATCCAATTGTAATAATTTATAAATTATAACACAAAGGGACGGGACATCTATTGGGATGGTCAAGAAATACTTAAATATTACAATTTACCGATATTATTAAAGTTACAGTCATATTTCTAAAAGCTTTCACTGACAGTCAATACGTGTCTCTGATACAGGGTTACCGACTACAGTTTTTTGCGTCGTAATTGCGATGATTTATAATGACTTCGTTTGTAGTTTTGTTCAATGGTTGATTTTTAACTTTTGTGCGTTATTTTTGTTAATTTTTCAAAGTATTTATTTACAGAGTGTGTTTTCATGTATTATTTGGTTATTCGCGGTAGTTTTACGGCATAATACGACGTTTATATAGACTTTTTACGGTTTTATTTTATAGTTTATTTACCTTTTGCGCTTTATTATACATCATACAGATAATTTGTTGATTTTAGTTTATAAAGTATATTATATTCCACTATATTTATAAGTAAACGTGTTTTCTGTGTCAAGTTGTGACAACCCTGACATTTTGTGAATATTTAAACTGTGTTTTTCTGAGTGAACGCCAGCTCAAACGCCCCACGGTGTATATATTTAGTAAGTTTTCATAATATCCTTTATATCTGTTTACAAAAAATATAATTTTTTTAGGTTTTATTTTTGTTGAAAAAATCACGGCCTGCTGGGTATGGCCATACTAATAACTTCCGGCACTTAAAAGGTTAACACCACATCTTGAAAACATTCATCTATTTCCTTTCCTCTTATTTCTTCCGTCTCCGCTCGATTACATGCTATGGAAATAACATGAGTGCTGTTATATGTTATATCTAAATATGGCTAGAAGTTTCTCCTTGGGAAAACAGAACCAAATGATTTCGCTTACTAAAAAACGTAAAACTTTATTGAATCCTTTGACTGTAGGTGTTATTCTCATTTTTTACAGTTTGCTAACAACTAAACTAGTTAAACTTTTTTTCCAGATATTCATAAATGATGGATTACCAGATAATGTTTGTGCAATGTGCGTTGGAACAATCAACAGTTTGCTAACAACTAAACTTTTTTTCCAGATATTCATAAATGATGGATTACCAGATAATGTTTGTGCAATGTGTGTTGGAACAATCAACAGTTTGCTAACAACTAAACTTTTTTTCCAGATATTCATAAATGATGGATTACCAGATAATGTTTGTGCAATGTGCGTTGGAACAATCAATACAGCTGTTAAATTCAGAAACCAGTGTGAAGAAAATGATAAGGTCTTGAGAAAAATGTTACTTCCCAAGAAGGAAATCAAAACAGAAATTCATATAAAAAATGAAGAGGACGTTGAATTTCATGATACTTCTCATTTCAGTGATGATGACCACCAAGCACAAAAACTAGAAGTTAAAGCAAAAAAGAAAAAAACAAAAAAGGCAAAAAAAAAATATGACAAAACACACAATGAAAATAAGGCAAAAAAAAAACGGGACAAAATAAACAATGAAAATGAAATTAAAAAGAAACATGACAAAACAAACAATGAGAATATGATAGATAGACAGGATACAACAAACAATGAAAATAAGTTAGTTGAAAATAATACAGAGATTGAGAATAAGATATATGATAAAACAGACAATGTAAGTATAGAAATCTCTAAAAAGACCAAAAAAAAAGTAACAACATGCAAAAGAAAAGATCCTGAGTTGATCAAGTTAGAAAGAGATTTAAGACCGTTTTTAAAAAAGAAAAGAGACCCTATTGCAAGAAAAGGTTTCTCAGAATGTGGGGGTCTTTGTCCGTTTTGTGGTAAAGTTTATACCATAATGTCTTCGTACAACATACACATTAAAAAACACATTACACCAGAAACAGAATATTGTTGTACCACTTGCCCCAAGAAATTCAGAGAGATCCGTAATTTGAAGGCATCTTAAAATAAGAGATTACTCTTGTGAAGTGTGTGGAAAATTATTTGGCACCAAAAGTGATGCCAAAAAACATCTGGAAAGGGTTCACGAGAGATCGAAAGTTGTTAATTGTAAAATATGCAATAAAGAATTAGCCCATCAAAATAGCTTAAAGGTAAGAATTAATCATACTTTTTTTTTAATTTACTAGGCAATAGGCCCACACAATGATCGTGACAACATATCAAAGTCACAAATGCAAATATAAGTGTTAATATAATTTAAAAAAATGTATATTTAGACAATTGAAAGCTTAGTCGCAAATAATATTCTTAGTTAAATACCAGAGAATTGACCATTTCTGATAATAATGTAAAGTATAATGTGCCTCAAGGTCAAGGGTCAGTAAGGTCATTCATGTACCCAGGTTACATCGATTGAGTAATGACTGCTGCAATCTCTAATATATTTTGTGACACTCTTAATGCGTTTAAAAGTTCATTTGTTTTTTTTAATTTGCTTCTAGTGTCACATGAAAGTGCATACTGGAGAACGAGAATATGAATGTGATGTTTGTGAGAAGAAGTTTGCCTTCAAGTGTAGCCTCTCAATCCACATGCGCTGTCACACTGGCGAGAAACCCTATGCCTGCAAGTTCTGCGACTCCAAGTTCGCAGCTATGAAGACCATCAAGGAACATGAGCGGCTCCACACCGGCGAGACTCCATATGTCTGCCCAGTCTGTGACAAGGGATTTACACAGAAATCCAACATGAAGAGCCATTTTAGAAATAACCACAAAGGAATAGAGTTCAAACCTGGTCCTCCGCGATTATTGAATAATCCTGACCCGGTCTGTAAGTTCTGGGGCCCTCGGTGTTAATTTATGTTTTAACTTTCCCTTTTCAGAATGTGGTACACTCTAAAAACAAATATATAATTTACGGACTGATGATTTATAAAATAGTAACAAATCAAGCTCTCTGATATTTTCTTGTAAAAAGAACTATAAAAATAACTCAAATATTCATTTTACCTAATATATATTAGGTGTACAAATAAGTTTCCGCCGTTTTTTATAAAAAAATGGGCATTTATTGTGAAAGAACGGAACCTCATGTTTTATTCGAAGTAGTACCCATCGCTTGCCACTACTTTTCCCCATCTTTCTGTCAGCATACGAATACCGCGTCAGTCATCATCATCATCTTTTGAGGCTATCCACGAATCGACTCAATTTTTGGTATCTTCATATGATGTGAAGTGCTGCTCAGACAGGCCATGCGTCATCGATCAAAACAAGTGGTAATCAGAAGGAGCAATGTCTGGTGAATACAGCGGGTGGGGTAAAACTTCTCAATTGAGTGTTTCCAAATAGGTTTTGACCGGTGCCGCAACATGTGGACTAGCATTATCATGCAGGAGAATAATTTTGTCGTGTCTGGCGTAGTAGTGGGCGCGCTTTTCCTCGAGTGCTCGACTCAATCTCATCAATTATGTTCGGTAGACAGCCCCAGCAATGGTTTCATTCGGTTTGAGCAACTCATAATACACGACACCAAGCTGATCCCACCAAATACACAACAAGAGTTTTTTTCCATGAATATTTGGCTTTGCCGTAGATGTTGAAGCATGACCAGGGGATCCCCATGATTTCTTCCTTTTTGGATTATCATAATGGATGCATTTTTCATCACCAGTGACTATATGGTGCAGAAAACCCTTTCGTTTATGCCTGGCAAGCAGCATTTCACATGTGGAAAATTGGCATTCAAAGTTTCTCCGTGTCAGTTCATATGAATCCCAATTTCTTTGTTTTTGAATCATTCCCAATGATTTCAACCCATGTGAAATTGCTTGTTGAGTCACTCCTAATGTAAGTGCAAGTTCTTCTTGCGTTTGGCACGAATCTTGATCCAATAATACTTCCAATTCCGCGTCTTCGTACACTTTCGGCCTTCCGCTACGTTCTTTGTCTTCGATGTCAAATTCACCGTTCTTAAACTTTTGAAACCACTCACGACAACTTCTCTCACTTAAGGCAGCCTCACCATATGCAATCGATGCGCCTCAGCTGCAGATTTCTTCAAATTGAAGAAGTAAATCAAAAGTTCCCGCAAATGACGCTTATTCGGCTCAAAACTTGACATTTTCGAACACAAAAAAATATGTTATACTGATAAAAATTCACTAATATTTCAAGGTCATGTTGTTGACAGATGTCCAACCTTACGATAATGACATTTTACATCTGACAATTTTAACCATAACTTACTGGTGGCGCCAACTTTTGTCAAACGGCGGTGACTTATTTGTACACCCAATATATTGTTGGAAATAAACAATATTGTACGAGGTTAGGTCAATAAATTTGCAAAATGAATTTTTAATATTTTTGCCATTAATTCTAATACGTTTTTCAGATCTTTCTAATAAGCTTATTTAAACCCACGAAAAAAAAAGATTTTCTTTTGCCTTCAAAATAAGCCAAAATT
This sequence comes from Odontocerum albicorne, assembly GCA_949825065.1. Taxonomy (NCBI): domain Eukaryota; kingdom Metazoa; phylum Arthropoda; class Insecta; order Trichoptera; family Odontoceridae; genus Odontocerum; species Odontocerum albicorne. Next base: position 9,056,979 of record OX463856.1, read on the forward strand.
GCAATTTTAACTTTTTTATTCCACCTTGCACTGATTTTTGACATCCCTAAATCTTGATCGAGGTTATTCATAATGGTTATAGGTGATACTCCAAACATCTCTGTAAGGTGTTTATTTAGGCGGGCATCTTCCAGCGCAAGCTTTTCTACTTTTATGTTTGAAAAAGTAGTCTCAACAGGCTGTCCTGGTTGGAGGTCGTCTTCAATCGATTCTCTCCCTTGCTTAAAAAGACTATGCCACTTGTAAATCATCATTTTTCCAGAGCAACAGTCTCCGTAAACCGCTAACATCTCTTCGAAAATGATTTGAGTTGTTTTTCCAACTTAATGATGGCGCGATACTCATTTTTTTCCATACTTGGGATGTTATTAACGTTTGAAATACTCTCCTGGTGATATCTTTAACAATACTGTAAAATTAAACTAAAACTTGGTGAATATACATATTATGAGTCATATTACCGGAATATGTGCATGCGTTCTACTGCCCCCTTCCTTAACCCCTTTATTCTGTGAATTTATTGACCGCTCGTAATAGAGCAGCTTTCAATCTTCGTAATTCATAATCGGCAAAGATACTTATTTCTATATATATATATATATATATATATATATATATATATATATATATATATATATATATATATATATATATATATATATATATAGTCTTCAGTTGATATCTGATAGCTGAAACATGACAGTTTACATTTTAAGATGATATGTGCATGTGTATACCTCTGTGCACATTCAATAAATGCTGCAAGCTTTGATTAATTGTCTTCAAGAGCTATTTAAAGAAGCATTTAAAAATTGTCTTGATACTAGGATGTGTTCTATAGTGTTGTACAATAATATCTAATTAGGCAAATTACACGCAATTTTTTGATTGCTTTTACACCTCTATTTTTCTCATAAAGTATGAGATACATTTTAACTATCATTCATAATTTTAAATCAATATTAATATTAAGTAATTGTTTTTTTTTATGATATATACATACATACAAAGTTCAATTTTTAATAGATAAGAACACAACATATCAAAGTGTCATTTACAACTTTATTCCTCAATTTTATTAAGTCTATGATTGTTAAATAAAAAATTTTAACATGATTCATCAATCTAGCTAAGATTATCAAAAATTGGTAAAAAATAACTTCTGTATTGTAAAAATACCGCATTAGTCTGAATATAATACTGCCTTCAATTTAACACGACTCATTAATTTTTATTAATGAATTTTTAGAAAAAATTAACAATTAATATTTATAAGATCATTTACATTTATTTATTTATTTGTTTACATGACAAGTAATTGTATGTATAAATATTATATGAAAAACAAAACATGAATAAAAAAGGTAATATAAGTGGATTCTCAATTTATATGGATCTAGGTTGTTTGACTTTCATTTGTCATGTCCCCAGTGAACTAGGCTTTTGCCTGTACAGTGGAACCTCTCATAACGAGAATAATTCGTTCCAAAATCTTACTCGTTATGTGAAACACTCGTTATGCGAAACAATTTTTCCCATATAAATCAATGTAAAATACGATAATGCGTTCCATGCCGAAAAAAATACTCAATTTTTTTAAATTTTGAACGTTTATTCAAATAAAATTACATACTTATAAATTGTTAAGGAGTGTAACAACCCGGAATGCGATTTCGATTTGCAAAAAACAATAAAAAAATTGAAATAACTAGTTTTTTATTTATGAATTTATGATAAATAATTAATTCTTTTTTACTAGAAGTAAAATCCGGTAACATCCAGAATCTACGAGCTTCTTATAGTCGCTGATGAAGTACTCTGCTGCCTTTGTGTCAGAGCTTGCTGCTTCACCATGCCTCACAACGCTGTGGATGCCGGTTCTTCTCTTAAATTTCTCGAACCATTCATGACTTCCCTTAAATTGTACTTCTTTTTCGGCAGTTGATGATCCTGGCGTATTCTTAACTAGGTCGGCGAAAATAACTTTCGCCTTCTCACAAACGATGTTTTCGTTAATAGTATCGCCTTGCAATTACTTTTCGTTAATTCATATGAGAAGCAACCTTTCAACATCATCAAGAATAGGTAACCGTTTCGTAGACATTCTTGACACTCACTTTGAAGCATCTATCTTCTTGATTTTGTCCTTGTTCTTGAGGATAGAGCAAATCGTTGATGTAGACCGATTGTATGTGCGCGCTAGATCAGCCACGCTCACACCTCGTTCTCGCTTTTCAATGATTTTACGTTTCATTTCTACAGTTACTTTTATTCTCTTATGGCTGTCTTCTTGTGGCTTTTTCTTCAGGGACATTTTTGCAAGGGTTATTAAACTTTGCACAAAAAAAATTACAAATAATGTCTGAACACAAGTTTGGAAAATGTGTGATCACATGTGACACTAACGTGCTAGCGGAACGAGTGCTAACCAGAGACTGACGCACTGGCGCGGAAGTCCCGGCTCACAAGTGAGTGACGTGAAGATGGGACTTCCCCTTTCTGCGTCACTCGTTATGCGAAATGTCACTCGTTAAGGGAGCATTTTTTTCACAATTTGTTTAGCTCGTTATGCGAATTACTCGTTATGAGAGGTTCCACTGTATCTTATTGTGGATACATGAACATAAAAATAAGCTTTTTACCGATTGTTGATTGATTATTTTATACCTCAATCATAAAAATTCTCATCAACTTGATAAGTTGTGAGACCTAATTATAAGTATGTGCTATGTTAGTAAACCATTGGTGTACTTCACATTTCCGAGAAATCAATAGCTCATCTCACAATGTGTTCCATACAGTCATAAAAAAACATCACATTTAAGAGTTCACACAAATCTTGGTATTAATAATAAAGATTAATTTATCTAATAGTTATACTATTTATTCAGAATTGATCAAATCTCCACTGCTTTATAACATATTCTATTTCTCAATGACTTGGTTTGGTTCCCATAAGATGTCATTAATTTTTTAAGCCATTTATGAACGATTTGCAATGTTATCTTTTTTTTTATTTACCTATGAGGGAAATTGAGGGTTTCTTTATTTTTTCTGTTGATATTTCAACAGTGTTTTATTAAAATCACTAGACAATGATTGCATGAGGGGTATGCATAATCACAATTGTACGCCATTCTGCTTCATCATTTGTTTGCTAATCATGAAATATTTATTATTAGTCCACGAATATAACACAAATCTTAATTATAAAAAGATGAAAATGGTCTTAAACATCACACTGTATTTGGAATAATGCGGTATTTAATTTAATATAACATACATACATATGTACCATCATGCCATATTCCTTTTAAATTGGGCAGAAAGAACGGATCTCCACACCTTCCTATCCACAAAAATAGCCTTTGTTCTCTTGGTTTACATACGTCTATCCATTATTCTCTTGGATTACATATTTCTTCACACACCATTTCTCCCAGGCAAATATGTTTATTTCTTAAGTCTTGTAAAACTAATTATTTTGATATATATCCAAACCATCTCTAGATTCCCTTCTTAATTCAGTAGAATTAGTAGACGATGTATTATATTTATGTCCAGCTAAAAACAATGATGCAGATTTTTAGCGATATGGTAGGTCAACTCCCATGTTCTGATTAGCAGTTCTCAGAAACATTCAGCCTTCAGATATAAGGAGAAAGATTCCTTTATCAGTACAATTAAAAAAGTATAAAACATGCAAATTATTTAAAATTAAACAATATTTGTGTACTTTATGAACAACGAAATTCTTTATACCTCAACAAATAGAATTATATAGCTCAAAATTTATCTTTTATACAAATTTATTCTATAGAAATTTATTCTCACTCATTTTTATGAGTGATTCTATGTTACATTAGTAAGTCAGAAAAATCTTGTTTAATTCTAGGGTGTAAATTTAAAGATGTATATATGAGTAGTTATATTTCAAATGTTGATAAGTGGAAAATAACAAAATTGATTTATTGGTGTATATCATAGTTTCTTAATCTAAAATTAGGTCAGTTAGCAATTCGAATGGGTTATGCAATATTTTAATATTTTTTTAAAATAACATAGGTGTTACAAATATACAAAAATCCTTTTAAAAACCTTCTAAGCTACTGGGTGGGAAAAGTGGCAGTTCAGTTTAATCCCACCACCACTCACGCTATTATGAGAAACAAAATAAGTCCCCATCCAAAGTGATCTACACTAGAAGAACAAAATCTTCTTAATTTTTTAGCTCTACTTCACTTAATGATGAAAAAAAAAATGCTCGAAGGGACTCCTCCTCCAGTGGTGAAAGAAAATAGCTCAAATAAAAGGGCTTAAGGTGTGAATTTCAAACAACTTTGCCAGTAATTATAGAGAAAACAGTAAAGAAACACAAAAGTTCCAGACCCCACAAAGGGGCATGGAGAGATGCATGGGATATACTAAAAGAGACTGTAAACGAAACACCTGGATTCGCAATATAACAAAGGTAGAAGACCTTATAAAGGTGTGCAAAAGAATGAGGTGGCAATGGGCAGGACACGTAGCCAGAATGTCAGACTCCCGATGGACATCCGAACTAATCCAATGGTATCCAAGAGGCATAAAGAGGACCAGAAGAAGACCGAAGGTACGCTGGACAGATGAGATCAGGAAGAATGGCAGCATCACATGGCACCAACGAGCAAAAAAATCAAATTATTTGGAGTCAACTTCCAGCATTGGAGCAACCCTGGTTGACAATCATGATGATATATGAATTAAGGGTTGAAAGATTCATTGGAATTGTATTACACTTTTGTTATATACAGTACAACCTAGCAGGTTTGTAGCCATGTGGCAATCTATTATAATCAGCCAGAAAGATGTTAATGATGCATTAGGTCAAACCGGACTAAAACCTTTTTTAAAAGGATTGAGTACTAACAAACATTGAACCCACAATCCCTGGATTGGGAGACAGCGACTTAACAACTAGGCCACATAAGTTATTGGAGGAAATCGCCTTTTAAAGTGTATGACTTCATGTGTACACATTTCAAATTTTGAGTTTCAAAGTGTCAGTTTCTACCTGGAACAAAAATATTCACTACAAGGAATAAAAATTCATCATTTTCCAAACCACTTGAAAAAAAAAGTTTAAATTTACATAGAATTCACTTTTAAGTATTTTTTGGGATAATTAAAAACCGAGTATGTATCAATATTTGGAACCAAACAACTCAAATGTAAAATATTTGAATATGAATAATTTTCAATAATTCATCATATCAACAAAATAGATCATTTTTCCTCAAGAAAAGACCCTAAAATGATTTTAGTGTTTAATTAACAAGTTTACAATGTATATATATTCACATGTTAATGTATTTTTTCTTAATAGAAATTTCTCTGAATTATTTAATATTTTATATCACATTATGGACTGAATTTATTCAAAATTATTATTTTCTATATTGTTATAGTTTTATATTTCTTATTGTTTTTATTCTCACATATTTATTTGTTATTTATTTATAAAGCTTTTTACAAAGTATAATATATGAATACGGTAGTGTCTCGATTACCCGACCTTTGATAATTCGACATTCCGAATTATCCGGCATAGTAAAAAAATAACCTTTAATGCTGATTTTAAAAACAGTTTTCATAGCTATGTACATATTCATATTTATAAGTTTTATATTTAGTACTGTTTGGTACCAGTTAATGTATTATGTACAAAAAAATTAGGTTAACATTTTTTATTTATTTTTAATGTACATAATGCGTGAAAATGTGTTTTTGTTTAGTAGAACATGTTTTAAAGTAATAAAACAACATATTTTTTTGTTGAATTACTCGCTACAGGCAGTTCCGAATTATTCATCATTCTCGGTTATCTGACACTCACCTCAATCTCTTTTAGGTTGGATAATCGGGATTACTGTATTTATGTTAGTTAATTTATTTAGTTCAAGTTGAAACGTATATTGTAGTATGAGACTTATTAAGTTTAATTCATTTTATAAACTAATCAAGATGTCTATCCATATTAGTCTGAACTATTTCATTTGGCTGAAAATAAAAGCTATTTAAAAATACATATTTAAGAAAATGAAAATGTTTTTTAATGAGTAATGATAAAATTGAACTTTTATTGTTAACTATAAAACAATTTAGTCACAAAATGAGCAATTCACAATATGAAATATTTTATAAATATAAACATAGTCTTATACAAAACTCCATGTTACACAAATATATACACACTTTTATCGGCTTAATAAAGTTTAAACACTTTTGTCGGCTTAATAAAGTTATTTATAAAACCTTTTAGCAGCTCAGCCTTAAATGGTAACACCGCCCACACTTAGACTTAAAGATAATCAAAACAGTTTTAGTTATTAAGACTTAAAATATCTATTTACGAATAACAGCAATCCAAGCATGAAAAAAAATCTTTTTATACGACGATTGAGAGTTAATAATATTGTAATTCTTTAAAAAGTCAATGTTGTCATAACACTAACACTAAAGCTCTTCAAAACGTATCGCAACAAACACAAAAAACATTTCGATATTAACCACTTGACAGTTTTGCCCGAGCGTGACTCGGGCACGAAGTTTTTTTTATACTGACGAGCCCGAGTCTCGTTCGGGCAAATTTTGTTTCGACTTGGGAGTGTTTCTCCCGAGCGTCATTTGCCCAAACAACACTTGAGAGAAACACTCCCAAGTCAAAACAATATTTGCCCGAACGAGGCTCGGGCTTGTCAGTATAAAAAAAAATTCGTGCCCCAGTCACACTCGGACAAAACTGTCAAGTGGTTAAAGAAAAATTACAAACAAATGTAAATAAATAAGTGATATGTTTTGAAGCTTTCGCACTTCTTCGTGTCATTTGAATAATATTTTTCCAAATGTTGTATCGGGTGGTTTGGCTTGTTTTGCCATTTTCGAAACGTCGCGATCATAAGCCAAACTAAGTGGTCACTAAAAAAAGATGTCCAACTAAAACATATAAGTGGTATTAGTAAAATCTATCCCCGCACAAAAACATGTCAAACATTATTATGATGATAGTGTTCGATCGAAACTTTCAATAGCCTTGGACAACGCATTTGAGAAACCATAATTTATTATCTGGTTTTAATTATCAACTGCATTTTATTTGGCAGTCTATATAAATTTCTACTAGTAATAAATATGTTACGAATGCATAATAACAACTGCTAAAAAGCTGTGATGTTTACTGTACCATATATATCTTGCATGATGTATACGGTACGGCTTTTAAAGGATTAAGTATTACATGTTTTTTTTTTCTTCATAAAAACCCTACTCAAAATAGCCTTATAGACTAGAAAATCCCCTCAAGTTGTATATTGATTCGAATTTGGGAATATTTCTAATTTACTGTTTACCCATTTTATGAATTTTATGTAAAATTTTATTATTTGTAAATTGAAATTAATTATTTATTATTTAGTGTATGTGAAATTGTAAATATGTATTAGGTGTACAAATAAGTTTCCGCCGTTTTTTATAAAAAAATGTCATTTATTGTGAAAGAACGGAACCTCATGTTTTATTCGAAGTAGTACCCATCGCTTGCCACTACTTTTTCCCATCTTTCTGTCAGCATACGAATACCGCGTCAGTCATCATCATCATCTTTTGAGGCTATCCACGAATCGACTCAATTTTTGGTATCTTCATATGATGTGAAGTGCTGCTCAGACAGGCCATGCGTCATCGATCAAAACAAGTGGTAATCAGAAGGAGCAATGTCTGGTGAAAACAGCGGGTGGGGTAAAACTTCTCAATTGAGTGTTTCCAAATAGGTTTTGACCGGTGCCGCAACATGTGGACTAGCATTATCATGCAGGAGAATAATTTTGTCGTGTCTGGCGTAGTAGTGGGCGCGCTTTTCCTCGAGTGCTCGACTCAATCTCATCAATTATGTTCGGTAGACAGCCCCAGCAATGGTTTCATTCGGTTTGAGCAACTCATAATACACGACACAAAGCTGATCCCACCAAATACACAACAAGAGTGTTTTTCCATGAATATTTGGCTTAGCCGTAGATGTTGAAGCATGACCAGGGGATCCCCATGATTTCTTCCTTTTTGGATTATCATAATGGATGCATTTTTCATCACCAGTGACTATATGGTGCAGAAAACCCTTTCGTTTATGCCTGGCAAGCAGCATTTCACATGTGGAAAATTGGCATTCAAAGTTTCTCCGTGTCAGTTCATATGAATCCCAATTTCTTTGTTTTTGAATCATTCCCAATGATTTCAACCCATGTGAAATTGCTTGTTGAGTCACTCCTAATGTAAGTGCAAGTTCTTCTTGCGTTTGGCACGAATCTTGATCCAATAATACTTCCAATTCCGCGTCTTCGTACACTTTCGGCCTTCCGCTACGTTCTTTGTCTTAGATGTCAAATTCACCGTTCTTAAACTTTTGAAACCACTCACGACAACTTATCTCACTTAAGGCAGCCTCACCATATGCTTCTACAAGCAATCGATGCGCCTCAGCTGCAGATTTCTTCAAATTGAAGAAGTAAATCAAAAGTTCCCGCAAATGACGCTTATTCGGCTCAAAACTTGACATTTTCGAACACAAAAAAATATGTTATACTGATAAAAATTCACTAATATTTCAAGGTCATGTTGTTGACAGATGTCCAACCTTACGATAATGACATTTTACATCTGACAATTTTAACCATAACTTACTGGTGGCGCCAACTTTTGTCAAACGGCGGTGACTTATTTGTACACCCAATATTATTTTAATACCTTGTGATTTATTATGTTAACATGACTTAAATAAATGTTTTTTTAATCAAATGCTGAGCATCGTAGTCCTCTGCTATGTCTAAAATTTTGTGCATCACCTGTCTCCATTTCTCCCAGTCCCAGATCATATTGAATGCAATGCTTACGGACGATCCTGTTAACTCCTTTATTTGATCCATTAATCTCATAGGACACCTTCCTCTTGTCCAGTTTCCCTCAAATGTCCCTATGATCGCCAGCTTTTCCACACTTTTATTATTTTTCTAGCAACATGCTCAAAATATGTTAGGATTCTTCTTTTGCATGTTGTCAAAAGTCTTTCAATAATCTCTTATTCTTGAATGACTAAGATGTTCCTGGCACTCATCTGTCATAAATAAATAAGTTATTTTTCGCCTTTACTATGAAGTTTGCAGTAAGTAAGTAGTATGAACCGACTGGAAGCGTTCGAAATGTGGATGCACCGGAGAATGCTACAGATACCCTGGACGGATATGGTCAGCAACACAAGGGTTCTTCAAAGAGCCAAATTTGATAGAGAGTTGCTGACTAATATTAAAATTCGAAAGGTGTCCTACTTGGGTCATGTACTTAGAGGAGCAAAGTACAAATTACTGCACCTGATCATCCAAGGCAAAATAGAAGACCGAAGAGGTGTTGGCAGGAGGCAAATATCCTGGCTCCGCAATATACGTGATTGGACTGGCATAAGGGGCGTTGGAGATCTTTTTCGGGTTGCCGGGGACAAAGATATCTACTCTCAAGTGATATTCAATGTTGGGGGGACCTGACATGACACTGAGAAGAAGAAGATGAAGTTTGCAGCCGTAGTCTTAAGGTTCGCATTCATGCTAAGCAAGCAGATGCCCTGGTTCAATCGCTTGTGGATTCACTTCTGTACTAGTTTTACTCTTATAATATTTTACATATGAATTTGTTTTTCTGTAGCTTATATGCTACCATAAATTCTTATAGTGCTATTAATAACACAAAAAAATTGCATTTTATAAATTTTCCGCCCAACGAAATGGGTGCAGCAAATTAAGCCTGCCAATCGTGAAACTTTGGGTTTGATTGTGTCAAGATAAAGTGCAACAATTTTCACACAAGATGAAAACTCTAATTGGATCAAAATCATGCAATGGAAAAGTATTTTTTGTGCAGTTCCCTTTTGTTTGAATTCTATAGATTTATGAGTCCTTTTTTATATCTACAAATCAGTGAATGATCTTTTGTAAATTGAATTTTTCCGACTTAAATTTTCATGGTGTAATGTGATTATAGTGGAATTTAATTTGTCTTCTATTTAAATTGATTTTTATTCTTTTGATATAAATGTTTCATTATTTTTTTTGTTTTATGAAACTTACCTGCCTTAGCATTGGCATACGCCTAGTTAGGCAAGGGTATGCTTTGTATATTTCATTGTTAAAATTAAAAGTATCAATAAATTTAAAAAATAATAGACCAATACGCACAGACGTCTTCTATCCACAAGGTGGCGGATATTCATACTCGATGATGAGGTATTGCCTTTTCTATTGTATCCTCAAATGAAGCAAAATATCGGTGGGTGTAATCTTACAGGTAGCATTCACACTAAGCGAACTGGATTAATTTCACTCTTTTATGCCTGAATTTGTGTTTTTCTGTAGAAAAATATACTAAAAAAAACATTTACTGGTTTTCCAGGCATCCTTAAACAATTTTTTTGGCTGAATCTTATTTGAATTGAAGGCTGTGTTGGTAAGTGACCAGTTTTAAATAACAAGCTTTATGAACAATTAAATGTTTACTTTATTTTCTTTCAAATAATAAGGACCCTTCAATATATCCGATTTGGAAATATAGGAAGGTAGTGCTGGAAGACAATATTGTCTTTGGTCCCAGTATTTATTTTTTCATAACAGGCTTAGCCCAATTACTTGGAAAAATACAAGATGTGTTAACATTAAAAATAATGAAAAATTATACAGAATAAAAAATTTATATAAAATAAAAAGCAATGTACGAGGCATATCCAGAAAGTAAGTGTACTGAATTTTTGTAGGTTACAATTTTTTTTATTTAAACAAAAAAATACGTGGTTACCGTAGTACATATGTAAGCTATTTTTCGACATAGTCGCCATTCCTCTCAATGCAGGTGGTGATGCGGGGTATCAACTTTTTGATGCCTTCCTCGAAGTAGTTTCCCACAAACCCCTCCGTCCACTTCTCCACCTCCTCCTTTACCTCCTCGTCGGTTGAAAACCTTTTTCCACCCATGTGCAGCTTCAGGGAGGTAAAGAGATAGTAATCTGAAGGTGCTAGGTCAGGGGAATGCGCGGGATGGTTCAGGACAGCCCATTTAAACGAGGCGAGCAGTTCCTTCGTGGCGTTGGCCGTGTGTGGTCTGGCATTGTCGTTCAGCAGGCAGACTCCCTTTGTCAGCATGCCTCTCCTCTTGTTCTGAATCGCCCTCCGCAATTTTTTTAGGGTCTCACAGTATCTTGCAGAGTTGATGGTCTCCCCTTGAGGCATATATTCAATTAAAATTATGCCTTGACAGTCCCAAAACACGGATGCCATGATTTTCTTGGCTGAAATTGTGGTTTTGAACTTCTGGCGGAGGGTGAAGAGGTGTGATGTGACCGTTTTTAAACTCGCGACACCACTTGTACACACTCGTACGATTCATAGCTTTATCACCATATGCAGTTTTCACCTCATATAAACCTCAACCGGAGGTTTTCCTTTCCAAACGAGATAACGGATGACGCCGCGTAGTTCGCACTTGGCGGGAGATTGGATTGACATTTTTCACGAAACGTGTTGTCGCGTCGACACTTCTCAACGTACTGACCTCGAACCGGTCTCGTTGCGGAGGGGAAGGGTCAGGCTACACGGAAGTGTATGTCATATGTGTATGCCAACATGTCGAAAATAAAATTAATCCGGTCGTGAGAGCTTCAGTACACTTACTTTCTGGATACGCCTCGTATATGCATACATATATACACATATATTCGAAGTCACTTAAGTTCATTGATGAGTGCTTTCTAACGCGCTCAATCTTAGAAGAAAATTTACTTTTGCTTTTGCTAATGTGATATGAAATATGTCAATATCCGAAGCAGTCCCATTCAAAAGAAGACCCGTTCTTGCATTTGTTATTGAGAACAGTTCTTGCCGGCGCAGTAATTGTTAGGAACATTTAATGCTAATCTTTGTAGTAATGCTGGACAGCTCACAACTCCTCGAACGAGATTGACAACATATACCAGGAGACGCAGATCTCTTCTTACACTCAAGGAGTTATACCCGAGCATGCCCAGCAAAAACTGAGTAGGATAAAGCCATGGATATCGAAGATATTTTTTTTGTACTTTCTCAACCATGAGTGAGTTCTGCGCCCCCACCGGGCTCCAAATGCAAGCATTGCGTTCTAGTTTGCTACGGATCAATGAATTAAATAACGTTTTAAGCACCATTTGGTTTTCATCGACTTAGAGATTCTCATTACAAATCCTAGAGTTTGATACGCTGAGTTGCAGATAATTTCTATGTGAGGACCAAATGTGAGATTGCTGTGGAACAAGACACCGAGCTCTTTAATATTATCTGTGCGGGGTATAGGTATAGATTTTAGTGTATATCTATGGAATTTCAAGACGTATGAGCAATGAAACTACATAATTTTGCACTTTGATGTATTGAAATATAATTTATTATTGTGGCTCCACTCACAAACGTTGTTGAGATCTGACTGTTGGTCTAAGCAGTCGGTATAAGAACAATTTTTTTTAAAGATTTTGAGGTCATCAGCAAATAGAAGAAACGTGGATTTTTTTATAACTCTACCTATATCGTTAATAAAAATAAGAAATAAGGTAGGCCCAAGATTAGACCCCTGAGGAACACCTGAGTAGGCAGTGAAGTAATCGGAGTTGTAGATTCCATGTTAAACAAATTGTTTTCTTTCTGTAAGATAATCTGACAGCAGCCTTAGTAAGTTACCTGGGATCCCAAGTTCACTCATTTTTTCTAATATTTTTTGTGATTGACGCGATCAAAAGCTTTTGCAAAGTCATGATACGAACAATCAATCTAATTACCACTATCTACAGCCCTTGAGACATAGTCGGTGAAGACCATCAGATTGGATTCAGTAGATCTGCTTCTTCTGAAGCCTTGCTGCTCATCAATTATGTATGGGTCCACTAACGACCTTAGTGTGCGATCCATAAACATTTCTAGGAGCTTAGCTATTGAAGAAAGTATGGCGATAGGTCTGTATTTGGTTACATCGTCCTTTGAACTTATTGAGTCTTTGGGTATAGTAACCATTTGAATAGACTTGGAACGTGCTGTTCGTCATATGAATAGACAATAACATTCCCACACATACTCGGCGTGTGTGAGTATTGTCATTTGATGAACTTGTACCAGACCAGAATCTTTTTTTTACGGGTACCATTGGGAATTAAACTGAAAACCCCCAAATAGAAGCCAAGTGTCTTCCCAACTAGGCCACAGAAATTGTAAAGAGCAATTGGACAGGAAACTGATTTCCTTGGTCAAACTGATTTCATTATGAAAAATTAAAAGCTTTTCGAATTGGGAAATAGAGAAAATGACAAGAAATGATGTACAAAATCTTTTTTTAAATTTTATAATTTTGATTAAATTTACAGACATAAAAAAATTATCTGTGCTAAGCTGTCAAATTATATATTTTTATTTTAAATTATATTTCTATACAATAAGTAACTATGACTATTTATAAAAAAGACTGAAATCTATAGTGTGAATACAAAATAAAGAAAATATATATTGCAGACATAAAACATATTCCTGTATTATGCCACTATAGATTTGAGTCTTTTGTTTTATGGCGATATAAATTTTTGGAATATTAAAAACAATTGATAGTACAATATCGACCAAGTTTTACATATTTGTTTTTGGTTTTTTAATCCAAAAAGGTACAATTTACCTATTTAATAGAATAAACAGATTAAACCTCTAGTGTTCCCATGACAAACATTACATGTTATGACATTACATTCACCCGTCGTGCCCATAACAAGCAATATTTGTCATAATTGCAGCATGGCTATCTAATATGAATAATGACTGATAGATATGACCCAAAAATATCATGCAATTTTCTAAATAAGGTTTGTATTTTCAAAGAGCTTAATGTTTATTTCATCCATGGTCACTGTAAACCTCTAACTATATTTTTTTTATGAAATTGGTGAAAAAGAAGCCAAAAATATAAACTGTATGAAATGAATCATATCTAGTGGACATAAGTCTAGAGCAAGTTTCAAATGAAATACAGTTCAAATATGAATGATGAAATATATAATATTAAATCAAATATGTTTTAATTAAATTGGGTTGTAAGAGGTTTTCTGAATTATTTTTATCTTGATAAACAGTTAAATCGTTAATATTGAAAAAAAAAACGTGAAAATTTTTAGTATATTTGTTTGAAAATAAAAAATACACTTTAAATTGAAACCTTTAATAATAAACATATCAATTTAGTGTATTATTTTACATTAGAGTCTCGATTATTCGTGATAGCTTTGAAAGGTTTGCGGATTAACGGAGCGTGTAAAAATACTAAAACTGCGTGTGATTGTATAAATGCAGATAATTTGGATGAAAATGAAGTTTTAAATGATGAAGAAGTTGTACACCGTGTTACTACTGATGAACCTGCAGCTAGTGATGGCATAGATCAGAAAGTAAGTATCCTCATATTAGAGAAAAATATGTAGCACAGTGCTGCTTTAATTAACACTAAAAGTCTACTTAATTGAAGCAACAGGAAAATTATAAAATCTGCATAGTACCATTTGTCGAAAAGAGAACAGAAGGTAAAAGTAAACTTGTTTGCTGGTATATTTTATGTAAATGGGCAAGTATGTAGGATAATTTTAAGTTTTTGTTTCATTTTTTTTGTGGAAATTATCTGGAGTTTTTGTATCCAACTTAATTTTTTTCCTAACACAGCCCGAATAATTGAGATTCTTATGTACGTAGAAAATAAATATGCCTTAATATTGTGACATCCTTTTTTTTTAATTATTGTTTTTCCCAAATTTTATTTAGAAACTATTAATTTTATTAAATATTTTTTAATTGATTTAAAAAAATGTACTTTTAAGGTTATCCTAAAATTGTGCATGATTTTGGATTAAGTAAAAGAGGCTGCATAACTTAAAAGTTTTGAACACATGGAGGTACGAAACATTCATTGATTTCATTCACAGACATATTCATTACTACAAAAAATATCTACACTACTTGGGAATTCTGAATCCTATTATTAAAACTATGTTAAGTTACATAAAATAAAATAGTAATATTGATGAGTGAATTTGTTTAATTTAAATTATTTTAATATTTTGTAATATATTTAAGCTTAAGAATTCGAATGATTTATTTGCATCATAGTATAAATAGGCCAAAACCCATAGGATGGTTGTCGTCAAAGAAAGAATACGAGAATTGAATTTTGAATACAAGAGAGCGAGAGAAGAATACTTGGATTCTCTCCGAAAGTAATTCGAAATTTGAATCTCGGTGGGTCCGTGATAACTGAACGAATTTTAAATACCTAGCTAACAATTTTTGAACCGGTGTAAAAGGGGACGATATATAAATGATATATATAAACAAATTCTATATTTATGAATATATATTTTCATAAATGTAGAATTTGTTTTATTTCCGTGAATATTTCACAGGTTGCAACTAGTACTATTTTAATTGCACAAAAATATTTAACTCAAATTTTAAATTCTGTGAATATTCGAATTATATTATAATTTTATTTAAAGAAGAATGTTTCTTTAAAAATATGTGAGGGTATATCTACTTTATCTAACTACAAAAGGTGACATGGTGTGATAATTTGTATAGCTTATTTCGCAAATATTTAAATTTTGTTTTGAAATTTATTATAACAAATAGAGAATGTTTAAAGCAACCAAACAAACTTCAGAAAAAACATTAAATGCGGAATAAAACTTCTTAGCTTTTCAAGAATAATATAACAGTGTTATTCACTTTGTCTTAAAAGTAGCAGTAAAAAAACACTTAACTACTTTTCACCAAGTAACATAGTTGAACTTAGATTGAAAATTAGCAGTAGCAGTGTTACTTTTTTAATTTACTTTAAAAACTCTCGATTATTATAATATTTACTGAATTTAATTATTGCATAAATTAAGGTTAAATTGTATTTATCATGAATGTTTAATTTCAACCAAAAATATCAACGTGGTTAAAAATTAAAGCTTGAATTAATTAAATGTCCACAAAAATTAAGAAAGAAATTCCAATCATTTTTTTTTCAGCTGTTACAATTAATGGTTACCTATTGTTCGGTTAACTTAAATAGTCTCGTTATTTGGAAATTTCAACATTTAATAAAAAAAGGCAATAGTGGCCTAATGCTGTGTCATGATATCTATGTCATTCACATTACTTAATTTATCATATCATCACTATCATGATCATAAGAAGAAGGGTGAATTCAGTATAAAAAGGTATTATGAAAGAGAAAGAGACCATATTCAAGTATCTTTTATTATAGTCAATTGTTCTATTTCATTGTTAGTTATTGTTGTTACTCTCTTGGTAAAACTAATTTATAAATTAAATTGTATTGTAGATATGAATGAATAGGAAAAATAATTGGATATATATATATGGTTCAGTATTATCCAAGTTTCAGACATCTACTGGGGTTCTTGGAATGTATCCCCTGCGGATAAGAGAAGCAATGTTGGAGCTGTATCCATATATATGGTTCAGTATTATCCAAAGTTTCAGACATCTACTGGGGGTCATGGAATGTATCCCCTGCGGATAAGAGAAGCAATGTTGGAGCTGTATCCATATATATGGTTCAGTATTATCCAAAGTTTCAGACATCTACTGGGGGTCATGGAATGTATCCCCTGCGGATAAGAGAAGCAATGTTGGAGCTGTATCCATATATATGGTTCAGTATTATCCAAAGTTTCAGACATCTACTGGGGGTCATGGAATGTATCCCCTGCGGATAAGAGAAGCAATGTTGGATCTGTATCCATATATATGGTTCAGTATTATTCAAAGTTTCAGACATCTACTGGGGGTCATGGAATGTATCCCCTGCGGATAAGAGAAGGAATGTTGGAGCTGTATCCATATATATGGTTCAGTATTATCCAAAGTTTCAGACATCTACTGGGGGTCATGGAATGTATCCCCTGCGGATAAGAGAAGTAACGTTGGGGCTGTATCCATAAATGTTTAATCAATCTTGTCAACGAATACACTACATAAAGTTTGTAAAGTAAAATAGATAATAATGCTTCAATAGTTATCTTTTAAATTAAAAAGTAGTTTTAACAACTTAGCTTTTGAATAATACCTTTAAGAAACCTTATTTAATTTCAATGATTATATATTTCAGTAATTCATGGTAAATCCAAGACACAAGTATACCTATTGTATAATCCATACTCAAAATTAATAACATTTTTTATTCAGATAGAAAAAATTAACAAGAACAAAGGGATGGTTAATATTAAAAAATTATATTAATGGTAACAATATTACTTTCCTCAAACATTTTATGACTATTTCAATTAAAAACATTTGTCTTTTTTCTATTATTTTTTTACTTACTTAACAAATAATTTTAAATTTTTATATATTTCATAGTTATTTTAACAATCTATTGCTTGAGCATCTTTAGTTTATGACCTAAATATTTATACAACATCATCAATGAGTTAACCATTCATGTTTAATCAAGTCTGATGCTTTTTCTGCAATCATAATTGTTGGCGCATTTGTATTTCCTCTAACTATCTTGGGCATAATAGATGCATCAACAACTCTAAGACTCTTGATTCCATATACCTTCAACTTCGGGTCTACAACAGCTTCTTCATCCCAATGGGGACCCATTTTGCAAGTTCCGACTGGATGGTAGATGGTAGAAGTATATTCTTGAAGACAACAAGCCCAATAGTCATCAGAGTCGTATTTATAATCCTGACAAGCAGGTAATGGATATCTGGAAAAGTAAGCACCAATTTTCTTAAAAGCTTCAGTGTTTTCTAACTTCTGTACTTCTCTTACGCCAGCAATCATTATCTCCAAATCTGGATATTTAGTATAGTATCTTGGATAAATCAAAGGCTGCCCAAAGATTGGATCAGTTTTATTCAACGTTATGTATCCTCGACTTTTAGGCTTAAGCAATGTTGGTCTTGCAGCTATTCCATCATAATATGCAAGTACTGCTATACTGTCCTCTGCAGCAGTATCAGGAGCTGCGAGAAATTGCTTTACATTAGTACCATCAAAGTGGTATTGAATATCTGGAAGATCCTTTCTGTCTTCGTAGTATGTTTGATACATGACATTACAACTCAATGATCCTGTTGATGACAGAGGTCCATTTTTCTTTTTTTCTTGATAATAATATCTATAAACTTCATTTTCTCGTTGTTGGTCATCTACATCTGTTATTGTTTTGTTTAAAATAATAGTAAGTGCGTCAGTGGTGACATGATCTTGTAAATTATATCCTACACCTAAATCTTCAATAACTGGTATGCCTAAAGGCTCCAAAACATGTTTAGGCCCTATTCCAGATAACATTAAAATTTTTGGTGAGTTCAGTGCACCGGCAGATAAAATTATTTCTTTTTTCGCAAAAACTGTATAGGTTTTCTGATTTTCTGTGTTAACATATTCAACTCCAAATGCCTTTTTGTTGTGTGGATCAATCAGCAGCCTTGTCACGTGCACTTGAGTTCTGATTGCAAGGTTACGTCTCTTATTCCTAATTGGTCTGATGAAAGCGCCATTGGTAGACTGTCGTCTGCCATGTATTGAAGTGGATTGGAGAACCATAACACCAATTTGATTCTCAGCATTCATGTCAGTGATTGACAGCCCAAGTTCTTTCCAGGCTTCAGTTAAATATAAAACATTATCATCTAAGTAAGGAAATCTTTCCACGTTTTGGTATCCGCCTTTTCCATGGTATTCATGATCATGGGCTTCAACATCTTCATTATTTTCTGATTTTTTGAAGTATGGTAACACCTGGAAAAATAAAATTATTTTGGCATTTAATTTAGTGTTACAATAAAACAAAAAATTTTGTAATGTAAGGAAAATAATTATACAACTGACAATGTGGCCTATCATGTCCTTGCCATAAACTGTTAATGAAAATATTTATTGTAAATACAAAGATATAAATTTTTCCAAATCTTCTAGTTTAATTAATCATTTCATCACTTAATACTGGCATACACTTTATATATGCCAGTATCAAGTTCACGGACATAATTCAAGAAGAAGAAGAAGAATTAATTAGTTCTTAAAACCATATATATTTACTAAAGAAATTTAACTGATAGATTATTGTAACATATATGACTGGTTTGTGGAGTTAAACAATTTTTATTATTTGTTTATATTAACATGTATTTTGAACAATATCAGTCAATTCTATATTTAATTTTTCAAAACTATAAAATGAGGACTTTTGTGATCTACGTGCAATACTTATAGAATACTTATTGTATTTATTACACTTCTGTTGCACAACCTCGTGGGCTTACTGCCACGTGACAATCTTTTCCAACCAACCTGTAAGCTGTTAAAGAAGCCTTAAGTGAAAACCGGACAGAAATCTCTTTTTAAAAAATCGTTCCTTTGGGAAACAAACTCGCAGCCTCCGAGTTAGAAGACAGACGTCTTACCAACTTGGCCACAGTAGTGGTACTAACTTGTTTCCATTTTCAAATTTCAAGGATTAATTTCAGATACTAATTAAAAAAATTGGTTCCTGTCTCTCTTTTCTCAAGAAGCCTTTTAACATGATTGTATTGTATTTCACAAAAAGTATCTTTATAATTGTTTTTAGTTGGTTGAAAGAAATTTCTGTACAGCAATAAGCCCACAAGATCGTGCAGTAGAAGTGTAATACAATACAAAATAACACAATTCAATACAAATGTGGATAGTGGGAATGAAGTAAAATTATAATTTATGTTAAACTTTCTAAATTTATATAAGGGTTAACTCAGAAAAACTGGAGCAGGCTGATAAGTTCTGTTATTTGAGCAGTATGTTTACATGTGATGAGCAATTTGAAAGGGACATTGAATGAAGAGCAGTGACAGGGAACAGGGTAAACAGAACACTTAATGTAATATACGAGGCATATCCAGAAAGTAAGTGTACTGAATTTTTGTAGGTTACAATTTTTTTTATTTAAACAAAAAAATTACGTGGTTACCGTAGTACATATGTAAGCTATTTTTCGACATAGTCGCCATTCCTCTCAATGCAGGTGGTGAAGCGGGGTATCAACTTTTTGATGCCTTCCTCGAAGTAGTTTCCCGCCAACCCCTCCGTCCACTTCTCCACCTCCTCCTTTAGCTCCTCCTCGGTTGAAAACCTTTTTCCACCCATGTACAGCTTCAGGGAGGTAAAGAGATAGTAATCTGAAGGTGCTAGGTCAGGGGAATGCGCGGGATGGTTCAGGACATCCCATTTAAACGAGGCGAGCAGTTCCTTCGTGGCGTTGGCCGTGTGTGGTCTGGCATTGTCGTGCAGCAGGCAGACTCCCTTTGTCAGCATGCCTCTCCTCTTGTTCTGAATCGCCCTCCGCAATTTTTTTAGGGTCTCACAGTATCTTGCAGAGTTGATGGTCTCCCCTTGAGGCATATATTCAATTAAAATTATGCCTTGACAGTCCCAAAACACGGATGCCATGATTTTCTTGGCTGAAATTGTGGTTTTGAACTTTTTGGCGGATGGTGAAGAGGTGTGACGCCACTGTTGAGACTGCCTTTTGGTTTCAGACGTGTAGTGTGCAACCCAAGTTTCATCTCCAGTAACGATGGAGCGGAGAAATTCATCTCCATGGAGTTTGCAGCGCCTCAAAAACTCTTGCCTTTTTTTACAAAATTTTGCACTTGGCGGGAGATTGGGTTGACATTTTTCACGAAACGTGTTGTCGCGTCGACACTTCTCAACGTACTGACCTCGAACCGGTCTCGTTGCGGAGGGGAAGGGTCAGGCTACACGGAAGTGTAGACAACATGTCGAAAATAAAATCCATCCGGTCGTGAGAGCCTCAGTACACTTACTTTCTGGATACGTCTCGTACTACTACCGCTCAATATCAACAGTACCAAAAATTCCAATACATAATTGTGTTGGTGGCCACCTTGACGTATGGTAGTGAAACTTGGACTTAACAGAAAAGGATAAGAGTAAGATGAATGCTGTAAAAATGCGGGCATTAAAGAAAATTTGTGGATTGTCAATGTATGAAAGAAGGCGGAATTAAGTCATCAGAAATGAATGCACGGATAAAATGGATGTTTTAAAGTAAATGAAGAAAGGACATTTAAAATGGTTTGGACATTTAAAAATTCTTCTTCTTCTTAAACTTTCTGTAGACTCTCAAGAGTCTGTTACTGCAGGGTTGTCCTGTGATGCTGAGCTCCAGCTATCTCTCCATCGTTTCGGGGGTCTCCCTGGCGGACGCCATCCATCTGGCACCCCATGCAGAGCTATGTATGGAATTCTTGTGGAATTCATTCTCTGTACATGTTGGTACCAGTATCGTCGACGCTGTTGTCCCCATCTGACCACATCTTGGACCTCACAGACCTCTCGGATTGTGGTGTTCCTTACACGATCACGCAAAGTCTTCCCAGCAATAGCGCGCAGAGTTCTCATTTCCGTTGTCCTTAGCATACTTTTTGTCCTGACTGTGTCCGCCCTCGCTTCGATGCCATATGTGAGGATAGGTCGCACACAGGTCTTATAAATGCGTACCTTGCTATCCATTCTCATATCTTTATTCCTCCATATGACATCTCTCAGGCAGCCCGCCACAACTGCAGCTTTGTCTACCTGAGGCCTTACTTCTCTGGGGAGGTCATGAGAGCTGAGCAGTTCACTGCCAAGATATCTGAACTGGGTTGTTAAAAATTACGATATTGAAATAATAATACACTAGTTAAAAGACGGGCTTTGTTAATTTTATCAATATATTTTGTATACTAAATAAATTTAAAATGTTAGAATAGTTTTTGGTTTTCATAACCATCATTTAACCATTAGGAAATGCGGCATTCCATAGCATCTATGGACACCACGCCACTGCTATTTACACTTTTTGTCTATGTTGTCAAATTTAGGTATCTATTGTTATATCCAGTTACCTGGAATGTATCTATATTCAATATTTTAAATGTTAAATATGTATAAATGTTTTCAAAACAATACCTCATCATAGCTCCATCCTTCGTTGCCGAGATCTGCCCATTCATTGTAGTCCTGGCGATTTCCCCTCATATAGATCATGTAATTGATGCTGCTGGAACCACCCATTACTTTTCCTCTGAAAAAAATAAGAATTTTAATGTTTCTCTCACATTAAAGATGTCATTATCAACATAATCGTCATTGGAATGCTACAAAAGCCCCCATTCAGATTGATCCACTGCTCGGGCACTCCACATCCTCCCGCTTCCGAAATGGCAGAAGTAAATTAATTGAAAATATTACAGTAATTACTCTTACAGTAAGATTATTTTAAAATTATATTACCTATTAAGGATAAAAATAAAAAGCCAATTTTAATGCACACAAGCCAAGTTTTTTTAATACCAAACAAGATTTAATAAACCAAAAATAATTTATAATTACCAACTTAACATTGGGCAGCTGAAGCTTGTATTATCATTTAACCATTTTTCAATAATTATATATTGTTTATACTTTATTTTTATTACTTGTCTAATTATATGTTATTATTGACCGCCATTATTATAGAGACATACAAATAACTTATGCATACAAAAAATGCTCTATATAAACAAAGGACACAAAACCAAGTTTTTTTTATTTAATTATTTTTTTGTCTAAATAATACAGCTATGTCATTATATGACTTTGTCATTTTTGACCTGTTAATATAAGTAAATAAAACCACTGCTGTTTCCGAATGCCTAAACAATTTGATCTGGAATAACAAATCATGACTTATGGAATAGAGTCCAGGGAAGCTACAACAAAAACAAAAAGCATCCTCAGATATTATCAAATGAAAACCCTCAAACCCATCACTAACAAAACATTAAAGACAGAGCTAAATATGTGTACTCCCGTATCCGAGAAATATGTGAAATGGAAGATGTATCGGACGTGTGCCGTCACCCGTGTGTGTGTGTATGTAATATGAAAAGGACACTGTGTGTAGATCTGTATTATTAAACTTATATGTTGTAATTCATAATTCATTCTATTTGTATAATCGTTTGTATATGTAAATCTGCTATATGTTCTTGTATAACTATGTAAATATGTATGTTTGTTCGAATCCGATTGCGCTCGCGACCGCACAAGGAAAATGTGCTGGCGGCCGAGCCATCGAGACTAAGGCCAAAGTCAGTCGGGCTAAGCAGCGCCCCGCGCCATGAAAATTGTTGTGTTTTGCGGGTAACGGGCGCTTACTATGACCGATTGACCATTAATATAGAGGGCCCCCCAATTTGGAAATCACTTCTCACTTCTCACTTGTGCTTCTCACTTGTTCTTCATTGAAAATACATTCTCAGTAATACCGATTTTACCGTGTTTTTACTCGAGACCCGCTACCCTACATCGACTGCCTGAGAGGAATCTCTCCCTGCTCTTCTTCTTCTTCTTCTGCTGGATCTTCGCTACGGAATTCGCTAGCTCGATTCTCTGAGCGCTACGCGGCGACCAACCACCTATCAACAGTATTTGTACCTGTCTGGTACAGAAGATATTAAGAGAACGAGTAGAAACCGCAGAAAACACCGATGAGGCCACGTGGAAATGATGGATAACACAAGATTTTCATATGTGGCAATGCATATAATGCTCGTTGGCAGTTATCCCGCAGGAAGATCTCCATAAAGGAAGCTGGGGGTCAACAACACAAAGGCAGTTGTGTTGATAACTTAAAACTAACTTAAAAGAAAGAAGAAAGAGTATTATAAACGGCTATTTATTACATCATCATATTTATAATATGTATGCAAACATGAACAAGTCAATCTGTGTAAACAAGTGACCATGTCAAATTCAAATAAGTGACAATTATAGTGTTTTTTGCTCATGAAAAATGCTAGATATTTTTTCCTAGTAATATAAGGTCAATCCATAAATAATGCATACTTTTGAGAAATTTTGAAACCATGTAAAGAAAACACCTTTTGCTATTTTAATCAATGATATATTTTCGTTGATTATCAATAACTTGTTGCCATCTTAAAGGTAATTTTTCAATTGTATTTATATAAAAGGTTTTATTTAAAAAAATCAACTTAATCTTTATTGTATAATTTATTTTTTTTTGAGCCAGAAATAAATTATATTCACTTAGGGCAACATCTGGAGAGTAAGGAGGATGAGGCAGGAGCTCCCAATTAAAGTCTTTGATGTTTTTTAGTGTTGACTGTGCCGTGTACGGTCTAGCATTATTATGGTAGAACAAAACCTTTTAGATATTCACTATAGTTTGGAAAATGTAGGGTGAGGCCTGTGACGGCTCACAAATTTGCCCCAATACAACCTTGTAACGATGTTCAGTAATTTTAATCATTTTATCAACTTTAATATAAGCTTCAATTCTAATAAATAGCAAGTTATTTAGGTAAATACATTACATTAGGTTGTATTGGGGCAAATTTGTGAGCTGTCACAGGACTCATCCTACATTTTCCGAACTATAGACGTGGATATTTTTTAATCAATGTTGAATTTAAAGTGAAAGCTATTGACAATAGATATTTGCATGAATTGTTTGATTTGGTTCTAACATTTCAAAGTGGATGACACCGCACATATTCCACCAAATAGACTAAAATATATATATATTTTTAATGCAATTCCTCAGTTGCTGTTGGCAAGGGCTTCTTATTCCTAATCTGTCCACCATATATTTCTTACCTTTATATGAAACAGTATCCACTTTTCAATTCAAATAGTTTTTTAGTGATCGTATAATTCGTAATTTGATTTTTCTTTTGTGAAATTTGGTTAGTAAAAATTGAAGAAACTTTGTATATCTTTTTCCTTGAATATCGCACTATGTGCGATATTTAAGGAAGAATAACAGCGGGCAATAGAGTGAATGGTGGGTTATAGTGTGTCTACCTACCGGAGCATTAAAAAAAAAGTAAAGTTGGCTGCGCATAATGGAACCATGGTCCCAATATTACGATATGCAAGTGAAACTTGGATATTCCAAAAAAGTGTTACCTACAAGTATAATCAATGGGGATAGAAATGAGAGTGTTGCCTATATTATGTGGAAAAACAATGTGTGACAGAATAGACATTAGGAATTAATGTGGATTGAAAGAAGATGTAGTGTTTAAGATTTTAGGAGCTAGTCCTTAAGGGAAGAGATGATGAGGATGATTTGTTGATAAATAATAAAACACGTTAGATCGCAATGCGGAAAGAGAGCGGAATTTTATTAGTAACGTAGGTATTTATATCTTTTTAGAATGTGCGCGAGAATGCGTTCGCGATATGCCTACGTCTCGTTTCTGTGAATGCTGGCTATTGGTTGAATGGCCGGCGGGTGAACTTCAGACTCGTCTATTTAGATTTATCGAGGAATGCGAAGGTCATTTCATCGGTCATTGACCGTATGTATGAATGCCCACAGTATTCGAGTGGGCGACCGCCACAGGATGAAGAACTACATTAAGATGGTTCAACCAAGTGGATATAATGGATGATGAAAGATGTACAAAAATAATATATACGAGTAATATAAAAGGTACGAGAAATTTGGGAAGACCTAGAAAAACGTAACACAACCAAATTAATCAAATTCTTAAAAAGGAAAGAGTGAAAGCCTTTATAATAGGAGAGTATTCATTACGAGGTGTATGGACATGGCAGAAGCGAAAAATATCTGCGAGGATATAATGAACTGGAGATCTGTTTTCTCTGTCTACCCAATAGGGATATGACGTGATGGTGATGATAATGATGATTCCAGCTCCTTTTTCAAAATTTGGGTGTTACGTTCTAAAATGAAGACTTCGATATTCTGTCGTTTCAAGCCAACTGTCATAATTAGGATTCCTTATGAACTCGGTGCGTTTTTTCGTATCGCTAAGTTAGCAGTTAAGCTCAAATGTACTATGCGTATCCAGAAAGTAAGTGTACTGAGGCTCTCACGACCGGATGGATTTTATTTTCGACATGTTGGCTACACTTCCGTGTAGCCTGACCCTTCCCCTCCGCAACGAGACCGGTTCGAGGTCAGTACGTTGAGAAGTGTCAACGCGACAACACGTTTCGTGAAAAATGTCAATCCAATCTCCCGCCAAGTGCGAAATACGCGGCGTCATCCGTTATCTCGTTTGGAAGGGAAAACCTCCGGTTGAGGTTTATACTATAATGAGGTGAAAACTGCATATGGTGATAAAGCTTTGAATCGTACGAGTGTGTACAAGTGGTGTCGCGAGTTTAAAAACGGTCACGTCACACCTCTTCACCCTCCGCCAAAAAGTTCAAAACCACAATTTCAGCCAAGAAAATCATGGCATCCGTGTTTTGGGACTGTCAAGGCATAATTTTAATTGAATATATGCCTCAAGGGGAGACCATCAACTATGCAAGATACTGTGAGACCCTAAAAAAATTGCGGAGGGCGATTCAGAACAAGAGGAGAGGCATGCTGACAAAGGGAGTCTGTCTGCTGCACGACAATGCCAGACCACACACGGCCAACGCCACGAAGGAACTGCTCGCCTCGTTTAAATGGGATGTCCTGAACCATCCCGCGCATTCCCCTGACCTAGCACCTTCAGATTACTATCTCTTTACCTCCATGAAGCTGCACATGGGCGGAAAAAGGTTTTCAACCGACGAGGAGGTAAAGGAGGAGGTGGAGAAGTGGACGGAGGGGTTGGCGGGAAACTACTTCGAGGAAGGCATCAAAAAGTTGATTCCCCGCTTCACCACCTGCATTGAGAGGAATAGCGACTATGTCGAAAAATAGCTTACATACTATATAGTATGTACTACGGTAACCACGTATTTTTTTTGTTTAAATAAAAAAAATTGTAACCTACAAAAATTCAGTACACTTACTTTCTGGATATGCCTCGTATCATATAGATTGAATCGCTAACATTCGTGATACAGTTCCGGTGAGACTATGTTTCCTCAACTAATCGTTATAAAAACCCTTGTTAGCCCAAATGTTGATCGCGCTAAATCAGGGTTAACTTTCGTCCATATATCAGCGTGGATGGTGATTTAAGATTCATTCGAATAAAAGCGATCAAATATAAATCAAGACTTTATTCAAGTCTAAAATTAACTCATTTGCGTCACAAATAGACACCTTTATCGAAGCAAATCGGTTAACTCCATGTTTTACTTAGGCAATTTCAACAATGGCTTTTTCCGTTTTCATTCCATTCATTTCTCAAGTTGCGACCGCAAAAAAAATGTCTCGAAATCTGTTTGAATGCCTCTTAAATCGGCATAGCTGATCGGAGACAGTTGTATAATCTATGCTCGATTTAACATAGTTTGTTTTTTTCTACTTTGTGCGCGGGCTTCCGCTTTACGAGTAAGATATGTTTTTATCAACCGCTGTCGCGCTTCATTTGATACGAACAATTTATTAACGAAATTTCGTAATGCTTTAGTCATTTGCTTTTAATACGAAACAACATATAATATTACGTAAGTTGTGTATCATAAATCAATTATGTCGGTTTGATAATAATTTATTATTTTACTTTAGTGTATATTCCCCGCGTACTTTACGAAAAATAACTTATTTTACAATGTACGATTTACCATTAATGTTAACAATAAGACTTAACTAAGAGAGTTCTAAGAATTTATCGCCTTCATTGTTTTGTGCGTTTTATTATTCCAATTTGTGTCATATATCAGTGATTTGAGAAGTGCCTACTCCACTGTTGTGTCATGTGTAGTTTTAGTCGATGTTGAGTTTCCCTCTATCTCCCACACAGACCCCCAAGTCGCGTCTCTCAGATCAACCACAGTTGTGCGTGGCGAACATATCCAACGGAATGGTATCTTATGTCAGTGGTCTCGGCAGGCATCGTCAGGTTCCGGCATCCTCTCGCTCATCTCACCCCACCCCTCAGTCCTTTTCATCCCGCAATCCCACTCCCAGCTCATTTTTTTCCCCTTCTTTTTAACCAAACTTGATAACCGTGTGATATTCCATTTTTAACATTTCAGAATAAAACGAAACATAACTTTTTTTATAAGCTCTAATTGACATAATATTGAGAACAGCATCAGTTGTTTAATTGTAACATCGCCCGACCATGCGTAGACCTGACCGGCTAGGTCCATATATCATCTAACTTGTTTAGACCAGCAACTTTTGGACGTTAGTGGTAACTAAGACACTTGAAGCGAAATCACAAAAAGAGGTACTCGTAGTGCAATCAAACACCGGAATTCAGGAAACCCATAGAACGAACATAACTTTAATGAAGGGAGGTCACTAAAATACATAAACCTAAGGCATATAAAGAACTAACATAGAGAGAAGTATTTCTAACAGGGTAAAGTTATCAAAAGTGCACGATGTCAGAGTATATGAAACAGTACTCGATCAGATTTTTTTATCTTATGATTGATACCGAAGTGCTTCTCCTAGGATATGACTTTTCAAGAAAGTGTTGGTGTACTCTAAATCTTTAAAAGTACGGTTACGAATGGTATAACAGAAGAATAATTGAAGACTATCGTATACATCATGAACTGAAGAAGATCGGTTGAGTTTCTTTTGAAACTGTCACGGATGTGCAACCTGAGCATCTCGATATGAGAAACATGTCAGACGAGAGAAAAAAGGAAAATTCGTGTATTTTACCTGGCCCACCCGCAGCCACCGTCTCTTCTGGATCTACACGAATGCTTCTCAGGCTGAGTTCTGTAGTTCCAGTCGATGTTGGACCTCTGCAGGACAGGGGCGAAAGCTGGAACGTCAGCTACTTCGGGCTCTTCAATTCCAGCTTCCAACAGTAAAATCTGGAAATATAACATTTTTATTACAAATTTTCTGTAGATACATTATCGATTCTTAATCACCATCACGCCGTGTCCCTATTGAGGTAGGGAGACAGAACAAGTATCCACTTCATTTTATCCTAGCGCACATATTTCACTTCTACCACGTCCATACGTGGTGCATATTCTCCTGTTGTAAGAACTATTTACTCTTTCAGAATTTGGATAATTTGATCGTGCTACGAGTGTCTACTAGATCTTCCTAGACTTCTTGTGTATCTTATACTTCTCGTATGAATTATTTTGTACATATTTCGTCATTCGTTTCATCTACATCATCAAACCATCTCAATGCTATGTTTCTTCACTTTCAACTCTCCTCGTTCCTTATTCTTTCATATATTGTTTTTTTTTCAAATATACCGATTCCAAACATTAGAAACTTACTTGATAACTTTATTCCTATCTACTATCTACCACTATAACTCGAAACATGTCGATGAAAGAGAGATTAAACTAATCTCTCAGACTCGAAGCCATGAGTCTTCGTCATCCATTGAATGGAATAGATCTATTTATCATACGTCTGGCATTGACTCGAACTTTCCTTGATTACAACAATTGTCGGGAATTACGAAAACCAAGATTTTTAAACGGCGGGGACTTTAATTATATGTTTCTGTAAACAAATTTCAACCATCATATTTAAAACCAGTTTAAAGTTAACCGGATCGCTAGAACTCGTTATTTCTGGATAGCTAACAACAGTCTTCTTTACTTAATTTTACGATCAAATATAAAAGAATAGAAGAAATTATTGAAATAGCTAACTACGACTCTTTGTTGATTGACAAACTTTTGTTTAAGGTTACGGATAATTATTTACGCCATCATGGATTAAGGTTGTTTTAGGTGCCATGCCATACTCACGAATGAATATGTTAAGAACACCAACTCTCGCACACGTTATGACCTTGTTGAATAAATTTTCCATTATCGATATCTTCCATATCTTGATGGATACCTCGACGACCTCCGTGACCTAGTCGGTAAGACGCCTGTCTTATGACTCAGAGATTGCGGGATCCATTCCCGCTGGAACCCAAATATAAGAAAAAAGGTTTCTGTCTGGCTTTCACTAAACCCTTCATAAAAATCTTTATGTTTGGCTGGAATAAATTGCTACATAATGGCTGTAATTCCACTGGGTTATGCTGCGTATAACGAAATTGTTATACATGATTCGTTCGGGCGCTGCTATAGCTGCCAGACGTAATTTGTTTCGTGAGTCACTTCACAGGGAAGCATGAGATACTGAGTCACTTCACAGGGAAATAAATATAACGTACTGAGTCACTTCACAGGGAAGCATGAGGTACTGAGTTACTTCACAGTTACTTCTTTTTTTTAATTTCACCTGGCGAGTTTATTGCCATGTGGCAATCTCTTCCAACCAACCAGAAAGATGTTTAAATGGGTCCTAAGTGAAAATCAGACTGGAATTCCATTTAAAAAATCTGGATTCCAGCGGGGATCGAGCCCGCAATCTCCGGATCGGCAGACAAGCGTCTTACCACCAGGCGACGGAGGTCATTTTTTTCTTGTTATTTGATATAAACCTGTATCAAATCAAAATAAATCATTATTTTTTCTCGCATGGGTTCTCTCTTACAGTTCGGTGTACAGATTTCTCGTCCATGAAACAGCTTCAGAAGAAACTGCAAGGATCTTCTCCAGTCCTCCCGGAAATAATGTATTGAACATCATTCACGGTGTGACCACATCCTTAGCCTCTTCTACATCCTTATCACACAACTTTTACAATCCGCAAACATTCCCATTTGACATTTGAATCTAAATAAATTGTATGAGAGTTGCGAAGAAAAGATCTAAGAAGGAATGTTGTAAAAACCAAGCTAATGGTGATAGAAACGTGTGAAAGGAAAACTAAATGCGATATAAAGATGAATAATGAAAGATCAGAGAAAGTTGAATAATTCTGATATTTGGGTATAATTTTTTCAGATGATGGAAGAGTTAAGAGAGATATCGAACGGCGTGTAAATATAGGAAATTAAATTAATCAATGGGGCACTAAAACATATACTCGTACTGGACAGTATCAAAATCGGTTAAGTAGATGGTCCACAATAGTATTTTGTTGCCAACATATAAGAGTGAAATATGGGTGTAGAAAAGACTGAGAGGAGAAATAAAGTATGATGAAGAAAAGCACGCTGAGATGGTTTCGGCATGTGAGACGAATATATGAACAATCCTAGCAAAACAGACGTGGAAGACGTGCAAGAGGAAGATCAAAGAAAGTGTGGTTGGATCAAGTGAATGAAACCCTAAAAGAAGGAAGCGTAGAAGGTCAGAGAAATCGCGGAAGTTGTATGGATGTAGGAAAGTCTAACGATATATGTCGAGACAGGAAAGTATGGCGCTCTGTCATCTCTGCCTACTGCGGTAGTGACGTAATGGTATGTATGTATATTATTACTATTTTATTGTTATTTTTATTTTGTATGTATGTAATGTAATCTTTTCATATATTATGGGAGCCTTTTTTTGTGGAACCTGGTACAACTGCATCGCAGTTTTGCTTCATATGTTTATGGTAAATGCGGTAATTAAAACAATTCTATGGTGCCCCCCTTCCCTTGATACCCTTAATACGTGCTTATTTTGCTTAATGGTTAATTCAGCCCTGTTGATATTGTTTGATTTGAGTTTATGTCTTTTAGTGCCTCATTTACAGTATGGTAGGTCCGTAAAATGGTGGCAAGTCTATGCAGAGCGCATTTTATAATTTATTATCTACTAAAAAAATTCTATGGTGCCCCCCTTCCCTTGATACCCTTAACACGTGCTTATTTGGCTTAATGGTTGATCCAGCCCTGTTGATATTGTTTGATTTGAGTTTATATCTTTTAGTGCCTCATTTACAGTATGGTAGGTCCGTGAAATGGGGGCAAGTCTATGCAGAGCGCATTTTATAATTTATTATCTACTAAAAAGTTAATATTATACAATAACTGCTTGGACTAAAACTTATATTGCTACCAGCTATACAGGTTCCAGATTTGGACACTTCAAGGCAATAATTACAGACTGAACACAGAAAGGCTATGGCCAAGTGACCAAATACTCTCACTACTAGACAGTGACTCCCAAACTTCAGTTCCCGTGGTAATACTCAATACACAAGCTCAATTTTCAAATTGATGTGTGTGTTAACCTTTTCCTTCCTGTGCTAAAAAAATTCGCCCGTTTCGGTGCTGTGTATTCAATACACATGTAAAAATGAGCGATTTAAAATCGTTAAA
Source organism: Odontocerum albicorne (assembly GCA_949825065.1). Taxonomy (NCBI): domain Eukaryota; kingdom Metazoa; phylum Arthropoda; class Insecta; order Trichoptera; family Odontoceridae; genus Odontocerum; species Odontocerum albicorne. The sequence goes on from OX463856.1 coordinate 9,089,182, forward strand.
ATAAGAATATTCATAGCCAATCGCTTAAATTAATTAAATTTGAAGTCAAAAGTGATAATAATTGACATTTAATTGCTGAAAACATGAAAAAAAAACATCGGGTGACGTTCACAAAACGGGCGAAGAGACCACCTCAGATGAATGCGCTAGAGCAACTGAGACCTGAGACGGACTAACACTGTGTGTGTTATACCTCGAAGGAAGAAACACAACTGCAAACTGAGATTCTGTTTCTTGCGTTCCCATATACAGAAGTAGAGTGAGAGTGAGACGTGAATAGCGTCGCTTCCTCACCCATAGTGTTTTTTTTAGAATGAATATACCTACGTCACACACTGGCGGCACACGTTTGATTGTATTGGTGAATTTATTCCCGATTTTCACAAAATATCTCTGATGTGGCCGATAAGTGCTAATTATTATTAATATTATTTTTTCATTCAATGTGTAAATGTATTACGGACGAACATCTAAAATCTGAACTCAGTATTTATTATATTTATAGAGATATTAAAGTGTTTAGAAGCAATGTGTACTAGTTACACATCACAGGGAAGGAAGGGTTAATGTTTGTTTATCCGACATATTCAGCTGAACAGGATCAAAATCTGCTTATATGATCCGCAACAGCATTTAATTACCAAATTTGAGTAGCAATGTCGACAATGACTAGTTGATAAGACACTTGTCTTCCGACCTGGAGGTTGCAGGTTCGATTCCCTCTGGAACCCAGTTTAAAAAGCAAAAATTTTCTGTCTGGTATTCAATTAAGGCCTCATAAACGTATTTCTACATGTACTGGATACAAAAAAAATGTTATATATTTTTCGCTCGGGCGCTGTTGTACCTACTAGATGTTATTTGTTAAATAACAGTGGGTTCGAATCCCGAGTTAGAGCGCCCGTGATTAGAGTTTGCTCTCTAAATGAGGAGGTAACATTAAAAAAAATCATGTCCATCGGATACAAAAAATGAGTTGATAAAGCAGATTTTTTTCTTATCGATGGAACGAAGCCGTTTAACAGTTTCATTTCAATGAAAAAAGCACATAAATCACTTTAAAATCATAATAAAAAAACAAGTATTTTTTCAAAAAGAATCTTGTCCAGGCTTCAAACCAATCAAAAAAGATCATGTCCGAATTGACTAATCATGGCTTTCCGATTGGGTCTAACTTCATACCAGTTCACCAGCAACCGTCAGTTTTAAATCGTACGTGCAGTGTAATGTCATTATACAGCTTTATCTACCTAGATATATTTGTAGTTTTATGGTAATATTTCTTCTTATTTTGTAACACTTTACTTATTTTATTTGATTAAAATACAATTAAATTACTCTACCCGATTATTTTTTTATTATTTTTTGCAACACCTGTATAATATTTTTGAAATCGAACATAAAACATCATGGTGGGTTTATATTAGTGGGTTTGGATTCCGAGTCAAAGTGCTTTGAGGAGAGTCTGTTCTCTTAACGGCGTTGTATAAATTGTCCTTTTCATTATTTTAATACTAAAAAAACAATTATACAGTACAAATGTGAGTGGAAGGAGTGGCAGAGGAAGATCGAGAAAAGTACAGATGGATCTAGAAAATTGTGTTAAGAAAGACGGAAATATAAAAGATCACACAAATCGTAGGATTTGTATGATAAGGCCTATTGATGTAGAAGAGATGAAAGACTCGTGTCGCGATAAGAACGTCTGGTACGCTGTCCTCTCTGTCTACTCCAACAGATAACGGCGTGAATATATGTACAGTACCCGTCAGTAAGTAATACACATCGGGCTTAAGAAAGAGACTGTCGCTTTGTAGAGCGTCATCTCTGCCGCACGATGGGCTAACAGTCCGTGCGACAGAGACGACGCTCTACAAAGCGACAGTCTCTTTCTTAAGCCCGATGTGTATTATTTACTGACGGGTACTATACTCAATATATTCAATTACAGTTGAACTTGGTTATAATGAGCAAAAGGCAACTAAATTTACTTGTTATTGCCATTATTCGTTATATTATAGACTTAGGTATATCTATCGTCCAGTTCATTACTCAGACAACTCCAAATAACCTGTTTTGAGATAATGAGAACAGCAATATTATAATCGTCACCATAAATCAAATACTATTCATTTTTGCACGAGTTTTATATATTTTATCAATAGATGTTGATAAAATCTATGATTGATTGATGAATGTCTGAGTAATGAACTGGATGATCGATATTATGACCACGTCCGTAGCGTAGTTGGTAAGACGCTTGTCTCCCGATCCGGAGGTTACGAATTCAATTCTCGTTAGAACCAACATTTAAAAAAAAAAGAATTCCAGTCTGGTTGTCACTTAAGGCCTCTTTAACATATTTATGGTTGATTGGAAAATATTGGCATACGGCCATAAGCCTGCCAGTACAGTACATTGTAAGTAGATGCCTATTTTCTTATTTATCTATTGATATGATCACCATATTAATAAATTGTAAAGTATATATCTAGACTAAATATGCCTTAGAAAACCAGTAAATTTTAACATATGTAATTAATTAAACATACTATATAATAAAATTGTTGTTTATAGTTAAGGCATTAACGTTGTGGAGGTTTAAAGACATTGTAATTTATTTTTAACAAACACTGTTTATTCCACTTTTTTATGACGGTATAACCCTACAGTCTTGCTTGTACTCCCCTGAAGATGAGGTGAAAGCCTTGAAACCGGAAGGGTTATACCGTCATAAAAAAGTGGAATAAACAGTGTTTGTTAAAAATAAATTACAAAATAAAATTGTAAAGAAAAGCATACCTTCACCCCATGTATCTAGTTGGGGTGGGCAGAGATGACACAACTCCGTGATTACAAATAATAATATACTCAGTAATAAAAATTACGCTAATTGACGAATGCCAATGCACTCTAATTGACGAATGCCAATGCACTATTATTTAGTGCCGTCGCATCTCCAAAAGAATAAATTTATGACATAAAACGACCCATAATTCGACGTTGTTATCATAAAACTGTATTAACATTTGCATTCTTGTCATTTGTAAGAATTGGGGTTTTGCGACTACCCAATCAATTAAGAATGTTTATAATGTTTCCAAAATTCGATCCGTATATCCGTGAAGTACGCTTGTTATAACAGTGACTGTATGGAAATATATACGTGTAACTCAAAATCATTAGAGTTTTGCTCATTATAGTAGCAATCTTCATAAGAAGATCACTGCTATAATTTCGAACTTGGTTATTACGAGCACGGACATAATATCCGTGCTCGTAATAACCAAGTTCGACTGTAATTGTGGGACTGATTATATATCAAGCAGTTTAAAGAAAAGAAAAAATAATCTCGCTTATCGTGTCAATAATTACTTTGTAAATTTAACATTGGAGTTGAATTTTTAGTTCACAAACCGCTTTTGCAATTCAATCAACAAATTACAATTACTAACAATAGTCACTACAGTGTCTCGGGAACGTGTTTTTCCATGAACTGTCTGTACTTCTGTATCGTAAAATCACGCGAACATTTCGAATAATCGTGTGACTTGCATTCTTCCTACTACGGTCAAAATTATAATTTATTTCAAGGACGAAAAAAATGTATTTTGGAGTAATTATTTATCTTTTCACTTATATTTCATTATATATTTCAGGTTATAACTTGTGATTGTTATTCTTTTTTCAAAAGTTTAATGATTGACATCTGTGCATAAATACTACTACTTTTTAACGAGGCTCTTCGTAAAAGTATTAAATGTTCAGTAATCATGCACGGTAGATGACACTGCAAACATTTGGATACAAGGTTATTGATAAAAATATAAAATATTAATTACTATAAAATGGCTTATCTACCCCATGCGATTGAGTATGATTTTATCATCCACCCTGTGAATGGAAGACGCCTGAGCGTGTATTGCTTTATTGTGCGCAAGCAGTCAGCAAGCGCACAGTCTTGACAAATTCAGCCTAAAGTTCCGATGGTAATAAGATCAATCTTCATTGACGATCGACAGGTTTAATCTGCTGCAGTTTTTTTTCCAAGTATTTTTTTATACAACGCAATTTATTGTATTATTAAGTAACGCTACTAAAATTAATTATAAGCTTCAAAATTTTAACAACACAAAGTTAATGTAACATGAATTAAAAATTAACAGATTTCTTACTTAAGTCTCGCCTACTATTCAAGAATATAAAAAGCCAACTTTTTAAAATATGGCTAAGACGTGTGCTAACGAGACGAGATGAAAACGAGATGCCGCAAACAGATACTCGTACGTCCAAGTAGCTATGATCCATCTGTGACTCTAGCGTTGTTGATGATTGATTGAACAGAAAAGAATGGATCATTAACCGCCTGATCAGACAGATTTATACGTTATTATTGGCTCACATTATTGTCCTGTTAATGGACAACAAATCTCACCGAGTGCGTATTATAAGTTATGGTGATTAAAACAATTTCATAAATTTTAGATTAACTGTTACAAAGTGATACGATTAGATCTAAAAGATTTTCATGTTTGACAATTGGTTTAATTGGCGGCTTCTAACATACGTGTATGTATTCTTGTTTCGAAAAATATAAGATATATCGCCATGTTTCTGGCGCAAATTGGTAACTTACATTTTACTGTTTGTGAGATATTTTCATATGACAATAAGTCAGACAGGTTGTATTATATACAAAAAGGTGAACATGGTGTTGTTAAAGCTACAATTCCGTTGTAGTTATACTTAAAATAGCATGCTACTCAAAAAGCCAAGTTAAACGTAGAAACAGCCCAACTTTTCAGCTATTCTTCGACGAAATAAGCAAATTTTAGCGGGTTTTTTTTTAAACAACGCTGATAAATATAATCACTAAAGGCCGCAGCTATTTCCCGATGTTTAAAGAACACTATCTAGAAAAACAAGCATATGAACATCCAAAGCAAGGTGATGATATACAAGACCTGTGTCCGCCCCATAATGGCATACTTCATAGAGTCCAGAGCCAACACTGTCAGAACCAAAAATCTTATTCGAACCAGCGAAATGAAGGTACTCAGTAGTATCGCTGGCAAAACCCTTCGTAATAGAGTACGAAACACAGAAATCCGAAGGACGTGCGAAGTTGAAGATATTGTCAGATGGGGACGACAGAGAAAAGGGCTCTGAAACGAACACGTATCCAGAATGGCGGAACCAAGAGCCGTAAGAATGGCCAGGGACAGTATCCCCCAAGCAAGCAGACCTCCAGGACGACCTCCCAAAAGATGGAAAGGCAACAGGCAGTCGACGTCGCAAGAGGCAAACAATGATGCAGGACCATAACAGGCCAACAGGCCTAAAATAAGATGATGAAGAAGAAGAAGAATGATAAATATATATCAAAATACACAAACTTAGGTATTTACTTTTACAAGATGTAAGAAAAATAATAACTTTTACAAGATCTAAGGAAAAAAATAAAAAAGGATGTGTTTCAAGATAAGAAAGTCTTGCACTCTGTCCTCTCTGCCTACTCCGACAGAAAAAAAGCGTGATGATATTTTATATTTGACTTTTATCATAAATATTCTTGATCCGAATATGAAATATCGTCAGGTTTCTGGCACAAATTAGTAACTATCCTTTGACTTTCTGAGATATTTCAAATTTATATATTGTTAATAGTTAAGGTATTAAAGTTGTGGAGGTTTAAAGACATTATTTGTTTTATCAAACACTGTTTATTCCACTTTTTGTAACGGTATAACTCTACCGATTTCAAAGCTTTCACCTCATTTTTTTAACCTGGCGAGTTTATTACCATGCGGCAATCTCTTCAAACCAACCAGAAAGGTGTACTTAGTGTTAATAGGCTTTAAGTTAAACAACCAGACTGGAATCTCATTTAAAAAAATCTGGGTTCCAGCAAGGATCGAACCCGCGACCTCCGGATCGGCAGAGACAAGCATCTTACCACCAGGCCACGGAGGTGATCTTCAGGGGAGCACAAACAAGAATTGTTCACACAAATTAAACACTGTTTGTTTGATAAAACAAATAACAATTTCAATTTTAAAGTCAAAACTCCTTCCAATCCATGGGTACGCTGGATGGAGCTCGACGGAAGGAGAGCTCGGGGGAGTCCCTTGTTAAATTAGACTTGAATGAGCGAGCCCTTTTCGTCCGTTGGTATTTTTTAAAGTATCATGGAACGTAAGATTTCCTTTTTTAAATTCTTCATCAAATTATTTATTTATTGCGGGTGCATATAGCAAAATATACCCAATCAAATGTTTAAATAATAATATAGCAAAACTCAAAAGGTTCGATGTTTGACATACTCGTATATATCATAAGTGTATATTGCTTCTGATCCTCGTAAACATTTTTGTGGAAGGTGCCGTAGTATGGGCATAGTGTTGCGATAAAGATATTTAATATTTTATAACATCTTTGTTATTAAGTTGTTAATTGACAGTAACAATATTGAACTTAATTATGAAACAAATATACCGAATAGTATGTGCAGTGTTATTGCTAATTGTGACAAAACATTGACTTGTATATCGGAAAATCGACAGCCGAAAGGCTCACATGAATTCATTTTAAATTTCAAATCACTGGTCTCAAAATTAGTTTGAATATTTATAAAAACAATGTAATATAAGTGGTTAGAAGATAAAAACACTGAAATTTACCGAAAAATAACCAATAATTTATTTTCTCAATACAGGCTTAACCCAATTACATTGAAAAATACAAAAATTGTTAACATTAAAAAAAATTATGTATACGCATACATGTATGATATACACACATACATACACATACACACATATATACACATACATATACACATATATTCAAAGTCACTTAAATCCGTTGCTTTCTAACGCCCCCAATCTTAAAAGAACGAAATATTTTGCTTTTGGTAATGTGATATGAAATATGTCAATATCTGAAGCAACCCCGTTCAAAAGAGTTAATGCCTTTCCAACAGGCATAGCAGCTGGAAGACCCGTTCTTGCATATGTGATTAAGAACAGTTCTTGCCGGCGCAGTCTAGTGTAATTGTTAGGAACATTTAACGCTAATATTTGTAGTAATGCTGGACAGCTCACAACTCCTCGAACGAGCTTGACAACGTATACCAGGAGGCGTAGATCTCTTCTTACGCTCAAAGAGTTATACCCGAGCATACCCAGCAGAATCTGAGTAGAATAAAGCCATGGATAGAAACCAAACCAACTCATATAGAGATATCGTAGATATTTATTTTGTACTATTTCCACCATGAGTGAGTTCTGCGCCACCACCGGGCTCCAAATGCAAGCATTGCTTTCTAGTTTGCTACGGATCAAAGAATTAAACAACGTTTTGAGCATCATGTGATTTTCAAACGACTTAGAAATTCTTATCACAAATCCTAGAGTTTTATAAGCTGAATTACACATAAGTTCTATGTGAGAACCAAATGCAATTTTACTGTGGAACAAGACACCCAAATCTTTATTATTGTCTGTATATGTATAGATTCTAGAATTCTGTATATTGGCAGTTTAATGATAATAAAAAAATCGAAATTTTGCTCTAAACCAGTTTGTAGCAGAAAACCAACAATATTTTATGCTTCCTCACTTAGTGAAACATCTCGCATCTTCACCGTGAAGTTCTATAAAAAACCATAAAAACAGCAATCTAATCGCTGCCTTAGGGGCTTACGAGAGTATTTAAGTCCAACCTATAGTATCTTTCCTCACTAGTCCATCTATAGTATTAGCAAAGAGGAACAAGTGAATGTGATGAAATGTAAGTAGCCTGAACGAGTAGACATGTACGTGTTAAATAATTAGTATCATAATAATTAGTTGTAAAAAATGCTATCTAGTTATAAGTTAATACGTAGAAGTTAACTATTTCTATGAAATGAAATATTAAGTTCTATAAGAATAAAAAAATACGTGTAAGAAGGAAATCAAAATTAATTTAGCTAATAGTTATAATATATATAGAAATTAGATTAGTTCTTAGTTCAAAAGTAATAAATTTGTATATGAGTATAGCCTTCGGCAAATGTATGTCATTCAAATTGAGCGTTTTTTTTAATTCTTAGATTAAACACAGATGGCGTCGCGAACTTGCCTGGGTCTTGTGACATTTGAGAAGCGTAATGTATGACATTTATCAAAATGGAGTCGTATACAATACAACAACGCTTTCAAATTGAGAATTATTTTATGTATTGTAATCTCCGGAAACGGTGATGTTAATTGGCCACCAAGATCATGTAATCTGACACCGTTGGACTATTTTCTCTGGGGTTACGTGAAAAGCCAGGTCTATATGAATGGCCCCCAATCAATTCCTGAGCTGAAGGATGAAATTATTCGCGTTATTGGTGAGTTTAGAACCGCAGTTATGCCAAAATGTCATCGAAATTTTTGACAAAAGAGTGGACATATGTGGAGCTGCAAGAGGTGGGTATTTGGCGGATATTGTGTTTTTGTGTTTAAATGTCATACATACATTCAAGGACCAATAAAATTTTTTTTGAAATCAAAGCAAATTGTGTGTTTTATTCAAGAATTAAAAAATTAGAATTAAAAAAAACCGCTCAATTTGAAAGACCCTTTATGATATCACAGATTGCTTGCTCTATAACATTAAAAAATATATTAGTATGTTTAATACTTTTAGTTTCTAAAGATCTGTAAAGTTAACAAAATGTGGCATATTTTTTGTTAGGAATATGGAGTCATTTAATTGAATGTAAAAAATAAATGCTTTTCACAAGGTCAATCAAGGACCGTTTAAAATAAATTCATAGAAGTACAATACACTCGAATGCAGGGCCGCATTGAAAATTTTAATTCCAAATCTACACTAATTTTCTTTTCACTTAAAATAAAAATTTACAGAGTATATGGTTTTCCAAAAAAAATAAACTGTCCATACTTTCATAAAAAAATATTCAACATCATCATTTTATTTGTGATTTTTATTGCCATGTGGCAACCTCTTCTAACCAAGCAGAAATATGTTTATGAGGCCTTTGGAAACTTTTTTAAAATGATTGATTACCTATAAGGATCGAACCTATAACACACGAGTTATAAAACAGGCGTCTTACCAAAAAGGGCGATTAACCAGGTCGAAGATAGTGTTGTCTCCCGACCACAATCTTCAATATATTATATCTGCATCACAAATTCGGATGTATTGAGAGGTACGATACGAATAAAAGAAAATGATCCTTGCTCATTAAAAGGTCGCAATAATTTAAATATCAGTGCAAACATCACTTGAAGCACATTACTCCATATTCCTTTCGGATAAGGTATAGAGAATAGAACTCCACGATCTTGTATTTTAATATACTTTCGTTGTGTACAGTAAATTTTTAATTATTGCTATGTGGCTTTCTCTTACAATTAATCAAAATGATTTTAATGAGACCAGAATTGAAAACCATATTGATACTCTTCTAAAAAATGGGAACCAATATAAATCGAACTCGCTACCTCCGAGTCGGAAAACATGTGTTTTACTATATTTAAGACCGTCAACTTTTCTATCTGGACACACTCGTTTTACTAACCTTTCATACATCCATTTACAAACATATCTTCTTTGTGTTTTGTTGCTGATACAGCATGATTTCTTCACGCTCGATCAATTGATATGCTATCCCTCGTAATCGAGTATGATTGTCAGTCATTCTGTTGATGGAAGACGATTGTGCGTTTACTGGTTTACTGTGTGCAAACTCTTGCACTTCAGGAAGTACACAGTATTTACTGATTAAACCTTGAGTTTCGATGACAAGGTGATTAAATTTTCAACACGATAGACAGATTTAGTATGATGCAGCCTTTCGTTAGGTAGTTGTATATAGCGTTATTTTTGTGTTGATTACAAAGTACTATACGAATTTACAATGAGCAGCATATAAGGAAAGAAAAACATAAACTTAGGTGTTAAATAGTCTAAGAGTTCGGAGCTGAATCCGCCAGGAATCGAACCTGGGGGTGCCTTGCTTAGCAAGAATGCTTCGCATGAAAAGCCACGGATGGATCATAGCTGCTTTAGCGTGTCTGATTGCGACATATATTGTTCACCTCGTCACAGCAATCAAGCCTGAAGACATTGTAAAATCAAGCTGAAAGGAAAGATGACACTGGGTCATGAAGCTCTGAAAAATCTCTTAATCTGGAGGAGAATCTTGAAATAACATTGTTGTCACGATCTTCTGCATTGAGGCCACGACTCAAAAAAATGCAAAGATTGAACTGAACCGTATTATAACATACTTTCATTGTAAACGGTAATACCTAGTGAATTTATTTCCGCGTGGCAATCTTTACCAACTAACCAGAAAGATAATCAAATCAGAATTGAAAACCAGACCCTTTTTAAATAATTGGATGCCAATGGGAATCGAACCTGTCTTTTTCCCTTAAGGTCTGTTTAACATATTTCCGGTTGATTGGAAGATATTGCCACATGGTAATAAGCCCGCCAGGTTGTACTGGAAGTCTTACATACTAGGCCACTTAGAGACAGTAGAACCAGAATTAATGCATTTTCATATTCTATGAAAAAACAAGAAATTTCTCGCAAACAATTTTCAGGCTCCATTGTCTAAGTTGTTGTATTAACAGGCGGAAATTGGTGTCGATGATTCGGTTTCAATTTCTTTCAGACGCGTTTTGTCCGTTTTCGCAATGGTGTCTATTCTATTTGTTAATTTCGGTTAAAAATGACAACGCAATTACTTTTTTTTTGCAACGAGACCATTGCACTAATTACGTATTTATTCTTGTTTTTCGATTGTAAATTTTTGGCAACTTTATCGCTGGTTTATTAATTTACAACAGTTTTGACAGACAAAGCGAATAGTTATAACATAATTTAAACAACTAACTGAGACAAATACCAATACATTATTTGTAGCCGATTCAATTCAATTAGAAATATATTTGTAATAAACAACTCCATTGTAAGGACCTTGCGTTTAAATCTTTATTGCTTGTAAATTAATAATTTTGACTCCAAATATTTAATAAAAGGACTCATAAACCACAAATTAAAAAAACAAAATTTTAAATAGGGTAATCTTCGCGGGCTAGAAATAAGGACGCCTGTCATTTTATCCCGAAGGTTACAGATTTGATTCCTTCTGAAACCTAATTTATTTAATAAAAAATTCTGCCTGATTTTCAATTAAAGCCCCTTCAACATATTTCTGGTTGTTTGCAAGAGATTGACATGTGATAATAAGCGGGCCAGGTACTTTATGAATGTGGTGTTTTTAAATCTACTTTGTTGTAGTCAAATATAAAATAGCATGCTATTGAAAAAGCCAAATAGGTTTTTCAGCTACTCTTAGAATAAAGTAAGATATTTGTAACGTAGTTTTTTTGATCCAACCATATTTTCCTTGGTCTTCCTCTACATTCATTGGTACTATATGTTTGTTCATCAAAATTGATACTAAAATACTGTTGAGAACTATATCTTAGCAAATGTTGGTAATGTCCGGTTTGAATATATGTGTTTTAGTGGCCCATTGTCTTGTTCGATATTCCTCTTGCTCTTCCATCATCTGAGAAAATACTACCCAAATACGAGTATATCGCATTTACTTTTCCTTTCACACGTTTCTATCACCATGTTTTTCGATTTCGCTAATTCGATTCGATTCACTAATTATCAGGTCTTTCTCTTTTTATCCGTCATATAATACTCGTATACAACACAGGTTGATATAAAAATAACACTCAAAAGGGTTTCTTGTTTTGTTTGTATAATTTATATAAATTGGCTTAAAACTTAATAAATCAAAAAACCCAAAACTGAGAAGTGTTTCATAAAAATAAAAACAAGTTTTTTCAAGATTTCGAAAAAATAAAAACAAATTTTTACAAGATTTCAGAAAAATAAAAACAAGTTTTTACAAGATTTCAAAAAAATAAAAACAAGTTTTTATTTTTTTCAGAAAAAGATTTCAGAAAAAAAGATTCAGAAAGATTCAAAAAGATTCAAAAAGATTCAGAAAAAGATTTCAAGATTTCAGAAAAATAAAAAAAAAAGTTTTTACAAGATTTCAGAAAAATAAAAGCATAAAATAATAATTGAAACTCGGGCCAGACAGAAAACCTTCAGAGATTCAGGAAGTCACCAGATTTTCCACAAAAATTCGAGAAAGCAATACTAGCAATATGTATGCAAAAACTATAGAGGATGTACACATTCATACAACTACGCCATTTTGCTGTCGGGGTGGACAGAGACGACAGAGCGCTAGACTTCCTTATTACGACACATATTTTTTTGCCTCTTCCACATACATACACCTTCCCACACAACTCGAACGATTTCTCTAACTTTTAACATTTTCTTCTATCAAAATATCATTCAGTTGATCCAACTATAGTTCATCTTGCTGCTTTTTTGTGCGACTGAATTATGCTCGTATATTATGGTTGAATTTACGACCTTGTCCATTTTGTGTAAAATTAAGTATTTGAAGGCATCCACTTTTATATTCGCTTGACGTGTACAAGTGTTGTTACTTCTTCACGTACAATAGTATGGCTGATACGTGCGATTAAGAATAACGAACTCAGTGCCTACTACAGTGGATTTAACACCCAAAGACTCGATTTATGGAACCGAATACAATGTTGTCTCCCAACTACGCTTTACAATATACGAGTATATGAATCACAAATTCCAATAAGTTGAACAATATGAATGCGTTAATGAAGTTGTTTCCCCATTATTTGATTTTGTATTGGGATTATTCACGTCCGGCTTTTATCAATTCTGCTTTTAATGCAGTGATCTTCACTCCAGACTGCATTTTCCCTTTTTCATGCATGCAGCATACGTTTGCTAGATGTCAGTTTTCGTACGTCATATCGGCTTCGTCCGCAAATAGCAATACGTATATCTCCGTATCACGAAAAATCATATTGATGCCAGAACATTACTTGATAGAGTTACGAGTAATATTAATGAACAAAATAAACCACGAAAAAACATATTGATGCCAGAACATTACTTGATAGAGTTACGAGTAGTATTAATGAACAAAATAAATCACGAAAAATCATATTGATGCCAGAACATTACTTGATAGAGTTACGAGTAATATTAATGAACAAAATAAACCACGAAAAAACATATTGATGCCAGAACATTACTTGATAATGATACGAGCAATATGAATGAACAAAATAAATATTTTTAACCGTTTCAATGCCTAAACGGAATTATCCACGTATTTAATATATAGAACACAGGACTATCGCGGTTATATCCGCGTTCATATTGTTAAGCTTATTTTACCTGTTTGGCAAGTGTTTAAGCTATATTTTATAATTAGTAAAAATACTGCCATCTATGTAGAAGATTATGAATATTTTTTTCCGCTTGTTAAGATGATTTATGATCGAGATATTGTCATTTTTCTTAATTGATCCATGTGATAGCTATATTATATGACTAGGGATCAATGAATTTAAGTGGATTCCCAATAATTTAACGGTTATTTTTGTCAGAATATTTTTGACATCATCGTCTCATGTGTGAATTTCTTATGTGAAGTTAAAACCATTGGAGTCGACAAAGAACTCGCGATTCATCATCGCACGTGTTACTAATACTAACTCTAATGTAAAGAGGCAACAAAACTCTCACACATTACAAAATTGGAGTTGATAAAGAACTCGCGATTAATCATCGCATATGTTGCTAATACTAACTCTAACGTAAACAAAACTCTCACATATTACAAAACGAACAATTTTACCAGACTGGTAATCTTTTTTTTTTTAGTATATCATCTGGTGAGACATCTTACCAACTAGGCCAGTTCGGTCGTCCTATCTCATTACCTATGTGAAGTGTGAATATTTCAGAATTCGATGCAAAGTAATCGAATTGGTTTCCTTATTTAGTAAGTTAAAAATCAACACAACGAACGAAATGAATTTATTTTTTTACATCAAAATAATTTGTGAGGAAATGCCGTTAAAATTAATTTCCAATTATCAGGCTTCAAATAGACACAATAATACGTAATAGAATGAAGAATACTGTATTTTTATGAGATTAATTATAACTGGTCGTTTTTGGAGATATTTTTAATTTTGTCAAATTGCACATAACTATGAGAATTTTCCTAATTGACTAAGACGAGTCTAATGTTCACCACTGATGGCCCTATCTAGTATTATCTGATGGATGCTTATCCTATTTTTAGAACATAAATAAACCCGAGGGTCACCTGTTTTAAGACCAGGATGCATGTGGATTTCTTCAGGCCGAGGCCACACAAGAAGGAGCCTCGTTTGATGCTTAGAGATATGCGCGAGTTAGGCGACATATCCTAGCGAACCAACGTATTGCATACTATCGCAGTGGCCACACTGCACGGTTCGCGCCACGTTGCATGACGATTAGTCACCGAGTGAATATCCGAGCGAATGGATGTGTCGGTTAATTTACAAGATGGCGGAAGTTTTAATGACAGCTGTGTATAAAAGGTAACCTTTGTAGAACCCATCGAGCAAATTATAGAAAAATGTACCTGTAATAAAATCACTTTGGAATGAAGTTGCACAGGAAGTAAATAAATATGGTAAGTTATAATGAAATTGGTTAGTTTTGAGAGTGACATCACGTGTTGACTCAACCATTCCCGACTGTCAAATGAATTTGTACGTAGCTAAAGAAAGATCGATGGATCCAACAAGACATTATTGGGTCCATCATCGAAGGACCCAAATTCTTCAGGTGCATTAGCACTAAGGAGGAACGATGTCACTATGACATTCCGTCCCGTAAATATATATCCGTGAAATACTGCATTGTAACTTAAAATGTTGATGAAAGTGAGTTTTTTCCATCTTTACCATCTACTTCCGACATAACACTTGCCGGACAACACGCAATGAAAGGGGAAAATTAGACGTAATTATGCGAAAAGGACCCAGCCGATTAAAATATACATATCTTGATTAATTCCAAAAATCCAATAAACATACAAATAGATGTAATATTTTATCGATTATCTAAAAACAGGTAAAATGCGGCTTAGGTTGTTTTTGTAAATATACGCCATATTGTCTTTAAATATGGCATATTGTGTAGCAAATCGCGTTATCGAGAAAAACATTTTTATTGCATTTTTTGTGCAATCAATTGTACGGTTTGCCACACAACCAGTCTTGTTAATTTATTGCCGTGGCTATACTTTTGATACAAACTATTGTCATGGGTTCGTAGATATTTCTTTACCATTTACATTCACGTCAGCATGCTCATTAAAAATTGCTACAATTCGATCAGATTTATTATGCTTAAACTATTTTTAAATTTTCGAATTACCACCACACAAGTTTTTAACTCTTTTTTCCGTGGGGTTCTTGTAGTACTGATTGAATTGTTATCGGATTGCTTTCTATCTCACTGGGTTCTCATTACATTTCTTATTCTTTATCGCGTACTCAATGCTGAGTGACGTGGTCACTCAGCATTGAGTAACTGTTATGTCTAGAGAACCGCGTCGTTCAGCATTGAGTCTACTCAGTGATCTACTTGTCTCCGTCCCTCCCGGTCCTGGGACATATTAAAAGAGATCATGTTAACTTCTTTATTTAATCAATCCATCTCATTGTGCACCTTCCTCCTGCTCGCCTTCCTTCAACTGTCTCAGAGATCCCCAGCTTCTCCAGACTTTTTTTTTATTATTTCTAGCAACATACCCAAAGTATGTTAGGATTTGTGTTTATTATTTCTTGCGTGTTGTCGAAAATTTTTCAGTAATGTCCAATTATTAGATGATAGAGATGCTGGGTCACCTTGCGGTCCATGAGGTATGGAGCAGCCGCCTCCAATACCACATCTCATAGGCATCTATCATAATTTATTTCCTTCTTTCTCTTTACTCATTACATTAAAAGTATTTTAATATGTTTTGAAGTATTTGGTTATTAATGATTTTTTAATTAGCGATATTTGCTTTATGAAACTCGAGTGCCTCAATTCATAATTTTGTATATTTTTGCTATATACTTGTATATAAAATTGAAACTAGTTCCTTTCAAATCATAATTTGTCTATAATACGTTTTGAAAATCTGAAAAGTTGCTGTTGGATAGACAACGCTAATGTTTTTGTACCCTAATTCCAATGTTTATCATATCTGTGGCATTCTTATGTGTATACACATTTATTGCATTGGTAATTGAATAATTTTTTTTTGTAATATATAATAGTTTATGCGTACAAGTGTGTTAGCTGAAACATAGTTTGCAATCTCACGGCTAGCCTTGCCCTTCTATAATATTATTGGTGGGGTATCTCGATTGAGAGGATATTATGAGATAAGCTCAGATCCATTTATAACTTATCTCTCTCAGTATATTTAGTTTTCAATGTCTTAAAATATACGTATATGTTCTACACTAATTATAAAATTAACTCCTCTGTAATTCGTACGTACGCAAAGACTGGGAAATGAGTTTTGCAATAATTTAGATATTTTTAATATAAGTATATGATATATAGTATTCGCCAGAATATCACAACAATATTTAGAAATACCTTTATTAATATAAATAACCAAATATAAACGAAACTTGTAAGGACAATACTTTGCCTCTGGAGTTGAGTAACCCTGCATCAACGTGTGGAAGGTTTCGATTCTGCAAAACCAACTTGCATCTCGTTCTACAAATGAGCCCATATATTTTTTAAATCTTTAGATCTATCCATAAAATTCTCGAAAAATCCAATTCTTCTTGTTTTATGTAACATAAGCGTTGTTGCACTAAAAACAAATTTAAGTTTAGAACCACAATAAAAAAAGAGTTCCACAATAACATAAGTCTATTTGAGTTCCACAATAACATGTCTATTTGAGTTCCACAATAACATAATAAGAGTTCCACAATAACATAAGTCAATTCTTCTTGTTTTATGTAACATAAGCGTTGTTGCACTAAAAACGAATTTAGGTTTAGAACCACAATAAAGTAAGAGTTCCACAATAACATAAGTCTATTTGGCAAAATTTGGTAATGTTTTGTAATATAGGTACATACATATATGGAATTTAAATATGCATAATAATATTGAATAAATTTAAACAATGACGTTGTAATTACTCTTTTTATTATTACTACTGTTTTTTGTATCTCCTGTACATGTTAGTTTAAGATAAAGTTATGTACTCGTATTTTTGTATCTCCTGTACATGTTAGTTTAAGATAAAGTTATGTACTCGTATTTTTTATCTCCTGTACATGTTAGTTTAAGATAAAGTTATGTACTCGTATTTTTGTCAATAATTTTAAGTAAATGGTATTTTTTTAGTGTGATAGGATTTTGGATTGGCCGCCAAGATCGTGCGATTTAACGCCCTTGGATTATTTTCTTTGAGGTTATGTTAAATCACAGGTTTACACCAACAAACCCAAGACTCTTGATGCACTTGACGCCAACATTCGTCGTGTTATTAGCGCCATACAGCCGGAAATGCTCCACCGAGTCATCGAAAATTGGCGTGATCGAATTGGCCAGTGCAAAAGAAGACGTGAAAGCCATTTGAACGATATCTTGTTTAGATCATAAACGGCATGAAATATTCTTTCAAATTAAACCTTCAGATATATTTTTGGTTTATTAGTTGTTGTTTTATTTTATTTTAAAGTTCTATCGTTCTTAATGGGAAACCCATCTTATGTTATGATCGGTTAAAGTACATAAGAACCAGCCACGGTCAACATATGAATGAAATTATAACAATAATTGTCATTAAACCACCTATCAATTGAATTCAAATACACGACCATTTAAATAATTTATATGTGTTTTATTTCTAAAAACAATCCTACCACACCCAAAAAACACCCTATACTTGTATAACAGGTCTTCCAGCCGCTATGCCTATTGGAAGGGCCTTAACTCTTCTGAACAGGACTGCTTCGGATATTGACATATTTCATATCACATTACCAAAAGCAAAAGTAAATTTTCTTCTTAGATTGAGCGCATTAGAAAGCACTCATCAACATACTTAAGTGACTGTGAATATATGTGTATCATATGTTTGTGTGTATATACTCGTTTGTATGCATATGCATTATTTTTTACATTATATAATATTTAAAAAAAAAATGCTATGTAATTTTTCATCTTTTTTAATGTCTTGTGTTTTTCAAAGTAATTGGGCTAAGCCTGTTTTGAAAAAATAAATAAATAAATAACTTGTCATATGTGCATTTATATAGATATAAAAGACACTGTTGTGTCGTAAATAAAATAAATAAATGAATAATATTATATACATTATTAACATACTACATTGTTATCAATTGACATATTATTTATTTAATAATTTATGTGTATATTCAAAAGTACATTATGTCGTATGCTTCCAATGAAACATGGCACCAGCTTATTTATTATTTATTTACGTGACAAGTAATTACATGGATACATAATTTATTAACAATAAGTAATAATGGTTAATTTAAAGTTTACATTCAATTGATATAGCTCTGAGTTTGTTGCCTTTCATTTATCGTGTTCCCAGTAATCAAGGCTTTTGCCTGTATCTTACTGAGGACATATAAACATGGATAAATTATTTGATGTTTTTTTACCGATTGTTGATTATTCAATACGCCTCTCACAAACTTCAATCAACTTGGTAAGTTGTGAGACTTGATATGTACGAGTATTTACCACACGAGTCAACCGCTAGTATATTTCATAATTTCAAATAAATCTAAAGTCATCAAATCATCACATTTAAGAGTTCACACATTTTTTTACTGAATATTTTCCCTCCTTGCCCTAAAGGCAATATGCCTCTTTGGCTCCAATGACTTATAATGAGATACTCAATTCAATCAACACAAAAGGGCGCGGAAAATTCAGCCAATGGATCGGAACGTGGTTGTTATTGCGACAGGAGTTTGAGTACAGTACCCGGCGGTAAGTAATACATATCGGGCTATAGAAAGATACCGTCGGCCATAATCGGCTAACTTCAGCTTTGTAAAGCGTCGTCTCTGTTCCTAGAACGCTTTGACAACGACTGACAAATCGCGACGGAACACGTGTATGAATGATAGAGACGACGCTCTACAAAGTCGAAGTAAGCCGATTATGGTCGACAATCTCTTTCTTAAGTCCGATGTGTATTACTTACCGCCGGGTACTGTACTCAAACTCCAGTACAGTACCAAGCGGTAATGACAGAGACGACGCTCTACAAAGCCGAAGTTAGCCGATTATGGTCGACAATCTCTTTCTTAACCCCGATATGTATTACTTACCGCCGGGTACTGTACTCAAACTCCTGTCGTAATAACAACCACGTTCCGATCCATTGGCTGAATTTTTCGCGCCCTTTTGTATTGATTGAATTCAGTATCTCATTATAAGTAATTTCAGCCAAAGAGGCATATTGCCTTTAGGGCAAAAGACATTTTAACTATCCGTGTCGTATGTCTCTGCTGAGTTTGTAATTATTTTTTTTCTTAACGATAGTCCCAAAGAATGGATATGAAATACACATTGGCAACGTTAAGGACTTGATTCTCCTTGAAAAGCTCCGCTGCAAGATACCGGATAGGAAGTTTAACAATTATTTTTAAGATTCTTTTTATACTGAAATATTTCTCTTTTAATAAATAGAGATCATTGTAACAAGAAAATCTCGGAATAGAAAGTAGAAAGACGAGGAAATTTTCTTTGTAACAAGTATTGTTTTCAACAAATCAAACCACTTCTTGTCTTTATCAACAAACAATAAAGATTAGTATCTCGCCTTCCTATAAAATAAAATCATTATACCGCCCTCAGATATAATCAGATCCGTAATTAAATAGCCTCCACAGTATTGAAACGATTATAGACAGAATGTAGACAATTTAATGTTGGGCAATGGACTGTTACGTACCTTGTATTTACATACACCAAATACGTGACCATTCCAATTTCCATTACACAAAACTAACTGGAGGGTTATATGCTGTTAGAATAACTAATATTACTTAGTGTGCTAATAATGCAATGAAAGCAGTTTTATTGTGCGTTTCTGCAATATGGACTGACATTTTTTTGAAGAATAATTATTAGAGAAATCTTTTTACCGCTGCTTCTTAATCATTTGTCTTATCAATGTTCCTGCTATTAATGGAAGTTGACAATAATTATGAATATTTTGACTTCTCTGTAGTTCCTATGAATATTTTTTTGAACTGCAGTTTAACAATTTTCTCTAGTCAGTCTTCTTCTCCCTGGCTCCATCCTAACTCACTGTCTGCGAAGACTGTTGGGGTCAGCTCTCCTCATCCTCAGGTTGTATGCTCTTCTGTCCCGGACTACGTCCCCCAGACCGTGCCTCTGCATCAGGTTATCTTTTGCACCGCCCACGAATTATTTGGTCTTCCTCTGGTTGTTATTCGAGGAAGATCCATCGAGATAGTCTGGTTCACAATGTGATAGGGTGCTCTACGTCCAACGTGCCCACACCATCTCAATCGCCTCTCCTCCATCTTACTGTTGATGTCTGTAACACCTAGACCTCCACGAATGCGTGAACTTTTTATTTTGTCTCTTAAGCTTTAGTTTCCTAAGAAAGTGGTGTCGTTATATAGTGCACGTAACAAAACATTGTTTATGAAAACCATATGGCGTGGTTTCCTAGAGAGCGTTGGTTGTGTCGTTACATAGCGCACGCAACAAAACATTGTCTATGCGAACCAATGGCGTTGGTTTCCTAGAGTGCGTTGGTTGTGAGTGTAATGTCAAATAGCAATGCTGCTATTTGCATGACGGCCGTGATAGCAGAGCAAACAGTCGTGGAACGATTTTTCCCGTGTAGCGAACACCGTTTTAAAATAAAAAATGAGTGCAAACGTAATTGGGACCAGCGAAAAAGACGGAATATTGATTGACTTTGTAAGAAATAATGAAGCGTTATCTAATGTGAAGAGCAAAGACTATAGAAAAGCCCATTTGAAACAAAATAGATTTGAAGTTTCCAACTGACAGTTGTGGGTTCTCATTTCTGCCGTCTGGCGGCGCGCCAGCATCACTTCATGTTACGTGCGCTATATAACGAACCCGCTTTCTTAGTAAACCGTAGCTGTAAAGACACACCAGCTGACCATCTTAGCATGCGCTAGAAAATTTTCTTTCGTCAATAATTCCTTCTAATACCACCTTGTATCTACCCTACAAAATGTCAAAAGTCACAATATTTTCACAACAATATATAAAATATCTCAGCTCTTCTTCATCTTACTTACGACATCCGCATTAGGTTCACATTCATCCCTTATCACTTCATTCCATAGTCTGTCATACACCGTTAATCCGTGTGTTCTTCTCAATGTATGCGTTTTTACAACATTTTTTTCGCTCATTTTTGTATTTTTCCACGTGTACGTTTCACTCGCATACATCAAAACTAGCACTAAAATACTATGGTTGACTGTCAGCTTAAGAGATTTTGATACTATTATATAAGGTTCGAGTATATTTGTTTTAGAGCCACATTGAATTTATTTTCTATCGCTACATGTCGTTCGATATATCTCTTAACTCTTCCATTATCTGAGAAAATACGTTACATATAGCTGAATTCCTGAACTTACTCTAACCTTTCATTATTTCCTCGCGTTTATTGTTCCTAACACTTTAATATAACCATTACTTTGTATTTTGCAATATCCATTCTTAGATCTTTCTCTTTGCATCTCTCATACAATTTACTTATCAAACTCTGCGATTCATCAACTTTGGTCATACTGGCATCATGCCCAAAGTATTATACGAGTATATTAGAATTCATCTCTTACATGATGTTGAAAATGTTGAAAGCTTTTTTAAGTTGATCACAACCAGAATTATAAGGGGGACAATTTGTGACAGAATATGAAATGAAGTAATAAGGGATAAATGTGAACTTAAAAGGTTTTTTTAGGATGAAGAAGAGCAAAAAATGAAAACATAAAACAATATATACAGTACAAATGTGAGTGGAAAGTGTCGACAGAAGTAGACAAGGAAATTATGATTGGATAAAGTGAAAAATATTTTGAAAGAAGGAAATGTAAGAAATAAGAAAGATCGCAGAAGTTGTATGAGGATGAACGGAAGAGGCGAACTAGTATGTGTGTTGAGATAGGAAAGTCTAACGCTCTCTCATCTCTGCCTACCCAGCAGAAAAACGGCCTGAAGGCTTACATCTTTGTATATAAGAAAAATTATAAATTATTTTTATATTCCGTTTAAACAATTTACATGTAACAAAATGTTGATCAATACCTCGACTTCGTTTTTGCCGGATAAAATTGTTAATATTGTAGAATAAAAAAACAGATATAAATGCCATAATTTTAAGTTGAGGTCTGAGTTGAACCCATATTAGTAGGCACTCACTATTATATAACGTGTAACTAAATTTTGATCAACACCTCGACTTCGGTTTTGCCGGATAAAATTGTTTATATTGTAGAATAAAAGAACAGACATACTCGTAAATGCTATAATTTTAAGTTGAGGTCTGAGTTGAACCCATATAAGTAGGCATTCACTATTATATAACTTTAAATAACTTTTTTTTCTTTAGATAACTGAAACACTATCAATCCAATTTATATTAAATGTTTATTATTTTTATAACCTAATAAAAATCAGGCCTTGGTGAAAGTATTACATAATATTTAAAATATTTAATAGAAATATACTATCTAAAATGAACATACTTCGATTATCATATGATATATCAATAATAAACTCCTATTCAAATTTCACAGAGCTGGGTGCATGGAGATCTGTCATCATTGTCAACCTCAAAAAGCGAGATCTTGTCTATAAAAAATACTTCAATCTCAAAATAAAAATATATGTGTTACCCTGCCACATATTTCCTGTTTTTTTTAATATGTGGAGACGTGGATACTCATTATATCTCGCTTCAATAACAAAGCGTGTTTTCCTGGTTTTCGATTTATTTTCTTTCCAATTTCCTTTCCTTATAATAATGAAAGGACAATTTATATAGCGCCGTTTAGAGATCAGACTCTCATCAATGACCCTCTAGTTTGGTATTCGAACCCACTAATACAGTATGACGTCCGTGGCCTGGTGGTAAGACGCTTGTCTGCCAATCCGGAGGTTGCGGGTTCAATCCCCGCTGGAACCCAGATTTTTTAAATGTGATTCCAGTCTGGTTTTCACTTAGGGCCCATTAAAACATCTTTCTGGTTGGTTGGAAAAGATTGCCACGTGGCAATAAACTCGCCAGGTTAATTATTTTTTTATAAATATTGCAAAATAAATACATATAATTGAGTGCAATGAAATAAAAGAGGCGGCTGCGGTCATTAGATTAGGTGCTTCCCCACTTCTATTTATGTTAAGAAAAACAAATTTCGTAAGAAGATCGCAAAAAACTTACCAAGTACCTACAGACGAACTACAAAGAAACTTTTATATATCTTCCGATATGTGATAGTAATAAATTCGGCTTTCGGTGTAGTGTTGTGTATGTGTCTAATAATCGTATCAAATCAATCATTTGGGTGTCGAATTCCATAAATGCAAAAGGTGGCAAAAATTTCAGGCGGTGGATCGGAGCATGGTTGTTATCGCGACAGGAGTTCGAGTGCTTGGGCTTGTATGAGAAATGACTTGAAGCAAAGGTTTATGTGAACTCTTAAATATGGTGTGTTTTTTGGTGATTATGTGTGGGACATTCTGGAATGGACTTTTTATTCTGTCTGGAATAATAAAATATGTGGGGATTGCTTAGTTTAATATATACATGAAATTAAGTCACACTGTTTATCAACTTGATGAGAGTTTGCAACGGGGTATTTTATAATCAACAATCGGAGAAAAATACTTATTTTTCCATGTCCTTAGTAAGATACAGGTAAAAGCCTAGTTTACTGGGGACACAAGAAATGAAAGGCAACAAACCCAGATAATTATAATTTGTGTGTCCATTTTAAATTACCTGTTTTTTTTTTTCATAAATGATGTTGTTACAAAATTTATTGTATTTAAATTGATTATTAATTTCGGTAAGACCTCCCAAGAATGTCTTCCAGAGCTTTCTAAAGCTTTACACGGGATCTACATCTCTAATACTTACAGGTAGACCATTCCCGGCCACAGGACCAGCAACGGGGAACTTGCCAATATCGTGTCAGCAACCAAACTGCATAACCTTATCAAGTCGGCGGCATCGGTTTATCTTAAATTTGCTTTCGAAACTGTCTGATTCGAAACTCGGATAATTATAAAAAAATATCTGAAACAACCAGAGCGGGGCGCGTTTATTGACGCCTTTTTTGTGGCAGATAAGACACGATTTACAGGCCATTACAGACAGTTTTACAACATAATATTACATAGTTTTATAATTCGAGTCCGAATTGGACGAATATCATGCAAAAAACTTAGCCGCCGTTACAGTTTTTTTTCAGACTATTTGAAATATTTGTTTAAAAAAAATCTTGACTGTTTTAGGTTGTAACATATGAAATGTCCAATTTATGATTATTTATATTTTAAGAGGATTTTCTACATGTGTATTCTTGTTTTATCATTGTTTTCTATAAAAACGGTTGCTTCAATCGCAGGGCTGTTAGCATTGTTGGTTTGTTTCTTAACCTTTCCCTTCCTGAGCTAAAAAAATCCGCGCGTTCCGGTGCTGTGTATTCAATACACATGTAAAAATGAGCGATTTAAAATTAAAAAAATAAGAATATTCATATATAATCGCTTAAATTAATTAAATTTTAAGTCAAAAGTGATAATAATTGAAATTTAATTGCTGAAAACATGAAAAAAAATATCGGCCGACGTTCACAAAACGGGCAAAGGGACCACCTCGAACGGATGCCCGAAAGCTACTGAAGCGAGCGAACTGAGATTATATTTATTGCGTTCCCATATACCGAAGTAGAGTGAGAGTGAGATGTGAATAGCGCCACTTCCTCACCCATAGCGATTTTTTAGAATGAATAAACCTACGTCACACACTGGCACACGTTTGATTGTATTGGTAAATTTATTCCCGATTTTCACAAAATATCTTTGATGTGGCCGATAAGTGCTAATTATTATTAAAATTATTTTTTCATTCAATGCGTAAATGTATTGCGGAGGAATACCTAAAATATGAACCCAGTATTTATTGTATTTATATGGTAGAGATATTAAAGTTTTTTTAAATGCAATGTATACTAGTTACACATCACAGGGAGAGGAGGGTTAACCCTCAAAAACATGTCTGTGAAGCAAGAACGAATTATTTTTGTGTACGAATTGGGGCATAGTGTAGCCGAAGCGAAAAAAAACATCAATTCAGCATTGAAGAAACTAAGAGATGGACGGATATTGCTTCATGACAACGCCCTACCGCGTACCTCTTTAATCGCTATACAGAAATTAACACACCGAGTTATGGACTTTAACAGCATCCTCCATACTCACCCGGTGTCACCAACTAATATGATCTTTTCAAACAACTTGATATCTTTCTTCGAAATTAAACATTTATAAATCAAGGGTACATAGACGCATTTATACATTTTATTTATTTTGAAGACGTTGAGTTTTATAAAAGAAGGATCTATAATTTAATATCACGTTAGCGATAAAAACCTGAAGTGAATATTTCGATTAAATAAAGATTTATTCCTTAACCTGTACACCGCGTTGAAAATCAAATTCCACGAATTCTGTGCGCAGCACAATTTCGGCGTTTTTTAATTTCTAAGTTTAAACGCGTATTTTGTTTAGAACCACTGATATTTGATTACACCACCAAGTAAACATGACATTCAAGTAATTTTCTGATTATAAATAATAGTCATTACTCTTAAGGAGACTCATTAAATAAAGGAGATAAACTACAGAGTCACGCATACTGACGCGATAGCTGGAAATATTGAGAAACTAAAAAAATTCGGCGCTCTGTTTATTCAACAATATCTCATAAACTAATATATTATTTGACAAGGTTTTCAGATATGTCGCCAGAATAAAAATTATTTTAAATTTTAGTTCCATTTTCATCCCGATTTTGTGACATTCTTTTTAAGTATTTGTGATTTGAAACTTGCATTGTCGTCAGATCACAGGCGTTTGTGCTTCCCGCGAGGAACACGTTAAAATACTGTGTTTTAATTTCATCATTCGGACATTTCATGAAGTAAAACCTAATACTATCACGCGATTGCCCTATTGGGGGTATACAGAGAGTCCAGAACGCCAAAATTTACTATATGACATACTTTGTTCACCTCCTGCAACTTCATAAATCTTCTTTAACAGTTCTTATTGTTTCTCTTTCTCCTTATCTTTCAAACTTCATACACTTGGTCTAACCATTTTTCTTCGGTTATTTTTTGCCACGATTTCTACTCATACATGCATTATACGTTTATTTATTCAGTCTTTCGCCGCTCATTTGTTCAACTTATCCAAATCCCCATAATCTGTTTTTTTTCACCTTCCTTACACATTTTACATGTATTATCAGCATGTTCTGCGATGATAATCTAAACTTGAAACTTCGACAACGGTTAATCAAATGCTACGTTTGGTCAGTTGTATTGCATGGAGTGGAATCATGGACCCTCCAAGTTGGTAGTATGAACCGACTGGAAGCATTCGAAATGTGGATGCACCGGAGAATGCTACGGATACTCTGGATGGATATGGTCAGCAACACAAGGGTTCTTCAAAGAGCCAAAATTGATAGAGAGTTGCTGACTAATATTAAAATCCGAAAGGTGTCCTATTTGGGTCATGTACTTAGCGGAGCAAAGTATAAATTACTGCACCTGATCATCCAAGGCAAAATAGAAGGCTGAAGAGGTGTTGGCAGAAAGCCCCCGGCCCCGATAAAATAAAGCCCCCGGCCCCGATAAAATCAATAATCTCACCTTGAAAAAACTTCCGAAAAAAGCCATTTACGCCCTTACCGCCATTTACAATGCCTGCCTTCGACATAAATTCTTTCCAACCCCATTCAAAAACGCCGACGTCATCATGTTCCCTAAACCGGGTAAAAGCCACGTTATCCCTGAAAATTACAGACCGATCAGTCTGCTCCCGACTCTAGGTAAAGTGCTCGAAAAATT
Source organism: Odontocerum albicorne (assembly GCA_949825065.1). NCBI lineage: Eukaryota > Metazoa > Arthropoda > Insecta > Trichoptera > Odontoceridae > Odontocerum > Odontocerum albicorne. The sequence continues at coordinate 9,116,355 of OX463856.1, forward strand.
AATCCTAGAACGTCTCTCGTTAGAAACTTACTCACGTAACATCATCCCAGATTCGCAACACGGATTTAGGCCATTACACTCTACCAACCATCAGCTTCTTCGCGTTGTAGAACACATCATCAAATACTTCAGCTCCAAAGGCCTCACGACCCTCCTTTCACTAGACGTGGCGAAAGCCTTCGACACAGTCTGGCTCAACGGACTCATATTCAAACTGCACAAGTCAGGTATTCCCCTCAGACTAGTGCAAATCATCGCATCATTCCTTGAAAATCGCTCCTTCTCCGTCAAAATAGACGGTATAAATTCATCCCCTCGCCCCATTCTGGCAGGTGTGCCCCAAGGTGCACTGTTGTCCCCTATCCTGTATAACATATACACGAGCGATATGCCCCAATTTTCACGTACACATTGTATCACCGCGCAATACGCTGACGACACAGCCTTTCTCTCTTCATCGAAATATGAGTCCGTATCCCACAACAGACTGCAAGACTTCATTCCCATTCTGGAGCACTGGTGCACCAAATGGAAGATCAAAATAAATCCCACCAAAAGCACAGCAGTCCGCTTCTCACGCAGATACATCAAACCCATCAGAACTCTTAAACTCTTCGGCCAGAGCGTCCCATGGTCAAAACACGTAAAATACCTAGGCCTCACATTAGACAGTAGACTCTCGTGGCATAAACACGCCCTCAATATCAAATCAAAAGCTCACGGAACACTCAAATCATTATTTCCCTTGATCAGTAAATACAGCAAACTTAGCACGCGCACTAAACTCCACCTATATAAAGCGATCGTCAGACCGCAACTGACATACGCCCTTCCGGTCTGGGGCCACGCGAAGAAAACAACGCTACATCACATTCAGATCATTCAAAACAAAGCCCTCCGCATAATTTTAAAAGCACCCTACATCGTCCGTAATTCAAGACTCCACGCAGATACCAAACTACATACTATCCCCGAACATATGCGCGCTCTGGCCGAAAGGTTCTACAGCTCTATATCCCGTCATCCCAACCCAGTCATAAAAGCCTTAGATAACTACAACGCGAACACCAGTTACAGACACACTCGTCCGAAATCAATATTGCGAATCATCCCTCCGACCCCCCCCTCTTTAACTCTAATCATCCCCCCAAATGACCCCCCGATTGTCACTCTGAACACCCCATCATCGATAATTCCTCCGGCAGACAGTTTACCCCCATAGGCAACCGCATTTCTCACCTTCAATAAACATTTTCTACACCTTAATATATTTATAAAAGTCACACACATTTCCCCACTCATTTACTTATCTACATATACTATATTCATTCTTATAATTTATTCACAATTCATTTTTTCATTTTTTTTTTTTTTTTTTCTTTTCACCCATTCAATATAAAACAGTGTGTGACGACACAAATTTATGTATATTTGTATTTAATATTATGTATATATCATCATATTTATATATGTATTTAATCGTTTATAATTTCTCATAATCATTCATAAAATCAAAACAATTACCACAAACCTATCCTTTCCCGATTCCCAAAAAGATCCAAAAATTTCCAATAAATATCTTAACAGTCAGAACTTATCCGATGAAGGAGTAAGGTGTCCTACCATCGGACCGAAACTCCGAACAAGCTATCCATCACTTGTGGTGTTGGCAGGAGGCAAATCTCCTGGCTCCGCAATATACGAGCACGTGATTGGACTGATATAAGGAGCATTGGGGATCTTTTTCGGGCTGCCGGGGACAAAGATACCTACTCTCAGGTGATATTCAACGTTGGGGGGACCTGACTGAGAAAAATAAGATCAACATGTTACATATTTTTCTCACAACACGCATTTCCACTTCTTTCATTAATTTTCGATGTCCACGTTTCCTTTCTATATTACATCTATTGGCACGAATGAACTGCTGAACCATAATTTTAATAGATCTCTTCATTGCTTGGTTTAAATATACATATTTTAGCGTCCCGTTGACTTTGTTGTTTATTGCAACACGCCGTTCAATATTATATTACACATTTCCGTCATTTGATAACATACTTCCCAAATAACAGAGTTCTACATACAACTCGTTTTAATATTTTATTGTTCGCTAAAATATCACATTTACTTTTCTTTTCACCCTTTTCAAATACCATGACTTTGTGTTCTTTGTTAAAAGTAACTGTGACGCTTTATCCAAATAATTTTTTCGTTTTAATTTATTGTTCAGTTCACTTTAATAAACTTTGTCTGAATTGAATGAAGGCAATAAAATAAATTTCTTAATTTAATTAAATAAATTAAACACTATAATTCTTTGAATCCACCCCTGTAATATTAATTGAGTTCACTTCTGTTTTCAAAGACCGGTCTTTTCGTCAGGTGTTTTCGTTATTTGTTTATTTTAATGTCACCAATAAACAAATAATGCTCCGTAGCAAAATCTAATGCAGCGTACTTGATAATAACAATAAAAAGAAAATGTATTATGTGTTAGAGTGGGTTTCGCGAGAGTTTGCACTGCTGGTCTAGGATGACCATATTTTAATTTATTTTGTAATATATTATTATATATTTTTAAATATTGTCTATCTAATATTTTATATTCGAAAAAAATACTTACCACAATAATAATATAATATCAAATTATGGTATGTACGTTAAGAAAATTATGAAATCAATGGTTAATATAAAATCTAATTATTTATTCAATAGGCAAAGAAAACACAATTAACACTAATAAATTCTAAGACCAATTAAACATTACTTATAACTAGGTATGTATGTATTGTAAAAATAAATAAATGACCCTAACACTGATTCAAAAAAAATATTATTATTCTATTCTTCCTCACTAAGTGTTTGCATAGATTTGCAATGCAAAAGTGGATAGCTTACCACTTTTTTAGTTTGTCCACACAATGCTCTTCCTTTTCCTAACTTCGTAACTTCCGACGTGGTCACCGTTATGGTCACCGTATTTTTCGTCAAATAAACGGATCACATCAACCAATCACGGCAAAGTTGAATACTAACGGTTCACATCAACCAATCACGGCAAAGATAGTTACTAATACACTGATACTCGTGCAAACTCTCATGAAACCCACTATAACATAAGTTGTGTCAGTTTTTTTTCAAATTTAAAAATAAGTACCAAAATTAAAACAAAATGGTAAAGGTTATACGTCATTCGTAAGAAAATTTTCTGCTCTACAAGATATTGTGTTTGCTTTTACGTTACATATGTTTTATTATTTCATCTGATTACAAGCCTTCAAAATGGAATGTCAAGTAGACGAAAGTAATCATTTTCGACACCTCCTTCTGTTCGCGTTCAATCGAAGGAATAAAGCTGCCAAAGATGCTCACGATATTTGCAAGGTGTACGGTGAAGATGCTATGAATGAAAGGACAGCTCGTCGATGGTTTTTGCGTTTCAAATACGGTAATTTCGACCTGAAAGACATGGAGCGTTCCGGACGACCAGTGGACTTCGATGAGGACCGCTTAAACCATATTATTCATGAAGATCCTCTTCAACCCACCGTAGAAATGGCTGAGCAAATGAATTGTAGTCACATGACTGTATACCGCCATCTTAAATCAACGGGAAAAGTCCAGAAGTTGAGTGCTTGGGTTCCACATGGTTTGAGTGAAAACAACAAAAATTCATTGTCGAACGTTGACACAACTTATGTTAACACCCAATACATAGCGTTTAAAGAGCAGATTTCTAGCACTTAAAGGCAGACCATTCCAAGTCATAGGACCAGCAACCTCAAAAGTCATGTCATAATACCTTCTTCTATTGGTTTGATTCGGGATAATCAATTTATTCGAAGAATAGCTTATGTTTAAATCCAGTCAGTTTTATACTAGTCAATTTTATACAAGCCTATAGTATCAATTCCATACAACATTGAATTACATAATAGTTGTACAGCATAGAGGCCTTCTTTCAACTTGCCATAAATATGTTAAAACGTCTAAATGTGGAAAAACATTTGATGAATATCATTGGGAAAGAACCCTAAAGCCCGCATGGAAAGCAATCGCTCTAAAGTCAAGGTCCCAAAGGCTGCGTGTACTTGCCAGCTTTTTCACCACAAGTAAAAATAATAGATTTTTTTTTCGCAAGTATACAATAAAATAAGACCGTATATTAGACTGGTTCCAATATAAACACTGTACGAGGCAAATCTGTTTTATTTTATTCAATCAGTGCTGAATATCTGTAAGTTGGGTAACACGTGACTTTTTAATAAATATAATGCTTAATCGCACTATATTACAAATTCGGTGGATTATATTGTACACAATAAAATAACTATCGAAACCCATGTCAAATCACATGCCATGAACGCTGCATACTTCGCATTCATAGACATGACAGTTTATAGCAGATTTATTCGCATTCATATACATGACAGTTTATAGCAGAGCATTAAAAACAATACATAAATTTAAATGAGTTAAGTTTAAGCATAGGAAGGTGGCAGCTGCAGGCATTAGATTGTGTACTTCCCCGCATATGTTAAGATAAATATATTTGGCAAGAAAGTCGAAGAAAAATTACAAAGGAAAAACGAACTGTAGTTCGGAAAATCTAGGATGAGTCCTGTGACTGCTCACAAATTTGCCCCAATACAACCTTGTAACGATGTTCAGTAATTTTAATTATTTTATAAACTTTAATATAAGCCTCAATTCTAATAAATAGCAAGTTATTTAGGTAAATACATTACATAAGGTTGTATTGGGGCAAAATTGTGAGCTGTCACAGGACTCATCCTAGAATTTCCGAACTATACACACAAATATTCCGAATTGTGATAGTAATACATTAATTAAGCTTTAGATTTAGTGAGTACTGTTCATATACTTTCATCTATTTTAATAAGACCTCACAAAAAACGTCGTCTCCATGTGATTTCAGAGGCTGCACACGCCACCCACATCTCTAACCTTTTCCTCTTTCCTCGTTTCTCTCTGAAGCACAGATTCGAAAGTGGAAACATCCCACTAAGTGAATAACATGAGTTACTGAATGATGTTAGTTTATATTTTAAAGCTGCAGTAAAAGATATTTACTGAGTTTTACTTAAGAACAGTTAACATATCGTCAAAAGTTAATGTTTCTGGTTTTGTAAAGGAATTTTAACAGAAACGTTGTGTCATTCTGTTAAGAAATCGGTTCACAATACGCTAACCTTGATTATGTCGTATTAGTAAGTCGTTACTGTGTGTGTGTATGGTATATACTCGCAACGGGAAAATATCCACAAAATGGAATACGGCAACATTCCAAAATTAATTCTACTTCGTAAGAAAGGAGGAAATAAAAACGTTTTGAAAAACAATAGACGTTCTGTAAAGCAATAATCAGTCTAATGTCAATCATATAAAGAATATTTACAAAAATAATAACAACCAGAATACAAAAACAGATAGACGATATGCAACCAAGAAAACAAGCTGGATTTGGAAGTGGACATAGTATGACACAGAGCCAAAAAAAACACGCTGGATTTGGAAGTGGACATAGTATTGTATGATATGGAGCCAAGAAAACAAGCTGGATTTAGAAGTGGGCATAGTATGACACAGAGCCAAGAAAACACGCTGGATTTGGAAGTGGACATAGTATGATATGGAGCCAAGAAAACAAGCTGGATTTAGAAGTGGGCATAGTATGACACAGAGCCAAGAAAACACGCTAGATTTGGAAGTGGACATAGTATGATATGGAGCCAAGAAAACAAGCTGGATTTAGAAGTGGGCATAGTATGATATAGAGCCAAAAAAACAAGCTGTATTTGGAAGGGGGCATAGTATGATATGCAGCCAACAAAACAAGCTGGATTTAGAAGTGAGCATAGTATGATATAGAGCCAAGAAAACAAGCTGGATTTGGAAGTGGGCATAGTATGATATGGAGCCAAGAAAATAAGCTGGATTTTGAAGTGGGCATAGTATGATATGCAGCCAAGAAAACAAGCTGGATTTATAAATGGGTATAGTACGATGGATCGCATACACACAATGAAGCAAGTAACAGCAAAATCGAACGATTATAACAGACTCCTAAATACGAGTATGTGCTTCATAGACTATGAAAAAGTCTTTGACTCAGTAAACATGGATATATATTTGACTCAGAAAACAGGGAATACAACCAGTTTATATCAGAATAATCCAAAATATCAACCAAGAAGCCAAAGCAGTGGTGCATCTACCAGAAAAAAAGAAGGGAAATAATAATCACAAAGAGAGTGAGACAAGGAGACGCGATGTTATCCAAACTCTTTACAGCTACACTCGAAGAAATATTTAAAACCTTAAACTGGGAAAGTATGGTCATAAAGATCGATGGTGAATATCTCTCTAATTTGAGATTCGCAGATGATATCACACTCCTAAGTAAAACAAAAAAGGAACTAGAGAGAATGATTCAGGAGCTTAATTTAGCCAGAAATTGAGTCGGCTTAAAAAGGAATCTCGCTAAAATCATAGAAACGTTCAACCAGAATACTCGTGCATCAACGAGACAAGTTAAGATTCATGACGTAACCTAAGAAGAAGTCTCCCACTATATCTTTTTAGAACAGCAACTATCAGAAGACGGAAATATGATCAAGGAAAAAAGAAGAAAAATTAAAATGGGCTGGTGAGCATTCGGATGGAACAACAGTCCGAACAGAGAAAATCTTCCATTGTGTCTAAAAAGAAAAGTTTTCGATCAATACAACCTCATGGTATACACATACGTATGTAAAACGTGAACCCTTAACTCAAAAATAATACAGCATCTCTTCACATGATAAAGCATTTATAGAAGCGTGCTGGGTATAACGAAAGAAAAAAGACAGACAGTAACATGGATAAGAAGTCAAACAAAGGTCACTGCCTGCCTCTCATGAAATACAGCATCATGAAGTGTATGAATGCACTGAATGAAACCTCCGTAGCTTAGTTGGTACGACGCTTGTCATAAAGCCCCGGGGTAACGGGATCGATCCACATAGCAATAAGCCCGTCAGGTAGTACTCTTAACAACAAAACTGTTATATATTGTAGTATAATGCAATACACACATTCAATGAGCACTTATCGAATAGTGGTTGTTATTGTGACAGGAATTTAAGTAATTAAGCTTGCAGGGTGGGTAAGATGTAGTAAGAAAGTGTGTGAACTCTTCCCCTTTTACACCGGTTCAAAAATTGTTAGCTAGGTATTTAAAATTCGTTCAGTATCACGGACCTTCCGAGATTCAAATTTTGAATTACTTTCGGAGAGAATCCAAGTATTCCTCTCTCGCTCTCTTGTATTCAAAATGCAATTCTCGTATTCTTTCTTTGGCGACAACAATCGTATGGGTTTTGGCCTATTTATATTATGATTAACAATGGTTATAAAGCATCAACTTATTTTTCAGTGTTTATATGTACTCAGTAAGTTACAGGCAAAAGCCTAGTTTATTGAAAACACGCGAAATGAAAAACAACAAACACAGATCTATAAAAGTTTAGTGTCCACTTTAAATTATTTGTTTTTTATTATTTTTTGCCTTATTTTTCATACATGCAATAACTTGTCATGTAAATAAGTAAATAAATATTGTAATTTGTTTTATCAAACACTGTTTATTCCATTTTTTTGTAACGTTATAACCCTACTGGTTTCAAGGCTTTCACCTCATCATCACAAACAAGAGATTCTTGGGATATACAAGTATGTGTTCTCTCCGCTGCTCGCCGAGATCGTCTCATCCCTTCCTCCACCCCTAGTCCTCAACTGGAACGTTTACCGTTAGAAGCGTGTATCTCGGTACCAGTTCGAACAGAATTCAGACTTGTTTGGGATGATGAGGTGAAAGCCTTGAAACCAGTAGAGTTATACCGTTACAAAAAAAAGGAATAAACAGTGTGTGATAAAACAAATTACAATGTCTTTAAACCTCCACAATGTTAATGTCTTAACTATTAATAATATAAAAATAAAGTAAATAAATAGTTTATTTATAAAATTTATTAAAACTGTCGATAAAATAGTTGGTTGATTTTAAGTGCAAGAAAAATAATTATGGAATTAATAGAACTTTAATGTTATGTTTCGGAACTATAAAGGCTATTCATGTGTAAAATACACAATATTAACACATTGTTTACATATATTATTATGCTGTTTGGGGAAATTGCGTTATTTAATCGTAAAAAAAACGATTTCTTTCCCACGGCAATAGAAATATTAGATTACAATAAAAATGGAACATTTTACAAGAAAGTCAGTGTTGCATAAAATAATGCATAATCGCTGAGCTTCCCACTCGCTAAAGAACCTAAGGCACGAATCAATTTTACGTCATATTTAATATATGATGGATTCGATGTTATAATATCGGATACAAAAAAATTACGATATACGCCATACTTTCTCCAACAATGAATTTATATACGAATCAAACCCTACAGCGGAATTGCGAGTGAGCTCGAATTCTTTTCTTTCACTTTTAAAGAGAGACCGTGAACTTAGTAAGCGCATTAACAATTAGCTCGTGGAAACTATTGTATATCTAAGTTGAAGCAAATATTTATGCTCACTTCTTATAAAAGCCAGAGAATAAACATATTATTGTAAGTCGAAATTCTATCCAATGGAGAAACTATACTAATTAACCGATATCCCGACCCACCTGCGATCCGTAGACGTAGAAGTGTTGCAGCTGATGTAGAAAGAACAAAACAACTTCAGTACCCAAGACATCCCTTATATGGTCACCAGTCAACAATATCGAGATTGAAATTCAAGAATGGTTTCAAAATAAAGCGCAAGAATTGTCAATTTCTCCGGATGAGGCCCGTTTTCTGAAATTAAAGGAAAAACACCTGACAACGGAATCTGTCGAAAAAGATGACATCTGAAGACCAGCTGGCTTGCCTTACTTGGATTGTATTGAATAGACTCCAAGTAAGGTTGGCTAGATGCAAGATGAACATGCAAGGATGGAGTTTCTTGAACGAAAGTAGTACTGAATGTGATTGTGGTGATGTACAGGACTGTTAACACATGCTAATTTGTTCAAACATCGTGACTACATGCTCTGAGCAAGACCTGATTGATGCAAATGATAGAGCGATCTCTATTGTATCCTACTTGAAACACATGGCATAATTAATAACTGATGGTCCAGACACCATCATCAATGACTGAAAATTCTATGTAGTTTTGCATTACAGCTTGTCATTCTAAATACTTTGTTATTTTCAGTATATCAACGTTTACCATTAACATCATCATTATCACCATCACGCCATGTGCTCATTGGGGTAGATAGAGAACAGATATTTGCTTCATTCTAAATTAGCAAACATATTTTGCTCCTGCCACTTCAATATACCTCGTCATTAATACTCTCTTATATACAGTATTTTCATTCTTTCAGAATTTGATCGTGCCACGTTTTTCTTGGTCTTCCCTATTTTCATTATTAATTTATTATTTTAATTTTTATGTTTATTTTCTTTTACATAACAAGAAAATATATAATAAAAACAAAGCAACATTATAAAGACAAATAATTTAATAATAATCATAAAAAATAGATATATTTCTCTTCACCCATCATGCTTAATTTCTATGATCAGATATCCTAGACTTACTAGACGACTAAATAAGAATTCCTATTTTAAGTCAACCAGCTTATCACGTTATGAGCGTATCAATCAAATACTCTCGTCACTAAATGAAACATTGAAAAACAAAATCTACAAATATTAGAGTTACATATTTTCTGTTCAATAAACAAAAGTATAAAAACAATACAAACAACATATCACAAATTGAAAACAACCACACGCAATATATTGGTATATGTATAAACACCAAAATTCTGTATTTATAAGTGACCACTATAATATTGGGTGTTAACATAAGTTGTGTCCGTTTTTTTCAAATTTAAAAATGAGCACCAAAAGTAAAACAAAATGGTAAAGGTTATACGTCATTCGAAAGAAAATTTTCTGCTCTACAAGATATCGTGTTTGCTTTTTAAGTTACATATATTATTTTATTTGATTACAAGCCTTCAAAATGAAATGTCAAGTAGACGAAACAGAGCATTTTCGATACCTCCTTCAGTTCGCGTTCAATCGAGGGAATAAAGCTGCCAAATCTGCTCGCGATATTTGCTATGTGCACGGTGAAGATGCTATGAATGAAAGGACATCTCGTTTATGGTTTTTGCATTTCAAAGACGGTAATTTCGACCTGAAAGACATGGAGCGTTCCGGACGACCAGTGGATTTTGATGAGGACCGCTTAAACCATATTATTCATGAAGATCCCCTTCAAACCACCGTAGAATTCTACTTTTGGTGCTGATTTTTAACTTTGGAAAAAAGCGGACACAACTAATGTTAACACCTAATATAATGCCTATATTATAGTGGTAACTTGATAATATAATGACTACTATATAATATTCTCGTACTACCTACGAGTATTTTCGGATGTTTAAAGAACACTATCTGAGAAAACAAGTATATGAACATCCAAAGCAAGGTGAGAATATACAAGACCTGTGTCCGCCCCATAATGACATACTGCATAGAGTCCAGAGCCGACACTGTCAGAACCAAAAATCTCCTTCGAACCAGTGAAATGAAGGTACTCAGGAGTATCGCTGGCAAAACCCTTCGTGATAGAGTACGAAACACAGAAATCCGAAGGATGTGCGAAGTTGAAGATATTGTCAGATGGGGACGACACAGAAGGTTCTGGAACGAACACGTATCCAGAATGTACATAGATTAGTACTCGTACATTGTTTTTTTTTTAAATCTTCCATTATTCATTATTTCTACGAGGTTGAACCATCTCAATTCTCCTATCTTCGTCTTTAGCACTGCATCTTCTTTCAAAAATATTTTTATATTTAAAATATAAATTGATAATTTAGAAGGCCTATTAAGGCTGATATATTGAATACGAGTTGCTTTATTGGCTTCTTTTTTGAAGCTACACAGGTTTTGATTGGCTTAACGAATGAAGTTAAAACCAAATAGTCAGTACTTAAACAGATTCAATTGTATTGGTTATTCACTTATTATAAAATATAACATTAAAACGGGATCGAGAAATAAAATGATTTTTATAAATTGTATAATTTCGCATCTTTTTATGATCGTGTCTTAGTGCCTTAAGTTCTGGAACCAATACCTATTAAAAAATAATTAAAACATTTATGTTTGTTGCTTATAATGTAAATGTTTTATTCATAAAACATCCATACATACGCTATCGGGGTGGGCGTAGAGAACAAAGCGCTCGACTTTTCGATAACATCAGACATCCTTCTGTTTCTGCGCATCTACGAGTACATATACCATATACATAAACGTTTAGCTGCATCGATTTATATGTTAAATATTTTCTTCTTTCCAAATATCATTCACTTGATCAATTCATACTTTCTTTGCGGTGCATGACCGCGGGATAACGCACTGCAATTTCGTAAGTTTGTAAGCGAAATAATAATTTAGTTTGATTTTCAATTTGTTTTATACAGTTGTAGTCCTTTATTTTAGTTTAATATGCCACACTGTTGACTTAAAGCCTCAGCACTGTCCAAATACCAAACTCTAGCCTTAAAGTCACAAAAGCGTTGAAAATGCCACACTCTGAGTGTCAAAAATGCTTCACTGTGGGCTTAAAGTCACAAGTGTCAAAAATGCCAAGCTGTAGGCGTAAAGCCACAATATTGTCCAAATACCACATTGGAGGCTTAAAGTCACAATAGTGTCAAAAATGCCACACTGTTAGCTTACGGAGACAAAAGTGTCAAAAGTGCCACACTCTAGGCTTAAACTACACAAAAGTGTCAAATATGTTACACTGTAGGCTTAAAAACACAAAAGTGTTTAAAATGCCACACTGTGAGCTTAAAGGCATAAAAATACCACACGGTGGACTTAAAGTTACAATAATGTCAAATATGCTACACCGTAGGCTAAAAGACACAAAAGTGTTAAAAATGTCCCACTGTGGGCTTAAGGCACAAAAATGCCACATTGGCACTGTGGCATTTTTGTGCATCACTGTGGCATTGGATGCAGGGTAAAGGCACAAAAATGCCACAGTGCCAATGCCAAAAATGTGATATTGTGGACTGAAAGTCACAATAATGTCAAATGTGCTACACTGTATGCTTAAAAACACTGAAGTATCGAAAAAACGACACTGGGGCTTAAAGTCACAAAAGTATAAAAAAATGTCACGCTATGGGTATAAGGCACAGTAATATAAAAATGCCACACTGTGGGGCTACAGACTCAAAAATGGCACGCTGTGAACATAAACTTAGAATAATATCACAATTGCCACGCCGTGAACTGAATGGTACACTGTGTCAAAATGCTATACTATGGGCTTAAAGGCATAAAAATGCCACATTGTGGACTCAAAGTCACAATAATGTCAAATGTGCTCCACTGTATGCTTAAAAACACTAAAATATCGAAAAAACGACACTGGGGCTTAAAGTCACAAAAGTATAAAAAATGTCACGCTATGGGTATAAGGCACAATAGTATAAAAATGCCACACTGTGGGGTTAAAGACTCAAAAATGGCACACTGAACATAAACTCAGAATAATGTCACAATGAGCTTTATGGTACAATGTCTCAAAATAAAAGACAATGATTTTAGACACAAAAGCATAAAAAACCACACTGGATTTAAAAGAACAAAAGTTTCATAAATTCTAGCCCAACCCGATCTTTTTCGCTATTTTATTTCACTACCGAAAATAAGTTATATTTTTACACTCTTTTCTAGTGACGGTAAGCAGTGTTTCACTGTACTGAAATAAAAAACATTCAATACATATACAAAACATTTACTTCTTCTAATACTTTGTATAATATATAAATAATCTAACATCGATACATTGCGGTGTCATTAAAAATATCACAACACCTGTAAAAATAACATTTTCTTTGCGGTTAAAATATAAATAACTTTAAGAGGGCGTTTTTTTTCTAAATCTTAAATATACAAGGTTAAAAATTATTGCATAGCAAGTTTTAGTTAATTAAAATCAATAGTGGTAATTTTTCATTCCTCAATTGACGCCTGCAATGTCACGAATGTGAAATTTCAACGTCAAATAGTTTAACATTTCCTGTTGCAGGCTAACAACGGCAACACACAGCCAACAGTGACCGCATCTGTCGTCATTTATTTTTTTGTAGTCATTAAATTGTTTATATTGTGAAGCCAAACGAATGTAGGAGGACATAATATGGTGTATAATGACCATAATATTTTAATTTATGTTTTTGCACATAACAAATATCGAAATATCTATCATTACATTCTATTTAGATATATTATATTACATTTTCGTTGTATACAGTACAACCTGGCGGGCTTATTATCATGTGGCAATCTCTTACAAGCAACCAGAAAGATATTCAAGATGCCTTAAGTGAAAACCAGACTGGAATCCTTTTCTTTTTAATCCTGGTTCCAGCGGGATTTGAACCGGGAACCCCCGGGCTGGGAGACAGGCATCTTATCAACTAGGCCACAGAGATCGTCAGTTAAGTAGTTTATCTTCCCTTTCCAAATTCACTGTAGTTTTCTTACTACTCGTAAATATATACATACATACATACCATCACCATGTTCTCCTGTCAGGGTAAAAAGAAAGGAGAGGGCGCAATACTTTCATAACACGACACAAATCTACCCCCATCCATACACATTCTCATGCAACTTCTACGATTTATCTGACTTTACATTTCATTCTTTCATAACATCAAACACTTGATCAAATCATATTTTCCTTGATCTTCCTTTACCACGCCATTCACTCACAGTTACTACATTAATTCGTTCCTCGTGTCCAAAACATTTCAGTTTACTCGTCTTTATCTTATCCAACACATCAGCCTTAAGTTCAAATTCATCCCTTATCATTTTATTCCATATTCTATCATACATTATCACCCCATATATTCTTCAGTGCATACATTTCTACAGCATTTATTCGGCTCCTTTTTCGGGCTTTTTCCAACCCCACGTTTTTTTACTTCCAAACATCAAAGTTGACGCTAGAATACTTTTGAGGACTATCATCTTAGCAGATTTAAATATATACCGATCGAGTATATATGTTTTATTGCTTCGTTGACTTTGTTTCCCATCGTTATTTAATATAGTTTGATATCTCTCGTAACTCTTGCATCATATGAGAAAACACTAGGTACTTAAATAGCAGAATTATTTAACTTGTAATAAAAAGTGTGAAAGGAAAAGATAATACGATATATGGGTAAACCATGAAAGATTTCACCAAAAATTATAAATAAAAAAATATTGTAAACGTTAAATTTCATTAAAGTGTACCACTGTACCAGGTAAAATAATTCAAGTGTAGCACTGTGTCAAGTAAAATTAAAGTGTGCCACTGTACTAAGTTAAATAAATGTTTGAAGTTTTTTAAATTCTACTTATATTAAAAATTATGCTTTGAAAACATATCGAATGCGTGGAAGTTTCTAAATAAAGACAATAAGTTCCGATCCTTGAGTTAAAAGTAATGAAATGGCAAATTAAAAATAAGTGATGGAGCTTTAGAGAAAGTGGAAAGTATACAATATTTAGGATTATTCTAGATAAGCATTTGAAATTTAACAATAATAACGAGTTTCGTGCAAAAAAAATAATGAAAAAGGTGAGATTTCTCAGTAAAATTAGGAATAAACAATGTATGGTAGAATTCAACCATCTACTTCATAGCGTACTCAATGCTGAACTTCATGATCCCCTGCTATGTTTTGAACTGTCTCTTCTGCTCCATCCCTCCTGGTCCTATGTCATGTTGAATGCAACACTTACCGTGGATCCTGTTAACGCCTTTATTTAATCCATCATTTTCATACATCTTTATTTTACTCGCCTTCCCTCAACTGTCCCACGATCACCAGCGTCTCCAGACTTTCGACATTCTTTCTAGCAACATACCCAAAGTACTTTAGGATTCTTTTTCCATATACGAGTATTGTCGAAAGTCTTTCGGTAACCTCAAATTCTTAGAAGGTAGACGATAGGTGTGCCTTGCGGTCCATAGATAACTGAGTATCCACCTATAACACCGCATCTCGAAGGCATACTATATATAACGTATATTTACTTATATCGCATTGCCATTATTTCCACTCCATACAGTGCTATGAGGAATACTAGAGACTCAACAATACTAAAGTTGTTATATGATTATACAATAATCCAGATGCGATACAGTAAATGAATTAACTATTATTCATTCATTTAAATAAATAAATAAATATAGGTTTATTGACAGCAACATAGTATGTACAAAATATATTTAAATAACACTTCTAAAACCCATAAATTGCAGATAATCCATTAAATACAGAAGCTATCAAAAGGTCTGGGCTCATCTAATAACACCCCCTTGGCCAAGATACACCCCACCAATATAGGGCGAACCCAGCCACGGGGACACCAGATGTTTTTCAGCTCATACCCTTGAACACGTACAACAAGAATATAAAAAAACACACAGAAAATAAATAGACGACAAAAAAAATACATTCAAGAGAGAAGACATTTAAAGGTCCGGGCTCATCCCACAAACATTCCCCCGGCCGAGATGCACCCCACCAATGTAGGGCGAGCCCGACCGCAAGGGCATCAGGGGGCTTCCATCCCACACCCCCGCATATCTAGATTAAATAATAAAAATAAAAAAAACAAAAACGTATGGCAGAAAACCAAATAAAAATTGTATCGCGTCTGGATTATTGAAATTATATCTATTCTTGTTTTCCTGATTCACAAATTTCTTGACTCCAGTTGGTTTTCAATGCATGTGCTAGACTGATATATGGCAGTTTCAGTTCGATCCCTCCTCCACCCACGCTGTTATGAGGGACAAAATAAGTCTTTATCCAGCGGATCAACACTAGAAGATCGAAAGCTTCTTAATATTTTTTATGACTGCGACGTCACATAGTGACAAAGAAGGACCTGCCCAAAGGAAGTCTTCCGGTGGCGACATACCCACACATGAGTGTGAAAAGAATATATGTGATGACGGACGGAAAAAGGGAAATGACTCGTAGCGCAATTTTTTTCTTATAAAGTGGCTAAAAGTCCAGCAAGTTGCCAGTACTTTCACAAAAAAATTCAAAATGCAATAAAAATATCCTTTGACACCACTAGATCTGAAGTAGCCAATCGGTCCGAAGATTAACCGATGTAAGGGAACCGATAAAATTGTCCTTTTGAAAAAAATATTTTAAAATAAACAAATATGATTATTGATTAACAATATGATGGACAAAATGATTTAATGTGATACTTCTGATTATTATTTGACAGGCATAAGTTTATTTGGATTTCATTCAATCATATTATAAAAATACCAAAACCCATACGACGGCTGACGTCAAAGAAAGAATACGAGAATTGAATTTTGAATACAAGAAAGCGAGAGAGGAATACTTGGATTCTCTCCGAAAGTAATTCGAAATTTGAATCTCGGTGGGGCCGTGATACTGAACGAATTTTAAATACCTAGCTAACAATTTTTGAACCGATGTAAAAGGGGACGATGTATAAATGATACAATATATATAAACAAATTTTACATTTATGAATATATATTTTCATAAATGTAGAATTTGTTTTACTTCCGTGAATATTTCACGGGTTGCAGCTTGTTTTACTTAATTTTTAATATAAATTTAGCTTCAAGTCGAGTTTCGTTCCATACATTATTTTAGTACATCATTGAAAATAATGAAATTCACATAAGTGCATTGAACAAAACGGCATTTAAAATATAATTACTGTTTCGATAAATATGCCCACGTTTTCTATGGTAAACTTTATACACTATACCACAAATTATCCATATACGCGTACCACTGATTGAGATCCATCGGCCTATTTATAAAAAAATTAATAGCGTGATTTAAAACGATTTAAAGCAATTCAATTCAATAAAAAAATATATATTTATCCAGTCTATAGATGCAAATGTAAAAACATTACTCGCACTTATCATACATACCATATTCACGGAAGTGTGTAATAAAAACATGCATTTTTTACTTACTGCTGCTGTCAATTTATTTGTTTCTTAAGCAGAAATATATAAAACTAGTTTTAGAAAGAATTATGTACAAACAATGGAAAAAATAAAACGATTTAATTAATAACGTTAGAACACTGTTCACAAAATAGGGTTCACGAACTTTTTGTAAAATTCCTACTATTATAGTAGAAAATGTCTAATTCACGTACGCAACAAGCTCGAATGAATACATTTATTCTACCTTGCATACATAGAATATTAATATTGAAACCGGCTGCAGATGGAGTCAAATCTATTTTTTAAGTCAAATCCAAGTTTAGAGAGCTCTCTTCTCAAGTTTAGAGAGCACACTCTTCTCAAGTTTAGAGAGTACACTCTTCTCAAGCTTAGAGAGCACACTCTTCTCACGTTTAGAGAGAACACTCTTCTCACGTTTAGAGAGCACACTCTTCTCAAGTTTAGAGAGTACACTCTTCTCAAGTTTAGAAAGCACACTCTTCTCAAGTTTAGAGAGCACACTCTTCTTAAGTTTAGAGAGCACACTCTTCTCAAGTTTAGAGAGTACACTCTTCTCAAGTTTCGAGAGTACACTCTTCTCAAGTTTCGAGAGAACACTCTTACTCGGAACTCGAACCCACTACGAGTATTACCAAAAAAATAACGTCTGGCAGCTATAGAGCCTGAGAGAATCATTTATAACACTTATAGTATATTGTATGCAGTACAACCTTGTGGAATTATTGCCATGTGACAAGTTTTTTCAATCAACCAGAAAGATATTTATGAGGCCTTAAGTGAAAAACCTCTTTTTTTTTTAAATAAATTCAGGGTTTCAATTGTGCTTGAATTGAACCCACCACCTCTGGGCTGGAACAGAGACATTTCACTAACTAGGTTAGTACTAAGGTTATTGGAAAGGATTAAGCTTTCAAACATTGTCCCCTACATGAATTATTAGATATAGAGAAAGTAAACTTGTCCCTCTCATTCTTTTTAAATAGGCAACCACCCAAACTAGGATGATTAATGACATCATGAAGTTATATGTGTCAATATAATGACACCAATTTTTTAAAATTACAATTTTAGATAATTTCAAGTTTCAACTGATTAAGCTTCAAAAATTTAATAATCGATCTATAAATGGAAAAGTTCCTCGAAGAAAGAAGAAACGCTACATTCATTGGATGCGGCAAAGATATGGCTTTTAGTAAATCAAATTTGTCTCGCAAAGGGCAACAGAAAAATACGTGATGTATAGTTTCATCGTCAAGATGCAATCCCCCTCGGTTTATATGTAGAATCCTCAAACCACGATTAATATCACAATTTGGAAATTCTCGAGATTAAAAAATCTATAAAATTAAGTCTAAATATCATCAATAACCAAACCAATTTTCATAATAGCCCTCTGCTTAATATGTTCACAATTTTAAATCCCCCCCTGTCTTAAAGATTCACATTCACTTTCACATATTTTTTCCACGCCCCATTCACCATGGTATTACATCTCTCCCCACTTCACTCCCCTACCTCACCTCTTTTATATTAGATTATTTACACTTGTACAGAATATATTTTAGCAACTTAGTTTATATTCACCTGACGAAGAAGACGGTGGTCTTCGAAACTAGTTGTGAACCTTAATTAAACCTGTGGTGAACACAAAAATAAGTTTTTTATTTTACTTATTTTTTCCTTTTATGTATATAGACCATTTATTTATACCAGTTATATCCCAAACCAATGCCAATCTACCCTCGCATTTAGACGTAATAATATATAGTAAGGTGATGGAAGAGGTGTAAAAATGAGTGAATTAATGTATTTGGACTTCTGTATGCTGATGATGATGGTTATGCTTGCTGAAAGTGAAAGAGATTTAAGGAACATGATAATTGTGCTATATGAGAGATGTCTAGTACAAGGTTTGAAAATTAATGTGACTAAATCAAAGGTTATGGTTAACGAAATAAGTGTGTTAAAAGTGTACGCGATGTACAGGTTACAACGTCCAATTTAGAACATCCAATCTTATAAACAAATTTAATGGCGTGAAATTTAAATCCGGCGCTCTTATTGGGACACCCTATACAAAATGTTATGATCCGATTGGGCCGTCAGTGGTGGGCTTAAACATACTTTCAAATCGCAATAAATTTGCTGAAATATTTTTTTATACATCTCGCCTTAACCGAGCTGCGTGTTTTTGTTAAAAAGTTAATTGAATATTTGTAAAACTGTCGTTTAATTCTGTATACACGGCTTTATATAAATAATTGTTCCTGGACAATACGTTTTAGTTATTTTAATAAAACGATTAAGCAAGTGACACCATTATTTTCACGGCTCAGTTAGCGAGCATTATCACGCTGAATTTAAAACTTAACTGGAATTTTCAACATGTATTTGCATTGTTGCTTTACATTTGTTTGCGTTGTGTTACACGTCATGTACAGTACAACCTACGTTATGTACAATGTATATAGCTTAATTTATTAATTAACATAATTAATTTGAAGTAATTAAAACTTTTTATTGTCACATGGATATATTATGGAAGCTTTAACCCTTTTAAATAAATCTGATATCAACGGGAGTCGAACCAACAACCCCCGAATTCTAACCTTACCAACTAGGCCACGGGGGCTATTGGTTTATTTCAAATACATCTTAATGAGCCAGTAAGATTGTTCAGTGTTATGTATAATTCATTTACTTGGGATATCTTAGTTATGTATAATTCATTTACTTAGTATATCTTCGTTATGTATAATTCATTTACTTAGCATATCTTAGTTATGTATATTTCATTTAATTAGTATATCTAAAAATAATGCTTGGCACGTAAAACATCTATCTTCCCTCTAGGTTACATTACAACATAGGAGTATGTTACACAATGAAAGTGTATCACAAAACAATACAAATATCTAGACGGTAAATTGTGTATTTTATTGTGTTTGGTCATAAAAAATATTTGTTCGATAATTCCATACTACGAGTACAATAGATGGCGTAAAGTTAAAAAAAATATTTAAAAAACAAGTATGGTGTGGGTTGTATGGAGCGTAATGCCCACTAGACACGATGTTACATGTGTATTCCATTAAAGTAAGCAATTCCATTAAATTTATGTTTTTAGAAGCTACACTTATATTTAAAAAATGTAGGTTAAGCCGTCATCAATCGTAAATAAAATGAATTAATAAATATTAGCGCGTTTTCAATTAAAATGAAGACATTATTTGGAAAATTGCACGTGATTTTCGGATAATGTCTAGCAGTATTAAATGTTTAATGGTTTAACACCAAATTCGCAAACATTTATTTTAATTCATTTTGTATGCCCATATTATTGATTATAATACAGAAGTCCCTCCTTATATGCGATTTCAGCTACCCAAGATAAACAGCGGCTCTAAAAAAGTAAATGGGAGTTTCAACATATTATCAGAATGTCAATAGTAGCATCACAATACCTACATCATTCACGTCACTTCATCTATAACAAATATCAAATTGTGACTACAGCATAATAATATATTTGGAGAGAGTGAGAGAGACCACACTCCCATAACTTTTATTACAATATGTTTTTATAATTGTTATATTTTATTATTAGTTAATTTATTTCCTCTTTTATTCTTCCTAATTTATAAATTGAGCTTTCATATTATACTGTGTTACTTTCATTGCATACAGTACTACCTGGCGGGCGTATTGATATGTGGAATCTTTTCAAATCAACCAGAATCATTTTAAAGAAGCCTAAAGTGAAAACCAGACTCGAATCTTTTTTTAAAAATCTGATTTAAGCTTGCAACCTCAGGGTTGGGAGGCAGGCGTCTTCCCAACTAGGCCACGTAGCTTTATAATAAATACGTATGTTTAGGAATAACATGTGGGTTTGTTGCCTTTCATACGTGTCCCCAGTAAACTAAGCTTTTGCCTGTATCTCACTGAGGACATAAAGCATGAGAAAATAAATCGATACTTCTTTCAGATTTTTGATTATATAAAACCCCGTTGCACATTATCATCAACCTGACAAACTGTGACACTCAATTACACATGTATACATCACGCGAAATCAAACTCCTCATACTTCATCACTCCATACAGACCAAAAACATTCATCCCACGATATACCGCACATAATTATATAATTTCAGGATATACGTGTATGTATATATGTACATGCTACTGATAAACCTATATTTATTAATATTATCGATTTGGTATGTTTTAATGTAACATGGCTTTTGCGTCTGAGTTAGCTATTTTTTTCTGCACATTGGTAGATCGTAATGTCACCCTCCAAAAAAAGTAACTCACACGTGAACAAATGTTGGGTGGCTCTGTTATAGTGAGTTCGGTACTATTCGCGGTTTCAGGTATCAACTGGAGGTCTTGGAACGTATACTTCGCAGATAAGTGGGAACTACTGCACTTAATATGAAATAGAAACATTCACATAATATTTTGATTTATTATACTAAGTGACAGTCACCAACGCAAATTGATTGACCAACAAACATACTGAAAAAAATATTTACCAGATTTTGCATAAAGGAAAAGAAACTGTATTTATCATAGCACAAGTTTGCAGCAAAAAATTAACCCACAAAAGTGGACACCAAAAAATATTTTGACAAAATATTTTGTTTGAAAAAAAAAACTTAAGAAATATCCGGGTTTTTAAAGTTTAGGTAAAAAAATTAAACATCAATAAACCAGCAATACAAAAATGCATATTAATCAAACTTTAGTCACTTAAAAGTAAAATAATCTCATATTACCGTACAAAATGGGTTGAAATACGAAACGTACGTCAGTAAGATTAAAAAAGCTCCTCAGATATATTAAATTATTTTTAAGCGATAAAACAAACAAAAAAACACTTTAAAATTATTTGGAAAATCTATTTTACATAATATATAATTATTTGATAAAAATAGAATATTTAAAATTATTTTAGAATAATAATTTGAAAAAAGAGATATTTACTGATGACACAAATCATTTAAAATTAACTTGAGTAGATATTTTATTGAATTATTTGTATCTCATTTGAACGATTCCAATGTATTGGATTGATTTCAATGTAACAGTTCGATATAAATGATCAACAAAATTTTCAGCAAAATCTGGTATACCACAAGAATCAAATCTTGAATAATTATTTTTAATTCTAATTTATGGTATCACAAACCCGTTGAGCAGTTTTTTTGCTGTTTTTTGCTGTAGAGATTTAAAAAATAACGATTCTTTATATTTTACACAATTAAAACACGTTATAAATTATCTTGTTGCTTGTATGAGCTATCGCCTCTATTTCTATATCAAAAAATATGTTTGTCTGGCTACAGTCGATCCGTATACACGAATTCACTATCAATATACAATACTGAAGAAAGTATTTAGTATTTAATCGTTTTACTGAATTCAAGGATTTGGAGATAACTTTTGTTGTTAAACGCAAATTTGCAAGCCACGTTTCGCAGTTGGTATCGGACTGTTAGAAACTTCTAAGTTGTATAATAAGAGTATCTCGAGACTTTTGCAGTAGTTATATTTCGCGAAATTTGTATAATTATTTGATTCATTCGAAATATACGTCGGAAATTTGGAATGAATGAAAAAAAGTTCCATAAATATCGAGCTTGCCCTTCTTAAAATGGGGTTGTATCTCGGTTGGGAAGGTGTTGTAGGATGAGCCCGGCCCTTTTGGTGGTTTCTCTCTTGAATATTTTTCCTTTCCTTTGCATCAGCATTTGTTTCCGTTTGTGGTTGCGGGATTTTTCTTTATTGATGAAACTAATTATTGCATTAACTGAATTTATTGCAGTGCGTGCTTTTTATTGTCATTTTTTAAATTTACATGTACAAGGGTACGGCCGGGCTCACCCTCTGTTGGTGGGATGTTTCTTGACTGGGGGAATGTTGTGAGATGAGCCCAGAGTTTTTGAAAGCTTATCTTTTAGATGTTTTTATCTTCTCCATTATCTTGAAATATATATGCGATTTCAGCATATATGTAAAAACTTTGTTACCATTGATAAACCTATGTGTATTTATTTATAGTATTTAACAGGCAAGGACTGTCCAAGCCTTTGACGAGACGATATTATAAAAGTCAAAATTCATCAAAACAAGAAGCCAAAAGTCCATTGCGTCATTCATATTAATACTTCTGCTATGTGTTATAATTTCAACTGTTCTACAATATTAGAAGTACTTAATTTTTATATTCCCAGTAGTTACAATCGTACAAGAAATCATCCACTATTATATGTACGAGAGACGCGCCAGAAATCGATCCCTGAACGCCTGGGTGCTACGCAAGCATGAGAACAACATTTTGCCACAGCGCCAAGAATGTATATCAACAATAAACACGAAACTATCAACACAATATTGTGATCTACTATTTAAAAGTTGTCCTTTTTCAACAAATAATATTGTGATCTACTATCTAAAGTTGTCCTTTTTCAACAAACAATATTGTCATCTAATATCTAAAGTTGTCCTTTTTCAACAAATAATATTGTAGTCTACTATCTAAAGTTGTCCTTTTCAACAAACAATATTGTGATCTAATATCTAAAGTTGTCCTTTTTTAATAAATAATATTGTAATCTAATATCCAAAATTGTCCTTTTTCAACAAATAATATTGTGATCTAATATCTAAAGTTGTCTTTTTTGGATACAGAGCAGGCTGTCCGTGAGTTATCTGGGACGAGTACTCCAATTCTTCGGCCATCCAGTACGCAGAGGAGACGAGAATTAGGAAAAACTCGTGTAAACGGAAATTGTGGAGGGATGATGAGGCAAATAATAACCACAAACCCGATGAACTGACCAAGTCAGGGTCCTCTGTGATAGTATAACCCTCCGAGAGGTTCAAAGTAGAGGAAAATGTGGAATCGTTGTGAGGAGAGAAATCGACCTAGAAATATTTCTTTGAACAATTTCAGAGTTCATAAATCATCAGAGGACTTAAAAAACATGGCCTTAACTAAATATCGCAATCCTTAACACTGAAACGAGGTCGAAAGGCATTGATTTATTACAAAAATGTTTGTAACGAGTTCTGAAGCGATAATTATTTGCAGGTATTCAAAGGACCTTGATGAAACGTTACTTTTATATTGAGTTACACAAAAGTTTACCCTTGTGTTTCTCTCCACTATCTAGTTCATTAACATATATTTCCTAAGAAACTAGTCATTACTTGTCTTTATCTCGTCACTGACAACCAGAACCGACTCTTGAGGGTCTACAATATGTTTAATGCACACAAGCGACCAATACAAAGGGCCGTCGAAACTTCTTCATGATGCATATATCCATTTTCCGCAGCTATTTTCTATCCATGGTAGTATAAATACTTCTTTGTGATTCCTTTATTCCCTTTTGTTGGTAATTATTATCTACCAGTATGTTATGGGTGTCTGGATCTCGTTTATCTTGAGAGCTTTGGAGCGTGTTCATGGTCTTTGTTATCACTGAAACGCCAGTAAACATACTTTTTATACTATTGTTGGTTGCTGATCGGTTCAACTTACCAAATTCATTGCGACTTAGTCTATATATTTATAAAAAAACAGCGTTTGCCTTGCGTAGAATATACGGTATATCAATATATTACAGAGTAAAGAATGATCGGTTAAAATATGGCTATTCCCTAAAGACAGGTATTATGCAATACGTAGAATTAAGAAAAGAATTTGGAAATACTTTGACTGCATTAAGAAAACGAGTTGCGAAATACTTACAGAACAAATAAATATGTCCTAAACAAAGGATAGCGAGGAAAAGGTAGACTGAAGATAAATTTAAAGGAGATAGTTTAAGAAATTTTAACAGGAGGAAATGCAAGAAGTAACATATAAGAACCAATAGAGCATGAATGACGAGATGTAGAAGAAGCAAGAGTTATCGCAAATAGGCGTGAAGATCTGTTCTACGAGTATGTGTATACTCGAGACGTATCATACATATGTAACTAGATGGTACATAATTAATTTAAACGGTTATATAAAAGGTTATATGAATCATCCAAATTATTGATTTCAGAACATTTGACAGTAATTACTTGTTTATTCGTTTATTCGATTTACACGTGTTTCTATCTTCCATCCTGAGGCTCTCTTGGGGGTGGAAAGTGCCTTAAAGGCTTTTGCCGGAAAGGCCCATAATGAGATGCATCGGGATGAGAAGTAGAAACACGTGTAGCGGAGATTAATGTAATAAGTGGAATAACAAAGTAATTTATTGTTAAATTTTCTTAAATGGAATTATAAGGGAAAAAACCGATTAATTGATTTTAGTTTCAATACATAAATAATAAATAAATACAGGTTTATTGATAGCAACATAGTATGTACATAATACATTTAGACACATTTCAAGAACACATTAAAAAGATAATACATTAAATAACAGAAGATATCAAAAGGTCTGGGCTCATCTAATAACATCCCCCCGGCCAAGATACACCCCACCAATATAGGGCGAGCACAGCCACGGGGACACCAGATGTTTTTCAGCCCACACCCTTGAACACGTAGAACAAGAAGATAAAAAAAAACACAGAAAATAAATAGATAAAAAAAATACATTCAAGATAGACGACATAATACATCGTGACTCTCTACCAAAAATTTCACTTATCTTTAGTCCATCGGCTTATTTTTTTTTAAATCGATGGAAGTTTTTAAGTCGATGGAATGTAAATCAAAAAATTATAATAAAAAGTAAATTTTTTGAGTTGTTATATTTTTATGTAGAGATAGCATTTTCTGTTTTTGCTTATTCTGTACAGCGGAAATGCTGAAAGCTTTAAGCAATTGGATACTGAATGTATTCTGTACAAGCTTACCATAAGATATCATTAATTTTAAATATTCAAAAGGCACCTATTTAGTATACCTTAAGTTTATTATTCTGAAGCATCTATAATGTATTATTCTGACATTTCCGATCACAAGAATAAAAACCTTTATATTTTAAGGAACGGAAATTGAAAAAAAAAAACAACTTAAGTATTATTTTACGTGTAGTGCTTAATATGCATCAATGTTTTTTTTTTTTTTGTGTTAACTCATAATATATAAACTATAATAGATAAATGAAAACCTTAACTGTTCCGGAAACCAGTTTCGAAAATAAATACAATATATATTAAAACAAAGGAAACCCAGTTTTCAATATATTTCCGTTAGTATAATAAATTAAAATAAAGAAAAAAAAACTGTGTACCATTTTCAAGACAAAAAAAAACTGGAAAAAAAACAAATCCCAATTGTATACTGTTTTCATGAATATGTTACATATAAATAAAAACATAGATTTTAGAATGATTTAACAGTTAACTGTAAAAAAATCTACTCAACAACTTAAATTGAAGTGACAGATTTTTTTCGCTTTTATTTATGGCATTCAAAGTGACAGATCTATTTCCCTTTACAAAAGTATTGTCAAATAGTTTGACAATGCTTTTGTAAAGCGAAACAGATCTCTCACTTTAATTTAAGTTATTGCATAGATTTTTTTCGCATTTAACTGTTAAATTGTTCTGCAATAAAACGGAGTCCTACAATTTAAATACCAAAGCAATTATTATGAAAACATAGATAATTATATAACACTTTATTTGCATACAATACAACCTTGTGGGTTTATTGGCAAATGACAATTTCTTACATAAATTAATTATTCCAAGTTGATCGAATTGGATGGGTTATTATAATAGAACGTTTGCCGTTACTGGTCCTGTGGCTTGGGATTATCATTTTTTGTGATTGAGATATAAGTGGCATGTGCAGCTTTAGGAATCATTTGAAGACAATCAATTTTGGGAGGTTTTCCCAAAATTTATGACAATTTACAAACACTACACACCTACACTACACTCCACCTAAATCCGAATGTGTTAGTAAGGTTTCTTTGTAGTTCGTCCTCTCTAGGTAAGTTTACAGTTTACTTGACAAACACTTTTTCTGAACATATGCAGATACGGGGAAATATCTAATCAAATGGCTGCAGCCACTACCTTTATATTCTTACACTCAACAAACGGCTCTATATAAATTGTAATTTTATTATTTTAAATCAATGGATTAATTTCTTTGAATCAATTTCTTCCAACCAACCAGCTTTTGTATTTTTTTCGTCGTATAGATCGTTTTTTATATAAATAATGTGTCAAAAATCTTAAATGGTTCAGCAAGTATCCGATTTCAAAATCAAATAACTCACAAAAAATATGTAATTGCAAGTTAATAAAAAATAGTGTGAAAATGTCCTTGGATGTGACTGCAACGCCTGGTCAAGTTGACGAAATTTAATCAATAATCTCTTAAGTAATGATTTTTTTAAGTTGTATAAATCTCTACAATTCTGCAGATTATTTTGTTGCACCAATTAAATTTCGATATTTTTTTTGTTCATATAATTTGGTTTCTAATTTAAAAGTGTCAATATAATTAACTGAAGAGACAAATGAAGTTCTGTATACAAAACTTGCATGTATACTAGGCACACTTGCATGTACACTAGGCACACTTGCATTTATACTAGACACACTTGCATGTATACTAGGCAAACTTGCATGTATACTAGGCATAAGTCCTGTAAAAGGATTTTATGTTTTTCTATCGCCTTATAAGGAGTATAATAATACCTATGAATTCAGGTATATCTGTCTTAAATGTTTTATGGAATAACCCATTTATGATGTAGGAGATACTAAAGAGAGAATGACTTTGTTATTGCGACAGATGTTTATCACGATAAGAAAGTCTGGAGAGCTCTCTTCTCTGTATATCCCAACAAAGAATCGGGGGGATTGTATGAATGTAATAACCAAAAATCAAACTTATTAATATTGTATTTCAACGTATCAAAAATACTCAGAGCTCTCCTGTACGCATGCTCTTCCAACCAACTAACTAGACATCAAACAAACAAGCTTTAAGTGAAAACTAGACTGGAACGCTTCTTAAACAAATTGTGTGCCAACGGGAATCGAATTCGTAATCCTTGGGCTAGAAGTCATGCATTTTACCAACTAGACCACAGAGGTTGTTATCTAATGAGCGTTCCTTGATCTTATGTTTGAAAAAATATCAAATAAGTGAAATTATTTGATATATTTTCAAACATATAAAGATGTTCAAATGTGTCTTAAAAATCAGACGTACAAAGCTAGTATAATATTGAATTAAACTTTCGTAATATACAGTACAACTTGACGAGCTGTGTGCCAATTCTTTCAAACCAATCAAATATATCTTAAAAAGCAGAGGAATTTAACTCAAAACCCCCAGTTTAAAAAAATACAATAGTATTCTACCGACTAAGTCATAGATTCCGCAGTATAGTACGAAAGATTTCTGTCTAAAATGTGCTCGATAAATCTTAAAACATATAAGATGCGACTTGGGTCTTTCTTGCATTAATGAGTTAAAATATATTAAAGTTTACAAAATATGCCCAACTCAGTCCGCAAGTGACTCAAACTGTCACACACTGTCAATTAATTTGTAAAAGAACTCTTTTTGCTGTCGATTCTTACGTCTATTGTTGCATAACATTTTCTAATACCGGTTCTTTTATGTGCGCGATAAGAAATGCATTGAAAATTTCTTTAAATTGCCTTTTTGTAATAATTTCTTCTCGCCATTATAAGTCTATGCAAAGCAGGGGTATTCAACAAATATGAGTGACAAATATGTCACCAACAAATTTTATTTAGATCTGTCAAAATAAAGTTTAAACAATTTTTATTATGATTTTGAAAGACATTGATTAAAAATAAAACAAAAAAATATATTCTGTTATTGGCAAAAAAAGTAGAGTTAAAAATGTATGTGCGTCAAAAAGATATACAAAACAATTAATTTAGAATCATTAGATACATGCAAGATTTATAGGTAAACGAAACAATATCAAACCCCAAAATACTGTGTGTGAAAACCACAATGGAATACTTTTTTTTAAATCTGGATTCCAGCGGAATTTGAACCCGTAACATCCAGGCTGGGAGACAGACGTCTAACCAACTAGGCCACGGAGGTCGTTAATTATCTCAGAACAAGTAAAATATGGATTGGGTCTATGGGGATTAAATGAAAATTAAACTAAACTGCTTCCAGGGGGATTTGATTCCGCAACCTCCGGATTGAAAGACAGACATCTTACAAACTAAACCACGGAGGTCGTCACAATTGCATATGTGTATCAATTCTCTTGATTCCTAGTCAGAGCGTAATCATCTCTTTTTCAATATAAAATATTAAAAGATGAGTAATAAACTATTAAAAAATAATAAACCAAAGTTGTAATACTCGTAGATGATCTAATCCCGGAGAACTAAATTCAATGCCCCTGGCATAAGTCGTTGGCGCAAATCGCTGGTAAGGACAACCTCTGATGGTCACGGTCTATCAGGTGGCGCATGGCGGAAACGTTACTGCTGCATCCATAGTGCTCTTATTCTAGCACTTTTACTCTCTTGACAAAAGAGAGACTTTGATTAACAGTTATGGCACCACTCTCGTTTTCAAGCAAGACTAATGAATTTATAAATTTAAAAAAGCATTTATACGTATAAATATTAATCATTTTAATAGAGTTCGCGTTTAATTATTTTTTTCTATACTTTTTCGATAACTGTGGTACGAGATTCCAAGAGTTATCAAATGTGTATTATCATTATTCACGTTCAAGAGAGAATTGAAAAAAAAATACTTAAAATATCCTTTTATCCCAATTTTTCCATGCATTCATTTCTGATTACTTCATTCCACCTTCTTTCATACATTGACACTCCACAAATTTTCCTTAGTTCTCGCATCTCTACAGCATTAATTTTACTCTTAATCTTCTTATGAAGTCCGAACTTCACTTTTATGCGTCAAAATAGAAAGCGACAGACAATTACGTATTGTTATTTTTGCTGCAGTTGATATTGCGCGGTTGTTGTATATTAGAGTAAGTGCTCTGTTTACCCTGTTCTCTGCCACTACCATCCTTCCTGCGTCACTTTCAACTCACCCATCACACGTAAACATACTGTTCAAATAACAAAACTCTATTTATCGTCAAGTTATAAATAAAAATATCCTTCGAACTGGTTATTGAACCGAACATCAAAAGAATATCGAATATCCATAAATAAAGCCCATTGAATAAATCAAATATTTACTCACCTATGAAATTAACATACATATTTTTTACATCGAATCAATGAAACATGATATTATAAATCAACCATTCAGAGTATCAAAAGTAATTAACCACTTTTTAATTATCATAAAAACATTTACATTAATCAAATAAAAACCTTGAACCAATTCTACTTCTAGGTGTCCTCGGTGGCCTAGTTAGTAGAAGGCTTGACTTCCAGCCCAAGGGTATGGAACCAAAGGTAAAAATCGGGACCTATCAGGATGTATTATACACAACTTATTTAAACATATAACATATAGTCAATAAAAATACCTGACTCGCATAAATGTCGTTTACCTTCAGTGTAATTTTTATTTTATTGTAGTGTATAACATTTTTGTTGTATACTAGAGATTCCCAAACTTATTTTGCCTGTCGCCCCCTTTTCAGAAAAAAATACTCAGCTTCGAAATCTACCTTTTTTCAGCGAACAAACAGAAAAATGCAGTGACGAATTTGCGTTATTTTATGTTTCTACCTACGTCCTACAACATAGTAATTAAAAATGTTGTAAATAAAATACCTTGAAGCTTGAAATTATACAATTATTTTTAAAATCAACCATAGTAACGTACACATTACCCACATCCAATAAAGATAACGAAGGATAATAGAAACAATCTAAATTAGATTGTGTACATGTCCCTCATTTAAAATATCGTCATTACACGTCATTATACGCGTGTTTCAAAATGTTCTTATCTTCTCTTTATGCTTCCACCACTACCTTATTTTTATTCAACATCCACCCCCCCCCCCCATTGCACCAGAGGCTTCTGTCACCCCTTGGATCGTTAAAGCACCCCCAGGGGGTGGTATCGCCCACTTTGGGAAGCACAATTGCATAATACGGTGGAATCTGACGGGCTTACAGATATGTGATAATCTCTTCCAGCCAACTAGAAATATGTTAACGAGGTCTTAAGTAAACACCGGACTGAAACGCTTTTTCAATAAATTGGGTACCATCGAATTGTTCCAAATCGATCCAATAGGGCGGGGTATTCTCATGGGCGTTTCTGGTTCTGTGGCGTGGAGTTATCTACTTCTTAGTGTTAGAGTTATGGGAAGCGTGAGCAGCTTTACGAAGCACTTGAAGACAACCCTTGATGGAAGATTTTATCAAAATGTATGATATATGTACACTACACCTAAAGCCGAATTCGCTATTATCACATATCGGAAGATCTACAAAGGTTTATTCGTAGGTCGTCTTCCCTTGTTAATTTTTTGCAGTTTTTTTATATATTTTTTTGTGAACATATGCAGATGCGAGAAAGTACGTTATCTAATGGCCACAGTCACTACCTTCCTATCCACACACTCAACTAATATATATTTATTTTGTAATATTTTTAATCTTTCAATAATTGTGTGCTCGAATCCCGAGTTAGAGTACCCTTGCGGACAGTTTGCACTCTAAATAACGCTATATAAATTGTATTTTTATTATAATTAACAGGAATCTAGCCCGCGACCCTTGGGTTGGGAACAGGCGTCTTGCCAATCATGAAGGCCACGGAGGTCACCGTGTTTCTGTGAAATATATTTTGAGTTTTTTTAATTGTTAAATATTGTTCTAACGACTCATTGTTTTCCATTATAGTTTAATAAAAGCTCGTAACAAATGTATACAACATAAAGTATTGCAATCGAAATTATGAGAACGTGATGAAATGACCAGACAGAGAATTGTGAAAACAATATTTTTCCGTATACTCGCAAGACTTGTGCAATCGTAAAACCAAAGGACACGACAACAGCATGCTGAATTGTTCTAAAGCAACAATTTCTTGGCAATTTTTTGTGTTAGTTCTGCGATCAATTCAATTAGTCCTAGAATTAGCGATCAATTCAATTAGTCCATTTGTACTGCGGTTTCTGTATTATGGTTTGAAATCAACGCAATATTTTTTTATAGTTACTATTCAGTTGCAAACCAATCTACTAGCGACTTTTATATTAATATAATAGTTAGACTGCATAGGTTGGGAAATCAATATGAACATTTTATAGACCCTTTAAAACTTTTCTTCAACCAATACAAATAAGCTTTTAAGAATATATTCCTTTATAGTACAAATAAGCTTTTAGGAATATACTCGTATGCTTTAATAATCTATTGGAACGTTCGCTTAATTTAAACTAATGCTTTAACTTCAATTTATCAAAAGTTTCGGATTGAGCTTTGTGAAACTCCATGTCATAGAATATTTAACAAAAAAAATACTTCATTATTCCACTAATTACATTAATCCTCATTACAAGTGTTTATATCTCCAGAAAGTCTCGTGATGGGAGGTAGAAACACATGTAGAAGGGATTAATGTATTATAATCAGTGGAATAATAAAGTATTTTATTGTTAAATTTTCTAATGTTTTATTTTGTTTTTATGTTAAGTATATCGTTTACAATTGCTTTCATTATACATAAGATTTTGGGGATGTCTTTATTAAATTAATGGCTAATAGAAATATTTTTTATTTTATGATATGCTGGTTTATGAATATTATTTATTATTACAAGGCATTCATTAGAGCAAAAAAATAAAATCTAGCAATGACAATGGATGGAAATGGATAAATACTTACTGGCTGAATAAGAAATGTAGAAATAAGAGTAACGAGTAAAACCGAAGACGGGGAAGGCAAAGAATGCCTTGTAAGTGGATCACATCAAAGAAATGGATAAGCCACCAGACTGACCCCCAAAGAAATGGATGAATAGCACGCAGTGGAAAAAAACCACGCGACCCAAAGGATCGCGATTCTTTCAGGATTTATGGCGCTGAAATAAATAGCGCGATGAACATGGCTCCTGAAACTACTGACTCTTATGTCTGAAAGAATTGTCGGTAATTAATTATCTTGACTTGTCTTGACTGTAACTCAATACTTGATGGTGCTGGGTTTGAAAAATGTGATGAACTAAAGAAATGGAAGGGGGTATTGAGTATTTACCGCGTGTTTGAGAAACTCACGCCAGTTGCTGGATGGGAAAGTAAGGGAGCAGGGGTAGAGGTTCAAATCAAAATGGTGTTTGGGGATGAACACCCAAATGTTAGAGAAAATCTTCTTTCTTCTGTTCTATACTGAACGAAGGAGAAGCAAAAAAGAGAGTTACACTGTTCGAAGGTGGTAGAGAAACCAAACGACTACAGCATGAATACCTCTACTATTCCAACAACACAACTAGAGAACATGATTCCACTAAAAACTGAACATTAGGCAATGATTCAGATTTATGTGGAAATTCTTTTTTCTCCCAGTGACATCTTGATCGTTGGATGCGTGACTTAGAATCTGTCACGCAATAGTGTTGAATAATGTGATGGAATGTGGAGCACTGTTGTTGATGTGTGCTGCCTGACGTAATTCGCGTGTACATATCTTAAAGAGGTGAATGCAATGGGATGGGATATTGTGGCAGCAGAGATTGCAAAGACACAATGCAGAAAGCAAGGTGAGACTATGCGACTCATACAGAGATACAGTACTCGGCGGTAAGTAATACACATCGGGCTTAAGAAAGAGCGTCGTCTCTGTCATTCATACACGTGTTCCGTCGTGATGTGTGAGTCGTTGTCAAGCGGGCCGGACTGTTAACGCATCGTGCGACAAAGACGACGCTCTACAAAGCCGAAGTTAGCCGATCATGGCTGACAGTATCTTTCTTAAGCCCGATGTGTATTACTTACAGCCGGATACTGTATGTCTACTCGCGCTGCAACAGGATTTGCGACTCCGGCATTAATCTATAGCAACACGAAAACACCCATAAACTATTGATAGCTTTTGAAGGATAGATGTATGTCTCGTCTGTTTAAGGACTGTTGTGGACATGGATAATCATACATCAGAGGGGACGATCTTTTAAGGAACTTTGCAATAGACGACTTTCAAAATAGTTAATTGGAGTAAGATAGAAGATGCCCAATTGGAGCTGAAGAAAGAAGAAAGAAGATGAACGAATTCTTTAAGGATGGGATGCTGGAACATGCACCTAGAAGTACTAAGTGTGAGATCGTTGTGTATATAATATGTATAACACTTTTGTTGTATACAGTAAAATCTGGTAGGCTTATTGCTGTGTAACAATATTTTCCAACCAACCGGAAAGGTGTTTAATAAATAAGAAGGGAAAGCTGGAATATTTAAAAAAAAATCTGGGTGCCAGCGGGAAACAAAAATCGCAACCTTCAGATTAGAATATTTGCATCTTATTTAGTAAGCCACGGAGGCGTTGACGTGTGTCGGTAAGCCTGAGAGAGAAACAGGAGAGTTAATTCGGTTAAATGTTTTTTATTTTCTCTTTTACACGAAATTATTATCGTCATAAAATATTGCGTTATGACTAATGAGACGTAAAATTAATTTAATGTTGCTCTAACGAGTTGACCACAGTATCAATGACAATTTAAAATTAGGTTGTGTGTTAAGTTTAGAGCGTAAATAAAAAGTGATAGTTGTAAAACAATAAAAATAAAAATTATCCATTTTCGTTTTTTTTTCTTTTCATTTTAATAAATAAACAATGACGGAATACAGCCTTTGCTGTGAAATAATTAACAAATAACAATCGTTCTATATTTGTTATGTTTTAATATAAAATAAAAATTGCACAAATTACAATGTATCAACAAGTCCTTGGAGGTAAAAAAAAACCATAAAAGGAGCTATGGTAATCTGAACTAAACGATTAAAAATAATTTCACAAATTATAATACATTAAATTACTATCTCAAGTTTGGTCAATAGATATGGAATTGAATTATTAGTTTTTGTACGAGTAAATAGTTATTCATAACACGTTTTTGTACGAGTAAATAGATATTCATAACACGTTTTTGTACGAGAAAATAGATATTCATAACACGTTTTTGTACGAGTAAATAGATATTCATAACACGTTTTTGTACGAGTAAATAGATATTCATAACACGTTTTTGGAATGCATACATATTGTAATACAATTTTTAGAGAATAGATATACTCGTGACATAGGAATACGGATTTTTGGAAAGAGTTATAACTTTCGAATATAAGTTGTTCGAAATAAATATACAAACATGCCATGACGCCGTCTCCCTGTCGGGGTAGGCAGAAAGGAGAGAATCGCCAGACTTTCTTATTATGCCAGACATATTTCGTCTCTTCTCCATCCATATACTTTCTCCATATCCATATACTTTCTCATACATCACTTATAATTTATCTTAGTTATTACATTTCCTTGTTTCAATACATAATTCACTTCATCCAATCATATTTTCCTTGGTCTTTCTCTACCATGCCCTCCACTCACATTTGCACTGTGTATTGTTTTTTTTTTAGTATTTCTTCGTTCATTCGTTCCCCTTGTCCGAACCATCTCAGAATATTCTTCTATATCTTATTCAACACATCAGCCTTAAGTTCACATTCATCCCTAATCAATTCATTCCATGTTCTGTCATACATTGTTACCCCACATAAGTGCACGCATTTATGTAGCATTTATTCGGCTTCACGTCCACCTCTTTCTCTCTCATATGTCAAAGTTGGTACTAAAATATTGTTTTTTTGCAGATCTTGGTTGATTTTGAAAGTCTTGTTCAATTATATACGTTTTACTACTCCTTCTCCCTGGCTCCATCCCAACTCACTGTCTGCGAAGACTGTTGGGATCAACTCTCCTCGTCCTCAGGTTGTATGCTCTTCTGTCCCGAATTACGTCCCCCAGGCCGTGCCTCTGCATCAGGTTATCTTTTTGCACCACCATTCTTTGGTCTTTCTCTGGTTGTTATTCGAGGAAGATCCATGGAGATTGACTGGTTCACAATGTGATCGGGTGCTCTGCGTCCAACGTGCCCATACCATCTCAATCGCCTCTCCTCCATCTTGCTGTTGATGTCTGTAACACCTAGGCTTCCACCAATGCGTGAGCTTTTTATTTTGTCTCTTGGGGAAACACCAGCTGACCATCTTAGCATGCGCATTTCAGCAGTTTCTAGTTGCCTGGAGTAAGAGTTATACATCGTCCAGTATTCGGAGCCATAGAGGGGTGCGGGTCTGACAATCGTTTGGTATACTTTTCCTTTTAACTTTACTGGCATTCTATCACATAGAACTCGTGATACGTTTTACTACTCCATTATTTTTTTAAATAAATAAATCATTATACAGGTTATTGGAAATAGATAAAGCATTGGAATAAAGGTTTGTATTGTAGAAATAGATATAAAAGTTGAGTGAAGGTTTTTAAAAAAATTTTTTTTTACTATATTATTATATGTTGTATTCATTTCTAAAATATTGACCACATTTTGTAACTATATTTCTCTTGAATTAGCTCTTTATTGTTAAATCGAAAGTAATTATGCAAAAAAGATCAAAGTTACCCTTTGAAACTTAAAATAAGCCTGCATATTTGTACTCGTATGTGCAAAACTATCACGCAAATTGTATGTGTACATCATTGTCAAAATCTAGAATTTTTTTTCCATCTACACAAGCCCATACAAATACGACGATAAATTATTTCAAAACAATTTACAAAGAAATACAAGCATTTTCCTCGGAATCAATGCACTTGTATAGTTTATAATCAAATTAATTATAAAAATAATTATCCAGACCTATCTAGAATACTCCTTCTTTCGAAGTCTTTCCGAAGTGAATTTTTTTATATCCAAAAACATATGTGTATGTCGCCCAAATAGCACATTATTTATTGTTAATAATAAATTCGATACTTTTGATTTGTAATTAAACATGTTGCGCTATTATTTTTCTCTTTTATAAATAAAATTAAATGTACTACAATATAATAGTTCAATTATAAAATTGAAAAACTTCATTCATCCACTTCGTGATATAATTTTGATAAAATAATAGTCGCGAGTGAACATTTTATACTTTTAAAATTCAACTAACCGGCGATATGTCGGGCCGGTATTGTTGTGTTTTATGGAGTATCTTATTTAGGAAATTGATATAAAATGTGTTTATAGGAGTAATAAGTACTTTACCTCGCGAATATTATAAACACAATACAATCACCGTTTTAAAACATAATCGCTTTATTGATGTTTAAAAACGTTATAAAGAAACTCGAACCGTTCATGGCACGGTTTAATTGTCTAGTAAGTTAGTAAATATATTAAATAGAGATAAAACAACTTACCCTCCATTTCTTTATTTCACTGAGTCTATTCGCCAAGACGCAGCCTGCAGATCCTGCTCCAATAATGATGAAGTCAAATTCTTCTTCGTTTCTATGTCTCTTATCCCTGCTTCTTTTGGATCTTGAAGTTTTAATCTTTGGCACTATGGACTTAAATGTACCAAAGTCATCGAAATTAAATCCAAAAGACTTAGCAAAGTTGCCAATGTGATCTTCAGTATTTTTCAAAATAGAAGCTTTCGTTTTTTGGAAGCTTTTGTCGACAAAGGAATCAAAGAAAGTACTTTGAAAGGAAGTATTAGCGAAGGGGGATGTGATTGAATATCCAAATCGAGCAGGACCAAAAGAGTCTGATATGGAAGGTTTCGTCGGAACTTCAGCTTGAATTCCAGATGTGAAACCTGGCGCTGAGAAAGTGAAAAAAGGTGTTGATGGAGGATCTTGGGGGCCTGCTGAAGATGGAATATCAGAGAAACCATTGTAATTATATACTTGGGATGGTGGGGATGAAGGTATATTACCTAATCCAGAAGAATGAAAATATTCAGGAAGAGGAGAGCTATATATTTCAGGATATGATTGACCATCCTTTGACTGCCCAAATAATCTAGTTATCAAAGCTAAGAACAAAATTGTGGCAGGTGAACACGCCGTTAAAGTACTGTGAACAGTACAAAGGCCTGATAGATCTGGTGGCATCCACGACATTTTGGTTATTTAATGTTCGTTTTACTTATTAAATAAATTATTTTCACTTTCGTTTTTTAATTAATTGTTCGTCAGATTTATTGACCAATATCATCGTCTTTTAAAATTCATTATTACGTCAATCACTCATTGTATAGTTAAAAAGTTAAACCTTTTTTCCTAAAAACAGAATATCACGGAATTGATCGTTTTTATTACTTTTTTAAGATTGTTTTATTTATTATGAATTAATTGGTTAGTTTATAAATCACTCAAGCTTTGGACTTTTCGAAAAGTGATGAGAAAATCTATCAAGTTTAGATATTATAGTTCGGAAATTCTAGGGTGAGTCCTGTGACAGCTCACAAATTTGCCCAAATACAACCTTTTGTAATGTAT
Source organism: Odontocerum albicorne (assembly GCA_949825065.1). Classification (NCBI taxonomy): domain Eukaryota; kingdom Metazoa; phylum Arthropoda; class Insecta; order Trichoptera; family Odontoceridae; genus Odontocerum; species Odontocerum albicorne. Next base: position 9,154,984 of record OX463856.1, read on the forward strand.
TTACCTAAATAACTTGCAATTTATTAGAATTGAGGTTTATATTAAAGTTGATAAAATAATTAAAATTACTGAACATCGTTACAAGGTTGTATTGGGGCAAATTTGTGAGCTGTCACAGGACTCATCCTAGAATTTCCGAACTATAATAATAAAACATAATAGATTTAATATTTTACAATTTATATCAATCATTTAATTGTACAGTATCTAATTGGCTTGTATTAAAGTATTGTTAAAAGGAAATTTTATTTTTTGGTTACATTTACTTATATTATTTTTTTAAAATGTGCAGATTTGTGGCAGTTCGTTTTTCTTTGGTAAGATTACTATAGCTTTCTAATTAAAGAATATTTTTTTATGTAATATAACGACCTGCATGCCCTAGTTGGTTAAAGACCTGACTTCCAAACCCGAGGTTGCGAATTTGATTCCCAACGGTGCTTGATTTTTAAGTCAGGCTTTGACTAACAGCCTATTTAATGTAAGTTGTAAAAAATCGCCACATGGCAATAAGCCCGTCAGGTTCTACTATATAAAATGGAAGTGTAATACAATATAAAACAATGCAAAGTGCTCACCCGAAGCCTCTCCCTTCTTATGTTTACATTCTACAAATTACTTTTTAACCTTTTTAATGGAATCCATGTTTTATTCCTTTATTGTCTATGAATATGGGTACGAGTCTTGCTAAAACTAATGTTATAATTTAAATTACTTTTTAACCTTTTTAATGGAATCTATGTTTTATTCCTTTATTGTCTATGAATATGGGTACATCTCTTGCTAAAACTAACGTTATAATTTAAATTACTTTTTAACGTTTAATGGAATCCATGTTTTATTCCTTTATTGTCAATGAATATGGGTTTTATTCTAAATGGAATGTTTAAATGCTCTTTTTAGTATTATTATTATATTATACCTACTCTATTGATGATCAATTTGGCAGTCGTGTTGTTATATGCCAGTTTCTTTTAATCAGAAATATGTTTTGGCGCCATGTAAAAAAACTGCTGAGATATGTTTTTATCGGTAATCGAACCTGAAATTCTCAAATGAAAAATATTTTTTCTCAGCCCACGGAGGTCGTCGATAAGGAAAAGTGAGCTTTAAATAAATTTTTAATTGAAAATAATGTTGTTTTTTAATATAACTATAAATCATAATTTTTTTATTTAATAAATTTATTTACGTTCAATATATTTTTTTATAAAATATTAAGTAAGTAATTTCTTTCATTATTGTAACAATATTATTTTAAATGTAAAAAAAATATTTTATATAATTTATTCAATAACAGTCAAATATACTATTTATTGAGAAAATTCACCGCAAAAAAATCATTTTTAATTAACCCAACAAAAATGTGGATAGTTTAAATTATTAAAAAAACACTAGAAATTTTTGGAACATATTTTTTTTTGTTTTTTTTATTTTCATTATTTGCCAATATATCTGCATATTAGAAGTGATATATATTCACATTAGAGAAAAACAAGAAGTGAATTAAACAAAATAATATTTTTATGATCGAAGAAAACACGATTTTTTATATAAAGTATTTTTGTTTATTTTAATCACAGGTTTATTTGGTTTTATTCCGTGAAATTCATTATTTTATTTTATTATCAATAACAATTATTAAATCACTTTTCACCTGAGTTCCGCGAGGTACGAAGACTAAACCACGACTGAGAAATAACTTCCCGCTAAGGCTCTATTTCACGGAAACTTTTGTTAGTTACACTCTGTATGTAGCGAAATAATTCAAAAGTATTTATTTGATTTCATGATTAATCAACCAAGTACGGTCTTGCTATTTAAGTAATATCGAATCCATATATTTTTTAATCAATTTTGCTCATGTATAGCATTTTTATTTCTTTATTTGTTTAATCACTTCACTGAAGAATGCCAAATTTGACGGGTTAATCGCCAAAAGTAATATTCCAACAAAAAAGATACAATGTTGAACAATCTGATTTAGAGCTTTATACAACGAACATAAAATGATAAAAAGAAAAAATATTTGGATACAAAATACGACAATCATTAACGATTGAAACATAACACGATATATAGATGAATAATGAAATATAACAAGATATATGGATGAAAAATGAAATATAACAAGATATATGGATGAATAATGAAATATAACAAGATATATGGATGAATAATGAAATATAACAAGATATATGGATGAATAATGAAATATAACAAGATTTATGGATGAATAATGAAATATAACAAGATATATGGATGAATAATGAAATATAACAAGATATATGGATGAATAATGAAATATAACAAGATATTAGGTCCCCACATACGAAACCGGCGTTTTGCCGTACTGGCAACTTTGATCTCAAATATGTTCTCTTTGGTTAGGAATTCCAAATTCAAATTTATACAGCTATTTACTCAAGTATTTGTGTTTCAAAAATTATAATTCATTTGTTTTTTCCTCAATTGTTTTTTTTCTTTGCGTCACTCAGTTTACAAAATGGAAAACTTGAAATATCGCGTTATTTACGAGTACGAGTTCCACCGTGGCACCAGTGCTGCAGAAACGGCTCGAAGAATTAATGATGTGTATGGCGACGGTGCCGCAAAAGAAAACACAGTGCGTTTTTGGTTCCAACGTTTTCGTTCTGGAAATTTCGACCTGCAGAACAAGCCCCGTGGAGAAAGTTGATAATGAAGAATTGAAGGCTATTGTGGAAGCGGATCCATCGCAAACCACGTCCGAGTTAGCTGCAGGCTGCGGTGTTAGTGATAAAACTATTTTAATCCACTTGAAGCAAATTGTGAAGGTGAAAAAGCTTGAAAGGTGGGTACCTCACGAATTGAGTGAAGCAAATCAACAAACGCGCGTTGACTGCTGCGTTGCATTACTCAACCGGCACAATAATGAAGGGATTTTGAATCGAATCATTACCTGTGATGAAAAGTGGATCCTGTATGATAATCGGAAGCGTTCATCGCAATGGCTGAACCCTGCCGAACCAGCCAAACCATGCCCCAAGCGAAAATTGACTCCAAAAAAGTTACTTGTCAGCGTTTGGTGGACTAGTGCTGGTGTCGTTCACTACAGCTTTCTTAAATCTGGCCAGACGATTACGGCAGATGTCTATTGTCAGCAACTGCAAACCATGATGGAAAAGCTAGCTGCTAAACAACCGAGGCTGGTTAATCGCTCTAGGCCACTGCTGCTTCATGATAACGCTAGACCACACACTGCACAACAGACGGCTACCAAATTAGAAGAGCTTCAATTGGAATGTCTAAGACATCCACCGTACTCTCCGGACCTTGCCCCAACAGATTACTATTTTTTTCGAAATTTGGATAACTTCTTGCAAGGGAAAAAATTCAACTCCGATGGGGCAGTCCAAACCGACTTCAAAGATTTTATTGATTCCCGTCCGAATGGTTTTTTTAGTAAAGGGATCGATGAGATGGCAAAAGTGCATAGATAGCAATGGTACATACTTTGATTAAATAAATATATTATATTAAAAAAAAATCAACTTTATGTTCCTCCCAAACAAAATGCCAATTTCACATGTAAGGACCCAATATATGGATGAATAATGAAATATAACAAGACATATGGATGAATAATGAAAGATTGGAGCAAGTTGAGGAGTTCTGCTATTTGGATAGTATTTTCTCAGAAGATGGAAGAGTTAAGAGGGATATTGATCGGCGTGTAGCGATAGGAAACATGATTAATGGGGCACTGAAATATATATTTTTGTATCAAAATCTGCTAAGATGATAGTCTACAATAGTATTTTGATGTCAACTTTGTTGTATGGGAGGGAAACTTAGACCTGGAAAAAGACTGAAAGGAGGCAAATAAATGTCGTAGAAATGCGTGCTTTGAGACGGATACATGGAGTGACAATGTATGACAGAAAACCGAATGAAGTGATTAGAGATGAATGTGAACTTGAAAAAGAGCACGCTGAAGTGGTTTGGGCACGTGGAACGAATGAATGGAGAAAGATTAATAAAACAGATAAATAGTGTAAACGTAAGTTGAAGGCGTGTGAGAGGAAGATCTAGAAAGTATGGTTGAATCAAGTGAACGATATTCTGAAACAAGGAAACATAGAAAGTCAGGGAAATCATAGAAGTTGTATTATAATGTATCGATGTGGAAGATGATAAGTTTGTGTGTCGAGATAGGAAAGTCTGGCACTCTATTCTCTCTTCTTACCCTGACAGAAGATGGCGTGATGTTATGTATCTATGTATATAAATATATCAACTTCAAGCTAATGCGCGTGCAAAAGAGTGCTTCGGCAGTTATTTGACATTGAAGTATTAATATTGACTATATAAAAGTATTACTGGTTGCAAAATGTATAACTGGTTGAGAAAGGTTTGTAAAATTAAAATTACTGGTTGCAAATAGATATAACTTTATGGAAAAAGATATTACCGATTGAAAAAAGTACTACAGGTTGAAAAAAATCATTACTGGTTGAAAAAAGATATACGTTAACTAGTTGAAAAAATAATAAAAAGTATTGTCATTTCTCTAAAAAAAAAATTCGTCTTTTTAAAAAAAGAACACAAACGTGAAATAATCTTATTGTATAAAAACAGGTGTATATATTGTAGATTAATATGTTGCAATTGCAGTCGCCTACATTAAAAAGTAAGGTCATAGAATATGTAGAACTACTTTCTAATGCGATAGTTCCGAATATGTGGTCCACGGATCCAAATAAGACCAACACAGTATCATATTAGATGCAATTAAGATCAAACGGATATTTTTCTTTTTTTTGTAAATATATTTGGACATATCAAAATTTTCTGCCTACCCCAAAGGTAAAACTTCATCTCGTACGTGTCTAAGTGCTAAAGTGTATTCACCATAAACACTTATTTTCTTTTTTAATGGCTATTCACCCAAATCTGAGTATTTCAGGTCAATGAACAATTTCGAGTAGATTACGTTTTAGAACAGTGGTTTTCAACCTTTGTCTAGTAGCGGCACCAAAACAAAATAATTTATCTTTACAGCACCCCTCCTAGCTTTTATTGAGTATCAGGAACAAAACAAGGTGTTTTATCGCCTGGGGTAGTTTAGAAAAATGCGCCTTTTACGTAGTGCAAAACTTGTATTAATATGGTTATTTTTGAAGTGAAACTTCTATAGACGCTGTAGGGCAAATTGGCCTGAACGTCACGGAAAGTGAAACGGTGTATTATATTATTATTATAAAATTATTATTTATTATTATTAAATATTTTATTTAGTAATTAATTATTATTAATTATTTTAATATTAATAATTATTTATAATTAATATTATTTTGATATTATTAAGTGTATTATATTATTATTAAAATGATTATTTATTATTAAAATTATTATTATTTATTATTAAAAATAAAATAAAAATGTTTTTTTATTTAATTAAGAGAGATTTTCTTGAATTAAATTCCACACAACCATTTCCTAATCCTAAAAAAAATCGTTATCAAATGGAAAAAAGCAATGCATAAAATCAACTTTTCCTAGGAGCTAAGAAGTTTCACTTCTACCGGGTGAGAGTCTCACGCATCTGTTTTTTTTTTCATTGAACAAATATTTAGGTAGATATGTGCAAATAAACCTAAAACACCTTATTTAGTTCAACAGTACACGGTTACTATTGTATTATACTTTCGTTGTATACCCTACAACTCTTCCAATCAACATGCCTTAAGACAACAAATCTAGACAAGAATAGTTTGTTTTATATATACGGTTCCAACGGGAATCAAACCCGCAACCCCCGGACTGGAAGTCAGGTGTCTTACCTACTAGGCCACAGAGGTATTATTGAAAGATTTAAATATAACAAATGGATTTAAAATAATGCGGGAGAAATTTGATAAATTAGTAATCGATAAATTTAAATAATAACATGATGTTTTGGTTTCGTTTGAGTGGTTAAGTTCAAAGTCAATACTGTTATTCGCGGCATCTTTGGTGTACCGTTGTGGTACCCTAGGGTGCCGGGACACCCCGTTTGAAAACCACTGTTCCAGAAGAACACAGTTAGGTCTCGCTATCAAAATTTTAAATAATACCACGATTATCAAAAAAGAATATACGTTTACTATATTTAGTAGTAATAACTCGTCAATAATGACGTAACTATGTCCATTTTTTTTTCAATACTACTCTGCAAATATTTTTGCAGTTGCTGTCATCGTCTTGCTGCTTCTCTCGAGTCTCGCTTGCTCATTGTGATTAACGGGAGCGTCTGTTTCTTTTATCATCTGCATCTATTTTCCGGCCGTCTTATCACTTTGATCCATAATAATAAATGTGTAATATTTAAATTTTAATTTTGTCTTGCAGAAACAATCAATTTTGAGATAATTTTTAACAAAACAATGAGTTGAATCCGTTTCCGTAATAAAACTGGAAATCTTTCGTAATGTAGAATTTTAATGAAACGAAACTCACAAATAATTATTATACTGACAGAAAACGTTACATAAACTTTTAACATACTAATTAATTTATAATATTGTATTTACATAGTAAAAGAATAAAGTTAGTGAGAGAGACATGTGAATCTTATAATTAATTGACTATTAATATTATAAATGTTGAAAAAATTGGGCGTTTTAAACTTATAAACTGCTTTCTCGTTTTAACATTTATGTTTGGCGATTCAACAGTAAAAACGTTTAATATAATAAGAATGAACAAGATGGAAGTGTCTGTAATGTGTCGTTTTCGGGCGGGCTTATCACGTTTAAAGAATGGGTATTACGAAGAATCCCGGCTGCGAGTGTGGTGTAGATGATGGAACTATAGATCATGTATTTTTCGGTTGTCTTTTGAGAGATAGATTTGATTAACAAAAAGCCATATCTTAAGCCATGCTTATTTGGCTCCCATTACATACAATGGCGTGCCGACTTCAATAAAGGTAAAGGTAGGAAAACCATTTAGACAGTCGATCGGAGCCTGGTTGTTATTGCGACAGGATTTTGAGTACTTGGACTTTCAGGATGAATGACGAGTGAAAAGGATTTATGTGAGCTCGTGAATGTGGGTCTCTTCTTGTTGTTTTAATTTTGGTTGTTTTTGTGTTTCTGTGTGTTTTTCTTTTTTTCTTCTTTTTCTTTTGAATTTGTTTTGATTTTTATTCTTATGATTGTGTGCGGTATATTGTGGGATGAATATTTTTGGTCTTTCTGGAGTGATAATGTGTGAGGAGTTGAGTTTCGCAAGATGTTTCCAGTTGTAGTTGAGTGTCACTGTTTGTCAGGTTGATGAGAGCGTGCAACGGGGTTTTTTTGTGTAATAAAAAATCGTAAAGAAGTATCGATTTATTTTTTCATGCTAAATATCCTCAGTGAGATACAGGCAAAAGCCTAGTTTACTGGGGATACGACAAATGAAAGGCAACAAACCCAGATCCATTAAAATTATATGTCCAAATTAAATTACCTGTTGTTTTTTTCTCAAATTGTGTATATTTCTTGTCATGTGTAATAATAAATAAATAAATAAAATAAATTCTTTTTTCGTGAAACTTTTCCAATTACAGATCGATTATTAAATTTTTTAAGCTTAATCAGTTGAAACGTAAAGTTTTCTAGAATTATAATTTTTTTTTTAAATATTTTATTATTTTTGACTCACATTTTCCTGAATTTGGTGGCACAAATGATCCTAGTTTGGGTGGATTGCCTATTAAAAGAAAACATTTTGTGGCATTGTTATATTTTTTTCATATCAAGAAGTGACAGCTGTCAAATATTATTTGAAAAATAAAATTGTTCTAACTATGGCATTTATATGAATACGAGAAATAACTGCTAAATCGTTACTATGGCAACGACTATTTTTACACTCGGACGTAAGTACAATACAACCGTTTTAATATTGCTTTAGGATGACTTCATTAGTAACTATAAGTGGTCTTAACAGTTGTAAATAAAGGGAGAAAAGTTTGAAATGAGTGTTCTCATATTGGTTGGCGTTATTTGTCAAAAGTAGATATTTATAAAAGGTTTGACACACATCATTTAGTCGACATTCAAAGAATACATAGTCATGTTTCTAGTACAAGTTGCCAACTAACATTTGACTATTTTTGACATGTTAAAATTTTTACTTATTCCTAAGTCAGCTTGGAAAAATATTTACTGTTCATTATAAAATATTCTTTAACGAAAATAGTAAAAATTACTAAAGTCAGTATAAAGCGTGGTAGAGGTAGATTTAAAAAACGTATGGTTGAATCAAATGAACAATATTTTGAAAGAAAGAAAAGTAAAAAGTAAGATGAATCGTAAAAGCTGTATGAAAATGAGTATTGATGTGGAAGATAGGAAAATCTGGCGCTCTGTCCTCTCTGACTAATCTGCTAGGGAACGGCATGATGGTATGTTTGATACGTAATTTTCTTACTCAATTTAAAGTCACTAAAATTATGTAATTTTATACTGATACAAGTCATGTCCTTTCAGTGTTTTTAGCCTAATTTAAAGTCACTAAAATTGTCATTTTATACTCATAAAAGTCCGTTAGTGTTTTTAGCCAAATGTTAAATATAGACTGGATGAAGTATTTTAAGTCGCTGTATACTCATATTTAAAGTGTAAAAAAGCTCACTATTATTAGAGTCCCAAGAAATAATATATATATAGATATAGAAATAAAAAAATCAAGAAATAATGAATTAGGCAAAATGTTTTTTTTAAACAAAATTGTAGAAATTTCAACACGGACACAGTAAAAATATGTGTATGATTGCAATGGATACTAATATAGTTGCAACCCTTAAAATATTCACGGAAGTAAAACAAATTCTACATTTATGAAAATACGAGTATATATTCATAAATGTAAAATTTGTTTATATATATATATATATATATAATTTATACATCGTCCCCTTTTACACCGATTCAAAAATTGTTAGCTAGGTATTTAAAATTCGTTCAGTATCACGGACCCACCGAGTTTAAAATTTCGAATTACTTTCGCAGAGAATCTAAGTATTCCTCTCTCGCTCTCTTGTATTCAAAATTCAATTCTCGTTTTGTTTCTTTGACGACAACCATCGTACGGGTTTTGGCCTATTTATATTATGATACTGTGCATTCATTGGATGAAACTAAATAAACTTATAAATTTAGAAATAAAAATTGGATGTCGGGAATTAAAATTAAGTTAGCTTATAGTCGTAATAAAAAATTTGATAAGTCCTTTAGTTCTTAAGTAAGAAATTTGTGTATGGGTATAGCCTTCGTGTATGGGTATAGCCTTTTATGTATGGGTATAGCCTTTGTGTATGGATATTGTATTTGTGTATGGGTATAACCTTTGTGTATGGGTATAGCCTTTGTGTATGGATATAGCCTTTGTGTATGGGTATAGCCTTTCTGTATGGGTATAGCCTTTGTGTATGCCTTTGGCAAATATGTGTATCAAAGATTACTTTATCAATTAAATAAATATAAATAAACTTCTTAACAAATCGCACTCCAATGGTTCAGGACTCAGAATTTCTGTTGTAATGTAATAAATTAAACATTTTCCAACTAACTAATCGAGAGATAGTATAATATTGTAAAAATAGTTGATATACTTCTAAAGATTTAATAAACATAAATAAAAGTATACAAACACCTTTCTAAAAAATTTATTGATCCACTTTTTTTCGGTTCAGTTTTGTTCCTAAAATATATAACATTGATTGATGTTACAAATACATTTTGAAAGCGTACTAGTATACTTTTAGATACAGGGTGATCCAGAATAAAGTGGACATTTATTTTCTTTATTACTCGAGAATGCATAGAGTAGGAAGGACACCGAAGGTATCATTCGATCGGTTCTGGTAATTTTAGTCAACATGAATCACTTGACAAGGCAACAGCGCACGTTTTGCGTCTGTACGTTTTACGAAAACAATGATTCATGCATAGCTGTTAAACGATTATTGTTAGTTGAGTACCAATTAAACAGTGTCCGAACACTAATTTAATTCAATATTGGGAGAAAAGGTTAAAAGTGATTGGTTTAATTCTAAAATCTCGACACCACGGTCGCCTACAAATTTCTTGAGCAGAAGCAAGTATATAGTTACTCAATGAGTCTGTGCACGCCGATCAAACGCTATCAACCCGCATTCATCAGCATTAGCGATATCGCGTACGATCTTGCAGTAAATTTTATTATTGGGTTTAAAGCTATATCCTCATAAAATTCAACTCGTTCAGGAATTAAATGAAGCAGTTTTAGTTATAAGGTTGGATTTTGAAGCTATAATGTTTGGACAGTTCTTCGAGCTAAACAACATACTCTTCTCAGTACAGCACATTTCCATGTGAATAGAATATATATGTAATCAATATAATATATATAGCCAATAAGCTAAATTGGGACAGTGAAAACCCAAGACCTAAACGTCAGAGACCACTCCATTGCGCACGAGTAACAGTTTAGACAGCCATACCAGCATCGGGAATCATAGATCAGGATACTTTAAGACAATCAATAAGTCATTCGGAGCATTACATTCAAATGCCGAGAAAGTTTAAGACTGTCAAATTGCAAGAATTTCCGCAGTACAATTCGAGGACGTGTTTTCAACTGGATAAGGCCACTTGTCACGCGTCCAATAACATATTGGAAGAAGTTTAAGAGACATTCCTCGGAAGATTAATTTCGCGAATGGGTGACGTTGTGTAGCCACCACGAAGTTCTGATTTGTCCCGATTCGGTTTTTTTTTGTGGGAATACCTTTAAAGTCGAGTACACGAAAATAGTCCGACATCTATGATGCAATTAAAACAAAACATCAGTCAAAAGATCGAAGCGATGCCTCGGGAAACATGCAGGCGCGTGCTTCAAAATGTTTGAGCCTGATTAAACGAATACCGTCAACATGATGGTGGTCATATCGTCTCTTGTTTTATATTTCCAAAAATTAAAGTTGATTACAATAAACTATTGTGTTATTATGGATTTTTTGAAAGCTGAAATTTATTCTGGATCACCTGTATAAAACTTCCAATTATTTAAAAGTTTTTGAAGCATGTTTGCACTATTATAAAATATATCTCTCAGGGCCGGCACTTTTTTGTAGCTTTGTAAGAGTATACAATTAAACAATTTAAGTGTTTTTAAATTGAGTTTTTGTCTTATGTTTCTTTATGTCATTTCTTATTTCAAGTTTTTGGTGCATAGCCTTTTTTCATTTCTATCAAATACTTTTGGTACTGTTTTGATTGTTTTTGTCAATATTCGGAGAATTTTCCAATATCCATTCATAAAGCAAAGCATTCAAAGATTACATGAAGGTTGGATAATATGGTCCGGTATTTGACACAAGTTGGGAATTACGAAATTAGGAAAAATTTATTTTTTTGTAATTGTTAGCAAATCAACAAAATATATCATATGAACAAATTTGGAACTAACGTTTTTACTCCAAATCTATTTTTACGCAATCGAAAAATATGTTAAGTAGCAACCAAATTCTTGTTTTGTTATTTTTTTTAATAAATTGCAATTTTTTAGTGGTATATTAATGTTGCAAATAAATTCAAGAATACACGTATTTTAAAGTAAATAATTACTATTTTCCTTTGTTCCCTCATTTAAGAAAAAGTTTACATTTTAATATTTCAGTAGGAAGAAAAATGTTAATTAGCAACTTGTGTCAAAATGTTAATTAGCAACTTGTGTCAAAAACCCGATTGTGTTTAAATGTCAACTAAAATACGCGCATCAGACATTTTATGACGATCTTACTTTTGAAGAATAACTCCAATATGAGAATGCTCATTTTAATGGCATCCAATATGAGAATGCTAATTTTAATAGCGTCCAATATGAGAATGCTCATTTTAATGGCATCCAATATGAGAATGCTCATTTTAATAGCGTCCAATATGAGAATGCTCATTTTCTAGTTTCTAATGAAATTTCATCAAACAATATAAAATCGGTTGTACTTAACATACGTTATTATATAAAAATATGTCTTCGTTCCATTCTTTGCACTCCCATTTTTTTTTCATTGCTTCGTAACTACTTTCTGTTCATGCTTCGATAAATGCTCTCTAAGCTCTATAATGTTTTTTTCACGTCGTCTTTAATTTTCTTATCCGTATATCCCATTTTTTACATGCACCTTTCGAGTTGTTGAATCCCTCGTGGCAGGCTCTTTTTCAGTTTCCCGTCTCGGTCTGTATTTTCACACATAGTGCCGAAAAAGGTAAAACCGAGAAATTGTGGTAGGAGATAATTGTGGAAATTTCAGTTGAAATTATTCAAAAAATACAAGAAATAGAAGACCATGTACAAAAAATACAAGAAAAAGAAGGCCATGTACTCGTACAGCGAGCTGTTTGAGAGGATAAATCAAAGGCTTTGAGTGCATATAGGAAAGTGTAGAAATCTGTCATGTTTCCTTATCTCAAAAGGGACATGATATAATAATGTGTATGTATGTACAACTTACAACTTTCATTCCTTCTTTTACATGTATTTAATGATCACTTACTTAAAATTTTGTAATTTATTTTTATCAAACACTGTTTATTCCACTTTTTGTGACGGTATAACCCTACCGGTTTCAAGGCTTTCACCTCATCTTCAGGGGAGCGCAAACAAGACTAAATGCTGTTCGAACTGGTACCGATATACACGTTTCAACGGTTGTGGACTGGGGGGTGGGACAATTTCGGCCAAGAGCGGAGAGATTTTTGGGAAATAACTGTTCAACAGATGTTCGGATCGGTGTACTGACTTAGAAATTGGTAGGGCCTCTAATCTGTCCAATTTATTTCCGTTACTACTGATATGTAAGAATTTGGCATCATCGATAGAAAAAGTATGGTTTTCACGGTGACAATGATTAGCCATTTCAGAATAAATTAGAGGATTTGTTAAGGCGGATTTGTGCCTTAACTATAAACAAAACTTACTTAAAATGTACAATTGAAGAAGGGATCTATACAATTCAATAAGAAATTCGGATTATACAGGAATGAATGTAAAGTAAAGGCTGGTGTATTGAGTAAGAGGAAGAAGAGCACTCTGAGATAGGTACGTGGAACGAATAAAAAGAATGAATAAAGACTATCAAAACAAATAAAACTGCAAATGTGAGGAAAGGGTGTAAGTTTAAACGCGTATTTTGTTTAGAATCACTGATATTTGATTACACCACCAAGTAAACATGGCATTCAAGTAATTTTCTGATAATAAATAACAATCATTACTCTTAAGGAGACTCATTAAATAAAGGAGATAAACTAAACATTACGTAAAATACACAAAGGAATGCTACAGATCAGATCACAGACGTTTGTGCTTCCCGCGAGGAACACGTTAAAACTCATCTTATTTTTTGTATTTTTTTTTATATGCTATTAAGATTCGATTTGATTCACGAGTTAGAGCGCCGTTAAGGAGAGTTTGGGCTCTATATAAATTATACTTTTACTATCGTCATTAAAAGGTTTATGTCAATATCAAACTGTTTTTTTTTATATGAAGCTGCGAAGATATATCCTCTCTCCCTATCCCAAAAATATATAGATTCTGAGTGACGGTCTGATTAATGAAAACATTTACCATGTTTCAGTTTCTTATATTCTTATTTCCTCAACTAATTTTGGCCTACGTGGTATTTGCAAGATAATGAATTACAACTTATTTTATTTCACCATGTTATATGTATTCGTTTTTCCTCAAGTGTTGCGATTTTCGATTAAATTTCTTCAATTTGACGTTTGCTACAGATACTCGTAGTTTTCAATTTTTTTCCTTCAGCAAAACTAATTTCGCTACATTCATAAAAACCAGGACCGGTGTCATGACTGGTGCCGCTTTTATACGAAAGCCGACAATGTTGCTCACAGTAATAAAATACCATTGAATCATTTTTTTAAATTCTTTTTACTCTCCACATTATAATATCTGATAAATTTGTGGTTAAAAATTAATTCAATAGATCTGGGTATTATAGTATAACTTTTACCGTTGCTGGTGTGTGGCGTGTAATTGTCTGTCGCTTAGTATAAGATATGTATATGGGTGAAGTATGCAGTTTTAGAAAGCACTTGAAGACAACCCTTTTAGGGACGTCTTATCAAAATGTATGGTGTTACATGAACACTACACAAAACCTTAAATCTAATGTAGGAGCTTTTCAGAGAGTATCAGGTCCTGAACATAGCCAATTTACATCTCAAATCCATTCTCCGGCACTACCATCGAGAGGAAGGGAAGATGCAGACTCAGCAGACACACATGACACGCATGGCAACTAATGAAATGTTCACCATCCCTAGAGTTAAAACCTCTTTTGCCCAAAGGCAATATGCTTATTTGGCACCCATTACTTACAATGGCGTGCCGATTTCAAGGTAGGAAAACCATTTAGACAGTCGATCGGAGCGTGGTTGTTATTGCGACAGGATTTTGAGTACTTGGACTTTCAGGATGAATGACGAGTGGAAAAGATTTGTGTGAGCTCGTGAGTGTGGGTTTCATCTTGTTGTTTTAATTTTGGTTGTTTTTGTATTTGTGTTTCTGTGTCTTTTCTGTTTGAATTTTAATTCTTATTCTTATGATTGTGTGCGGTATATTGTGGGATGAATATTTTTGGTCTTTCTGGAGTGATGATGTGTGAGGAGTTGAATTTCGCAAGATGTTTCCAGTTGTAGTTGAGTGTCATTGTTTGTCAGGTTGATGAGAGCGTGCAACGGGGTTTTGTTTTTGTGTAATCAAAAATCGGAAAGAAGCATCGATTTATTTTTTCATGCTAAATATCCTCAGTGAGATACAGGCAAAAGCCTAGTTTACTGGGGATACGACAAATGAAAGGCAACAAACCCAGATCCATTAAAATTGTATGTCCAAATCAAATTACCTGTTGTTTTTTCGCAAATTGTGTATGTTTTTTGTCATGTGTAATAATAAATAAATAAATAAAATAAATAAAAATGTGTTACTATCACATCTCAGAAGATCTACAAAGAAACCTTTGTAGGTCGTCTTTCTTGGTAAGTTTTCTGCGGTTTTATTTCCAAATATGGGAAGTACTTAAATTAATGGATACAACCACATTATGCCTATCATTATGCTCAACTTATGTGTATATGTATATATTTATTTTGTAATATTTTAAATCTGTCAATAATAGATGATTCATGTCCTAAGTTAGAGCACCTTGAGGAGAGTTTACCCTCTAAACGACGCTATGTAAATTGTCCTTTTATTATTATTATTATACGGATTTTTCCTGTTACATAACGTGAGTCTAATTTTTTTTTCATATGGAAGAATATTAGGCAGGATTCTTCTCATAGTGCTAGGTGGTGCCGAGAATACATACACTGTGTCACTTTATCTGTTCAATATCTCTAAACCGTGCGTCACAGAGTGTTTAGCCATCACATTGATTCTGTAAATTGGTACATAGAATAGAGGGTGATTTATTGCAAGGCTGTAATTATCGGTAACATAAAAACTAAATACTTCTAATATTGCGGGACAGTTGAATTCACGTGACAGTATTATTAATATGAATAACGCGATGGACGCTTGCCTTCTTATTTCAATACTTAAATAATTGCATGCCGTTACAACTTTGATGTGGGTTTAAATAATCACATCTGTCATGTACAATAAATATCTCAGGGACTTTTTTTTGTATATTACTTGATGGGGAGCTCAAACTCCTGAGACAAATTCTAGGTTAGAAAGAATTAAACAATTACTCAAAATTCGCTGGTGGTTTTTTTAAGATATTAATAATTTATCTTTTGTTTAGTAAATATTGTTTTACTTTACATTTGATACAGGTTTAATCCATATACTCGTATATCAAATAATAATTTGTAATATGGCAACCGAAACAATGTTACTCATTCTTCCCTGTTAAGTGACTCACTTATACCTTTAAAATTTAAAAACAATCTTAATTCGCTTTGGCCTAAATGATTGTTCAGTACATTAAACCAAAGATGGAAATCAAAAACGGATTCGCTATTTTCCCGCTAGTAATTTTTATGTGTATAAACATGCGTATAGATCTTTTGTAACTTAACTCTTAAGAAGTAATATCCAAGCATACCCATTAGAAAAATGGGGGAAGTCCCTTGGGTTTCAAATGTGGGATACAGCTATGGGGGAAGTACCTCGGGTTCCAAATGTGGGATACAGCTATGGGGGAAGTCCCTCGAGTTCCAAATAAGAGATACAGCTATGGGGGAATTCCCTCGGGTTCCAAATGTGGGATACAACTATGGGGGAAGTCCCTCGGGTTCCAAATATGATTGAGCTGCACTCTAATCTGCTACGAATCAGTGATCATAAAGAGATCTTAATTCAGCTATGATTTGCTAAGGACACTTAGTGTCTTTTGTATTTTCAATCAATAAACACTATGACGGACCTGCGTTGCATGGTCGCTATATCGGAAAACTGTGCTATATTTCGTTTCGAATCGAAACTGTGAAAATAAAAGAGAAAGTTCGATTTGTTACAATACTCTATTTCTGTCTTATTCATGAATAAAGATAAAAAAATATAAATATATCGGATTCAATCACTTTTCACTTCTGATGTAAAAACATTAAGGTGCTAAAACACGGACATAAAAAGGATGCGAAATTATACAATACTATTTGCCAAAATAACCACTCTGTTCTGATTTCATACAGATTCATCATTTTAAGTATGCAATCAACCAATAAAATTCAAGCATTAAAATATAGATATATCGGATTCAATCACTTTTCAATTCTGATATAAAAACATTAAAGGTGCTAATACACGACCATAAAAAGGATGCGAAATTCTATTATTAGCCAAAACGATCATTCTGTTCAGATTTCATATATTTTTAGTATGCGATCAACCAATAAAATTCAAGTAATAAAAAAACTGGTCCTTTATTAATTCTTACCTCAACCACTTTGCCAAGTAAAGTATGGAAAATATTCATTGAATATGGTGTTGAATATCTTGTCTTTGCTGAGCACCATTCCAACGTCAATTCAGACTCGCATAACATAAAACTCGCTTCGTCACTGGGTTGTTTTAAACAGCGACTCAAAAAGCATTGTATTTCCCTTCAATAATGTTGGGTGTATCTTGGTTCCCCAATTATATTTTATTACCTCCTAGCCGCAGATTGGTTGGATGAAATTGTCACGTAGCGATAAACCCGCCTGATTGTTTTATAATGAAGTGTTTAATAAATAAATAGTAAGAAGTGACTACACTAACTGAAATATAGCGAATAACTCTTCAATCTAGTCTTGTAATTACTTAATTTTTAAATTTTCAATAAGCTCCTTCTCAACTTAACAATTGGTTTCAAAAACACTTTCAACAATATACTTTTAAAAGTTCACATGGATTCAAGACCCAAGCAAGGCTCTATTTTTATATGACTACTTTGGTAGAGGAACGGAGTTTAATTGAGCTCTCTTGAGGAATATTAAAAATAAAATTTATCGATATGTTAAAGAACTGGTTAAGTTTTTAATATTTTAGCGTGTGTCCTAGTAGGACGTGCTGATAATGATGTTGTTGACATCTCTGTATTCGCTTTAGTCGAATTCTGTGTTCCTTTTCGTTCGGGGTCATCAATTTAGCGGGATGCTTTATTTGATACGTCGTGATGATTTTGATTTGTTTTGTATTTAAAATAAAATACGTCGATTCAGGAATGCGGGAAGTGAAAGTGAATAATCAATAAATAGTAAACAGCGATGAATGGTCAAGTGAATAATAACAAGTGCTCTTTATTCAACGATAAGTAGGTATATATAGAATTTCAGAACGGGACGCGTGAATGCGTCCGAGGTATATCTCGATCTCACTCCTGCGCGTGCTGAGGTGGTCGCAAGCGCTGCGGATAATACAGTGGGTAGGATATTTATTGTCGAAACGGCGAGACGGCGTGATATGTTCTCTTTCTACCGTGGAATGCGATGTAAATATTATTTGCGTGTAAACAGTATTGACGTTCTGGTATGTGACATTTGTATATATCCAGAGGTTGATTCATCGGTCGTTGACCCTGCATGTTGACAATATTTTAGGGACGTGGGTATTCCCTACAATATCAATAAAGTTAGCTTAGTGCTAACAGTTTCAACCCCCTTAACCGGTTAGGTGCCTTAAGCGAGTTTACTCACTCTCTATTGCCGTAACGGTGGGGCCGGCCATACAAAATAAGCGAGTTAAATCGCTCAACTTTATGCCTGTTTCTAGCCAATGTCTAGTAGTAATTCGAATAATCTAAAATATGGAACATATAGAGAGGTCTTTTGAGATGATTAATAAATACTATAATATTACAGTTTACAGATATTATCGAATTTACAGAGATTTGCCTAAAAGCTTTGCATGACAATCGACATATATCTCTAATACAGGTTGTCAGTTTTGCGTTTTACTTATTTAACCGTTGAAATTTTAAATGATTTTATAGTTACATTATTTACTTTCCGCGCGTTATTAAAATAATTAATATTTTCGTGTTACATATACTTTTAATTCTATCAAATATTTGATTAATGTATCTTTCCGTATTTTCTGTGATAAGCTGTGACAATCCTGACATTTTGTTAAAGTTTTAGTTGTGTTTTTCTGAATGAACGGCGGCACAACGACACATATAATAGGTTAGTCAAAAAGTAAAGAATGCGACATCTATGGAGCAGTAAAAAAACCAAAATTTCTACGCCATTTTAATATTTCATCTTTCATAAGAACGTACTCAAAATTTCATTTCGATTTGTAATTCATTCTTTGTTTACAAGCCATTTGAAGTTGACGTGTCAGTGTATTTTTTAACAATGGAAAAATCCGAATATCGTGCAGTGATTAAATTCTTTGTTTTGGAAGGTTTATCGGCTACTGAGATCCATGCAAAGATGGTGAAAGTATTAAAGGAGTCTTCTCCTTCATTTCCAACCGTTCACCGATGGGTTTTGGAGTTTAAGCGTGGCCGTACAAGCGTTGAAGACGATCCACGCTCAGGACGTCCAAAAAGTGCATCAACACCAGAAATCATAGCGAAAATACAGGATATGGTTTTGGAAAATCATCGATCGACTGTGGATGTGATAGCTGACACCATAGGCATCTCACATGGAACAACATGGCATATTTTGGCTGAAGTTTTGGGTTTCAAAAAACTGTGTGCACAATGGGTGCCGCATTTGCTAACAATACAACAAAAACACGTTCGAATGCGACTTTCTGAGCAACATTTGGAGCAATTTCGAAAGGATAAAAAGGATTTTCTGCATCTATTCATCACTATGGATGAGACTTGGGTCTACCACCATGATCCTGAATCAAAACAAGAGGCTAAGGAGTGGTGTGAACCAGGCACTTTGGCTCCGAAGCGAGTTCGTGTCCAGAAATCGACCAAGAAGGTGTTAGCGTCAGTTTTTTGGGATGCAAAAGGAATTTTATTGATAGATTATCTCCAAACTGGTAAGACAATGAACTCTGATTATTATTGTGACCTTTTGGACCAGTTGGATGAAAAAAATTGTGAAAAAAGACCCGGTTTGCAGAAGAAAAAAATCATTTTTCATCAAGACAATGCACCTGCTCACACAGCTCAAAAAACCATCGCGAAAATCAGTGAATTGGGGTACGAATTGTTGCAGCATCCACCCTATTCATCAGATTTAGCTCCCTCTGACTTCTGGCTGTTCTCACACCTCAAAAAATTCCTTCGTGGAAAGCATTTTTCATCAAACGAAGAGGTTATAGCCGTCGTAGAGGAGTATTTTGCAGGCCTTCCAGAAAGTCACTTCCGTGATGGGACAAAAAAGTTGGAAGATCGTTGGACCAAGTGTATTGATCTTATGGGAGACAATACTGAGCAATAAAAGTGATTTCCCCCCCAAAAAAATGTATTTTCATTTCCGATTTCAAAACTTTTTAACTAATCAGTAATTGTACAAAATTTGCAACATATCGGTGCTAACAAAGTCTTGAAATATTTTAATTATAAAACATACGATTCTGTAACAGTCTGATATCTGTGAGATCGACCAAAATATACCCCCAAATCCATGAATTATTTTGTTTTTTTTTTTAACCTGGCGAGTTTATTGCCATGTGGCAATCTCTTCCAACCAGCCAGAAAGATGTTTTATATGCCCTAAGTGTTAACCAGACTGGAATTCTTTAAACTTTTGAATTTTTTCTAACTCTAAGAAGTAAATCTGCCTGTTTTGTATATTGATTGTGAATTGGTGAATGTGATCAACAGTAGAATACACAAACACACTTTTTGACATTGAAATCGAGGTGATTGCGTTCAGACCAGGAATTAACGTTTCCACTTTAGCGTGTTTGTTGTACCGGTGATTTCAGGAAATTCCTTTTCCGCTGTTGGGTCATCTCCATCATCTTTGCCTGCGTGTGTATGGAGTATTTTGTCTCGTTATTCGAGTTGTGTGATTTTTATTCAAATCTCTCCCTTCAGAAAGTCCGTCCAACCTCTCCCTCCCTTCTTTCAACTAGTTAAAAAAAACATTTTTAACTCAATATTAATAATTTTATGCTGACGTTTGTGAAAAGTTTCGAACATATCTGGATTTAAAATATACAAACAAAAAAGAAAAAGCGGAAGTGACGCCAAATTATCATGTTTTTATCCGGATTTGAAATCGAATGCAAGGAAGTTATAAAATCTGTTTAAAATGTATAAACATTGCTCTACAAATCGTTCATGTGGATAAGTTTCCGAGAAATTATACTTTTTCCTTAGCTCGTTATCTGCAAATATGGCGTGTCTGCAATTAAAATTTTACTACGCGGAACCAAAAATGCATAATTATTAACATTTATTTACTTTCTTGGAATTATTTAGTGACCAAAAAAGGTTTGAATATAACATCTCTCAAATAGTATACATACGTACTATTACACCGTTTCCCTGCTGGGGTAAGCAGAGGGGTCAAACCGCCAGACTATACTATCTCTTTTTTTTTAAAGAATAGATATGACCAAAGTCATAGGTATTCTTATACCCTCGAAAACTAGGCGGAAAAAGTGCCTGTGTCGTTCGAAGGGAGTTCACAGAGCGGGGTTCAAACCAATGACATTCCAGACGGAAGTCAAGTGCGTTACCGCGCGGCCTTGCACCTTAATAATATTTCAAGTCACATAAAGCCAGCTTTTTACACTAATTTTAATCTCCGGAAACTCTTATTTAAGGGGAAAGGCAAAAATGGAATACTTAGCAACAGTGGTGTGTATAAACTTTTATGTGCTGACTGTGATAATTTCTATATAGGAAAGACAGGAAGATCTTTTGAAAAGAGATTTCGTGAACACAAATCCGCCTTAACAAATCCTCTAATTTATTCTGAAATGGCTAATCATTGTCACCGCAAAAACCATACTTTTCCTATCGATGACGCCAAATTCTTACATATCAGTAGTAACGGAAATAAATTGGACAGACTAGAGGCCCTACAAATTTCTAAGTCAGTACACCGATCCGAACATCTGTTGAACAGTTATTTCCCAAAAATCTCTCCGCTCTTGGCTGAAATTGTCCCATGCCTCCCTCACCCCTCAGCCTCCAACCGTTGAAGCGTGTATATCGGTACCAGTTCGAACAGCATTTAGTCTTGTTTGCGCTCCCCTGAAGATGAGGTGAAAGCCTTGAAACCGGTAGGGTTATACCGTCACAAAAAAGTGGCATAAACAGTGTTTGATAAAAATAAATTACAATTTCTTCAGATCTTTTTAGACTTTTTCAACGTCCATGTTTCAATTCCATATATCAAAGATGTGAGTGTGAACATAAGAATCATTTTAAAATATTCTAGGTCAGGTAACCTAGTGCAAACACCCTCCTTGACGACCTCCGTGACCACCGTTAGTAAAACGCTTGCATTCCACCGGCGTTTTTGGATTCGATTCCCAAAAATGACACCTAAAAAATAATAAAAATGTTACTTATCTGGTTTAAAACTTCATATTCTTTAATGTTCCAGTCTAATAAAATATTTTATGGATGGAGAGAGGAGTTGTCGGAGGCTATCATGGGAGTCACGATGCGCAGTCATGAGCGAGGTACACGACAGAATGGTGGTTATAAACACAAAAAGACAAAATCGAAACAAATTAAAAAATTCACACTGATAATTTAAGAAAATCGATATTAAATATCCAAAATCCACATTAATTTTAAAACACAGAGAACTCGATAATCATAAAAAGTCCAATATATAGTATGTACAGTTCATTTTTTCTTAACCCAAACGTATTTCATAGAAAAAAAATTCTAGAAAGTAAACCTTTTCAAACACGTATCATGGACCAATATTATACATTCGTTTATATACATTATATAAAGAAATTAATGTTTTCTAACGATTATGTTGATCATTAAAATTATTAAAAATATATGGATGTAAAAAGAACAAGAATTTTAATTGGCTTTCAAAAAATATTGGCACACATTAGTTTGTGGTTATAGCTCACTCATTATAAAATATACCATTAAATCGATACATATAAACACAGTGGTTATTAGGATCAACCCTATTCATCGAATTTTGATACTTCGGTTGAAAAATAAAAATCTCTTATGTTTTAATAACATTTAGTGTGTATTAAATCGATTGATTTATCGAAAAAGAAAATAATAAGGAGTGTCAGAAATATCAATTATTCTTATAATTTGAAGTATTTATCGTATCAATTTATTTATCAAATAAAATTCTTTAATAAGAAATGTTAAATAATTGTTCTCCATCGTATGTATTTTTATAATGTGAAGAGTTTATGGAACGGTTTTATTTATCGGAAACAATTCTTTAGTAAAAAGTATTAAAAATCGAACGTATTCTTATGAATTTAAAGTTAATTGAATCGTTGTAATATTATCTATCGAATTATTCATCAATAACAAGTATAAACATTCACGTATTCTTGTAACTTGAAGAGTTTATTGAATCAATTTATTTATCGAATACGATTATGTAATACATAAGAAGTATCGAAATCTTAAATATTTTTATAATTTTAAGTTTTAATCGAATCAATTTATGTATCGAATACAATGCTTTAATAAGAAATATTAAAACTCCATCGTATGTATGGTATTCTTATAATTTTAGAGTTTATTAAACAGTTTTATTCATCGAAAACTATTCTTTAACAGGAATCTCATATAATCTTCTAATTTAAAGTTTCTTGGAGTGATTTATTTAGCGAATATGATTTGTCAAAAAAAGCATAAAAATCTCGTGTATTTTTATAACTTGAAGAGTTTATTGAATCGATTTATTTATCGAATATAAGTATTTAATAAGAAGTATGAAATATTGAGAGTTTATTTATTTTTAACTTCAAGAGTTTATTGAATCGATTTATTTATCGATTATAAGTATTTAATAAGAAGTATGAAATATTGACAGTTTATTTATTTTTAACTTCAAGCGTTTATTGAATCGATTTATTTATCGAATATAAGTATTAAATAAGAAGTATGAAATATTGACAGTTTATTTATTTTTAATTTCAAGATTTTATTGAATCGATTTATTTATCCAATATAAGTATTTAATAAGAAGTATGAAATATTGACAGTTTATTTATTTTTCACTTCAAGCGTTTATTGAATCGATTTATTTATCGAATATAAGTATTTAATAAGAAGTATGAAATATTGACAGTTTATTTATTTTTAACTTCAATAAAGGGTTTATTGAATCAATTTAATGACCGATTATGATTCTATAATAAGAAGTTTTAAAAAACTCACGTATTCCTATAATTTAAAATTAACATTAAATCCGTAATGAATGAATGCGATCCAGTTAACCCAGATACGGTGATTATCTCATTGTTCTCGGTTTGTCAGTGGAAGCTGTGACAATCTCACGGAAGTAAGAAATATATTGTAGGTACTAAATAATACGGGTGTTATACATTATACTTAAGGCTGCTAGATACGATACAAAAATTGCATGCAATTTTTTTTAATTATTTATAAATATTTGTTGACATCGCGCTAATATTTGTTTATTTATTCCATTCACGATTAATACCGAACTCAAAATAATATGCAAAAATTCATTTGAATGAAATTTAAAAATCTAAATTCAATAAAAAGTAGCACATTGTCTTAGAGTTTACATTGAAAATATTCAGTATAACGTCGTGTAAAACGCAAAGGAGATTTTTCGGTTTACAGGCAATATACAGTGTAAATGTAAGTGGAAGGCGTGTAAAAGGAAGACCAAGGAAAGTATGGTCGCATCAAGTGAATAATATTCTGAAAGAAAGCAACTTGAAAGTCAGGGAAATCGTAGAGATTTTATGAGATGTATGGATGTGGAAGAGGCTGAGAATGTGTGTCGAGTTATGAAAGTCTGGCGCTTTGTCTTCTCTGTCTACCCAGACATGGAAATTGCGTGATAGTATGTATGTATAACCAATTAAGCATTTTCAAAGAACCAACCAAGATTTGGGCATGTGGACGCATAAATGAAGAAAGAATAGTAAAACAGATACACAGTATGGATATTGGTGGAACTGGTGTGAGAGGAATACCAAGAAAAGTGTGGTTGGGTCAAGTGAATGATATTCTGACAGAAGGAAACGTAGAAAATTAGAGGGATCGTAGAAATTGTATGAGAAGGTATATGGATGTAGAAGAGGAAGCTCCGATAAGAGACGCCACTTATATAGAAAGACCAAAAGAAATTCCGAACCCAAAATAATACATCTTGGGTCCTAAATTTGTCAGCAATATCAAGATTGAAATCCAAAAATAGTTCCATGAAGATACTGTAAGAACTGGCAATGTCTCCAGATAAAACGTGTTTTCTGAAGTGGAAAAAAAACCACTTAACGACTAAATGGAGCTCTCTGAAAAGATGGTTCCTGGAAGCCAACTACCTTGGCCTACTTTGAAATCACTGAATGGACTCCGAATGTGAACGGCTAGATGCAGAATAAACATGCAGAGATAAGGTTTATTGAACTAAAGTAGCATATCATATGATTGTGTGGATATGTATGAGTCACAACAAATGTTCTGACTATATGCTCTGGACGGAGTCTGATTGACGTGAACGATACGGTGATCTCTGTTGCCTCCTACTAGAAGCATGTCGCATAATTGTTAGTTTATTAATTCAAATCATATACTAAAAGGAATATATATATGACCCTCGTGACCTAGTTGATAAGAAGCTTGTGTTCCTACCCGAAGGCTCGATTCCCGGTAGTACTAGATTTTTTTAAAGGGTTCTGGTCTGGTTTTCACTTACGACCTCTGTATTCATATTCAATATTTAGTATATTATGGCACCACTAGTGGTATTGTGACTAGCGTTTGATTCTCGTTTGATCTCGGATTGGATTCAATTTCAAACATTATCTTATTTGAAATTTAGTAGCTTCATCTTCATCTGGTGCCACGCCCCAATATTCATGCGCTGGCCTCCGTCGTATGGAACCACAGACAGCATCCACCATATGACCAATTCGTTTCAATCTCTCGCAAATTAGGACAACTCAACAAATAGGAAATGTAGATTTGAACTTTTCCCAACTTAGACAACTAAAAAGCATTTTACGGTATCTTCCGGGTGACCAGTTCTGCTTATTAATAAATGCTATAATTCTTTCTCGCGTTGATTATTTAATGGTTTTTATTGCTATTTTGTTTGGGCTTACCAATGACATAACTAAATTAACTACAGTACAATTAATTTTGAATACGGTTGTACGTCTCATTTTGGGTGAAACGAAGACGTGTCAAAAAATCCACTACATAAAATACTTGAATGGTTGAAGATAGAGAAGCAGGCTGAACATAAGGTTAGAGCAGGGGTCGGCAACCTATGACCCGCGGGTCACCGAGTGACCCATTTACTAATTTCAAGTGACCCACTTTAGTTCCGAAAAAAAGTCCACATTCGGTTCAACTTATAAATGTGAGCAAATATTTTCACAAATGAAATGTATTTTAAGCAAGAACAGGAGCAGGTTAACTACCGAAAATTCAGATGCTTGTATTCGTCTTAAAACGACTGACTATACACCACAACAGACTGGACTAAATTGACGTCACAAGTTCAACATCAGGGGAGCCATTAATATCGAAGAGAACGTTTATAAATAAAGTTCATTCAACTATGTTTGTTTTTATAATAATTAGAATTTTATTAGTTTTTATAATAATAATTAAACTTTAAAAGCGTATTGTAATTATTTTCTTAATAAAATGTATCTTATTATTCACTAAAAGACTGTTTTAAAATGAAAATATCACTGACCCAAACGTCCCTTTAATATTCACATTGTGGTTGATTTTGACCCGCAGCCAAAAAAGTTTGCCGACCCTTGGGTTAGAGTTATAGTGTTCATGGCGATCAACAATCAGGTTCGTCTATATTTTCAGGATTGTTTTAGACGAGAGGAGATCTCCGGATCTCGTCTCCGGTTAAGGTTGAGCGCTATAAACATTGTGATTCTTCAGATGCCCAGCAGAATTGGCAAACTCAAATATTTCGAAAAAATGTTTCAGGCAGCGGCATGTCTTTTATGGAACAGTCTTCCGTCAGCCCATAGGCTAATCTCCGTCTAGAGGACAAGTAACTTTGAAGTAAACGGAGAGCGAGAAAGAGGTAGACCGAAGATGTGATGGATATGTAAGAAGTACGAGAAACAGCAGAGCATGTATAATCAACGAAGCGAAAGCTATGTGCATGAACAGAAAAAGGTGTAGACTTCTACTCTCCGCCTATCCCGAAAGGGATATTATGGCGTGGTGGCATGTGTGTAGATGTATGGTAAAACTAATATAAATTGAAATGTTTCCTTTTATACTAGGTATGGTATAAACTCGACTTGGTATATACATACATCACGCCGTTTTCCCGTTGAGGTAGGCTGAGAGGACAGAGCGTTAAACTTTCTTATCACGATATACTACCTTTGCTTCCTCTACATATATAATATATATGTAGAGGAAGCAAAGAGAGTATATATATAATATATTATATTTCTCTTACTCGTATTTGCCTTACTCACCTTCTTTCAACATTTAAGTCACTTGGTCCAACCATATTTTAACTCAGCCATCCACTGACTACTAGTACGGCCAGTCTGAGACAGACGCAAAGGGTGCAGCCACACCCAGCCCAGCGTGTGGCAAGGCCCCGCGCTTGCTGCAGATAAATAAAAAAATTGAATTTAATTAATTTATTCGGTCGACGCCTATTTCAAATAGGCGGCCTCTAATTCTTATTATTTGTATATTTTGAAATACTTAAATTATGATTTGTCATACATTCTGAAAGTGACGGAGTTCGTTCATTATAAATATTTATGACCTATCTATTGCATACGTTCATTCGTAGTAATATTTTTGTAAAATATTTTTTTTGGGCTTTAAGTGGGTCTTTTGATTGAGAATATTTGAATAATACTAGGTCCAGTAGACAACATATATACATATAATCACGACGTGTCCCTTGCGAAGTATGCAAAGAGAACATATCGTCATGCACAATCTTCTATTATTCTCACTTAATGTAATGTAATACCTTCTTTCAAAATCTGGTCGACCTATTCCACGCACACCTTGCACTTGACTTCGCTTAGTCATTTTCGTCATTCATTCTCCACACATGTCCAAACCATTTAAAAGCTCCTTTCTTCATCTTACTTAAAACATCAATTTTATCAATTAATTAATTTCTAATGCTTCACAAATTTTCCTTTGTGCACGAATCTCCCCAGCATTAAATTTTACTTTTATTCTTCTTCTACCAAGTCCAAGTCTCACTTCCATACATCAAGGTGAGCCCCAACACACTATTATATATTGTCATTTTTGCTACTTTTGATATAGCACGGTTGTTGTATATTACATTAAGTGATCCGTTTACCTTGTTCCCTGTTTCTACAGAGAGCAGCTGACTAGGGACGGCTCGGCAAGATTATTTTGTAAATTAAGCAAAAACTATTTTTTTATTAATTTTGTAAGGTACTATATATTGTCCCGTTGATTAAAAAAATAAAATGAAAATATCCGTGGCCAAGTTGTTAAGACGCCTGTCTACCAACCAAGATTCGATTCCCATTAAAACCTAGATATTTTTGAAAAGGATTCCAGTCTAATAACACTTAAGGCCTTTTTAACATCCCTCTAGTTGGTTGTAAGGGATAACCACATATGTTAGTGCTAAGCTCACCATATTGTAATAAATAAATAAATACAGGTTTATTGATAGCAACATAGTATGTACATAATACATTTAGACACATTTCAAGAACACCTATCAAAAGGTCTGGGCTCATCTAATAACATCCCCCCGGGCAAGATACACCCCACCAATATAGGGCGAGCCCAGCCACGGGGACACCAGCTGTTTTTCAGCCCACACCCTTGAACACGTAGAACAAGAAGATAAAAAAACACAGAAAATAAATAGATGACAAAAAAAATACATTCAAGAGAGAAGACATTTAAAGGTCCAGGCAAATCCCACAAACATTCCCACGGCCGAGATAATGTACATAACGAAATATAATACAAGTACCCGGCGGTAAGTAATACACATCGTACTTAAACTCAAAACGTATTAATGACAGAGTCGACGCTCTACAAAGCCGAAGTTAGCCGATTATGGCCGACAGTCTCTTTCTTAAGAAAGAGACTGTCGGCCATAATCGGCTAACTTCGGCTTTGTAGAGCGTCGACTCTGTCATTCACACGTTTTGAGTTTAAGCCCGATGTGTATTACTCACCGCCGGGTACTGTACAATACTTCCCAAATAGCTGAATCTTTCATTGTTCACCAAAATATCACATTTACGTTTTCTTTCACTTTTTTCAATCACTATGACGTGGATGTCAAAATGGTTTCTAAACATGATCAAAAAATCAGTCATCGCATTTTGCACTTAGCACGATATAAGATAAATATATTTCGTGGTTAGAAAATTAAAAATTTGAAGTAGGCGCGGTTAAAATTAATTAAAAAGCAATTTATACTGTACGCGCTGATTACAGGTGAATGGAGAAATGACCTTCAGATACAACAAAAAATCTATGGTATTTATAGCATTACTCTCGATAAATATTAGGTGTTAACATAAGTTGTGTCCGTTTTTTTTTTTCAAATTTAAAAATGAGCACCAAAAGTAAAACAAAATGGTAATGGTTATACGTCATTCGAAAGAAAATGTTCTGCTCTACAAGATATTGTGTTTGCTTTTACGTTACATATGTTTTATTATTTTATTTGATAACAAGCCTTCAAAATGGAATGTCAAGTAGAGGAAAGTGAGCATTTTCGACACCTCCTTCTGTTCGCGTTCAATCGAGGGAATAACGCTGCCAAAGCTGCTCGCGATATTTGCGAAGTGTACGGTGAAGATGCTATGAATATGATATTTTGTTGTTTTCACTATGATGTTTTAAGTGAAAACAACAAAAATAACGTTCCACAATTGATTTTTGTTTTTTTTTCACTGAAAACATGTGGAACCTAGGCGCCGAACTTCTGAACTTTTCCCATTGATTTAAGATGGCGATATACAGTCATGTGACTACAATTCATCTGCTCAGCCAATTCTACGGTGGTTTGAAGGGGATCTTCATGAATAATATGGTTTATGCGGTCCTCATCGAAGTCCACTGGTCGTCCGGAACGCTCCATGTCTTTCAGGTCGAAATTACCGTCTTTGAAACGCAAAAACCATCGATGAGCTGTCCTTTCATTCATAGCATCTCCATCGTACACTTCGTAAATATCGCGAGTAGCTTTGGCAGCTTTATTCCTTCGATTGAACGCGAACAGAAGGAGGTGTCGAAAATACTCACTTTCGTCTACTTGACATTCAATTTTGAAGGCTTGTAATCAAATAAAATAATAAAACACATGTAACGTAAAAGCAAACACAATATCTTGTAGAGCTGAAAATTTTCTTTCGAATGACGTATAACCTCTACCATTTTATTTTACTTTTGATGCTCATTTTCAAATTGGAAAAAAACGGACACAACTTATGTTAACACCCAATATATCATTTTTTATTTGAAAGCATTTTAAAACTATCTTGGTATGTCTTTAATATATTTATTTTATTTTTGAATAAGTATTTTTAAAGATATATAACACTAAATTACTTAGTTTGATGAACACCCATCACTCGATTTACGAGGTATATGAATTCCAAGAAAATTCACGTAAATCGGAATTGCGCTAATATACCGCTCATATAAATGTCAAATAATGTACCAAACAACGCGTAAATATTGTGATATACAGAACTTATACTTACCATCACACCATTTCCCTGTCCGGCTAGAGCCGGTAGATGAGGAGTTACGTGTTTGTTTATCTAATTTATAGCCGCGTTTTGACATAATTATTTCTATAAACCAATTGCATCCTTCTCATTAATAAACTTATTACCACCACCTATGTACATATATGTTGATAAAATATTAAAAAAAATTGTTACCTATACTATGATTTCTTTTATTTATATTAATAAGGTGCATTTCCTTTTTTAACTCTTACAGGCTTAGTGGTCCACTTTATGTACCACCTTTTTTTGACGCAGTACTGCACAATGGTACACGCAATGTACCACTTATTACACCTCTCTCTATTGCTGCACGAACGCTCAGATTATGTACCACTTCGTATAATATAATACTTATGACTCATATCCGCACAGCTGCAGGTCTGGTCCTGTTCAAATTCATTTAGCTTCTAATATTATTGACAGTTAGTTGTTCTTGGTGTGCCGACTTGTGCGTATAAAAGAAAACGTTATATATTTGTATTAAATTTTAATAAAAAATAGTTGTATTGTGATAAAATTGACTTCAGTAATTGTGGTAAATTTATATTTAGGCTAAAAATTAATTTTACTTGGATGTAGTTCGGCATTATTTGGTGGTACATTAGAAGTACCAGTGGAAATATGGACTAGTGGTACAAGTTGTACCACCTCACCAGGAGTTCCTTGACCTACCGAGGAAGTGAAAATATGTTAATTTATTGTAGCATTTGTACGTATAATTTTTCAAACACGTTAAAAAAAATAATGAGAAACTTGACTTTTTATTTTTTGTGCAGCCTGAGTAAAAATAAGTGAAGTTTACCTGTACCTGGAAGGGTTAATGCATTTTTGTTTGGTGTGCCGCGGAACGAATCCCATTCACCAGTGTGCCATGAAGTAAAAAAGTTTGGCAGACACTGGGTTAGGGAGTCAAGAGTGTCAGAATTTTCTGTTGCAAAACACATCTTTCGACCCTTCTATATCCATGCACCTTCTCATACAACTCCGATTTATGACTTTTTACCTATCCTTCTTTCAAAATAACATACACTTGATCCAACCATACTTTCTTGGTCTCCCGTACAAAGACTGTAGAAATAGGTGGAGGGCTGCTGCTCAATGCTCGGAGATTTCGGCTCACGGTGAAAAGTAGCAGGGTGAAGAGATCCCTCTTTAGCAGGTAGTAGATGGTCGCAAGTACCATAAAAGGCAGTATACAGAGTGGACTGAGAATGTATTTTTTACTTTTAGCGCTCGTTATGTGCGGCCAATCGCTCATCGCAAGCGCCTGTTTTCACCCGTGCATGCCGTCATGACCGGCGAGATATCACAATTCTCGCAAGTTTTCGCATGCATTGGCCGGCCGATTTTTGATATCTCGTGCGATGACCGCGCATAAGGAACATTTGAGTTACGGTCGTGACACAGCATGGACCTCAACAAACATAAAATTATACATAAAAATACCAAATAACATCAAAATATAAACGAACAAGGAAACAAATACATCATATGTTTTGGGTGAAGCATACGTCCGATACACACGCTTTCCACTGATATTTGTTTTATTAGTCTCATTCATTCATACCACATGCCCAAACCATATCAGAGTGCTTTTCTACATCATACTCGACACATTAATTATTGTAACTTTAAGCTCACATTGATATTTTTTTTTAAATATGTAAAAATAAATTACTTTGTAATTACATTAATCACTGCTACACGCGTTTCTACCTCCTATTCCAGGACTCATGCAGAACAATCCCGGTTATAAATGTCAAATAAAGGAACAAAAAAAAAACGGTTCTACCAACATAATAAAAATCATAGACAAGTATAATAACAAATTTTTATTAATTTGTAAAAATATTATTGTTCGATTCACTGGTACTAATAATTTAATATGAGAATAAAATAAAATTGTTAAGGTGTAGTGACACAATTATTGCATGTGTAGCTATTTACTGTATTGCTGTTCTGCCTTTCTGACCTTCAGTACCAAGCACACTGATTAAGGTGAGTATAGTCAGTTGTCCAGATGTATAATTTACAAGGCAAATAAAAATTATGTGGAAATTGATTGATTTTTATAAAAAGTTTTTTCTTAACCGCATAAAGTTGAAACAGCATAAAAAAATACATAAATAGAGGAACATGAGTAGTTTTCATATTAAGTTATGTCAACACTCTAGAGATAGATATAGATACTAATCTAGAGATAGATACTAATCTTTGATTAGCTGTGTTGGATGGTGTGGAATTTTAAAATTAACAGGCCATGGACATCACAAAAATGTTGTGAAGCAATTAACAAAGGTATGTAAAAAAACAGTGACATCACTCCATCTATAAAAGTTTATGAGAACAGGTTTTTGTCTTCTCAATTTTTCTCTATGGAGTGAAATTGTAAATGACAAAAGCCCTAGAGAGACGATGAATAGACGCTTCTGAGATGTGGTGCTAGAGACAAATATTTTGGATCCCCTGGACACCAAAGAGAACAAACGCATCAATCCTACAAAAGATTGATATGAATGAGAGACTCGTCCATTTGCCTGAAAGATATCCTCCAGTTCTTCGGACACATTGCAAAGTAAGACTAAGAAAACTTGGTGAGATTTGTGATTAAAGAAAATGTGGATAGAAGTAGAAAGAGGACAGACTAAGTAAAGGATGTAACTGGTTCAACAGTGGTCGAAGCGCTTGAAGGCCTGCATTAAATTACGAAAGATGGAGGGTAACAGTAAGGTGCATAGTAGAAACAAAAGAATGAAAGGTCACAATCTTTAGCCATGAGGATCCCGATAAAGAAATATGGAATGTTTACCCTTTTTTCTCTTCTGTAGTAACATGAAGATACCTGAGATGCAGTTTTTTCACCCACAAGCGACTAAAATAGGATTTCTATTCTACAACATACACCAGTATTACGATAGGGAAATCATAACACCGGTATATACTATAGTCTTGGCCTCACGTGGTAGGACATAGAGTAACGGGCTGTGAATTAATCTGGAGTAGGCATTTTGTGATATTCCTATGTTCTTCATGAAACATTTCGAGTTGACATGGCCAAACATTTACTTAGTTGGGCCATATTCTGTCTGACAGAAATCACTACAGAAAAAAGGAAAACAAAAATGGATAGATTAATATATTTATTATAAATCAATAATTTAACTTCTAATTATACATACCATCATGCTATTTCCCTATAGGGGTAAGCAGAGAAGACAGAATGCCACACTTTCCTATCTCGACCACATCCTAAGCCTGTTACTTCAAATCTTATCAATATGAAAAAAGAAGCTACTTTGTATCATTTTAAAAATAATGCAGAAAAACAGACCAAGAATCTGCCGCAAGATGGAGAAGTATCTAGAAATATCCTTAAGTAGGGTGACCAGCTCTCAGGGTATCACCCGGAGCCTCCGAGTTTCAACAATGTATCTTTGGACTCCGAATTTTGTTATAATTTAACTGAGTTACTTTAATTTTGTAAGGTTGTCCACAATTAACTTAACCGTAAGTCGTGTATATCAATGAAAATATAGTAATTTATTTTTATCAAACACTGTTTATTCCACTTTTTGTGACGGTATAACCCTACCGGTTTCAAGGCTTTCACCTCATCCTCTTGTGAGCACAAACAAGACTAAATGCTGTTCGAACTGGTACCGATATACACGCTTCAACGGTTGGGGGCCGAGGGGTGAGGGAGGCATGGGACGACCTCAGCCAAGAGCGGAGACTCTTAGGATGCAACTGTTCACCAGATGTTCGGATCGATGTACTGGCTTAGAAATTTCTAGGGCCTCTAATCTGTCCAATTTATTTCCGTTACTACTGATATATAAGAATTTGGCATTATCGATAGAAAAAGTATGGTTTTCACGGTGACAATGATTAGCCATTTCAGAATAAATTAGAGGATTTGTTAAGGCGGATTTGTGTTCACGAAATCTCTTTTCAAAAGATCTTCCTGTCTTTCAATGAAAATAAAATACATTTCATATAATCACCACGAAACTTACACGCAGTGCGAGCGTCAAACTAATATGAAATATAACTTTTTCTTTAAGTAAAGATCCCAGTTTTCCAGTTACTAGTTGTTTCTTTATTTTATAAAAAAATGTTAGTTACCATAACCATTTTGACTAATTATTATACATTGTTCCTATATTA
The DNA here is from genome assembly GCA_949825065.1 of Odontocerum albicorne. NCBI lineage: Eukaryota > Metazoa > Arthropoda > Insecta > Trichoptera > Odontoceridae > Odontocerum > Odontocerum albicorne. The sequence goes on from OX463856.1 coordinate 9,189,541, forward strand.
CTTTATCTTAAGTACATCTGTTTAACCGTTCCAGTGCTGTGTATTCAATACACATGTAAAAATAAGCGATTTAAAATCGGAAAAATAAGAATATTCATAACCAATCGCTTAATTTAATTAAATTAGAAGTCAAAAGTGATAATAATTGAAATTTAATTGCTGAAAACATGAAAAAAAACATCGGCCAACGTTCACAAAACGGGCGAAGCGACCACCTCAAACAAAAGTCCGCTAGCTACTGAAGTGAGCGAACTGAGATTCCCATATACCGAAGTAAAGTGAGACGTGAATAGCGTCGCTTCCTCACCCACAGCGGTTTTTTAAAATGAATATACCTACATCACACACTGGCACACGTTTGATTGTATTGGTGAATTTATTCCCGATTTTCACAAAATATCTCTGATGTGGCAAGATAAGTGCTAATTATTATTAATATTATTTTTTTCATTCAATGCGTAAATGTATTACGGAGGAATACCTAAAATCTGAACCAAGTATTTATTATATTTATTGAGATATTAAAGTTTTTAGAAGCAATGTGTACTAGTTACACATCACAGGACAGGAAGGGTTAATCATTAACAGAAAGGAATTAATGTTTTTGTTTTAATTTGTTTGTGTTTTGTTTTCTATAAATATCTTGTATTTCCCATTAAAGAAAATTTTTTTATTTACTCATGAATAATTTCAGGGTTTACATAAACTGAAATCTTGTCAACATACCCTTAAGCTATTTCAAATAGTCATTGTCAATGGATTGAGATTTGAAAAAAGCTAAAAAACAAATGCCTATAATGGGAAATGAACTTAAAAAACTTACGCTTTTTAAGAAATCTTGTCTTAAAATTTTCTTTATGGTTATCTCGCATATTCAGTTATATAAATTACTTGCAAATTTTTGCGTTTAATTGCGCCTTTTTATAGTTTGCGTATTCAACAATAAAATCAGACATGCAAATGTAACTGAACAATGGTTGGTCTTTGTTTTATGTAAAAAGTTGTAAACATACATGACACAGTTTCTCCATTGTTATTATTTCAAAAGAAACACAAGAAATTTTTGTCCATTTTAAATATCTGAAATTACACAGCTCTGCAAATTGTTACTTTTCATTTTTTACAAAAAAACTAAATTATATTCCCTATTGATTTTAGGACACTTAATTCGAAAAAGATGGTCAAAATTACGGATTGGCTTGTTACGACTATATTTGTTAAATTGCATACTTCGCGTCCTCGAAATTGTTAATTCGCGACATATAATAATTTATGAAACTTGTGGTGTCGAGACCATGTGCTTGCCTTGAAAACAGGAAGATTAAAATATTATGAAATACTTGAATATTTTAAAATACTAAAGACAATAAAATAAGGGTAACTACCCTTGCAGTCAGGTACATTTTTATTCTATGACAACATTGTCACGGGCGACTTAGAGGTCGAGATTGGCACCCCTGCTCCTTTGTACTTCCTTGCTAAGGGGAGGCCGGCTAGCTGGCTCGTGCTATTTCCGTGCTGACCGTGCTGAGATACAGACGTTGATCCGACACTGCTCTTCCTCATATATCACAGAACTCCAGGACGCCATCTTGATTACGGGTGAATATTATTTCTCCTATTTTGAGTGTGGATTTCATCGCCACGCTAAATACCCACCGAGTAAAAAAATAATTTCAAATTGTTATTCAAATCTTCCTTGCCAAATACAACACATTTCTTCTTGCCAGTTTTAAACTTTTTTTCTCGAAATTCGTCGAGTTTTTTTTATATATTCTTTTTTCTTTTTTTTTACAATATAATAAACTGTTTCATTACAAATTGTTCTTGTTTAATTGTGTCGCCTGTCCCAGCGAGATTTGAGAGAGACTTATTCAGAGTTAAGAGAACCCAACGAATCCCAGAGATCTAAAGAGTTCCTGTCTCGTTAAGAAGCCGACTGACCTGTGCGGGCCTGTCGCTCCTTGGTAAGATTGATATTTGGTGAATTGATTTAAATAATCAATTGTGTACATATAATTATTGTTTCCTAAATACAGCAGAAAGGCGTGACATAATTGGCCCCCGAACGCGGGGCAGAAAACTCTGTATCTCTTGATATCTCGCTAGACAAGGTTTTTATTTATAATTTGTTTTGTGTGTTTTAAATATTAATTTATTTTCAGGAAAGTGTTTTATATGTATTTTTTTTTCTCTGTGTTTGCAAATTTGAACCACGTGTTTGCATCATTTGTTTTTACTGCCATTGTTTTTTTGTTGTTTTCCCGCGTTTGTTTTCGCTGTTCGCGACCACATGGTCTTCCTTGTGCCCATGTGCTACGGGCTCCGAGTTGGAAAGGCCGTTTTTCGAGTCTTTTTGGAATAGATTTCTAGTTAACTTTTTCCAAATATTTTCTTGTTAAGAATTGTGTGTTCCTTATCAAGTTTGATTTAAAAAGTCTGTGTGTTTGGTGATTTGAACCATGCTACTCCCGCGTTTGTTTTCGCTGTTCGCGACCGCGTGCCATCTTTGTTGTCGCGTGTATACGGGCTCCGGTTTGGTATAGAGCCGTTTTCGAGTTTTTTTTCATTATTTGAATTGTGAATAGAATTTTAGTTAATCAAAGGAAGAAAAAGAATAGATTCTCTAGTTAACGTTCGCTAAAATATTTCGTTGTAAAGAGAATTGTGTTCTGATTTATTTGAGACCAATCTCATATTAAGAGAGTTCGTGGGTAGGCAAAGCGCACGAAACGCCTATCTTTCGTGAAATAATTCGCTGTTCAGTTGGCCAAGTTTTTCGGGTTTTCTTTCAAGGATTGATCATTTCTTGGTGCTCGGTTTGTCGAAATATCGAGAATTTCAACGGTTTAATATTACGAAGAAGTGGAAGTTTCGCTTAAGTTAGATTCCTCTTTTACTTAAAAAGATTCCGTTGGAGCAAGTTATTTTTGGTTTCGATCTTGGTTCAATGGCCGAATCATGCATTGAATAGTTTCTTTCTGTAATGGATCTATAAACGATACAGTTGTTTATAGAGATTGAATTACATTTTGGTCTATAGTTGTTTGTAAATTTGAACTACGTTGTTTAGAGAAACCTTGTTTGTTTATCAAAACGATCGAGTTAGAATTGTTGTTTTGTTAGTGAGGTCTTGATTTGCTTTGGTGGAGCCCTGTTTTATTATTTTATTGTTGTGGTGGATGGCTAGGCAAAGTGTTATGTGCGCCCTACTTTCGTAAGAAATATTCCAATCGCGTAAATGATCCAGTTTACGAATTTTGTTTAAGAATAAACAAGAATTATTATCTCAGTGGTCAGTTTAGTGATTTTGCGGATCGTAGTAGAACAAGAAGGAGATAAAGGATAGGAGTTCAATGTTTAGAAAATTTAAATTATGGAATGGTCGTGCGTAATGGACGGACGCATTTTGTTTTGCGGCTGGAAATACTGTCCGATGTTTTTCTTTGAGGAAGTTGACTCGCACTTGGTATCGTGTTTTGAAACATATTAAATAATACAGGAATTGCGTCGTAATTGTGGATAGTTTATTTTGTTAACGGTGTAGCGGGTCAGGCAGTAAATATTGTGAAAAGGAAAAAGAGTGGGAACTTGAAGAAGGCTCTAGATGTGATTAGTATTGCGTCATAGTTATATTTTTTTGTGATAGCAGCGGCTGTTATTAAACAATAGGTTGGAATAGAGAGAACTGGAATTAAGTTCTAGAAGTTCTTTTTTCTGTGTTTTTACAACACGAAATCACACGCGCGAAGTATTGCTAAGCGAATTGGAGAGAGCGCTTAACTTTTAGCAGGTTAGTTCCCAGTACTAATCTCTCAGTGTAAGAAGCTTGGTCGTTGTATTTTAATAGTAATCAGTCAGCCCATGCTGAGTTTTCTTATATACGCTGTTTTTTTAAACACTGAATGGACTTACGTTTTAGATAAATTCATTTGTTCTCGTATCAATGTCTTTTGATAGAGAAGTTTGTTATCTGGTCTGAATTGAATTTCGGTTGGTTAGATTCCTTTGTTTCTGACAATACATCTGGATAACACGGTTGGTTTCGAAATTCGAAAAGAATTTCGTTTTGAATAGATTCTTTTGTTTCGTGTCGGTGCATTGGGTACAAAGAAGATGGCTTGTTTATCCTTGAAGTAGAAGTAAATAGACTTCCTTCAACTAGCCATAGCTCCTGTGAGATGCAACATTAACCTTCGCAGAATTAAGGTTAAAAAGGTAGTGATTGTCATGTAATCTATAGGGTTTTCCTAGAAGGGTATGGGTCGGAAGACTTTAGGATAAAGTGCAGACTAGACAGGCTTATGGATAGAAACAGTTGAGTCCCTTACAGATTATATTCCAAGAATAGAGAATTTAAAATCATTCTTTAGAGCCACCCTTGTCAGATAACGAATTATCGCGGGTGTAAGAAGTGATAGCATAAAGATGGCGCAGTGATTGTCTGTCCAGTCGTGATTAGTTGAGGATTTGTGAAAACTCTGCTCAGTTTTCGAGGTAATAATTAAGGAAGATAAAAGATCTCGCCTCGCTTCCTTTTACGTAAGAGCGTGGCCAGGTAGTCGGTAGTCGAGTATACCATTCCATGTCATAAAAGTCAGGAGAGGATTAGTCCGGATTCTCGTGGTCAAAGCACATAGAGGGAGCATGGCCAAGTAATAAATAGAGTATAGCCTCTTTGTTGTTACAATAACGGTAGAGTTATTTGTGTATTTTCTCTTTTGAAATTAGAGAACGTGGTCGGGTGACCGGTATTTGAGTAAAAAGCTGTTTCTCGTCGTAAGAGAGAGAGCGTAGTTGAGTATTCTCTCTTTAGAAACTAAAGAGCGTGGTCGAGTGACCAGTAGTCGAGTATAGAACTGTTTCTCGTCGTAATAGGGAGATCGTAGTTGAGTATTCTCTCTTTAGAAACTAAAGAGCGTGGTCGAGTGACCAGTAGTCGAGTATAGAACTGTTTCTCGTCGTAATAGGGAGATCGTAGTTGAGTATTCTCTCTTTAGAAACTAAAGAGCGTGGTCGAGTGACCAGTAGTCGAGTATAGAACTGTTTCTCGTCGTAATAGGGAGATCGTAGTTGAGTATTCTCTCTTTAGAAACTAAAGAGTGTGGTCAGATGACCACTACTTGAGATTGGAACTCTTTGTCGGCGTAACAAAGAAATCGTTAGTTTGTGTTGTCTCTTTTGAAATTAGAGAGCGTGGTCGGGTGACCACTACTCGAAAATGGAACTCTTTGTCGGCGTAACAAAGAAATCGTTACTTTGTCTTATCCTTTGAAATTAAAGAACGTGGCCAAGTGACAAGAAGTCGAGTAAAGTCACTTTGTCGTTTTGATAACGAGTGAGTTAGTTTGATATCTCTTTTGAAATTAAAGAACGTGGCCAAGTGACAAGAAGTCGAGTAAAGTCACTTTGTCGTTTTGATAACGAGTGAGTTAGTTTGATATCTCTTTTGAAATTAAAGAACGTGGCCAAGTGACAAGAAGTCGAGTAAAGTCACTTTGTCGTTTTGATAACGAGTGAGCTAGTTTGATATCTCTTTTGAAATTAAAGAACGTGGCCAAGTGACAAGAAGCCGAGTAAAGTCACTTTGTCGTTTTGATAACGAGTGAGTTAGTTTGATATCTCTTTTGAAATTAAAGAACGTGGCCAAGTGACAAGAAGTTGAGTAAAGTCACTTCGTCGTTGTAATAACGAGAAAGTAGTTTGTATTATCTCTTTTGAAATTAGAGAACGAGGCCAGGTGACGAGAAATCGATTATAGCATTCGTTGTCGTTGTTATATCGAGTGAGTTAGTTTGTGTTGTCTCCTTTGAAATTAGAGAACGTGGTCAGGTGACGGGAATCGATTTTAGCACTCTTTTGTCTTTGTAAAGAACGAGAGAGTCAGTTTGTTATCTCTTTTGAAATTAAAGAACGTGGCCAAGTGACAAGAAGTTGAGTAAAGTCACTTCGTCGTTGTAATAACGAGAAAGTAGTTTGTATTATCTCTTTTGAAATTAGAGAACGAGGCCAGGTGAGGAGAATCGATTTTAGCACTCTTTTGTCTTTGTAAAGAACGAGAGAGTTAGTTTGTTATCTCCTTTGAAATTAGAGAACGTGGTCAGGTGACAGGAAGTCGCTTATAGCACTCTTTTGTCGTTGTTAATAACGAGAGAGTTATTTGAGTAATCTCTCTTTAGAAACTAGAGAGCGTGGTCGGGTGACCAGTGATTAAGTAGAGAACTCTGTCTTAATGAAGAGAGCGTTAGAAGAGTATTCACTCTTTAAGCTAAAGATCGTGGTCGGGTGACCAATAGTTGTGCATAAAACCCTCGATTGTGTTAATAAGCAGAGCGTTAGATGACTACTCGCTCCGTAGAACTAAAGAGCGTGGCTAGGTAACCAGAGTGCGAGTATAGCCTCTTTGTGGTTGTAGTAACAGGAAAGTTGATAGTGTATTCTCTCATTGTAGACTGGAAAGCGTGGCCAGGTGATGGCTGGAGATTATAAAATTCTGGTCGTTTTACCAGAAACGGAGTTGGGAACTCAGTTTGGAACTCGGTTGGAACTGGAAAGCGTGACCTAGAGTCAAATTATTTGATTTACCATTCTTGTCTTGTAAGAGGGAAGGATTACAGGGGTTATTCTCTTATAAGAATACGGCTGAAGTTTAGTAGCTGCATAAATATTATATAAATTGACTATTGAATACAGTATAGCTTAGAATAGACCTTATGCGGTGAGTCCGTCGTCATGCGATAAGGACGCGAACATATGATATGGGTCCGGTCCTGAGCACAGCTTCTGTGCCCGGGTGGATTATAGATAAGCTGTTAGTTGACAGTGTAGTGATGGGTTCGTCAGCGCCTAATTGGGAGTCATTCATGGTTAGGAAAATGGTTCTTAAAATAATTAAATTAAATATTTTGTTATGATACCTTGAAGGTATACACTGTCGATTCCTTGGTGAATGTCAGTTTAGTATGTCAAGTGACGTCACCGGTGCGGATTTATTATTGCACAAGGGTGAATGAATAAGTGGGCTGGCCGTGGGCAATCTCGTATGGATTCATTTCCATATGTTTTATGTATGGGCTGGTATTCAACCCGGTGACTTAACCAAAGAATACCTGGCGTTCAATGAACCTAAGCCTGGACCACGAGTGGCGGAATGCTGAGAGCCTAGAGTAGGATTATATGTATCTCAACGAAGGACCTAGGTCCTTCTGAAGTAAGAATTCATGTAATACATAGATGATTAGTACCGTTTGTAGAAGGTACACGTATCACATTCAGGATCAAATTGCTCTTGTGT